>OY540813.1:8204703-9454703 GCA_961205875.1 Sialis fuliginosa | reverse complement strand
TATAACAATACATACATATTTTGTTTCTAAAGAGTTTCTTGATTTTAACAAGCATGTATTTACTGGTTGTTAGTGCCTAGAACGAGAATAATAAACATTAAATAGATCCACGTTCTACTATGATCGATTTGTAAACCCGTACAAAGTGTAACGAATATATATTTTATTAGATGGGCCCAAAAGACTCAATAGTTTTAAAATTGTCAGATTCTTGTACCGCGTTTGCGAAACTACAAATGTTCATTGTAGCTGTTAGTTTACTGATTGCACAATGCACACTTGTATCTCGTGTTCGCGAACTCTGAAGCAAACAAAGTCAGGCTGTGATGCACTACTCTGGTGACCAATTGATTTAGTTTCAGAGAAAAGTCCGTTATAGTAAGGTATACAAAGCAACATTATTAATTCTAGAATCAACTGTCCAGCTTTGTACCGTCGATACTATAGATAATAAATCAACTCACATCATCTATTGTCCTTACGTTATTTCAAATTATTTCGTTACTCTCAGAGATATGTACTTACTAAAATTATAAACATATATGAGGTCTGTACAAAATTTATAAAAATATATATTATATTATTATAATACGAGGAGATGAAATTGTGTCCGCTTATATTTAGTCTGAAGGAGTTGTTGGTTTTGTTGATTGGATTGTCTGATTGGGCCCCTTTTACTTGATGATTGGTGCATTACTGACAAAGATGTTTGTTATTATTAGGAAGCCGACAACTCTTTCGGATTGTTAAGAGTATGTAATATGGTAAGAGATAAAATATATTTTAAAAATATATATATATATCTATATAAATGTAATAGGTTAGGGTTTTTGTGGTTGAACAGAACAAATTCTTCAATTTTAATATTTCGAGCTTTATGAACGTTTTTAAAGTTATGTTTTACTAATTTTATGATACTGTAAATACACTTTTCTTAATAATAAAACACTAAAGTGTTTATTCTAAAAATAAAATCAATAAATATTATGTAGCTATGGACTACTCAATAAAATTACTGATTTAATTAGGTCGGAAGCACAAATATAATTTCTAACACTAACTAATTTTTAATTAATAAATATCCTTTTGTGTACTATGAGACTATTTATTGTGTCTAAATAGCCGTAACATATTAGAAAAAGATAAATAAAATATTTCAAAGTTCTGAATATATTAATGTTTGTAGAAGTTTACTTACCAAACGCAAATAATACTCATTTTACTTTTGTCAGTCGTGTAATAGTAAACAGGCATGCGATTCTGCATTCGATTCATGCGTATGCAGATATCACCTATGTATGTTATGTAACATATTGTTTACTGTATTCCATCACAACGATTATTACCTGTCCACTGCTGTAACGTATCTATCATAATATAACTAAAGTAACTGGTTTTATATTTGTTTGGTGCCTGTTTAGTTAACACAGATCGACAAAGGGATGCAAGTATGTAACTATATACATCCAATGCCTTTAACGCCAATTCTAATGTAAGTGTGCTTTAAATGTCTAGAAGTTAAACCAGATTGACGTAATTTTGCTACACACATAACAACATTTGTTCATCTGAAACAAACACCTATGCTTTGTGTCTATCAATCACAATACTTTCAATCCAAACCCGATTAATCAAGTCCAAGAGTTTTATTGATATTCTCTTGGTCTCGACATAAGGATTGTTGTTTGTTACATTAAAATGAAAATGTATGAATTGTAAGGTAATTAAGAAATTATTCGTCGATACAATAATAGAGGCCTGAAAAATGTGTGAAATATAAAAAAAAAGAATTCGTAGGAATTTATATAATGTATGGACATTAATGTAGATAAAATCACAATATATAAAAAAAAAAAACAATTTAATAAAACTAATTTCTAATACTATTTCATATTTAATTTCGGACTGTATTTTTGCTTCAATTTATGTATATAACTGTACAGTCTATATATTTGTATATGTTCTTTATTATGTTAGTTTTATAATGTTCTGTTTTTGTGTACAGATTTTGTAATGAGATCTTTTATTCAATTTATCGCGACTGAATTACTAGTCGTTGGCTCTTTGATCAATAAGATTTTTGCAGCTAAGTCAACAGATATTTCAGTTATATAAGAATTAATTGTTTTGTTTTATAGATTATAATCGCTTGATACGTTTTCTTTCTTCTTTTCTTTTTTTTATAATTTTGTACAACCTCTTTTTTATGATGTCAAGTGGATGATTTTAAAATTAAAAAAAAAAATTAGCAATACTTTGCATATATGATATATCTTGGCACATTAATTTGATGTAAAAACAATCCCCTCTTTATCCTTACATCTTGTAAATCTATCCCCACGTCTTTCCAGTCCCCCCTCCTTCTCGTTCCCAAATTATCCTTTGTATTATATTTATATGATTATATATTCTAGTTATTACATAGCGTGTAAATTTTGTATCGTAGTTGTTTATAAATATATTATTATATGGCAAATAATAACCCGATTTTTCTACAAATATCACCTGTGTTTTATTACATTCTCTAACGTTTGTTTTTCAGATAAAATAAATCGTCAGTTAAATGGAACAATGTAAACTATACATTAACATTAAACCGATAGGTTAACTTGGCTTTTAATTAATTAATTTTTCCATCATTAAATTTTAAAATCATGAATTTTCTAAGAGTACTCATTAGAAGCATAATTCTTACTCATAAATGTTTTGTCTACTTTTATATATTTTATAAAAATATTTTAATATTGTTCTGTAGAACTGACGCATTAGTAATAATAAAAAAATTATATAAAACGGTAAGTATATGTGAAGAGGTAAGTAAAGATTTAAATATAATAAATTAAATCTAAACATGTACTCATTATTGCTCGAGTTTTCAATCCAAAAACTATAGTGTATTATTTTCAATAACATGATAGACATTAGATTTCTAGATTAGATTTGAGAAAGATGAGTTCATAATTACATGATATATGCAGTATTTGTATCTATGCGTGTGTTTGTGGGTACGGTACGATAATAAACATACATTGCACGACAAAATTAATATTTTATACACACAATTGACATGCAGCGATGATGTACACTGCGTCTAGACTATTATAATAAGTACAAAATAAAAACATGAATATTGTATAAACAAATTAAATGATTTACACTACCAAACATTTCAATATGAAGCAATCATTTACTTTTACTATTAAAGTAGTAAAACTATATACAAATTATTAACCTCACAACCAGTACCTTCAAATTTTTATATATACATATAAGATCAGGCCTAGATAGAGAGAGGTGGGGGCTAGGAGGGATATATAGCCGGGCCCCTAGGCTTCAGGAATCCCGAAAATAATTTATATTTTACATAAATATTTATAATTTATATTATCTTATATAATACGAGTTCAAACTCATTTTAATTTATGGAATTAATTAGAAATTTCATTACGCTCGTGAACCGAAGGGGTATGGGCTCCCCAAAATTATGTTTGGCCTGGGCCCCAAACAAAAAAATCAAATAGAATTTTATTTTATAGACTTGTCTCTATCGTATTACCTACAAGTAGACATTTATATTAATATAATAATTAACAAAATGGCAGACTTGTAAAATAAAATTGCAAAAATTGTGTTTTTTCATTCAAAGTTGAAAAAAAAATTATTAATAGAAATAAATAATTTTAGGTAATACGATAACTATTAGTGTGTAGAACAACGTGTTAAAATTATAGTCCGATCGGTTGATTAAAATTTCAGTTCTGCTTTCCACCAACTAAAAAAGGTAGTTTCGAGAAAAACGTGTTTAAAGATTTAATAACAAATGTTATAACTTCATAAATACTTTGAATTTCAGTTTACAATTTTCACAGTATACTCTCACTTATTTTACTTTCAAAATAAGTATTAAAAAATCGAAAATTTTAAATCGCCACACTGCAATACTGCCTTAAGAGCGTATACTTTTCATTGAGTCTAAAAGTCTTCTGTACCTTACAAGACTTGAAAATATGTTAAGAAGCGAAATAATGTATATATTTATTGAACCCATGACCCCCATATCCTATCGCAGGATTCTGGGGTAAGATTTTCGATGATTTTCTCGCGATATTCATACTTGTTTTCATATGAAATCGGTATGGTTTAGTTTAGATTTTAGAGCAGTAGTAATTTTATAATAATGTTGCTTTAAATTATTTAGAATACACACACATACATATATTTAATATATAAATCACACATGCGTAAATATATTTATCAGTGTAATTATTTATTCATTGTACAAGGTTATATTAGTGTTGCATGTACAATTGATTATAATTGCAGACTGCAGTTTTATTCCTTCAACATAGAGACAGATAAATTACATGTATATGTACGTGTTGGGAAACATATATGTATATCAGCCGCAAATAAATTAAAAATGTAACAATACTCACGTACAGGAAACTAATATGAAAGCAATAAAATATTTTTGGAATGGTATAAATATTATATATCGATATGTATGTAAAATAGATGAAGCCAAAATATTATAAATGATAAATTTATGTTGAATTGGTCGTGCAGGCATTTATTTTACCTGCACAATAGAGGTATTAATTATATTAATGTGTATTAAACGTTATAATACCTATATTGTATTTTTTATTCAAGTATACAAATTTTCTGATGGTATCATTTTCAATTTTGATCAATTATTTTTAAATGTTGAAAGAAAAAATACATTAGAAGAAATTCTAAATTTCTAAACGAAAATATTAAATAAAATTACTAATAAATGCAATATACAAACATATGATTATAAACAAATTTGAAATTGGAGAACAATATTCTTTCTCATTTAAAAACGATCATAAAGTTTCTCGTGTATCTTCGATATGACGCGGAAGCAAAAGTTATAATTTAAAAAATCTATATTTGTTATGAGAAAATAACGGATTTACGCATATAAAGTATAAAAATAATAATAAAAAAAATTCTAAAAGAGTGTATGAATAGTGATGACGTGGCAAAGTGCCACCCAAACGGCGGTCGTGGTAATTTAGAAACGGAACTGGTCGCTTGTTACTTATGTGCCTACTGCCAACACATCACTAAAAATATTCCTGTTCATATTCAGTTCATTACAGAGACGGTCATATACACATACACACACATACGCCAAGCCACAGGCATAGGCAGGTTCTACGAAAATGTATGTCATCAATTATTTTCATCGAAATCTATGTAATAATTACAATTAAAAAATAATTCGTATAGGTGCCTACCTAGGTGGATTTATACCTCTTGGAGCCTCTGGTGTTAAGCTTATGGGGACCCTCTCCTCCCCACTTTATTAATTAAATAAATTATGTTATGTACCTAAAAAGAAAAAGTTTAATTTTGTACAACTAAATGATTACCATCTTTATTATATTATGGAGGGGGGGGGGGTAAAATTACTACCTTCGTAGGTGTAATTTCTGAGTTAGAAAAAAATAAAAATAAAAATAGGTTTAAATTATACAGCAATTTCAATTTGACATCTCACATGCATTGGTATAATTTTCCATAACATCTTTAAAAATCAATTATAAAAAAAATTCAGAGTATATTCGAGGCCCCTTTTCATCAGAAGGCCCTGGTAGGCGTAAGGACCGACACCTGTTAAGTCCACCACTGTGCCTACCTATAAAAATATCAAAATAATTTCAATTAAACTGAAATTAATTGACCTGCATATTGTAATTGGTCTTTTAAAAACGGAAATACCAGATTTGTACTAAATAAATACTTGATAAAGAACAATCATTTTAATGCTATTCTTAATAATAATTAGATAAAAACTAAATTCTTAATAATTTAGATTAATATTTTCTGTATGAAATTATTTCATTACGATTTAAGTTTATGATGGTGTTAAAAGGAAATTATTCATCTCACAAAAGTAAATATTATTAAATTTTTTATAGCGCAAGGCGGTCTATTCGTCTGTACCGAGTGGTTGAAATGACATAAACGTTTCATTAATGTAACAACGTGGATCAAATAAAAACGTAATAAAACTTAAATAACTAACGTCGGCATTGCATTCTTTAGAAAGAGTGCCGTTATACACGAACACACCGAAATACATATTTTTTTATTGATAATAATTTTTTAATATAAATCAATAGAAAGTAACATTTCTTCAAATTGAGTGCCTAATTAAATACTTCATAAATCACTATATAATAATACGAATATTTGTGTTTATCTTCTATAACTTTTATTATATTTAAATGGGTAGTATTTAAACGTGCAATATTTTATATACTTTGAGCATTAAATATATTGTATTTGAGCAATAATATTTTGAATTTTGAGCATTATACTAAACATGAAGTGTGACATTAAAAATAATGTTTTGAGCAATAACATTGTTCCGTTTTGAGAATTAAAATTTTGTTTTGGGCAGTAGTATTTGCCTTCGTTATTATTGTATAATATAACTTTTATTTTATTTTTTTTTGGTGGGGGGAGATGTTTCAAATAACGTAGTACCAACAAAGAAAAATATGAAATCTGTGTGTACGTGTTAAACTAGAGTTTCGCCAATTAACTAAATATTTCCGTAAGTAATCATAAACATTAAGTTTGACCATCTTTAATAACACTAAAAATTTAAAATACATTTACCATTGCTACAGATAGCATAAAAGGTCAAAATATTTAAGTCTTCATGAATAATCATTGTTATGATACATTTTTAATTTTTATATGTAATAAAAAAATGCCGAGGTTTTTTTGTTACAAATGTCTGAATAAATTTTATTATTTTATGTACGTTTTTTTATGGTTGATATTCAAATTATACAACTGCATGTAAAAATCTGCAAGAGAAGATAAGTGTTGCATAGAATCTTATAGTATATA
Organism: Sialis fuliginosa; assembly: GCA_961205875.1. Lineage (NCBI taxonomy): Eukaryota > Metazoa > Arthropoda > Insecta > Megaloptera > Sialidae > Sialis > Sialis fuliginosa. Next base: position 9,447,809 of record OY540813.1, on the reverse strand, counting down.
AATTTACATATTTATTTGAATATTTCTGTTTCGTTTACTTTCTCTTTCAAAATAACTCACATGCAAATAACTTGGATGGAAAGATGAAAATATTCTCGTGGTTCAATGTTGTACTATGATAATTTTATATTTGTGTACGTTTTTTATACAGTTATGCTAATAAAAAATGTTCACATATATTTTCAACGAAGTAATTCTAAGTGAAGAAAAAAATATTTACAAACTAAATTAAGATGGGTTAGTAGTGTCATATTCATATACATATTCCACTTACTTATATCTACTAGTTTAATTATTTGTTTAGTAATTTCTACAAATGTTTATTTATTATGCATTATAATTCAGAGTAAAATTTTTATAATTTTCAGAATTATAATATTAATCGAGAGCTGTCAGTAGACAATAATACATGGCGAAGAATAATACAAAAAATGTTAAAATCTGAATAATGCCAATGCCTTTAAAATAAGACAAAATAGTAAAATATTAAACCTGTTACTTAAAAAAAATATCTCAATTATATATTATATATTATATATATAATTATATTTTAAAAGTATTATGCTAGTATAAATGCTATAGTTTAAGTATACAAGTCTTGAGGCTTCCGTTAAGATCCATGCTAGTTTAAGTAATTGAGGAATGGATCAATTATATGAATAAACTTTATTTACTATGCAGTATAGTAATTTTTCCAAAGAAACATTATTTACGTGTTGAAGAAGATTTTTGGTGAGGACTTTGAGATGATAAAAATCTAGCAGTATCACTATACATGTATTTAAAGAGTTTTAAGGCCCAAAGTCGAGATATAGAATATTATTAAGGCTACAAAAGCCTATGTACAGTAAGTACATATGTAATAAAACAAACTTCTTAATAGCTAACCATATTCATTATACGCGTCCTTTTGCAAATAATGCTAACGTTGTTTAATTTAATATTTTGTTTAATGTAATGGTTGATGTTTATTGTTATTTTACGATTAGAAGCGCGAAAACTTTATGTGCAATATGAAACTTTTTTATGATAAATTTTAATAAATTTTATATACGTACGTTAATATCACATTACTGTAATGTGTAATTTACACTTCCTTACATTGAAATATGCATAATTTTAATAGTCCATATACTACATCATACAAATCAAATTAAAATACTAGAAAACTTTTTAATTGATTTGATAATAATTTTTTTACATTTATAAAAATAAATTTTTGTACAGATATTTTGTTAAACTAATATAATTTAAATAATTATAAAATCAAATCACAGAAATTGTATAAAAAATTCAAGATTGCGTAAAATTAAAATATCTCTAAAACTATCTCGAAACATTACATTATTAAGTTTAAAATGACTTTCTGGCACCTAAATGACAGTTAACACTTCACTTCCGCTAATAAATTCGTATAAATATTGCACCAAATGTGTTTTAAATACTAAGCATATGGTCCTTTATAGTTTTACCTTCTTTAAAGGTGCCGATGTGTTATGTTTTTAGATTGAATAGATGTAGTTGTAGTTTTTGAAGTGCAAAGAACTTCGTTGATGGTGTGAAATGATATATTGATTACATATACTAACAGTATTATTATATTTTTGATATTTCTGAAATATTTCGTTTCATCACTCAAGGATAGAAATGAAGAAGGTTGTTATTGCTTCTGAAAAAATGACAGATTAATCATTATGCAGCTAGAACTACAAAATATATACCTTTACATATTACGTAATATTTTAAAGAAAAATATTTTAATGTGTTTTGAAAAAGTAAATATTTCTAGAATAACTAATTTATTAAATTATATTCTATATAATTTGCGATATAATTATACAAACAATTATTATCTATAGTATAATTAAATTAGCACAATTTTAGTTTTTTTTGGAGTAAAAATTAAATTCACTATATCTTATCTATATTTTTTTTATATACATATTATACATTTTAATAATCAAAATATTATAAAAATTGAAATTTTTTTAAAAATTATAATAATTTCTCTCTCTAAAACTATATAAAGCTAACAACATACAAGACAAAATTATTCTTGTGTATAAGGATAACAAAAACATTATTTTAATGTAGAATAGTTACAATATTACTATTTCTTGCATAAAATTTTGGTGTTAGTCGAAGATTTACATAGAAATTTTGAAATATGAATATTATTGTATATGCCACTATATGCTATATTTATTTTCACTTCATAACAAAAACTAATATTAACATTTTATATTTTCGAATAATGAAAGTCACATAAAAATCGGTCCAGTAACTTTCGTGTCAATTCAGAACAAACAAATAATTTTAAAAAGGGTCAAAATAGCATTAAGAAATCGATAAAAATAAGATATTTCAATATCTTGTTACATTTTGAATAACAATATATCGTGTTTAAAGTTAACCCCATTTTTATACAGCCATTTATAAGTTTACGACATACAAACAATTCACGAAAAAGTAATTAAACAACACGGACATGTGTTTTTATATATATCACGAGTGTACAAAGTCGTCGTCTTGGTAAAATCTTGATTAATCAAAGTTTTCAGTAAAAATATAAAGGGAAAGATTGGCTGATGTAAAAAGGTAGACTTACAATTATATAGATATGATTTTATCTGCAGCAATATTTCTATGATGATAGAATATTGTAATTGTTTATTCTTTAAGGCAGTATGTTTCTGTAAGTTTGGATTTTTTTTTTAGAAAATTCAAATCTTTCAGATGCAGCAAACTTCAGTAAAGTACTACCTACAGATTGTATGTCATTAGATATTAAATGCATATAAATTATACATATTATCTACTATTTATATAATATACCTACATATTTTTTCAAAGGAAACTCTTAATAAAAATACATATAAGGGCTTAGCGCCTAGAACCTAACGACAATATATGTTATTAAACAGTTCTTAAAAAAATTAAAATCGTATAATTACGTATATATTCTTCATATCTACATAAAAATCAAATACAACTATATAATAAGTAGGTATCTTGAAAACTGTTAATTGTATAAAATGTCAAAGTTCAGAAAAAATATTACGATAATTCATATTATTATATACTTGTAATATTTTTATATTTTAGCAATTGTTAAAATAACCAGATATTTTATTAGCAGACATCAATTACACATTTATTTTGGTAATTATCTTATATAAACTAAGCCCAGATAGATCTTATCAGGATAATGAGGAAAAATTATCAAAAAAACTTGTTTTAATCATATCACGTGTACACATTTTTCAACGGCGAGTTTTATTATTGTAATAAAATAACAATCACGATTTTCAAATTAAAAACTGTTTAATATATATATTACGTCATCGCTAAATAAATGTGTGTGTACATAAAATTGGTCATGTATATAATTTTAACAATTGATGTTTATAATATTCTTTCAGTTTCTTATTATTTTTTAACTACCCGCGTTCGTAGAGAATGAAAGTTATTGTAATTATTCCAAAACATTTTCTTCGAGTTTTCTTTAGAATTCTACTCACAAACCATACTTGACTATTTTTTTAATGATTTCTGTAAGTATGTTGTATATATGTATATAGAATTTTATTTTAAAAATCAAAAGTTTCGGCGAAAAATATTAAATAAATATGAAAATCAATTTTCAGTAAATTTTTCATTCCTTCAATAGCCATATATTGGCATATATTAAAATATGTCTTCTCCTTTTTATTCCTCTGTTGGCGTTCTTATAATAATTTTATCTGTCCCATATATTAGATTAAAATGAAGTACACCTATAGTATAATCATATGGGTGAGAGGTGAGATACACCTCCCAACGTTCCCTTTAGAACAAGCTTGCAAGAACTTTCAAATGTGATTTTAATTCTATAATAGTATCTATGGATTAGTTATGGAATTTAGAGCAGTGATACTTCAACTTATTATAACACAGTTGGTGACTCTGACCGTACAAAATAATTTTCATTATATCATCATTATTTTAATACCGTTGGTGTTTATTTACCACGCGTGCGTGAAACTAGTCAAACACTTCATGAAATTTCAAGGGAACTTTCAGATAGGTTTGCAACCTCATTTGAAAGAGCTTGCAAATTTTGTTAGCTCATTTATAATACCGGAAATTAATCTTGTAGGTAGGTAGGTATATAGATATATAAAATTACATTAACTTTTTCTTATTTGATAAATATTGTTATTGATTTTCACTGACAAAATATATAAAACCTATATGTATAACACACAATTAATTATTAAATAAAAAATAAGGAACATTATTTTATCCGGCCCTTAAAATATATTCACCTACTTAAAAAAACTCATTTTCGCTTAACTATTGTACCATTAATGTAATTTTTACTGATTTTTATAAGTTTTGATAATAATTATTACCTTATATTATGATATATAACATAATCACAAAAACTGAATTTAATTAATTGTAAATGATTTATTACACCTATTCCATAGATACAATTATTATAATAAGTTTTTATTACATAATCTATGAATTAAATCAGACGCTAAAATAACAGGTTTACGTTTTTGAATATATTTATATATGTGTTTAAAAAATACGTTTTTAAACTTTATCAGATTACGAGTTTAATACAGTTTTGACGTATTTCATTATACGTAAGAAAATCATTTCCTTATTTTATGTATACATAATTGTATTAATTTTTACATATATTTTTATACTCAAAAATGTTTGTTATGTAGTGAATTTTATGCGTTAGTAATAATATGTATTATTATATATAGAAAATATAATATAATTTTATTTTTATTGAACGTTAGGTAAGGTACTGGCACCAGTCTTGGATATGACCCCAGTAATGGCTATTTTTTAATTAAATGTACTGAATTAGAAATATTTGTTGATATTTGATTACTACCATTTCTGAATATTAATCTATATACATTTAACTGTTTTACAACGTGATTTGATGACAATCGGCCAATAGGTGCCAAAATGGTAGACATTTAAACTAAATATTATCATAGCAACTGTTTTAAATTGTTTCAAATTTGACGATTCTATCTTTTATATCTTTTGTGTCGTAGTACTTATCATATCTTAATCATTGGCAAGTGTCCATCACTGCGTGCTTATTACTGGTTTTACTTTATCCATTACTGGAGAAAAAACAAAAACAAAATAAAAGGTTATAATTTAAAAAAAAAAAACTGTATTTGCGGACTTTGGTAATTAAATTGATTAAATAAAGAGTTTCTTGTTTTATTAATGAGTAAACCTAGCTTTTATAGCGGCCATAACTGGTGCCAGTATCTTATAAATTTAAATAATCAATGCTTACGAAAATAATCAGAAGAGATATTGATATTCCTTTAAGAAACAAAAATCATATGGTTTACGGTGGACAAGGTAAGTTTTTTTATATACCTATCATGTTAAAGTTTATTCGAATCTGTATATGATATTATAAAAACATTATATTTATTATTAAAATTGCATTGGGGAGTGAAATAAAAAAGTTTCTGAAAAAAATGGTATTAAAAAGTCATACTAAGCTTTTTAATTTTATTGTAAACATGGCCCTTGCTGATATCAGTCAATATAGTTTAGAATTGCGTCGCAGATTTAATTATAGAGCCAACTTACATTAATATAATATATACTATACTACTTAACTATATTATAACATGTTTTGCAAGTGCAATAACACGTGGCGCTAATGCACGTATTCGATATGTGCGTCTTTCTTTATAATTTATGTTTATGTTTTATGTAATATACATAATGATAATATTACTATTTGTTTAATAAATTTACATATATTAGGATTAAAAATATTTTATTTATGAAGACAACGAGGTGTTAGATGAAACATCAAATGTAATAAAATAAAATAAATATTATATTTAATGAAGATAACAGCCACGAAAGTTAGTTGAAGTAATTAACATCTATCTATTTTAATTAAAAAATTCGAGATTATGAAATATTTAATTAAATAAATTTCTGTTTTATCAATTTAAAAATAACTTGCTTGTTGGGAAGAGAAGGGAAGCACTGTTTATCAAAATCAAAACACTACGATATTCTAAATTCAAGAAATCGTCACAATTAACATATAAAAATATTAATTTTATTTAATATTTATCTATTCATACTAATATTACAAATGCGAAAGTAACTCTGTCTGTCTGTTGGTTATCTTTTCAAGGCTAAACTACTGAACCGATCGTGATGAAATTTGGTAGGGAGATAGTTTGCATTCTAAGGAAGGATGTAGGCTACTTTATATCTTAATTTTATTATTAATATATTCTATTATTAATTATTAGATAAAAAAATACAAACTCCGCGCGGATGAATTGCAGGTAACAGCTACTATACTATAATATTGGGTATGGCTTAGAAATATTAAATACTCAAAAATAGAATCATAAAGCAGTTAATAATTCATTTCCAAGAGTATAATAGCAGCGTTCTAATTAAAATGAACTACCTACCTATAATCATAAATATGAAACGATCCATATAGTTATCAATTCGGTAAATGACCAGTGGATAGCTTGGCTATATATAAATATAATATGCAACGACATCTTTATATTGCGCAATGTGGATATACGTGTTAGAACTTGTACACGTGTGGATAACAGTGTGTGTGAGTATTACATATGTGTGCATATGTCTATATGAGTGAGTGATATTTGTATTATGCAAGTATATTGTAATTATCAAGAATTTCTACTACAGTTTCGAAGAATACTTTTAAGTATTTTGATAAGAAGAGGAAGGATTATATTAAATACATAATATGAGTATATATTATGATGTTATTGTTTCAAGTTCAAGATGATATTTACAATCATAAATGTACGTAGGTATACAGGGTAGATAAGACATATGAGCCAATTATTTTGAAAGTGGGGCAAGTCAATTTTTTTGTTATTGCGAGATACTTTAAGGGTTTGCGATTCATATCAAGTTCTATCTATTGTTAGCTTAAATTTTTTTTTTCAAAAATTGGCATGTTCTTCTTTCAAAATAAACTATTATTGTTAATATAACTATTGTTTTATAATCTTTCATTTTTTTTTATTAAAGTTACGTGCAAACTACCTACTACTTTTAATTGTAATTAATTCATATGTATACTAACATCTTAATGTAAAATGCACGTATATATTGTTAGTTTTCAGTTTTTGTGCACATTGAGCAGTTCAGAAACTAAAATAATTAATTTAATTCCACTTAAAAACGAATCAAAATTAAGTCTTTGGTACTCAATATCAATGGTTAAAAATTACATATGTATAAAAGAACATTTTAGTTTATTAGCAAATAAATAAAATATTGAGAGATGTTCTTTTTCCTGCTATGTATATAGGTACTATACTCTGTTACATTTAAGTTTCCAGTGGTTGTCGGGGTTTTTGACGGTACGATTCACGCTTCATACCGTCAAAAACCCGGTAACGACTGCAAACATAAATAAAACAGAGGATAGTTCTAGTGGTTTCTAAATACGTTTTTTTTTTTGAGTGTAAACTATATAAAATATAGATAGATGTATGTATATTCAATTTGTATTTACAAAATATAAGTATTTAATTAATTATTCTCTTAAACTGAATCAGTGAGAATTCCACTAATTCCTTCAGTGAACGTAAAAGTAAGTGAAAATAGTGTATAGTTGTAGCCTGTTTCTACAGTTGTAAAAGCTAACTTGTGTAGTTAAAAAATTGCAAGTAGAAAGAAAAATAAAAAAAAGTATAAGTGTAGAGCAAAAAAAAAGGTTACTATAATTTGTAAGAGAGAAATATACAAAGTGTATAATAAAAAAAAAGGTATTTGCAGTTGAAAAATTTTCTTAAAATAACCCCTGGATCCACTTATCTACTTTTCACTATTTCACAGTGCAGAGTAGTCCATAATCACTGATTATCAGTGACTATTCACTGATTAAGTTTTAAAAAATTATACAAAATTGCAAGCAATTAAAAAAATATTTTTTGCGTATTTTCATGCATTAAATTTTGAATCTGACACAGTAAATAAATTTTAAAAACCGCGTGTGCAATATTTACAATGCTTGCGTGTGTGTTAAAGTGTATGTGTGTGTGTGTGTGTGTTTGTAGGTAAATATTTATATGCCTATGTGTGTGTAAAACATATGTCGTACTCAAGCCGGTAAAATCAAATGACTAATAAACGAAAATAGATTCATTTCTCCCCCTGAGTCATTCAGTGCCTAGCTCGTTGCTTTCATGGATTATCCAGCAGACGTTCTCAAACAATATTTACATTATTTTAAAATTCTATTTTTTTCCGAAAATTGTAGATATAAAAAAATCTTATAGTGACATTTTTCATATTTTAAATAAAATTATAAAAAATAAATGAGACGAATAATTACATTATTACCAAAAAATTAAACTCTATACGGTAACTGTTAATTATAACGATTTAGCTATAGTTTCATTTAATAATATATATTTTATTTATTTCCAATGTTAACGTTGTATAATATTTCATAACATAATAATTTCTAGATTTGCATATAATAACGACTATAATATTGCAATTATAAAAAAATATACATGTGGTTTGTTTGCATTAAAATGTTTATGACTGCTACAATTTTAAATCTAATCAAAAGCCACAGTTTAAAGACCTCTGCAATACAAATAACCACGGCTTAGTTGTGCTTGTTTTTAGATGATGTAAGAAAATAATTGACGATAATTGTTATGTTTTCGAGTAGGTATTGGTTTTTGTTAAATGTTGATTATATATTAGTACATCTAATTTTATTGTCTAATTTTCAGGAAATGTAGTTTGTGATTTCTGTATGTATAATAAAAAATAATAATTTAATAAACAAGAAAACTAAATAATCTATTTTTACATTTATGTAACACCTTGTATTGAAAATAGGTTGATAAAATAAAATAAAATTCATATTAAATAATATAGGTAGGTATAATATATAATTAAAATTCGTTATTGAAATGAAAATTACTTTCTTTGCTTCCACAACAATACTTTTTGGTGATGTATTGTCACTTTAATTTGATGTTTAATAATATTTGATTGATATTTTAATTATGAACACAATATGTACGACATAATATGTCTTTGACTAATTTTCGGTCCTAGTTTATGTATAATAAATAATAACATGAGTGATATCTTGGAGTTTAATAACTTATTTATGATAAAACATTCTCATTACACATTTGTATTGATTTATAATAAGTGTTTCAGCATATTACATAAGTATTATAGAACCCAAATTGGTTACAGATGATGCAAAGCAATTTAAAATTATGTAAAATTAATTTTGGGGTGTATAATTTGGCAAATTGTATATCTCCATTTCAATGACGAATATAAAAAGTTGTAATTCGCAATGAAAACCTTGAAAGTTCATTGATTTTTTACAGCTTTATGTACAGCGGAAAATAACTGAATACTTATACTATTTTATTAAAACTTGAATGTTAATATTTTTATCTTCTTATAAAATATATATTATATAATGGTAGTATAAGAAAGTATAGTAAAATTGTGTTTTTTTTTTTTGAATTCGTGATTTCAATGGAAATATTCCAGTGGCACGTTATAGCTTTATGGGGTCCCATGTAAAGTATTGAATTTAGATATTTATTCTTCGGGGGGAATTTTTTGGTCAAAAATAGAAGATTTTCCAAAAGGTGTGTATTAATACCTTAAACATTTTCGATTTTTGACCAACTTTTTTATGGAGTTTTAAAATATTATACATAATATTATAGGTATAGAAATCAAACCACTAGTTCTATAGTTATGGCCATTTTTCTTTAAAATTTTGAATAAAAAAGAAAATTTTGAGAGGCCAAATCTGGAGGACGGTTTGAGATACAGACCAGCGGCTTAACATTTTTAATGCCATTTTCTATATATTATTTAAATAATCAGGTACACACACAATCCAAGATTTGAAAATCACTTACGTCGAGTTGGATTCAACTTTGGTTATGAAAATCTCATATCCATGAGTATAAGTTGGCGCCTTTGCACACAATTCTTAATAATATATGTATATTCAATTTAAAAAAAATCGCAATTAAAACTTTAGAGTTTTAAATTTAAATTTCAATATTTTTACTTCAGTAATGAGTTTCCAAAAGATTGGTTTGGAGGCCCTATTTGCCCATAGGATAACGTGCCACTGTGATGTTTCTTGAATCCATTTTCGTCATGATGTCTACGTATCTGTTGGTCTTTAGATGCTATAAATTAAAAACGACAAAACAGAGAATGGTGCAATTGTATATTCGTCTGAATTAAAACCTCCCATTTTTGAAAAAAATCTTTCAAACAATTTATGTTTACTCAAATTTTTGAAACGGTGCGAATTAGAAAAATATATTTTAGATAAACATTCTACCTAAATAATATTACTGTCTACGATATATTGATTTCTAATTTAATGAGTTTATTCTGTCAAAAGTCCAAATAATTGTCTCCGATGACGATTTATACAATTAAGTCAAATATTAAACCCTTTGTCGGTAATAGAACGATTGTTTTGATCCGAAAACAAGATGTTATTTGAGTTGGCGCCTTTGTAGATTATACAATTCTCTAGAATACTCCTACACAGAGCCACATACATTGGACAATATAAGCACGTGCAATTGCGGGCGCGCTTTGCGAGTAAATGTGTGTGTGTGTGTGTATCATGATGAAAGATTCGCAAGTGTCTTGCATTTTTTTATACGTTTCATTCGTCGGCAAAAATGCCTGATCTGCGAGCTGCAGTAACAATATATTATTAAGTTATTGCTGTATTCGACCTTCATGTCATTATGCTCAGTCTACACAATTTATTGCTTAAATTGTTATTAATTATTTATTACGTTTAATAAAGGCAATGTGTACTGTTGATTATTTAAAATCTTTAAGTAGTAAACACTCTTGCCATTAAATTAAAATTAACTTTTTTTTTAATCACGTGTTTTTGTATATATATTTATTAATACTTATTACCAAATTAATTTATATTTATGTATATTAATTTTGCAATACATATACAGCAGATTGCAAATAATCATTTCTTGGATTTTGAAATTATATAATTTTGTTATTTTATTGACCAAATATTGGCTTAATAACTAAGGTCGTGGCACCAGTTATGTCCGCTAAAAGAGCAAGGTTTACTATTTTTGTGATTGACGGGCTTCTTTTTTGTAATTCTCATCAACTCATGTTACTAATAAAACAAGTAAGTTGATTATTTAATCAATTTAATTACCAAAGTTCGCAAATATCGTTTGTTTTTTAAATTATAGCTTTTTATTTTGTTTATGTTTTTTCTCCAGTAATGAATACGCAGTGATGGACACTTGCTTGTGATTACAAAATGATAAGTACTACGGTACAAAACATATAAAAGAAAGAATCCTCTTTGAAACAATGTAAAGTAATGGCCGATTGTCATCAAATCACGCTGTCAGACAGTTAAATGTATACAGATTAATATTCAGAACATATTAAGTATGAATTATCTATTTACTCATTTTAATTTCAGAATAGGTATTTGATTAATGAAGTTATTTTAAAAAAACTACTAAAACCGTTCAGTATTTCTGTATGCCAATAAAATATAAATTTCCTTGACTGCTTCAGGATATACAATTAGTCGTTTTGACTACTAATAAGATACATACATATTTTTCTATTTATGTAATTTTGGAAATAAATGTTAAAATATCAATTATATGTAAATAATAATTCGAAAATAAAATAAATATTATAACATGATGACCTTAAATTTTTACAGCAAAATCCACATTTAGAAAAACAGGATATTTATTTTATTAATAAAAGATAAAATAAGGCGGTTTGAGGTTTTACTATGTATTTATAATTAGGAAATATTGCACTATTCAAATATTACATCACTTTAAAAATAATATTTATAAATTAACAAATATTAAAGTATATTATTCAGGGTCGGTTTTAAAAGGCAATTATCACTAAACCATAATTTCAGTACAATAAATAAATATGCAAGCAATAAAACATAATCTCAATGCCTTTTTAAGTTACTGAGTCTTATTCGTATTTATTTTTCGATTTTTGTCTGCATTTAAACTAAAATTCCATTAAACATTAAATTTCTTGGAAATAAAGTTCAACACCCATATTCAATCTTCAGACGGTACACTGACAAAAAAACAAACGAAACATCGTACGAGAATTTTAAAATAAAAATATTAAATATTATATCGTTGCGGACTTTTCGCACACAAATTCGTCCAGTTCTCTACAGCGAGGAGGTGCGCATATGTTACGTGCTGGATTGCAAATATGACATATGTTTTTGAATATTGAATATCTTGTTACAACGCCACCTTACAATCAGGTTATGTATCAAGTTGCTGTCTCTTAAATCGCAAACGCGTTGGCGTGGCAAAACTTAATCCCGGTTAAGAAATCAGCTTGCTTTATTGACTATCATTAGTGTCATTGGGTTGGGATCATTTATAACTGTTGTGCCGTGTACCTTGTGGGATACAGAGTATTACTTATAAATATAGAATTATATTCTTAATGGCGTGCTGATACAGTGGCGCCCTGTAATAATCTTCATGCCGGTTTAAAAATGTGATGAAATATTAATACTCATTATAAAATTATTAAACAACCTTTACTACTGCCACAGGTAAATGGATACTTATGTGCATATAATTATCGATAGCAAGATTTAATATCATTTTGATACAATCGAAAATTTCTGACGCTAAAGATGAAAATTTAATGAATAATATAAAAAATGGCTCTAAGTATATACACTCATGTATATTGTATACGATATTTTACCTGAAAAATAGTTTTTTTTTAGTTTCTTCAAAATTTTAAATGGTTTTATTTGTTGTTGATAATATCACCAAAGTCATACATTTTTCAGATTTTCTGAGACAGCACTCATCGAGATAGATGAGAGAAGACATATATAAAAAAAAATCTTTCCTGGCGATATAGTTAGGAAATCTATGATCAAGTTCTACTGTTTAAGAGCTAAACATTTTGATACCGTCCATGTTTAGGTATATAAAATAAGTATTATCTTTTAATCTATGGCACTCCCTCTCCCCTATACTTTTTATTATTTTCTAAAAAAAACATATATTTATGTCTAGGGGTCATATCATAACTTTGCATGTTTGATTAAAATTTATAAAATATTTTACTCTAACAATAGGATAGATAGATAGACAAATAGAAGGACGATAATGTGAGGTACATATATTTATTTTTACTTTGTTTTAGTTACTGAAATATTCGTTCACTCCTAAATTCCCATCGTACACGCCACTGTTTATATAAATAAGTTATTGCCAATAATAAAGCAAAATAGTATCTCTATGAATGGTATATTTTTATATTGTTTATATACGGATGCATGTTATTATATATAGGTCGATATTTCAATTGTGTGGTAAAAATGCGTGTAATATTATATTGTAGCAACGTGTTGTATAAAAAACAGATATAATGTGAATATTATAATGTTGGAGTTCATGAAATGTGCCAGTCAACTGTCAAACTAAACATGTGTTTATTGTCTGTGCACGTAAAAACATACACTTAATGATGTACTACACATTTACAAGTTTTGGTAAATTTTTAATAAAAGCAAATTTTTATGTTATATTGTAATTAGTAACGCTTTTTTAACCCGGGATACATATTATATTTTTAGTAATATGATAGACATCTATATTTGTAGAACACATTTTAAAATTTATCCTTGTTTTAATATATAAATTATGGATATTGTTTAATATTAATAGGTATAAATATATATTTAAAATTAATAAATAATTATAACACGAACATCAGTTTTTTAAGACTTACAATAGAAGTTTGTGCTTACAAATATTGAATGGAAAAATTATCGAGTCGTAATTTAATATTATTAATTTTATTTATACAACACATATTCTTAAAATTAAAATTTTGATTATTTTGAAATCATCTCATTATATCGAAAAAGTGTTACATATTATATTATATAAATTATATTATTCTGTATAACTTTAATTTGGAACATTTATTTCTATTATGCTTTGTGTAACGTTTAAAAAATAATTTAAAATTGGGTAAATATCTTTTTTTCGCTTTAGTTACGTTCTACAAGAACTATGTACAAGAACTTCAATTTTAAAATTCCATGTTTGTAAGTTTCACAGTTTTGGCTGTCAGGCGTTTACATACTGAGAGAAGGCATACAATTATTTCAATCCAATCCTGTAACACGTATGAATGCTTCGTTATTACAATTATAATGATATTATTATTGTTACAGATCAAACGCACGTCTACCAATTCACCATAAGACAGGCGAGTCATTGTTATCGTGAAAATGTCAATCCATTCTTACCGGCCCCGCTTATCGTGATTAGAATCATGACCTTTGTGCATCGCACTCGTGTATGTATGCACAGTGTTGCTATGTACATTTGCCGCTCGATTGCATCAATAATGATTACAAAGTATCGGATAGAAGAAAGTGTTTCTATTGCTATAATTAACGAATGTTGATTGAAAATTAAATACGTATTGAAAATTAAGTAACAGGAAATGTAGAGGATAATGGAAGGGTTAAATAAATAAAAAATGGTAATTTAAAAATATCTTGCTATGAATGCAATTTTACATTTAGGATAACCTTTTTCAACTTTTCAGTCTTAAAAAAGGAGATATGCGTGCAGTACCGGATTTGAGAATAGAGGGGGAGGTAGTTCGTCAGATGAGGTCACCAGATTTTTTACTTCCCATTAGGAAGTTATTGTAATCGGTCCGAAAATCAAAATCAAAAATTTCAACATATTTGTATGTTTCAAGGTCACTATAATGTTACTATAATTAAAAACTACGTTCTGATTTTTTTCAGATTTTTTGAATCGATAGTAGATATATAGAAGAGGGGACGCTCTGATAACGACATTTAAAAGCGAAACTATAAGGATTCCTAGTTTTCTACGGAACCCTAAAAATGCTGGTGTACCTTTTTTTAAATGGTAGAATGTTTTGCAAAGAATAAGACTCTAACTTTTTGAAGGCGATATGTATAAGTTTCATGAAGCTCACAAAACTGTCTGAAATTCGTTTTGTATTTGGATAATACTCGGTTACTAAAGCTGTAATTTAATTAATTAAATTAACAATTATGTATATAACATTAACGGTTATCAAAATAGTCATTGCAACTAGCTAATAAATTGCAAGGACTTTGATTTGAATAAAACTGCAATTATCGAACGTACAGTGTGTTATCAGAAAAAATAATATCGCATAATAATTAATTATAAAAAAATGCATAAGGATATTTTTCTAGTGCATTTCCTATATCGTTCTCAACACGCCACCACTTATCAGAGAGCTATTATCACTTACACAAATAATGGTACTTTATAAATAAATAATCAGCTGTGGTCAAATATTTGTTTAACAATATTCTATACCACTGTGGTTATATGTTGTCATTTTTGGTTTTTATGTCATATGATTATTACAAATCCTTTTTCTATTTATGCACATTATGATCAAAGAGTGTTTTACAATCTATAATGACATTGAAAAAATTCAATATAAGTACCTAAATATGTAAATATATTTGAGTTTGTTTACGCAATAACCCACTATTACAATTCAAACAAAATATTATGAACAGGGCCGAATTAACAATTTCCATTATCGCTTATTTTACAAAAAAATTATACATAATATTACAAAAAATATCAGTTATAATGTTTTCTTAATGTATTATTGGTCTAATTAGATACATGAATCATAATTTTATTTTTATTTTTTATTAGAAAATATTATTTGTAAATTTTTCCTTATACGTGCCTACCAAATTATTCAATATACATAAAATGTTGGTTAAATTATATTAATATCACAACTGTTGTTGATAATACATTTCATTTTTATACATATAGTAGGTATTTGACCTAATTATATAATTTATTTGTTCAAAATAAACTAATATATTTTTATTATAAAAATTCTAATGTAATTTATCTTAAATACGAAACTATCCTAATTTCAAAATCAAAATAAATAATTCAGGAACCTTATGTTTTTAACAGTGAAACTTCCATCAAAATCTGTTAGGTAGTTTTATTATTAGTATGAATCAAACCATATATTAGATTTTAAATCATTATTTACGTTCAAAATATACTTAAATTAACTATTGTATTAGGAAATAAATTCATATTTAATTAATGTATATGCCTTTATCTGCAAACTACCACGAAAGCATAAAATCTTGTAAGTATCTCATTAAATTCTCAATAAAAGCACTCAATGACATAACGTACAAGAATTACACATTTAAAAAATACATAAACATTCATATTTAGAGGATACAGGCGATACAACCCTATTCAAACAAGAATTTATATGTCATCCTACTTATTGAAAATAAATGCTCCGACAATGAGTAAAGATTTTTTTACACGAGTCACTACAAACGTATGTACAATACAATGCGATGCATGTATACGACAGACATGTAAGTTTACTCTGTGGACATACGCGAGATGATGATGATGATGAACCGAACGCCGAACACACGCCGACCTTGGTCCGGCCAGTGCTTTCTCCTTCCACCCACAGACTAGACATATGTCATTACATACATACACACTTGCATATGCACGCACAACTGCACATAGCGTTGCACTCAGAAACGACTTTCCACAGGTTGCCTATGCTTAAAGTTTTATATGTAAGTAAGACTTCTTCGATTTTTTAAATTTTGCTAATTTTTCCATAAAAATACATATAGGTATGATATTTTAGCTGAATCGGTCGTTTCAAAAACTACATAAGTCACACAATTAGAATTATCCAGGAATCAATAAGTAACCGATCTGACAGTAAGTATGGATCGTTTAATTTATCAAAAATTGTACTTGCGAATTTATCGTAATGATTACATTAAATATTGAAGTAATACTAACTTCTTTCTACATTCGTATGAAACACAATGTACACATATGTAAGACAGGTCGCCATTCTACGAACTTTAAAGAAAAATCATGAAAACATGTAAGCTACTTTGAAATAGCAGAAAATCTTTAAAGTACATTTTCAATATAATGCTTTATTTTTATGTACTATTCTAAGATTTTCTTTTAAAAATAAGTAGGTATCTTACATTTTCAGTCTTCTTGACAAATAAATATTGATACTTGATAGAAACATTTTTATTTATTACAAGCTGATGATCAGTAATGTTAGTCGAGTCAGTAAAGGTTTTTACTTCAGAATCCTCAGAAACAGTATCGATTTTGATGAATTTTTTTTTATGAATGAACAAAAAAATTTTGTTGTTTTCATTGAAAAATATTAATTTTCAATTATTTAAATAATTTGTTTATTAAATTAACGTTGACATTTAAGTACATATTTAGAATTTATTAAATATTGATGAAATATTGCATAACTGTTCAAAATACCCTTATTTAATAGTAGAAAATTTTAGAGCACGCTACATGCAATTATTGTTATTTTACAAGTTTTGCTCTGAAATTTCATATTCGTTCGCGCCGCGTATAAAATAATAAAACGTTTGGCGTTTTGCAAATAACTATTCAATTTTGACAAAAAAAAATTGTGCTTATTTAAGAAGTATTTACCAAACGTTTCTGATAGTTTTAACACTCTCAGTTCTTTTTTTTTCAATGATATAATGTTATTAATCACAAACTCCAATTTTCCGGAAATTTTTTTGGAAAATACCTGAAAAATTTTTGTATTACCAAACTTTTTTGTGATAATTGAATCGAAGAAACACCTCGAATACGACATATTTCTAGCAAAAATTTCAATAAATTTACAAAAAATCTTTATTTTGGCAACGTATTCTTAATCAGCGACCCTCAAAATCCCCCAGGTAAAATTTTCTCATCGAAAATGAAATTAATATTAATTATACAAATTTTTAAAATTAGGGATGGGGGGGATAAAGTCCCACGGTTGGAATGTTTCTGATTTCAGATAGTATAGTGTAACGAACATTTAAAAAAAAATTCATCAAAATCAATATTGTTTCTGAGGGTTCTAAAGTTTTGGTGATTTTCAAGCTTCATTGACTGGACTATGTATAGAAACGATATATTAAATTAAATTAATAGCTTATGTGCTTCAGTTCCTCCAAAATAAAACATTTAATACGGTACTGACAAAACGAATTTATTTTTATTTTAAAGGCACACACATCTTTATTTAGACTAAGTGAAATATTTTTTTGTATATTTATTATAACAGAAAGTAGGTCGAACGTAAAGTGTAAATAACAAAAATATATACATACTTACATACATGTCCAAAATTAGATGGATTTTTATATATTTGTATTGGCAGATTTACAAATCGTACTTCTTCATTGAGAAAACAACAATATACATTCCATTAGATTATAAATACGCAGAAAAAAATTAAATAAAAAATATCTATACATACCCTATAAGAATTCGTGAATTTTGTTGGATTGGAATCGAAAAAGAGAGACAAAATGATAAATTAAAATGTGCAAATAGTTATTTATCTCTTTTTATAATACGATTTCGATTTATTTTTAAAAACAAACAATTTAAAAAAATATATTTTCATATAATATTGAACATTCACTCATAAAACAAATTTATAAATAGTATTGGATTAAAAGTTTAAAAACTTTTGGCCGAATATTATTATTTTATGCTTTATAATTTTTAATACTGAACGATTTTAAACTGCAAAAATAACAGTAACGAATACAGAAATAACGTGTACGTATAATAAAAAAAACCTATTTTTTATAATTATATCATACTTGCTATATTTGGGAAAAATTTTGTCCCGACCTTGAAAATTATTAAGACTATGCTTACATCCTGAAATCAACATATAATATGTTTAAAAATATATATTAATAAATATAGTTTATATTTGCTTGATTACCTTTTTATTTATTATTTTGGAAAGGTAACATTATAGCCATTATTAAATTTTTTTTAGTTCGATTAAATATTTACCAGTGTTATAAAGTTTATTAAACTCTATTATTAGTTAGTCGTGTTTGTTGTATATAAATAATTACATGTTTATGTACACATTAATCATCATAACAAAAAAACTAAATCGATGTGCAAAAAATATACCTATTGTGGACGCCACTGTGTACATAATAATTAGCGTGTTAAAATACTATCTCGATAAATAGAAATATATACTTGATTTTGTATACATACCTACATAACCCGGTGAAATCGGAGGGTTCGTGACCTTTTAATCTATATTTCGTTCATCAGGATTGTTTCACAACTTGGAAATTTATATACGAGTACATACATACAACATAATATATATATTAGTTATTTCGAGTCATCTTAGTCAGTAATCTAAATGATTCTTTATTCGAAGTAAGAATAATAGGTAACTGCATTTTCTATGGTAACCAGTGTATTTTTTTCTGAAGTGTTTGTTTTTCACTAACCAGACTAATTGTTAAATATTTGATTAGAATAGATATTATGTTCTTACATAGAACAATATTTATTTTATCGAATATTGGTGTTTTTAAATTTTGATGAGGAGTCTGGCAGTAATAAATTTAAGACGAGATGAGACATATCTAAGCATATGTCTTTCGTCCCGTGTGGAACTCTAATTTCAAACTACCTTCATTAAGTAAAGTGACATTCTATTCAGTATTAACAGCATTGAATGATTTTTAACACTACCTCTTCGTTTGACCTTTTTTTCATAAATCTGAGTTTACAGTTTTGATATAAAAAATGAGTTTTAATAATTAACAACGAGTGAATGAATGTACAAATACAGATAATTGAGTTACATTTAAGATTCACAATGTATATTCTTCTCACGGACCACCGATAAAGTACCACTGTACCATTCACGCAATCTTGGAACCTTCGAAACCATAACTGTAATTATTTTCACGGGTCAGCACACAAAAATAACTTTTTTTACCCATAATTACACGTAGTATCGATATCATCGGCGTTAAAAAACACGCTACGGGTCACAGGTTCAAAGAGGTGGTGGAGGAAGCGATGGTAAGGGGCGTTGGGAGGTGCGGGGGTGACATGGAGATGGCCGCGAGAGGAAGGCGGATCCGATCGCCATTTGACTGGACAATTAATGACTGCCATGAGATGGATTGTGCTCAGTTCTGGAGAGGCGAACCGGACTTGTGGTGAAGAAGAAGATGTTACGGGTATTTTGCCTTTTTTGGGACTATTATACCGTCTCTATTTGGATGTTGAGTTTTATATTGTTAGAACTATAACTGGCTCTGTATAATATTTAGATTAAATTGAATGCGTGCATTGAAGACATGGAAGGATAATCATATTCAGAAACATAATTTTTCAATGGAGTTATAGAAAAGGCCATTATGAATTTATACAAGAAGTTAACTGTCAAATAATTCAGGCAGAAAGAACTTTTTAAAAACAAGTCATGGGTTCGACCTTTGAGGTCCACACAACTAACTTCCCAACATGGTATGACTATAAAAACTTGAATACTGATTTTTTCTTGTTTCCATATAGTTTATATGAATTTTTTTTTAATATATACATATAAAAATGTTTAATGAAATTTGTTCGAAATAAAACTCACCTTTGTATTATGAATAATAGTTTTCTATTATTCCTAATGTCAATAATATAATACACATTTTTAGAATAACTAACTAATTCCAAGGCAACATGAATTTGTAAACGTATTTATTAGTATTTAAAATTCAAATTTTGAGGGTGGTTTTCACCCCTTTAATGACTGTTTAGGCACGCACTATACGAAATTTTACACTCTTTTTTACCCCCGTAGGTGTTGAATTTCGAAAAATACTTTCTTTCTGATCGTATTCACGTCAAGACGCTTCAATTGGCACCCTAACGAAGTCAATAGCATTTTTTATTTGTGAGATTCGTGTACGTAAAAAATGACACGCACGTACGTATATACACACACACATACATATTTCTGAAAATAGTGTAAATATACTATAGTAACCTTGCAACATAAAAAGATCAATTTAAATAACTTCCTTATGGGAAGTTAACATGTTCATATCTATATTGGAGATAAAATCAATTATAATAGCTAATTTATTTGTTAAATTTCAACTTATTACATAGTTCAGTACTGCAAGAGATAAAATATGGTTTATACGACAATATTGTTGCGAAAGAAAAAACTGATGAGTATTGAATATTAAAACTGTTGGTATTAATATTGATGTTTTTAGGAATATTAAAAACTGCATTGTCATCTTTATTATTTATTATCAGTTTTAAATAAAATTAAAATGTCGAAATTTAATTTAATGATGTCAATAACGACACAATTCTATTTTATCTTCATTCATTAAATTATTTTTTATGTTTCTATTGAAATTTTGCACTATTCAAAAAATTCATCCCTGAGGATATCGTGAACTAACTGTGAACTAGTATCTTGTATATATAATATGTAGACAGTTCAGCGAACCTCACTCGAACGGACGTAGCGCTCATTTAAGATCATCTCTATGTAGGTATACATATAACCGGTATAATAATTTGATGTTGTATAGGTGTATTGGTATTGATATAACGAGTTGTTTTGAATAGTCGGATCACCTCGTGTTTTATGCGTTTTTTACACGTGTAGAAAAACATACAGTTTTATAAAGTTATTGTACCTGTAGATTTATAGAAGGCAATATTAAATTAATAGTACAGAACGGACCACTGCTTTTAGGAGGCTGAATGATTGATGAAGCTTATCTAATGAGTAATCTACAAATCTGGATTTTGTTGCTGTTACGTATTCCATGGGAACGATTTATCTACTTATAAACTTTACCATTATATACGAGAAAGTTATTTCAGAAATGTCGATAAAAAATATCCTCTTGTAGTGCTTTGTTAGAGCGAGTAATTCAATATTTAATTGTGCTGAATGTGTCATTTTTGACGTGACAGTCGATCATATGAATTTTCAATTGCTTATAAAAATAATTATTTCATTATATTCATTAAACAATTACAGCTTGCTTAAAGAAATACATATCTACACTGATATGAGAAAAATGGAGTCGATGTTTTATTAAAAATTATAGTTGCCAATTAAAAACATGTCAATTTAGTAACTTTTACAATTTTTATAATACGCATTTTTTACCATATTCGTAAATATCATTTACATGATTTATTCAACTAAATATTCTTACTTGTTAAATGCTATACAAATTATTTAATTTCAATGTTAGTACATTTTTCTATTCGATACATAAATTTTTATTTAAAGATAATACAATAAATACTACGATTGTGTAGAATTAATTATATTAATAGTATATTTTTTATTGGTATAACAAATTAAACTATACCAATAATATAGATTTATAATTTTAGAAACACGTGGCCTAGCAATGTATGCTGTTTGCTTTTATAAATAGAAGATTTTAGAAGAACCAAGCAAATGGTAAGTTATAATACATTTAAAATTTATATTAAATTATACATATTTGTATTTAGTTTCAGATCCCCCACAATCAGTGTAACTATATACACAGTGAGGAGAGAGTGTGGTATGTGTGAGAGAGAGAGATAAAGATTTGTCCATACTGTCCATTGCTGAATAAAAATGGGTAGATTTGTCTCAATAAATGTTTTTATATACAATACAACGTTTAATTTTTACGATGCAGCATAGTAAAATTTCACCAGATCCTTTTCAATGATT
This sequence comes from Sialis fuliginosa, assembly GCA_961205875.1. Classification (NCBI taxonomy): domain Eukaryota; kingdom Metazoa; phylum Arthropoda; class Insecta; order Megaloptera; family Sialidae; genus Sialis; species Sialis fuliginosa. The sequence goes on along the minus strand of OY540813.1, from coordinate 9,425,021 downwards.
ATTATCAATTTATCATTAATATGGAAGAATTACAAAATTGTAATTCGTTTTAATAATATTGAATCAAATAGTAATATTTCTTTTAAAATGGAGTGATAGTTATCAAATATTTTTCTCCGTGTATCAATTGATTTTTTTTCTATAAAATTTCGAAGAAAAACCAATCAGAATAATATTATATTAATATAAATTGATTAAAATCAATTACATTGATATTTTACAATTGTATTATTATAAACACATCTAATTTAACTTGGTTAATAGATGGAAAGATTTAAACACACGTGAAGAATTATGTTAAAGTGATTCAACCTTCAATTAGCTATCTTAACTCTGAACGAAATAGTGGAATAAGTTAGATCAATATACATATTTGTTTAATTTCATTCACTATGTAAATAAATGACATGGTGTCAAATATCAGTTTTTTGTAGACAAGAAAAAAGTTCAGCGAACCAACAAAAATAGTTGAAACACTGTGTCAAAAACTTGTTAAATTAACATAAATTATTATTTAAATGAACATTTATGAAGTCACGTATTCATAATTAAATTATAATAAACTATACAAAACCGAAAAAAATCTATTCTTATATCCATATTTGCATACAGTCGTAAAAGATCTTATGATGCCAGTTAATCTTGTTCAAAAGCGAATGTAATATGCAATATTTTTTACACAACTACATACATTACAAACATAGTGAATAATCTACGTTGAGTTATCTTGTATGATTTGAAATAAAAGAATTACAATTTGCCCCAAGAGTACGAAACAAGTATTATTTCTATGCAAATGATATTCAAACTATAAGTAAGTTTACATAGAAAAATCTTGAAGGACTTTACTGTATTACATATATTATTATTAATTCTAAATCAAAGTGTGAAAATATATAACGGTCATATTATTTTACGATTTGGTTTATAGGGTATTACTTAAATACTTATCTTTAAAATAGCGCAGTTAACACTAGGGAGTCAAAATTGTATAGTATTTCTATGCCATTGCACGTGTTCGACAAAATTTACAAAGTTTTGTACCTGCAATTCTATAAAACCATGGTCAACCACCTGTCTTCTTTACTTCAGGGTAAATTCCAATTTCTTTTGCAATCCCTTTGAAAGGAAAACAGTTAAAATAAGATTAGAAACTGTGTAATATAAAAATAAATAGTAATTTTACTTTATTTAATTTAAATAAATAGTGCTATTAAATAAAAAAAATATCACATAATGTTAAGAAAATGAAAGGGATACCTCACCATTACTTTCATTTTTATTTCTCACAAATAAAATCTTACGGTCACAACAATCTTAAATAATTTATTACATAATCACTGAATGATCTATCAAAAACACTTACAAAAAATTAAAACGGATACGATCGAATTTTCCAATCTATTTTTGCCTAACGTACATATTCTCAAGGTCAATAGAACAGCCTGCCTGACTCACTAAAGTTGTGTTCATAGGAATTGAAGTGTTGGTTACGGGTAAGTGTCGAATGATGTATGTGTAGTTGTATGATTACCAAACTGTTTACTGGGATGGTCTATTAATGGTAATATTTACTACCTATTGAAATGTTTAAATTTTTTAGTAAATCTGAAAATATAGATATAAAAAAAAAATTATTATCTAATAGGTAGTCATAATTTTTCGAACAGATGAGGCCTAATGAGGTGAGGTGAAATATAAAAATTAAGAAAATATTTGATTTTATATGAAGATATGACCTATATAGATTAGGTTGGTTTTCCGTTTATTTCGGTTTCATTGACCTAAATTTATTTTACTTTTTATGATAATGTTAAAACGAACATATCTTTAAAAATACTAGATCTATGAATTGCGCATTTGGAATCTTTTCTTTAGGAAATTTAATTCTCTATAATATGCTGCTGTGAGAAATTAAAATAAATAAATTTTTCAATGAGTTTTCACGCGTAAGTAAAAAAGTAATTTTTCTCATGTTAATCAAATGGGAAAAAGACTCGGTTTGCGCCATCCACGGGTTTGTTCTACGAATCTGAAATTTTGGGACAATTAACTTTTGATCCAAAGCTAAAACATATGCCAATGGGACCGAAAAAGAAACACCCTAATGCTATTATTTAAAAATATTTTTTTTATTAATTGATACATAATATATAAATATATACCTTCGATTTAAATACACAATATTAGATGTATAATAATAGAACTTAATTGTAGATTTTTATAAATTAAAAATTTTGAATTTGTAAGGTTTGTAAATTCTTATAAAAATATTTCACATCAAATTATTTGATGTATATTTATATTTTGGTTGGATTCAGGTAGTATTCTATTTTTTCCATCATATCCTTTAATAAACTATACCTACATAACCGTAATTAACAGGAACTCTACGTCAAAAAAGTTTAAGAATCATTGAACGGTCAGAGACGCACAGTTACCGGCGACAGATGACTAAACCCACACATACACGTATACATACAAATATATATACGTATACATACACACATGAGAACACACACACATGATCTTGTGGCCTTGGTAGCTTTCCCTCGCCGAGCTGGAGTCAACGGCAGCAACAAATGTGTTTTGCTGCTCATTTGCAAAATAACAATTACAATTAAGCCCCTGCGGCTGCTGAAGTTTACAGCTGATCATTATGTCCGTGTGCTAATATATTTGTCTGCTTGATTGATATCAAGGTGAAATTAGGATATTTGATTATTTTCAAGCTATATTCTAGAAGTATATATGAATAGAGTTCAATGGCAAGAACCTTTAGCATTTCCTTATTGGTTTTGAAATATTTTTATTGCTAGTTATATATACATGATTTTTATAATCTGAATTTTTCATATCAGTTGTAGTTGTATAGATTTTATGTTCGACCATTTTGTATTAAATTCTTAATGTAAGGTAAAATAATAGATATTGACTGTTTCAGATGATTATGAGATTTATTGCAAGTATTATCTTTAAACTTATATTACCTTTTCACGGCTAAAATGTTGAACCAATTTTGATGAAACTTGGCAGAGAGATAGGTTGCATCCTGAAGAAGGACATAGGCTACTTTGTACCCTGAAAAATTGATTAAAAAATAATTTATTCAATGTATTTTGTAAATTGGTAATTTATATATTTATCAAACCTAAATTTTAGACATATTGTACATCATTCTAGATATAGTTTTGTTTGTAGGTCAGTATAAAACATAAAAAAAATTTTGTTGGTAATACATAGATTTTTAAATAAATTTTGCATTATTTGTGATATTCCGCTGTCTGCAGAAGAGGATATAAATATATATAATACTTATAACAAAAAGATGACTCATAAGTATAGTTATTTAAAATCTAAAAGCATAAGTGAGATTAAACATACAAATACCTACTGTTAGTATATTTTAAATTGAATATTCCAAAAAATAAATTAAAGCAGTCCTTCTATAAAAGTCACGGTCTCAATTTATCCAAATATACAACCAGCTACTATATAAACATACAATTAACTACAGTATAAATATTTATGTGAATGTACATATACATACATAAAAGTACAAAAGATAAAACCAAAAATATATTCATGTTCAACAAAACTAAGAAATTGTTTTAAGACACGGAATATCAAAAGTACATCGTGTTTTTATTTACTTTTGTTTAGAAATAATAAATAATTTTATTTGGGTTTGTGTACAATAATATAAGTATAGTCGGGCCTCGTTAGAATGTATCTGTAATGTAATCAAAAAAGTATTTGCAGTGATATTTAATTCAAATGATACTTATATATTTTAGCTCTAGTGTTTTTGGACTAGACTTATGAAGAACACTCCGACATAAGAGTCGAATCGTTAAGTTATAAAATACGACAATGTAGTCACCAACCCGGAAACCAAGATAATTTGATGTATTTTTATCTTCATATTATTTTACTGTTGAAATTCAACTCCTTCGATGGCACGTGTTCTAGTTTCTGCAAAAAGATTAAAAGAAATTATATTTACAATTTACTCGTTTTTTTAATTTTTTTATCGAGTACCTACAGCAGTTTTCAAGAATATATTCTCATCGCTAATCGCGTTATGATTCAGAAAAATCAAAGTATAAAAATTAATGAGTAGATAAATGCTGTTTTATAGTAAAAAAGACGCATTTTATAATTTTTATTTGATTTGATTTATGATCAAATAAACAATCATAATACAATTATTCCACGTGTCGTTTAAACGTAGTAGATAGATAAAATAAAGGTTATCAGATGAACGCACAATTCAATAAGTATATAAATAAATAGGTTGTTATTACAGTAAATTCAATATAAATTCAAGAAAACGCTATAAAATACTAGATAAAAAATATATGATATATCGATATAATTGTTTTTATTTAAAATTGAAAATAAGCTATTAAAACAATTTTATTGCTAATTGATTAAATATTGAATTAATACGTCTATTTATTATTTATATAGGAAATGAGAAAGACGTAATTGATTTTATAGAAAGAAGATAAAATAACAAGCTGATTTGTTTTCGAAAACATTGCATTATTTTTAAACTGTAATTAATTTTGTTATCAAATCACTTAAATCTTACATACCATTTTACAGACAGAAAGTCTGTTCTGGTTTATTGATAAAAAAATCATAATATTAATAGATAGGTATAGATAATTCAATAGTAAAGAATCACCCAAATTATAATCTGAATGAATTAAATACTATAACATCCATTTTTGGCTATAAATTACGGTTCAGCTTGCATTTTATGAAAGTAATTAATTTAAATAATTTTCTGCGCCAGAAATAATTTAGTTAATACTATAAAGTAATAATATATCATTTTAAACATTTAAGATCGGCCTTTATACCAGTAATGAAATTTAAGACCTACGCAAAATTTAAATATAAATACAACAAGATATTATAATGTGTGAAATATCAAGGTAATATTTAAATAAATTCATTTAAATTATGTGTTTGAACTTGAGTATAGTTGTTTTGTAACTTTAGGTCAATTAGTCTCCGCCAAGCCCGTATTTTAATAAAAACTTTGATATTAAATCTTCATATGTAATTAATAATTATATGGATCGATATGTATAGAATAAATTAAATTAAATGCATAATCACTTTTTGTAGAATTTGATGGTTATTATAGATAAATTATATAATATATTTAGCTTCCGTAGTAACAGCTGATAACTTATCGTTAGCATATTTTTTATTTTGTAAACATTTTTAGTAACTGTTTCTTCAGATATTTTTCTGCAATTATAAATTAACAAATGCACCATATAAAGGACTAACATTACTTTTATTTAACTACTATGTTATTAAAATTAACATATTTTCTCATTAGCTCGTTGTCTAGATTGACTTTTTTCTGTAGTGGGCTGATTATTTGGTAATTTTGAAAAAACTATGTCACTGGACACGTGTTTCGACTTCACAAGAACTCTTCATCAGAAGTCTAGACGTACCGAATCACATTGTTTTATTGTGGTTAATTGAGGTCTTAAAAATTATTCGGGCTTAAATAGGCACTTCTGCATATTTATACTTTACAATTATATTATATAGTAGGTATTTTATTTTTTGTTCATGACTTTCTTTTCCAACACTTTTAGTGATATATTCGTGAGTGTGTGGAGTTTGGTATTTATGTGGGTATTAATAGAGACTCGGTAGAAGTACTCGTAGATTGTACTGATGAGTCAATCATAGCAGGTTTACACACGCAAGGGGGCTACGTACATAAGCTTTGTAAGATTGGGTGCTGCGTGGGGTGGATTTATATATATGTATACACGGTGGGGAATTTAAAGTGTTACAGTTTATTATCTCAGATCCATCGCATATTTGAAAAAAATGTTTCGTTGTGAGGGGGTAATCGAATAGTAATATTTATTTGTTATTTAAACGTGACCTTCAAGTATATTTGAAGGTCAACATCATTTTTTTAAATAGGAACCTATATTTTTTATTTAGTTATCTTATTCTACGTGAAAAAACACGAATCTTTCATTGTAAACTTTTTTTTGAACAACCTAACCTTTCCAAGATATTCAACAAAATAATTTTTTTTAAATATACGATGGTTCTGGAATAATAATTTGTAACACTTTAAATGCCCCACCCTGTATAATAATTATTTGTATTTTAAATTTCAGTTTTTATGGAATTTCTTATGTGTCATGTATAGCTGATTTTAAATGTATCTCTTATAAAATCATCCAGAAGTTAAGTATTTGGCATCGCAGATTATCTTTTGGTCAAATTGGCAGTATAGATTATTTGATATTTTCATGTATTACGATGGTTAAATAGTAGTCTCACATTTATAATTATATTTAAGTACATATTACACAAGTTAGTTACAAAATTCAAGCATCGTTTTTTTTTTTTTTAAATATCGTTCTTTTATAATAAATATACATTAACTCGAGATAATTGTTCCGTATATATAAAAAAATACACTTTATTCGAACACACCTTTGAAAAGTGATCGAAATCTGTACTTTCAACAAGACATTCTCTTGTATTTTGTAAGAAATGTTAAACCGTTATAAATCGAGAATAAGCACTTCTAAAACTAACTTAACAAAATCGTGAAAAACGTGATCGTGACCAAACATCTGAGTCACCATTACTTGCTTTACCTAATCTATTACCTACATCCCAGATTTATTTGTTATTGGATTCGAATGATGGTCCGTGACATGATCTTTGCTTTTTTATTATCTAATATTCGTATTATTAAAAGAGTCGTTAATAAGTCAAAGCAACTAACTCAAATCACAATCACCCCTTCCCCACACTACTTTTGTAGAATATTAAAAAATAAATTGTACATTTAATATTTAAAATATAAAATAATTCGCTTAATAATGATTTTTTTATAACAAACATGCCTAGATTCAAGAAAACTAGGCATATATAATTTCAGAGTCCTTACTGACAGGGAAATATATCTCTTTAAAACTCGTGAAAAAGGCTATAAATATAAAAAAAATATATAATTCTTTAGATGTTAATAGGAACTCATTTTTTCGTTATTACGTTTATAAAAAATTAGTTGTATTGACATTTTAACATATTATAGATATGTATGTATAAATGTACAATGTACACCCACACTAATGTGTATTTACTATTGGATTCCTCAAGGTAATAATTAAAATATATATTAATATTATTTATATTGTCGATTTGTTTATTGTAGTTTTAGTCATTGAACTTCTGGTGTCCGAAACAATACGAAATGTCAAGTAGTTCTTAACTACGTATTTGACAATATCTCTAGTATTTCCTATTTTAATAATATATAATAGGTAATATTCAGTGGCGCCGGAACCAATTTTGTCAGGGCAGTATGAACCTCAAAAATTAAGCTGACCTAATTTTACTTGGCGGTCTTAAAATTTAAAATTGATTTAAATTTTCTTTAGCTTGATTAATATCATATTATTTGTTAAAAAAATAAAATAAATAACTCCCCCCCCCCCTTCCCACCCACACACGACTCCGGGGCCATTGGTAATGTTAAATACAAATCTTCTTAGGTGACGAACCAGATATCATAATTAAATATTAACGACAAAAACGAAAAAGTGAGATTAGATTCTATATTGATAAAATTCTACATGAGAAGGAAAAGTATATGATAAAATAAATCACTCGTCATGAATAACATACAATATTAATTTCCTAATATTAAGCAACATTGGGTCACTCAGCAAAGTCGGATTTCTGATTCATATAATTTGCCCATTTTAGGTAGATTTAGTCATGATTATTTTCATCTACGTCAAACAAATTTACCTACGCAAGATTATTGTTTCTTATTTGTTTTTTGATATATATATGCGTAACTGTAGGAATTACCGTAATATCAATTATTTATTTATTCTGTCATAGTGAATCAAGGTCTTAGATAAGATATATTTTTAGTAAAATAAAAATCACGTTTGTATGATTTTTGCTATTTTTAGTTTTTTTATTCGAAATTTTGACATACCTAACATCCTTCATATGATAATTTGCCGTAATAATAATATATGTAAAAATACTAACCAAATTACTATAGTATATTTTTTTAAATTCATCTGTAAGCGAAATAACAATTTAATGTTTCAAAAACTACTTATCAAAACCTGATAACGGGATAGAAAAAATGTAAAAAGTTGTTTGATCTCGAATATATTTAAAATGAATATATGAGATCATTACAATACAAATTTTATAAAAATTACATCATCGCTGTAATTATTAATTATGATTTATTGTTCAATAAACAGCGCGCGATATTATTATCTTTGAATTAATAAAAATTAAACGAGTTATTGCAGAAATGTATATATTGTTTCTATATAATTTCTTAAGGGATAAAATATAACTATCAATCTTTGAAAAGTAGATATTCTTTTCATTATCAATAAGCTGATACACAATTATAAAAATATTTCTAGTATATATTTCACACACTTTTCTCATTATGATGCAATTCCTTATGTGAGTATAGAAAATTTCATAAAATATTGTTTAAATAAACATTCTCCAATTGGTAATTATTGCTCGGTCAATTATGATTCATGAAAAAAATCAAATTTTATCGTAGGTTTTATTTATTTTCTGGGTATGTATTTATTCTTCATAAAAATGTACCTACTTTATAACTGATTTTCTTCGGATGAAAAACATATTGGTTTTATTGTTATTTTGAGTTGAAATATATTTTCTAACTATTTTACAAAAACTTGTTTCAATAAATATAAGTACATCAGAAATACAGAGGGGCAGAAAAATATAATGAACATTATTGTGGAATATTTTATATTATATGTAGGTACCAATGTATACAATGTATGTATCTATCGCTTTTTGTATTACGAATAATCTATTTTAATTTTTAATTACATACCACCTGGATATATCATATCATAAAAGGGTTAATCATATCAACAAGCAATTAATTCAAACATATATGACATTAATTGCAGTTGTTGTTTATTAAAATTATTTAATCGATTCAATTAAGTTTACAAACAATAAACTATGAATTGAAATAAACAATTTAATGATAACACCGAATTAAAACAATAAGAATGTCGCATTGAGGCACGTTTTTCAAATAAAACAAACCCCTTCTTTTGAGAAAACGTTTATTAATTAATAGTTAATGGGTATGTATGTTTATAGAAACCCTACAATTCCAATTTACATTTATCGCTTTGATGCAAATCATCTACTGACGCTTAATTTAGTATAACTAATTAATAAATGTTTTCTCATACACAAACGTGTGGGAATCGTAATCTTATGAATAATTGGCAAGTTTTATTGATTAATCAGTGTTCTTGTTGATTAGTTTTATTGCGACTGGATAATATTTTGTTTTAGTTTGGTATGGAATTTTAAGGATATATGCTTGGTATAATAGAGATGTAAATTTTAATTTTATGGTATTTGATTATAAATATCTAGAGCACTTGTTATCAAATTTCAATGTATCATTAACTCTTAATTTATTAAAACTTAAAATTAAATTAATATACAGAGTGATCCATATAATCTCTTCGGGTTAATATTTCAAAATAAAGAGAGAGAAATGGTTCGAACAAAAGGGGGGCATGAGATTAAAATAATCCAGGTCTGGAGGTAATATTGAGATTGTTTTCTTATTTTTTAATCGCATATTTTTTTATTGTATTTTCCATGAAAATATAAACAACTTTCGTTTAAAATTTTTTTTACGTCTTCAGTTTTATAAGTTATTGAATATAATATTTAGAGATTTTTGAACTTTCAAGAAGTATTTACTGGGAAACCAACTTACTGTTCGAGAAAAAGCACAAAAAAATATTTGGTTTGATTTAATTAAAGTTGAAAAATTATTTCAGAAGTTTATTTTTAATTTTTGTTCTTAAATTTATGAAAGTTAAAAATTATATTCAAATATTGTTTCAAGTATATTTTTTTGTACATTTTATTTTTTTTATGCTATGAATCGTTTCAAAAATTATATTATGGTATTATATTCTAAAAAAATATGGAAAAATGAATGTATCAATTCAAAAATAATTAGAAAAATTCCAAAATTGGCAAGAGTAAATATATCAGTTTCCGGTTTAGTAATGTTCTTCAAAAATAGGAGGTGCTCATCTACAGTATACAAGAGCCTTGAGTTAAAAATGTCATGTTTGTAAGTTTCACCGTTTTGCCTCCAAAGCGTTCACAGAACGACAGACAGCCACGCAGACGTCATGAGATAATGATCGTACGATAATCAGCGACGCTCAAAACGTGAAATTCTCATGAAATGCTATACTTTATTATAGGTACAATATATTTCGTGTATGTATAAAAAATCGAAAACGTACTATATTTTTAATGTATTGAAACATGGTATAAAACACAAATAAGTAAACGTCTAAATGTTATTTCATATTACACGAAATAAATTTTAATTATTAGAAAATACATAAATCGTATAACCGAATTTGCTAGAAGCAAAAAATAACAAACAAATAAATATTTCAGCAAGTGCACGTGTGTCGCGTATATAAGCAAGTACAGAGAAGAAAAAAAGTTTATATAGAGGACATTTCTCACGCAATGACCTTTACTTGAAACGTCCAACTGCTTACAAATAAGTCAGGAAACGTAAAATATGAACGAACGAAAATAACCCTAGGTCAGGATTGAGTACATGTTGATACTTTAGCATACGTATATATATGTATATATGTACGAATATTTGAGTATGTGTGTATATATGTGATGGTCTCAAAGTTCATTATACAATTTACATATTGAATCTGGGATTTAAATTTCAAAAGTTATAGATCAGTAGCACCATGTGAACAGGATTTTAGTAAGTAACTGGATAAAATCAGTAGAATTTGATACTATTTTTTATTTTTTTTTAACTCAAAAATGGCGCAATCAGGGGGCTAAATGCAGTATTTTATTTTATCCCCTCCCCCTCTAACTCTGTAACTACTTGCTCAAAAAATCTGAAAAAAATTGAGTAAAACTTTTTGGTTTGATTGAAGAGAGAATTTTTATAAAAATACATACAATAGTTTCTGGATTTTATTGGAAGATGTACCTAATTAACCAACCAAACGCCAAATTACTTTTTTGTAATAATAATAAATATAAAACAAAATCCCAAATTCGCGCATCCAAAACGTTGACATCTCGAAATGATTGCTTAACATAGTCCAAATATGCATATAATTTATATAATATACTCGTAAATATACATCCATAAATCCGAACACTTTATTTAAAGTGCTTGAAATGGTTATTTTAAATAAAAATTTATTTAAAAAATTATTATTAAAAAATAGATATTATATAGGTAAACACAGTTATCAGAGTTTTGACAACATATTTTTCAGTCATTGATAAAATAAATTTGTGGTTGATAGATTATTTTCTGATTAATGTCATTCATATTATTTTGATTGTGCGTTTTTGACTAACAACTAACAAGTAGGTACTTATAAAAAAATATTGACTGGTTAAACTAAATTTCAATTATAACTATAATAATATTTAAAACGTTGAACTCCAATGGTACTTTAACCAGGTGTTCTTGAAGATATTTTATGTTTACGTTTTAAGTTAATAGAAAAATGGGTGTATGTATACAAGTATACACGTGTTAGAAGTTATACTTATTTGGCATTCTTTTTATTATATGTTCTAGTAATTGCCTTTCATCTAACAAAAACTCCACTCTTAAATTCCAGTTGTCAAAATTTTTAACTTTCAATTGTGGAAATTCTATACATGCCATTTTTGTCACTTTTATTTCACTACTGGAAAAACGAAGAAACTGTGGTTTAAAGCAATATCACTCGACACTTGTTTCGACTTTACAAAAAGTCCTCATCAGGAGCCTAACAGTTCCAAAATTTATATAAGAAGATAAAAAAAGTATCAAATATATGACTGAATTAACGAACACATTTTTATAGACATGCTCTTAAATACAAAATTGCATTAAATAAATTCCAGTAAACTGCGCTTATTGTATTAACAAACTGTGAACTTACATAGCTCCTATACAAACTTGTAATCAAGTCAATGAAGTTTCATTACAATCAGTTTCAAATTGTCTGATTCATTTCCATGTTTGCTTTAGTAATTAATGTTGAATATGTTACATTCACAATGAAAGCTTTTGTATTTAATGAAGTTCTTATTTCAACAATAAAATATTAAACTTTTGTGTGTGATTAGTATGGAAAATAATAGTACAAGTACGTAGGTATTTTTTTTTATTATGATTAATAAGAGCTACAGAACTCTGTGTATATTACCATATTATACATAATAATAAAGTCAGAGGCGTTGGAGCTAGGGGGGGCAATTGCTCCCCTAATATTTTAACTGGGGGGAAAATTACTACTTTTTACCTCCTCGAAATTTGAATCCTGTTTCTTAGAGCGAGTTTGAAGAGACTTGCAATTATAAAAATTTGTTTTCTGTAATTTTGTATACTCTTAAAAATTCTTTAATTTTTTAAAACTGATGTTAAAGCTCACAAACAAATTATAAAATGTAACCACGAGTCTAGTCAGAGACAAAGATTTTTCTTTTTTTAGGTCCCAGTATTCTTCCATAACACCCCATGTTAAAATATTTTGTTACGACGTTTTTTTCGTTAATACTTGTTTTCCCTCAGTCCCTTTAAAAATGTACATACGATGTACCACTGTATTTATTTTTTTAAACAAATAATACGGCATTAATCAAGCCAAAGAAAATTGAAGTCAATTTTTAATTTTAAGAACGCCAAGTAAAGTTAGGTCAGCTTAATTTTTGAGGTTCGTACTACCTCTGTCCCTCTCCCTTACTCCAGAAAAAAATTGGTTCCAGAGCCACTGAATAAAGTAGTAAAGTTGATAGATATTACAGTTAGATTTTGATAAAAATTAGTCACTAAATGTGTATTTTTTACTACATTAATATGCGATAATTTTTAATGAATCGTTTATTAACTGTGGCACGTAGAGTATAGGAAAGTTCCAAGTTATTAATTGTATAGATTGTACAAATTTCATATCAAGCTTAATTTCGATAAGTAATTTATGATATGTCATGGTAGGTTATATGTATTATCTATGAGCGTCACAATATTATTTCGTATTTCTAGAAAAAAATTATCTTGAGTTTGGTAAACGTCATTGTTCCAGTAGAATCACATAATTATCATTATACCTTTTACACGAATTTCTAAGAACCGATTTTTCTGGAACATTTTGCATTTGGATTGCATCGATTAATAGTTTACAATTTTTACGCTCTGCCTTAAACAGTTTGTTATGGTTATTCTATAAGAAAGCCACCAATGAAGTGTACAGTGATCTCTCAGATTTTGTTTAGATTTTTTGTAGAGGGGCTCCGAGCGTTCGTTGTATGGGGACTTCGTTATACAGGTGTGTACAACTTTTCGAATTCGGCGTTACAGCTGCTACACAATCGGGTCTGAAAAGTACATAATATAAGTATGATATACTCGTACAGTATGATGTGACTTTCTCGCCAAATACTTCTTCTGACGAATTTAGTAAGAGGCAGTCTATATACTTAGTGGGGGAGGGTATCCAACGACTCATGTAATTAGTTAAGTTCTTGTATAATACTTAAAATTGTAGTGAATTACATAGCATTGTATTATTGGCCGAGCATACTCTAAATCCAAATTTTTGGGATTTTCTGCTTACCAGTTTTTTTATTTGAGCTTGAATTTCGGGTTTAGGTAGAATTTTTCCAAGAAAGCTTGCGATACCAAAAAAGCGACCTATATAGCATTGTAGTATTGGTCGAACATAGTCAAAATCCGAATTTTTGGTATTTTCTGCTTGCCAGTTTTTTTAATTTGATCTTGAATTTTAGGTTTAGCCAACTTGGAAAAATTCAACCTAAACCCAAAATTCAAGCTCAAATAAAAAAACTGGTAAGCAGAAAATTCCAAATATTTGGTTTTCGACTATGCTCAACCAATACTACAATGATATATAGGTCGACTGTGTTATCAATACTTGAAGATAATGAATACCTTTAAATGAAGAAATATGTATTATTTAATTCACATTCAACAGTAAAAGATGAATTTGAGGTCATTTACTTTAGCCAACGGTTAAGAAAAACTGCTCTAAATATTTTTGAAGATAACACTATATCTAATTTGCAAATATTCCAAAACAAAACTTATCACTGCAGAAAACCTCCAATCTCGTTACAAAAAATGCTAATATGTACGTATAGATATTCTTAACTGCGTTTTATTTTCGATTACTCGTGCATAGAATGTACAGGATAACTATACTTTATAACATGAGAATGATTAATACGTGCAGTGCACACACAAAATGCACGGTTTCACGTAGTCTATTATTTATAGATAATTGTAACAAATTATACTAAAGCATAAGAGTAATGATAAAACGTTAATGCGAACGTGTGTATTCTTAAGTTTCATTTTCTCCCTTCAACCACTGGTGAAATATGGTGAAGCGGTGGTGGTGTGTGTGTTTTTTCCTCCATAGTTCTCGTGACTGTTTGCGAACAATTACTCAAGTATTTCCGATCTGGACCGACCGACATTGTTTGTGGAGCATTAACCTGGAACTCTTCAAGGACCCTGTCATACTCCTCCTCCTCCTTCTATGCGCAGATGACCTCTCTCACAGTAAGAGATGTTTAATACAGGCCGGTTTTAAATATTTAATTAATGGTCTCAATCAAGGACTTGAACCGGAATTTAACTATGGTTCGGATTCGGTTCAGGTTCAAATATAAATTTTGGTTCGTTATTTTTTTAGGGTTCAGGTTTAAGTTTTGTAATTGAAAGAAAATTATTTTGTTCGAAAAAAAAATAAACATTTTCCGAAGAAGAAAAAAACATTAATAACCATTAAAATATTGCTATAAAAAAGGTCAAAAAATAAAACATTTTAAAGATTGAAATCTCCACTTTTCAGATTTTTTTGCAAATTGAAATGTAATTCAGTTATAGAATAAAAAAAAGGTAAAAAATATGTAAATTTTAGTAGTGGACTTGATAAGTTACATCATATCATAAAATTCAAACAGATTTCCAGTTAGTACATTTTATAATCTCTTTTGGAGTAAAATATTTAAATATTAAAAATACTTTATTATTAAACCTAATTTAAAAATATATGGTTACCGGTTATCTATGAAAAGGTTCGGATTCAGATTCATGTTCGTTTACCTTGAAATATAGCGATTCGGTTCGGGTTCAGGTTTATGAAAACTACGGGGTTTTTCGGGTTTTGGGTTCGGGTTCAGGTTCAGGTTCCTGGTCTTATTGTTAATATTTATTCTTCTTTCTATGAATTCATATTCTATTATATTTTTAACTTCTTACCTACCTATAATTTTAATAAACAACGTGTGTATAGCATTTAACTTCTTGTTATTTTTTAAAACTCATATTTTTAAAGCATTCTGTTAAAATAAAGATGATTCAAAGCATAAAATATCATAGTTTCCTTATTTGATTAATATTTATAAAATAACTGTAGATTAACTGATACAAAATAAACTTTTCTTCTTTAAACACAAAAGTGAAACATCATAAGATAAGTAAAAATAATTGTTTTATCTCGATTAAAAAATCATTAATCTAAATTAAAGTAAAATCAGTTCGTGTAAAACAGTTCTCTCACACTGAGTTGCTAAAAAATACCAAAGTACAGATCGCCTAATGATGCGGTAACCGCTTCCCCCTCCACTCGTCATGCTCCACCCCCTACTTACCCGTCAGTCGGAGTGTTTCAATGTATCCACGCTAATTATAAACTTTATGCGAGAAATGTCAAACTTTTTTCTTTTAAATGATGTGCAATTAGTTGTAATATGTTTGTATATCTATTAAAGAGTTATAAACAAATTTTAATTGAATCTAAACAACCTAAAGTATTTTTTAACTTTTAATTTATTTTTTTAGATTGTAATTTATTTAATTTTATAAAGTTGTATCACTGCGCAAATAAATTGCCAACAAATATACTCAGTATAATTACAAGTACTATATAAAAAAAACATAAAAATGTATTTAAGTAATAAAGTATTTTAAAATAAGTATTTAACCCTTCATTAGGCGCGCGGCATACATGCGTAGACCACTCAAATAAAAACTGTTATAACTAAAACTTATACCTTATTGACAGTGTAAATAAGGTATAAGTTTTAGTAAATTTTACACACACGACCTTTTGAATAGCTGCCAATTGCATAAAAAATATTAGTTACTTACAATTAGTTGCAGCTTGCAGTGTATTAGCACGGTGTTTTGAGTTATAGCGAATCAAAAATGGCTATCTACGGTTGTATGTCGCGTTCCTAACGGTGTCACTATTTTTGTTGTGCTTCGATTTTTTATTTTCATAATTTTTGTAAGAAATAGTGATTTTATTTTATGGGCGTGTATTATATTTTACTAATTAACTACATTTTATTACTAATAAGCCACACATAAAGTTTAGGACAATGCCGAGCGTATATATACGCGTTTTTCATAATTGCAGAACCCCATACCATTATAAATAGGCATGGGAGTACTCACTATGCTGGGAGGGGAGAGGGAAAATGGGGTACTTACCCCCCTCACTCTAGGATCGAGTAAATTGATATAATATTCTATTCTATAATGTACTTGTGAAAAAAAGGTTTTTTTTTTAGGTGGGGGGTAAAGCTAATTGATCTGTGTTTTGGTCATTGAAAGTTTACAGATGGTAATGCCCGCCCAAAGTGTATGGTGGATTAAATACAAATATAGGGTAATTAAGTATATGTATGAAATTTAAAATATTTTAATATTTCACAAAGTTAAGGTGAGTAAAACATCTTAGTACCTGTATAAAAAACCTGTAACAACTCTTTTCACATTAGAGTTTTTTACTACAAAAATATATTTTATAATTATTTATATATTTAAAGGAAGTAGATAATAAATGTGCATACAAATAAACATTTGCATTTATAAACACAGCATTTGAGTGATAACTAATATGCTATACAAATACTACACTATAACCACATTACATGTAGTACATATCAATAATGATAGAAAATAAAACGATCTTGAATAAGATTATAGCTAATGATTTTGGTTTCGTTTCCTTTATTTAAAAACCTCGCTTATCATTAATTAATTCATTGACCTCATAGGCTGTTGACCCCTTTAATGACAGATACATCATATTATTTATAATTAAATGATTACCTAAACACAATGGTGTATTTCGAACTTTTATATGGTAGAATTATTATATATTATACGCATATTATAAGAAAAAGATTTATTCTTAAATAGAAAAGTGTTAAAGAAAATGCTTGTACTTTATTATTATATGCACTTATATTTTCATATACTTATTCTTATAAATATTTGTTTATAACAGGGTGTACATTATTGACCCTGATATAACTCGAAAGAATCGAATTTCAGAAAAAAATGTTAAATATAAATACTGTGGAGTTTGAAGTAAGCTATTTAATAGGTGGTTTTTATTTTGAGTCCGAGGCTCTTATTTTGTCCTTGTAAGACCCAGGTCCATTGTTAAAATAGCACTATGTACCGTTTAGAGGAAAATCGTTTTCTGCAGAATTTTTCCTATCCGAAATGTTTTAATGTATACTCAATTTGGACCTTATCAGGTGCTTAAGAATAATTTAATAAATATAAGCAAGAATCGGTTCTATGTAACATTTAATATATGTCTAATAATATTTATATAGTAATTTAAAAACTAAAAAGAACACAATCTATTCTCGAGATTACTCGAGATACTTTGAATTGTATACGGATACTTATTTGTTAATTCAAATTAAAGTAATACAAAGTTAAAATTTTAATTTTATCCTCTTTTATTTATAAAAAGAACGCCATTGTACTAGTAGAATACATATACTAAACTGTTTTGAATACATATCTATCTAACGTCATTGTTATGTGATACTTACTGGTTATTTTTTTGGATAATATATGAATAAAAATAAAATAAAATTTTATTTTATGTTTTTACTATACTGTTTATGTTATGACTGTTTAAAAACGCAGTATTTTATTTATATTTTTTCAAGTCATTTATATCTACAATTTAATGATAAACTTTTACCTTTTAATATAAATGTCAGTTTATCAACATTTGATAATACGTCATTTATAAAAATGAAAAAGTGAAGATTTTCCAAACTCACTTGGTTTATGCATTTAATATTTGTACGATTGATTTAATTTTATGTAAGTGCATATATGTTTTTTTTTTTAATTACAAATTTTAGAAGAACTGAAATTCGTAAGCCCAGGTATAATTGTAAAAAAAATATTTTGTGTAATTTAAAATTTATGACATATTATGAAATTTATGACGTTGATGAATATATGAAAATTGTATTTATTATAGATGTTATATATATGATGCAATATACACAAATTTCACGTAACCTATCCTTACTTATAATATAGGTAATCTATTCGTGTATTCACTTAATATCAAAAATATTTATATTTAACGTAAAATAAATTATATATTTGAATTCCTCAGATATAAGTTATCATTGTTTTTGTATACATAAATGACCTCAACTCATTAACAAAATTTATAAATTTTTATCTGTAGTAATAATATTATTAAGAAATGTTTTTCGAAAATATTAATAATTTTATAGTCCTGATACCACACATATTTCATTAATTTTAAATTTATATCCAACATTTATCGGTCATAACTTTATCTTAGATTTTTACAATATTGAAATGAATCAGACTTAAGACAAGTTTATACTTGTTTTAAGATTGCGCAATGACTCACAATATTTACATCAATGCTAATATTGTATGGATAGGTGCAGTTTTTTTTTCAATATTCGAGACTGAAGTATTGTAAGTAAGTTTTACTAACTTTTGTCTGTTACTATGTTTTATAAAAAAACAGTGGTACGGAACTTTTACTTACAATTTCGTTCCTATAATCAATGTAAAATTTACTTTATTTTTAAAGCATTTTTAATTGGTTATTTTTTAAATGATGGATACATAAAATACTACTAGGCAAATTGTTGGCAAGCGTAATCCTTTTACAGGTAGTCGAATTGTGTTAAATTGTCTCTAAAGGTATGGTTATATATGGAAATATATAATGTAGAAAGATTTCAATTTGTTTTGCTTGGGAGAAAACTCTCTTTAATACCAGGAATACGTCTAATTTTTGTTGAATTGATAAAAAATACTTTAGAGATAAAAATATTTAATTTATCTTTATATATCCTTGAAAACTATTTCACCATAACTAAAAATAAATACATTTTTGAGCTACATCATACAAATAAAACATTAGAAATAACTGTTAAGTCAATATTAATTATCCAGTACCAAAAGTTCATTAACTAAACATGAAATCAAAAACAGCCATTATATTGGTCAATTAGCAAGTACATAGTGTCTATATATACAGACGTACATTTGTACTGTGTTAACCAGAGAGCACAATGTCGTCTATAGTCTGCGTTAAAACATAGCCAGGGTAATGGACGCAGTGCAAAACATTTGTTTCTGTTAATAATTAACATTACAGCTCTCCTGAAATACATTTTCTGATTAAAATAACATTGGACAGTGGTCAGATTATGTCGAAACAACAGAGGGGAATTTAAATAAATTTGTATACTATAATTCTTCATAGTCAGCTAATTCTGAAACAAAACATTTTTGTGTATTTTATATAAAGGGAAGTTAATAGAAAAATTGGTTTATCTCAACACAAACAAGAGGTGTGCATATTGTTATAGAATAAATTTGATTGGCCCTAAGCAGTGTCTGATTGTTATATTCATTTTAAATTAATTTTATAAAACTTGTTTAGTTTCTTTTCCATATCATAATTTAGGAATAACATACTTCTGTGATCATTTCAGAAAGCAGAAAAATCCACTAGTATTTCTGTTCTAAGTCTAACAAATACTTTTTGTTTAGTGAATGCATTCTTGTCACACGCATAACTCACGAACCACTGAACGGATTTTAATGAAACTTGGTATATTAGTTGGGTCTTGTTTGTAGATAGTTTCATATAAAAAATATCAAAATCGGGTGAAAGTGAGGATGGTATCTTATTTTTTATATTTCAAGAAGGAAAGACTCATGTTATGTGAAAATTAATTATTTTTTGTAGAGTATTAAAATTTTATAAAGAAGGTTATTCAAACTTTTGTAGTTTCTTTAAAAAATTTAGAATGGGAAACATTGTGCCATCACTTAGCAGACTATGTTTTATGGAACTTAAAAATTTTCTGTCGAATAAAATATTTCTAAGAATAAAGAAAAATTGAAAACCCGAAACGTTCATTGGAAAACATATTTTATTATTCGAGAACAAGATTTAAATTGTTATTTATTATTTAATGTGGCTAACAAAAAATTTACATATAATAAACTGTCGTTACTATTTTATTTATTTATGTAAAAACAAATTAAATTTTGATATATGAACAATACAATTTCACTCCATCGATAAATAAAATTCATATCATATTGACACCTATAGACCTATTATACTACACGAACGTACATTCAATTATAAATATCATATATTTTTTAATTATCGTTGATTTCTACAGTTCATTTAACTGCCCTCACAAAAATTTTGTATTTCCACTTTATGTGAATTAAAGCAAAAATTTGCACAAGCGCATCTTAATGAAAGTAGTTATCAGATAAAACGTAGCACAGTTTATTTCCATTAGTTTTGGCAACATTCAACATAGCAAGATTTACAAATCGTTTTTCAGGAGATTTCCCAACGCTCTGTCTCATTAACTTGTTGTTTTTTTTTTATATATATACATATTACATATATAAACAGTGTGTTCAATACAAACATCCACTCAACTATGTTAAATATTTATATTACGGAGAAAAGAAATGGATTTACCTGGATAATGACTCTTTTTAACTGTCAAATATAATCACCATATCTGTTTGAGTATGGTAGCGGTTCATAACATTTTTTTAGTTGGTTAACTAGTCCAATCAAATTAGTCTTTTCCCGGAACTAATTCGGACCTAAATGGTGGAAACGTTCTACTAGTGTCCCTAATCATCCCATAAAAAGTCCGAGCTGCAGCACAACTTGGATTAGTTCGGACTTTTTGTGGGATGATCAGGGACACTAGTAGAACGTTTCCGCTAAAATTCATTTTTGTCCGAATTAGTTCTCGATTTCTGTTATATTCATGCTAATCTGGTTGGACTATAATTATAGAAGTATTGTTAGTATTATTTATTTTATAACCAAAATTATTACTCACTCCCTGGTTTTGTCGAGCCCTGTTTATAAGTTTATTTTATTTTTGCAATGTGAAAGATATATATTATCATGAAATAGTATTTAAAATAACATTAATTATTTTATTTTTTTAGCCAAAAAATATTTGGGGCGAAGGTTAATAGTCAGTAACATCTAGCATAAATGTTATTTAAAAAAAACTTAATCAAAGCATATATATAGTGCTATATTATGTATGTAAATTTTTGATAAAATATTTATTAATATAGATTAAATGTTTTAAATTCTTAATAAAATTCGGCAATGAATTTTATTATTTACCAAAACAAAATACTGGCATATTACCAGACACTTTATGTACCTATACATAAAAAACCATCAATTTGCATTACTGTGTTGAAAAGAAATATAATTATTTCTTTTGTTGTCCTTTACAATACCACGCCTGGCCTTCTGAATATTTATTTAATTAATAAGCAACTTAACAGTATATACACATATGTACAAATATAATATCATATATTTATGAGTGTATTTATATGCAATTTTGCTTTTTATATACATGTACTTTTAAGTATGTAGTATAATACATGCCTATCTATAATTTAATTTTAAAAGTATTATACTATATTAGTAAATTACAATTATTTCATTGGTAATGTATATTAGTATATATCCATACCTGAAAGTATGTTATAACTAATTTTAATGGATTTTGAACTCGATTTGATTTATTCAAATTTCTAGTACGAGGAAAACATACATCTATTAGTTTTAATGTGTTAGATTACAACTATGTATATGCAGTTGAAATGAAAAATTCTGAAAAGTAATACACTGTGATTAGCAGATCTAATAATATAGAGTATAAAAATAGCTATTCCCAAAATAATGGTGGTTTTTATACCAAGCACCTAAAAATATATTGGTGTTTTATCTGTATGGTGTAAAACCATCATAATGATGGGTTGCATTTGAGCTGGACGCGTGATTGATCGCAAGCTGAAGAATTGATATTTTTTACTCACGCTTAGTCACGAATGGATATAGAAAAAAATATTACGATCACGCACACTCACGTTAAAATTAAAAATGTTTAAATAGTAGCATAACTGTTAAGCTCCTGTCACTAATTTCTTCAGTATTTTTGTAGAATATCTGTTTAAAATAAGTACTTACAAATACCCCCGCCTCAAATGGTTAAACGTGGTAATTTTTATATAGATATATCACAGATTTTGTCGGTGTTTTTATTTATTTTTTATATATCTATTTGTAAGATCTCTCAAAAAAATTTATTGAGTCCTGTCGTAAGTGATCAAAACACGCACTTATATACCAATAAAGATAATTAACGTAATGTCGAGGAATAGTTATTTGAAAGACGTAATACGGTGTTGTACATGTGTACATACTTACACGTGCACCGATGCATTGCGTCGGATGGCGGCGGGCCTGACATTTGGCACCGGCCACTTCCTATATCTATTAATACACGTTTTCGAAAACACCTATATATTTTACGTGGAATGAAAAAAAGCAAAACGAAACGGTAACTGATTTGTTGAAAACAATGCGCATATTGTGTGTATGCGCGCGGGTGCAACGACATTACGTTATTTAATTTCTATTGTTGCTGTGTATTTTTTTCTTGTCGTTTTTTGGAAATGTCTGGCAGGAACGGCTTGAAGATTTTTGGGAACGTTATGCGAATTATTTTGTAATGGTAGAAAGTACGTTTTTAGCGTAGCTGAGATACATGTTAAAAAGGTAAAACTTATAAAAACATATATTTAAGGTAATTTATAATAGGTACTGGCGGACTTTCCCGCGGCTTCGCCTGTGTTATAAAAAAATTTAAGATCGTCAGCACAAATAATATTGTTTTAAGTTGGTGACTTACTCCCGTAGTATTTTTCCCACCGGATCGAATGAAACTAATGAAAACCCTTCATATGTGACAGGGGATGAAATATAATTTTTTTATTTTCTTTAGTTTTTATTCATTACGCAAAATCGTAAATATTTCGACTTCTATGCGAGATATGGTGTTGTTTCCCCACCTACCTATAATATCTTCGCCCGTGGTATTTTCTCCACCAGATAGAATGAAACTTATTACAACCCTCTATACATATGTAACATGAGGTAAGATACAATTTTTTTGCTTTTAATTTATTATACATAATTGTAAATATCTTCGCTCCTGTGCGAGATAGGGGTTTGTTTTTCTTCCTAAAACGTCGGATTAATATTATTATTTCTATTGTAGAGTATTTACACCAAGTTTCAAGTAAATCCGACCAAAAAAATATTTTTTCTCATATTTTATATATAATTTTACACCCCCTTTTACCCCCGTAGGGGTTGAATTTTGAAAAATTCCTTTATAGTGGGGTGCTTACGTCATAAAAGAAAGACACCCCTAAAATTTTACGTTGCTAGGTTCAGGACTTTGGGCTGTACGTTGATGAGTGAATGAGTGAGTGATTAAGGATGAACTCTTTTATAATGTATTTGCATATAGATTAACTTATTTTACTGCAATGCAATGTGCAGATTTTTTAATTACTGTGCAGCAACTATAGTTGTTTAACTAAAAACAGTATTTTGTACCTAATCTATATAAAATAAATTTGTCATTTCTTAATTAACATTCCTTTAGTAGTTGGAATAGAGTAATTCGAAACGAAAACGATTAAACTTACTTTCTTCCAGTCATGGGAAAAAACTAAAATAATGTTCTTTCGTTTTCTGGAAAGCATACTAATGAAGTACTCTAGTACCAAAGTTAACAAATCGATAAAATATTTTATATTCTCAAGTAATTCTTCCAATTTTGTTATAAAAAAATAATTAATGAAGGTTTCAAAAATATGTATTTTGTATGATCATTAAAAAAATTAATATATTCGTATCGCATATTTTTGTTGTATGTGCTAAGACGGTACTGTTTACAGGTATTTAGATCAAATTATTTCTGTTTGTTTTTGGTCGATTTCTTATCTAATGTTAGTAAATAAAAGCTTTGTAAAATATACCGATTAATTTATTTGAAGTTAAAGTTAAAATTTATTCCAATTACCTATCTGTAAACTTTTAAAATAGTAACTTTTATTAATATAATTTAATTATCTAGATTAGGTGTGTTTAAATAAAGTCATTTTTCTTGGCATGGTATTTTATGTACAACAATTAATCTAATTACACAGCATTTGTTTATTGTAAGATTTAAATGCAGAGATTTAGAACTTGATGGTGCAATCATGTAAATATTATTTTTAATTCTGTTTATATATATGCAGTTCAGTTTATTTATTTACTTTTTATTGACATTTGCAGAAATTTAAAAATATATGTATACCAAAAAATATTGTCTTTTTTAACATCCATATCTGAACTAATTCTTGCATAAGTGGTTGAAAGAAAAAATTCGTAATTCAACATATTTATAGTAAAACTAGGACGATAGTGGTTGGAGAATTTGTACATTTCATTACAAAATCGTAGCCTAAAGACCTAAATCGTATACGCTTCTACTACGTATTATACTCACAACCTCGTTTTCAAGAATATTTTAAATGAGGCAATGACCTATAATTGTAGTAAGTGAAGAGTATTTGAAATTAGGCCAACTAATACAAAAACAAGAATAAAATATTAGAAACATTTGCGAGATATCTAATCCAGCTTTTTTATTTTTGATTATCAGTTTAACGCGTGGGAAATAGTTCAACGGCCTTGCTTATGATTATACACAATATACACACATTCTTATCATGCATGTTACATGTATGTAATGATAATATAAATTGCAGTTCGAAAAATTAAAAAACGTTTATTTTTAAATGAATTTTACCGTCAAATTGGTACCTGTCAAATAGATTATGAACATTGAAAATATTGGCATAGTAGAGATATAGTTTGAAATGATAAGTATTTTACAAATTAGACACTTTTAAAGTTAATTACAATTAAATATATTTAAATTCAAATCATCACATTCAGAAATCTATTTTAAAATACTAAACATAAAAATTCATATTGGAATGATTCCAAAAATTTACTTCCCTGTATTTAACGATAAATAATAAATACACATTTTTATATACTATTTATTTCAAAGGAATTTTAAGTAATAAAAATAATTTTGAATTAACATAAAAATTAATTTTATTTTGAAATAAAATGTTTTTTATAAATATAAAAATATTTTATTAACTTTCGGAATGTAAAAGACGACAAACTTAACCTTCCATTTATATTTAACTGAGGTTGATATGTGCTATTGTTATATTTATCTAAATTAAAATAACACTTTGTTTATAGAATTTTAAAACGTATTTTGTTAAATATACAATTAATGGTTTAAAAAAATTATTATAAAAAAAATATAAGTGAAATGAATTCAAAAGGATTGCTGTTGATTTATTACGTTTTATGACCATAGTGTGTTGATGTCACTTAAAAATAGGATGAAATCGACAAATTGAACTTAAATTAAAACCAATCTATATTAAACTAATATAAGTAAATATGGGGACTGTAATGTTTTCTTTCAGAAAATGTAAACTTTTAAGTGGGTTACTGAAAAAATTTAATTAAATATAAAATGCTCATTTTAACAATTAATTTTTATAAGAATTTTTTTAGGACGAGCCTGCCTGCTTGAAGTGTGCAATTCAGATTTATTGGAAGATGTCTATCTGTGAGTTGATATATCAGCGCATAATAACATTGTTCAATTGTGAAATGTTTAAAGTGATATGTTTCATAATTACTAACAAATTGTGTATTAATAGTGTACAGTTGGTGAATTTAAAGATAGTGACAAAATGGTTTATTTAACTAATCTCATCCATGTTGTTTCCTGGGAACAAAATCTCGTAAAAAAGCAAACAAGACAAGATTTGACCTTTTTGCTATTTGGTTTCATTGGATAATGCAGTGGTTAATCAGAGCCCCTCGAAGCATAGATTACTGGTTACAGCCAAACACAACTAACTTCTAAACAACGAAACTTAACGGAAAAAATCATACGTGTTGTAAATATGTTAACGTACTTGACTGCAAACCAATTGAATTCTATTTAGAATTTGTTCTATGAATATAGTGGATGGGGCCTTACGTCTATTATTTACATTGATGTTTAAGTGCTGGAAGTAATACAACATGAGTTATTATTCATTCGTGTGCATTAAGGTTATATTTTGTACCTTTAAAGGGGTTGACAAGCATTTACTATAATATATATTATACATTTATAGTGTACAAATACATACAAAAACAATCTTGTAGCTGTTTCCATGTGAAATTGTTATTTGAAGTAAATCAATTCTGAATTATTAAAACTGACAACACAATGGAATGATAACTTCAAGTGAAATGTAGTTTTGTATATCTGAAGGGTTATTAATGGAAATGAATACGTTATAAATTGTTTTTATATGAAGTGTTTCACAAATGATGTTTAAAGATTTAATTCGTTGGGAGCTGGGGTAGAAATATTCTCAGAGCTCTTTGATTTCTATACGTAGTTAAGTATTTATAATTGGGTATTAGTACTTATATTTCTAAGAATGATATTTTTTAGAATAAGTATTTAGTATTTATTTTTAAGGGTAAGAACACGTCTGCCACGATAATAATATAGTATAACAATATTTATAACTGGTATTTTTATTGCAGTCTATATATATTTTCTTTTTGAATACATAAACGTAATCCAAGCATGTTATTTTTTGTATATTTATTATTTTCATATATGTATTATTAATGAAGTACTCTATACATTTATGTCCGGTATTATAAACGAGCTAACAAAATTTGCTAGCTTGCAAGCACTTTCAAACGGGGTATCTGACAGTTCTCTTGAAGTTGCATGAAAAGTTTGATAAGTTTCGCGCTCGCGTTATAGACATCGTGGTAGGTAAACACCAACGGTATTAAAACAGTGGTGATATTATGAAAAAAAATTGTACAGTCAGAGTCGCTAACTGTGTTATAATAAGTTGAAGTCTCTCTGCTCTTAATTCCAAAACAAATCCATAGATACTATCACAGAATTAATACTCCATTTGAGAGTGCTTGAAAGCTATGTAGTAAATTGTGTTAGCTCCTTTATAATACCGGATTAAAAAATTGTTGTTAATTCGATTTAAATTATTTTAGAGCAGCAAAAAATAAAACGATGTTCAAAGAGTGGTAGAATGCAATTTGAAAGAAAACAGTTGATCCTGCTGCTGGTCCTGCTAAATGCAAAAAACTAACATATATCTATCTTCAAAGGCTGTGTAAAAAACATGAAAATAGATATTTGTATGTTTCAAACCTCTATGAAATCGTTTTCGAAAAAATGTTCTGGTCCTAGGAAACAAAGATAACCTGTAGATGTTTAAATACAACAAATGAACAATAATTTGTTATAAAAAATATACTGTTAAAAACATGTATGCACTGACAATGAGTGTGAGTATATATAGAAATAATTTTACTTAACCCAGTTCTTGTTAAAAGTGTAAAACGTTGTAATACGTGTACATAAATTCATTTCAAGTATTGTTTGCACAGTTTTGTTTAACTGTTTTTGCGAATGTAATTTTTCTGACCGTACATATTTTAACTTTACATATTTTACAGGATGTTTGCATTCTTATATTCAGATAAAATGAACATGCAATGACAAAAGTATATTATTCTTTTTTAAATACTTCCTGATTTGATATTTTGGATATATAGCTTTTTTTTTAGATATTTAAATTAATATAGAGATTACACCTTACTTTATTCATTTAATTTGAAATAAATAAGATATTGGCAGTTGTATTAAATTATAGATAAATCTGATTTGTCTAGAAATTATAGTTAACGTAAAATGTATGTAGTTAGTTTTTTTCCACTTTTGAAATCAATCATTTATAATTTGTGTCAATTTATATTAAAATCAAGTTTTTTACTAAAGTTTTTACAGTTTTCGATAATACGAATGTAGTTTATTTCTCTAAATAATTAGAATGTACTTTATTCATTAGATTTTTAATATCCATGAAACTTTTAACCTAATATAATACAAAGTAATTTATTTTTACTTTTTTTTTGTTGTTATTATAAGTAGAAAATCATGACTCAGCCTAGTCGTGTAGAAGATTCGAATAATATCATGTTTTGTATCTACAATGGCTGGGTAAAATAATACAAAAAAAACTTTACTACATTTTTACTTCAACATAATAAATTTATGTAATTATTCAACCTTCAAACGATTATTAAAAAATATCTCACCTTATTTATATTGGTAAAAAATATTTTTTTACTACAATTTTAATTTATACGAAAAGGTGCAAATTTGCACATGATGCATATATCTTTTTTGCATTGAGTAGTTTTTTTATTACTAGAAAACAAAATAACTGGTTCTATATTCGTTATTACAAACAATTTGCTCTAGAGCAAAAGCTATGCTATCTTCGTGGTATTAAATATAAACGACAACTTACTGACAGTTCTAATCAACAGTATGGTTCACATGAATGATTTTGATGCATGCGCGTTAAGTAGAAATCAACGATTTAAGTGTACATCATAAAATGTATAGCATTACAATACTATACATTTATTACCATTGTTCCTTCAAATTCATAACGATTTGACATCTTGCAGATAGCCTCAACTTAGCTTTTGTTCTTGAAAAAATTCTTTATATTACTCGACATGTCAGTTTAGATTTAAATAATAAAATGTTATTAAAATAATAATAAATATCTAGTCAATTATTTTGAGGGGCATAATCACTAAAGTAATTGCCAAAATGATTTTGAATTTTGTTACGTAAAACTAGATTATATAAAAAAACATTTTAAGACTACTCTACTAATTTAATTTGATGTCATTTAATCTGTAATGTTTTATAGATTTTTAATTATACTAATTTCATGATTGTTGTATCTATCAATATCGTCATATATTCAGAAACTACGATTTGCCTATAATTAATTTCAATAATCAAAATATCTATATTCAATCAAAGAATATATCCTATATTCTTTGAAGCGTATCATTTACGAGTGTATAATTACGTGAGACAATTACATAAAATCACATTATATAATTGACATCCCTTGGTTGGTCCAGCTACGCCACTTGTCTCGCTGTCTACCTGCTAGCAGCCGGCTGGGTCTGGGCGGTTGCCCTTGGAAGAAGAGGAACAACCATATGGAGGGCACAACGTATTTTTTTCGTGTGCCTGTTTACAGATTTACGGGTTTCAGTCAGAGATCGAGACAGGGCCGGTTTTGTGACGACGCAGTTGCATCTAATAATAATAATTTGACCATTAAAGAAATATCATGTTTTTTTGTTGTCGAAGGATGCGTTGAATAAATGTATAACAAATGGTTATATTTCTAGTTCTTTTCCCACTTATATGAAGTTCGATTATTTGTTTATCTAATCATCATGTAAGAAAATTTGAAATTTTCTTGTTTCTACTTTATTTTTCGTTCTTTTTGTGTTTCTTTTTTTAAATAAATTAACCGAAAATATCTAAAAGAAAGAACCTACACGTGATCTTTATGAATGCATTTCATTTTATCTTATGTTAGTATATTTTCAAAATATATTCTATATTAACAACTACAGTGTTTTGAGGAATATGTAGTTTCATTTAACAGTGTTATCTTAAGAATTCTTTAAAAATATACTACAAATGAATATCAATTCAGTGATTATTTTGTATGTATATAATATTCTTTACATCTTAAACAAAACCAATATAAAAATATACAAACTATTCTTAAACATTGAAAATATCAACTCCGGTACTGTGAGGGCTTTATAGCGAAACGTCCGTTTCATTTCAACTGCATAGTTAACAGGCTAGGAGTGACAGTGACAAAAATATAGCAGCACAACAGCATGGATGTCCGCCGTTTTTGTTTTTATACGCACTTTACGACTTGTGTGTTTGGTGTCGTCAAGTCAACTTGCGTATATAAGAAGTTGAAATAGTTTTTTTATGATCACGTAATATGTTCCAGATGTGGACCAAGGTACACTCATTAGTTGACTGAACAAATATAATTTATTAGAATTTAAATATTGTTTTTCGTTTATTATCGAGATGAAGTTTTATGCAATATATTTTAACTAATGAGGTTACTGAACATATTTGTATGATTGTATAATTATAAGTTAAATTATTATGATCTTGAAAATTAACGAATAATAATTGTGCATTAGATATCTAGAGATAACATACACAGATTAGAAAGCTTTAATATTAGCAAATTAAAAATTGTTATAAAAAAATCATACAATATATTTTCAGTAGAGTATATCAAATATAATTTGATATCATAAAAAGTAAGTATAACATTGATTACCGTAGATTATATGGAATTAAAAAATTTAATGTCTTCCGAGCCCGACTGTCAAACGCCTTTAAAATTTCTAAATGATATCTAATGCCCTGTTTAGACCAAAAAGGCAAAACAGCAACACAGTGTTCTTAAAACACTTCTGTACTAGTATTTAAAAATGTTTAGGGCTTGTTGCAATTTTGTCAAAAAAACACCGTGTTGCTGTTTCGTTACTTTAGTCTAAACACGACATAAGAAAATTCTAAGTCCTCCATATACTATCGGTTTAAACCGTGCCATTTTTAACTGTGAGTGTTTAGGACTAAACCAAACAAAAAAACTGGAACGAGTAAAATTAAGCCCAACTGATTTTATTTGTCCCGGTCTTTTCACTACACGGATTTAAACAGTATGCTTAAAATCGAGCTAAAACACATATAATAGTTCATAATGATTATACTAGAAGATACGAGGTACGAGTATTTGTATTTATTATTTATTTAATGATTTTAATAAAAGTCGTATGAGTTAAAGCAAATATACATTAACATATATGCATACCTTCAGGGAGATATCTTGTAACTTACATCAGACACTCTTGTGTTCATTTGCTGCCCATAAATTCAACTCAGGTAGATCTACGAACAACAATAATACTAAGATTTCTTGCGTCTGGATCCGTAAAAATACAGTATTGGTATTTTAATTAATACCTTGCCGTATGCCATCGTATATTCCAATTGTATAAATAAGACAACATGGCTTTAATTGCTGTTCGAATTGCATTGATGTATTAATAGTTTGTGCAATCAATTAAATGCTGTTTTATTTTTATTTTATATTTTTTATATTTTTGTAGGTTGTGCTTGAACGAAATTGTCCATTTCCGACAGGAAATTCAACGATTAAATCTTATTATTAAGACCTTGTGCGCGCTAGCGATTTTATTCAGCACGGTTTTTCTTTGCTGAAAAAGTTCGATTCGCCTGTGAAATCTGATACGCTATATAATCACAGGATAAAATGTCACTGATGGATACATAGTAAGAAAAGCTAGTTACAAATACTGAAAAGAAGTATATAATCACCTTTTTTTATTTAATGTGAAACTATGTAGTTTTATATTCATGATAACTGAAAAACATTTTAAATATTATATAATTTAGGGAATGTATGTATTATGTATAGTATAAGTAGGTATAGTAAAGTAAAATAATATATTTTAAAAACTAACAAAAATACTTCATTTTTTTTAAATTATACCATATACCTGTAAGTATTATGAAAAAAAAATATTGTGAAGCATTAAAAACAATGTCTTAAATAGTTAGAATTCATATTACTGCAGTACCGATTTAAAACATATAAAATGTTTTAATAAATTTATTTCAAGTTCTATAAAAAATATATTTCTTAATCAACATCAGAATAAAATTAGATGTTTGTTTTAATAGACTCATATTAAAAATAATACAACCAAATGAAAAGTAATTAAAATGATTAAGTTGAACCGTTTCAGAAAATATACATATAAATGTCGGTATACAGGAAATGATGCTCTGATATTTATATTTAGAGAAATATCCGATAAATTAGTACCGTTATTTTGTGTTTATTTTGTTAGATATGTATAGAAACATCTGTCGTTATTAGTACAATTTTAATACTGGAAACAGAATATTTGTAACAACCAAAATTATGGATAGATATTTAACATGTGATTAAACTGAAAACCTGACTTACATTAGAATAACTCTAACATTAGATTACTAAAAATTAATCTACCATATATTATAATGGATTACGTAGAAAAATATAATCTAACTCACTACACATCGGAATTTCAAATCTTGAAGAAGAGCCCGACTTTACGAGTAAGTGGAATTGACTGAAGCTTTAAAAAGCGGGTGTCACATTCCGTCCTCTCCAAATTATACGACTAAGTTTCTCCCAAGTCGGTTAGAATCTGGCTGTCTTATACATACTTATAGAAATACAATTGAGGTAACTTGCATGCTCTGGAATAATTGTATTTTGTTGGTCCAAGATACTATGTTATTGGCATCAAATAATTTCTATTTGCATCAATAGAAATTCCATTCCAGATCGAATGTTTAAATAAGTTGCTTCGAATAGTTTTAATTTATCTAATTAAAAAAGTATATATTTGCAGCTCATAAATTGAATTGAAGTCAACTTAGTAAATATTTATTATTTGTAATAAATCATTAAATACATCAATTCTAAGATTTTGTATTGAATAAAATAACATTAATTTGTATCAATAAATTAGGCTATTTGGATCAAATAGGTTCCAATAAATAACTGGGATATTATACATGAATTATTTAGTTAAAGTAAAATTTACTTGCTTTCAGTCAATATGATTAAAATAATTTTAATTATTTGTATCCATTTTTTTTCAGTGTAATAAAAATAAAACACGTGTTCAATGTAATCTACTTATGTTTTCAACAAACGTATAAATATAATTGTGATATAGAAATACAGAAAAGCACAAATTAGAAGGTATAAAGTTAAGAGATTAAAAACAAACAACAACATCAGAGTGTAAAAACCTTTTTCAGTCGGACCCGCTTTGAAATCAAAACCACAAACAAATCTAATTAAAATCCAAAACTTTGGTTTGTGCGTACACATACACACACACACAGAAAATCTATTTCCAATTCGATGACTTTCTCGCAGTAGCAGCGTCACTAATTTTCCTCGCCGCGAATGTAATTTAAGTTAAGCAACTTGGAATTGTCAGAATTGTTTTGGATGAAGTTTCATCATCAATGTTGCAGCACAACAATAAAAGCTGCCGGGCGAGGTTTGACGGGGTTCGGTTCTTCGCAGAGGATCATCAGCTTGTGTTCTTCTTCTCGCCGGCAACACAGTGACAGAATTCACTCAGACAACAGACTCTGTGACTATGTACGAAAGGCGTTAGTAATGTAATTAGTTTGATATTCAGACAACTACTGCTAGAACGGTCGCTCTGTTTGAAATGAAACGCGAATCTTCTTGTATATATACATACACGTACATATTACATTTAAATGTGTCGGATGCAATGTGAATTCTATACATGCAGTTAGAAAAATAAGAACCTATGGATGTGTTATATAACACTACATTCAGTCAAAACAACTACGACATTTATTAAACACTTATAAACATACAACATAAATACATTCAATTTATTGGAAATGAAATTACGATTTTTAATTTATTTAATTTACAAATTTTAATTTTAGTTATAAGTACCTAATTGGTTTTAAATTGAAATTCCTTATTCTAAAGAATTTTCTCTCCAGCAAAACCTATATCTGCGGGGTTTTAAAATATAAGTAAATAACAGCCACTGACATTTCTTATGAATGGTATAGTATATATGAATGACCTTGATGTATGCGCGTTAAGTGGAAATCAGTGATTTAAAAGCAATAGTGACAAATGTACACCATAAAAAGTGTATAATTGTTTGTTTAAACGTCAAAAATTTAATAATGAATAAGTATTCGCAAGCTTTCGATTCACAGAATCATCGTCAGGCTATATTGTTGAGATAACGACATCGTTTTCACATTTTGTTCTGAATAGCCTGACGATGATTCTGTGAACCGAAAGCTTGCGAATACTTATGCATTATAAAAATTTTTACGTTTAAACAAACAAGTTGTTTTTATTTATTATATTTAACGTCACTACTAGTATATTATTATATTAATATTACATTTACTACCACTGCTCTAAATTCTTGAGCAAATTTAGAACGATTTGATACTTCGTAGATACCGTTAGCTTAGCTTTTGCTTTAGAGAAAATTCTTTATAATATCTGACATTAATTAAGGTAGGTAAGTATTGAGCGTCGATGTATTTTTAAGTTCATTGATAATTAGAACAAAAAAAAATCGATGATACATCGACATTACAGTGTCTATGCAAATAAAAATATTCCAATAATTTATATTTCGTTTTTATGTCACCAAATATACTTTATTGCATCGTTAAATCTGTTTTTTAGTTAAAACAAACAGTCTTGGCTGTCAATTCTGCAGTGAACTTTTTAAACGACGTGTTAATGAAACTGAATAACTTGTTTTTGGGAACAGATGAGCTCAGTAAAATAATTGACTTATTTTTCATATGATGAGATGAACGACTTCAAACATACAGTACAACTTCGTGATTACGAATATTTTATGTAAGAAACTTTTTTTTATATTTCGCATGATACAAGACGAGAGTTAGGTAAGTTTCGTCTCGGTCCCGTTTCATAAAACAATACGCCAGTCTAAAATTGTAATTTTAACCAACTATATATTCGATAATAATGATACTGTTGTGTACTTAATTTATTTATTGAAATAAAAAAAATACTATTAAAACTAACGTAGGTAATTTTGTTTATAATAATATAATAGCAAATGAAATGTGACATAAAAATTTGTATTAGTTTTGTGTATGGCTTAAATTGTTTATGAACTTGTACAATACACATAAATGTTAAACACTTTTGGATATTAGCTATTTAATATACTAATTTAAAAATTAATGGCAATGTTTTAACAGTGTAAAATTCAGTACTGAAAAAGCAATGCTTATTATAATTTAAATAAACCATTCGATAGTGGTTCAAATTTAAATAAAATGGATCAAACAAGTGAAGTTATACTATAATCACAGTAGAGAGAATCCGTTCATGAGAACTACCTCTGAGGCCTCCTCAACCAGTGCAGCGTTGGATTTCACAGCGAGGCTCTCGGGCCTGAGGGTCTCAAGTAGGAGGCCCCGATATATAATTATATCGTCTGCAGACAGAACTCTGGCCGTGTGGGCGAAACGTGCAACGCCGGCTCTCGTCATTTCTTTTATTTATTTTTCAAAATTACAGTTGAGGTCATTCTCACTTAGGTGATGAAATTGGTACATTGGGTATTATGTGTGTATGTGTATGTGAAAATAAAGGGTCTTTTGTATTTTTTTTTAGAAAGTCGTGTTACGTTATAGTTAGGATTATAAAATTTTAACTTTTAAATAATTATTTAATTGCATAAAAATTAATTTATTAATTTTTATAAGTAGTTGAACTTACCATAATAAATTATTTATGGTATTAAAAATGTGTGTAAAATTTTATGTTTAATCGCTTTTCTGTGTAGATGGAATTTATAAATTAATTTAAAAAAAAACTAGTCTTTTTTCTTTAATTTGCCAGATACCAGAAAAGTCAAAATATACACGAAAAACAGGAAATATTGAGAGAAAAAACGTGAAAATTGCCATTTAAAATACACACAAAATACAACGCTGATATGAGTTTGCGACTACCTTATTTTTTGGTCAAAATGAATAGATTTAAGGGGCATCCCGTTAATATTTTAATTTGTACGGACACCCTTGTGTACATACTATAGCTTTTTGTTTCCCAAAATAGACTTATATTGATATAATCTATGTAAATATTATTGCTTTCGTATAGATTAAATATGAATATTATATATACTATTAATTAATATTTGTTCTAATATTTAATTATGTACAGTACCTATGATGAATTCTAATATTCATTTCAAGTAGTAGATTAATTTAGTTAACTCATTGATAATAATAGGAACAGCAATGTTTTTTAAAAGAAATATTTTTTTCGAATTCACCACATATTTATGGCAACTGTTTATAACATACTTTTTTACACTTCAAAACTGTATTTTTAACTAAAGTACTAATAAAGCGTGATGTACATAAACACTGTATTTATTATGTCCATAATTTAGAATTTATTTTATAGCTTCATATACACTTACAACATGCATTTTTTATTTTAAATAACCCCAAAAAAATAAACAACACCGTGCCACATTTCGTTTACCATATACTTAGATGTAATCTAAAAACTGAATTAGAGTCTTCAATCAAGAAGAATCAAATGTTATTATTGTATTTTACACTACCTATAGAAATTACTGAACACTCATCATTATAGGTAATGACAGCGTATGAAAAAAATCCGCAAAATCTGCAATTATGGTTATAAATTTAAGTAATGACCCTATAATCGACGAAACTGCCACAGGGCATGAATAAATATTCAATAAAAGTACATTTTGATTTACATATTTCTTAAACTATTGTGATGCTGTATAATTTTAGATATATATCTAATTGATTGCTTATTGCTAATTAAATAAAAAATTCAAATGCAGGCAAACACTAATTAAATTAATTAAAAACCAAAAACAAATTATTTTATTCGAAATTTTTATAAAAATACAATACAATAGACTATATAAATGATACGATTGGTTTCCTACTGCTAATTAATACGGGTAACAAAGTTATTAAATAATTGATCATTCCGAATATTTTTTTATGTTTTAAAGAAATGAAGAAATAAGAATCAACTACACAAATAAAGTATTTGTTATGAATTTAAATTAGATGAGATATGAATAAATATACAAGTACCTATATAAATGTAACTTCATTAATTAAAATCTCAATACCAAATATAGGACAATACAGTAAATATCAATTGTAAAAAAGACAGTGGCGTATCAAAAATTACACCCCGATTAAAAAATTATTTTATTTATATCAAATATGATCGGGCTTTATCAAAAACAATGTTATGCCATCAGCAATATATTTTAATAATTATAATATCAAGAAGATATTTGTTATTAAATATAACTTCGTAGTTTTTTAATGTTTTGAGAGTAAAATAATATCGTAGGTTACGCCACTGAATGTGTTATAAACTTTATATATCTTCGTTAAAAAGTTTACAGTCAATAAGTGATGTGTTATAACAAAGAAGTAAGTTAACAAACCTAATTATGAATGGATGTCTGTTTTACCGACAAAGTATTTTGCGCAAAGAAACGGTTAGCACCTAAATGTAATGTGAGGGTCTCTTGTAATGGCACAGTTTGCTTGTTTTGAATATTAACATGTCTGTGAAATGATAAGTCAAATATCGAACAACTGCATAAAAATCATCAACTTTAAAACAGCAAATAATGAGCTTAAAGAACAAGAATATTTATTTGCAGTACTTTATTGACTTAAATCATCGATATGTACAAAACATGATTTGTTACTCAGTTTGTTTGGTTATTCTCTTAAGTTATTTTTATGTTAATGTTACATTCTGTAATAAGCAGAGTAATGAGCTTTAAAAAACGCATTATATATGTACCTATACGACGTTTATTCGAATTCAAGATCGGTAAATGCCAGCATGACTGGTTGCTCTTAAGACGAACTATTGTACATTCTCACTGGTAGTGATGACGGTTGCTATTGATTATCATTTTTTTTTATATACATTTTAACTAGAAAATATCATTTATAATTATTTCTTCATATAAATTCATCAATATCAGAATTACCTTTGATTTTTATTTTCATTTTAATAAATATTGTTGTTAGATAATATCCAGGGGCGCGTTATTAGTAAAATATTTATTCTTGGAAATACATTTTTTGAGAAAATTTTTTTTCTACGTTTTTTTTACCGAGTTTTTCAGCTAAAATCGTCGTTTTTACTTCCTGAGCTACCAGAACTTTGGCTTACGATCGCTTAAAAATTGTTTTTGTTACTCATGCTCGTGACACAGTTAAATTAATTAAAATTAAATT
The DNA here is from genome assembly GCA_961205875.1 of Sialis fuliginosa. Lineage (NCBI taxonomy): Eukaryota > Metazoa > Arthropoda > Insecta > Megaloptera > Sialidae > Sialis > Sialis fuliginosa. The sequence continues at coordinate 9,386,675 of OY540813.1, read as the reverse complement.
AAATTTTAACTTTATTTGAGTAGCTAACCATGCTATTTACCAAAATAAAATAAATAAGATATCAATTCATTCGTCGATGTTATATCTCGACAACGGTTTAAAAAATGTTCACGTCATTTTTTATATAATAAACATATTTTTTACGAAATTGAGAACAATTTTTTTAAAACTAGATTGAAGATAAATACTTAAATCAAATTTTATTTTATTAACAAAAATACAATTTTTGTTTCTAAAAACAAGCTGTACATAACATATATGTGCTAAATATAGAAGCTAATCAACTAATCATACTTATATCAATTTATTCTCAAGTTAAAACATCTTCAAGAATAGGAAAAAAAACTTGTTTCATTACAAGTTAATGTAATTTTTTACTATTTTCAAGTACTCCCAGATTATTATAACATTAATCTAATAAAATTGTTATGATATGTTTGCATAATGTCACTTCAGTGTTTTTCATATCAATTTATTTTATTTGCCAACTCGTATGATTGTTAGCATATATTTACTTGAATGAAAAATATAATAGTACATTGGGTCTTCTCGCCGGTTTTCGACCAATTAGTGTTGTTGCCAACTTTGGGAAGTAAAAAAATGTTTTTGTAATAATTTTGAACCAAAAATATAATTAGAATATACTTTTAATTACACTATTTTAATTTAATTAACGGTTTTAGTAGTCAGTTTACTATTTTTTTTTAATTTGATAAAAAGCTGAGAAACCCGATTTTGCCTATTTTCGACCAAAAAATATAGCTTTCGTGTGTCAGGATCTATCATGATAGATCCTGACGAAAAATTAAAAAGAATGAATCGTCAAACGGTCGAAAACAGACACTGGTCGGAAATAGGCGAAATGACCCTACCCACTAACAAAATGAATACTTTTATCCATTATGAATAAAATAATTCAGTTATTTCAACTGCCAGTGAAAAACAGAATCTAAAACACTCCAAATTGAGTTGTTTTAATAAGTTTCGTTACACGATATTTATTCGTTTTCCATTTTCTGTACCATTCTGGGAAGAAACTGTAGTGAAGAAAACTAGTATATACTCGTACATGTTATTATAAAATTTGATTAAAACATTCTACGAAATAATGTTTTATCATACAATAGATAGCTTTGTACGCGCACAAAATGTTTGTTGGTTGTATGAAAGCGTGTTTTGAATAATGCCCGATTTTATAATTAGCGTAGTTTACTTTATAGTTGTAATTCACTGAGATCTTGTTCCCTTTTTTTCGTCGTTGAACTAATTAACTCGAGTATGCAAAGATAAAAGAGATTATATGTGTTCTTTGTGTAGAATTTAAAATGCGTTATTATGAAGATTTCAATTTTATGCACCCTAACAGATGATCTACGTGACTTTTCTTCATATTTGTGTACTGTTTTTTCCTACGCCTACGTTTTCTCATGATTTTCTTTACTGAAGTCGTGATACAAATGTATATACATCAACAGATTTAATACAGAGGCGTACGATCTAATTAAAGTCAAAAATATAAAATATAATAATTTTCTATAGCCTATGTAATAAGAACGATCGTCAGGACAATAATTCCATTAACGACTTGACCAGTTATTAATTGTATAATAGTTTTTTTTTATTGTCTAGATATATTTAATTATAATAAATTTAATTAAAATATTATTAGTGTAATAGTTAAAAAAATTATATGAATGAACTGGATAAAAACGGATAATAATAATACAAAACAATTATTTTAGAACTGAATAAAACTAAAACTTTTCCTTTTAAAATCATCTCGAAAGTGTAATGTAAAATAATAAATTATTAATAAGTAATTAAACTTTTTTAATATTGTATAAAATAAACGTTAAAATTACAACTCTTATACATTTTACATAAATATTATTTTCAACACATAAGTAAAAGAGGTACTTAAAAACTTCAAAATTGTATGTACATCTTTTTTGGCATATATATTTCAAGAAAAATAATACACTTTTGATATAATTATTTTAAAATATATTTAAAATTTAACCAGTTCTTATGATACATTAGTGTGAGCATTTTCTCGATATTAATTTCATTATAATATTTATATAAAAGAGCAAGTAGTAGCATGAACTGATTTGAAACTGTTTTAAACTAAAGTGAATGTACATCGTTTAATTTAACATCTTTGCAATTAAAAAGTTGTCTGTTGAGTTTTTCTTCAATGTTTTAAATTTAAATATAACATGTATATAATTTGTATTTAAATGTATATTATAATTCGTTTAGAGAGAATTTGCATAAATAAATGAAACTACAATAATCAGGTTTTAGTGTACTAGATAATAGTTTTTTATGTTATGAAGTATTTTTTGTGTGAGGTTTTTAATATTTAACTAAAATTTATTGGACATGTGTGTGTAAAAAAAAGGTGTATATTAAAAATTTTCTCGTTCATATACAATTTTCGAAACTTCCAATACATATTGTAAATGTACTGTAAAGGTTCAGATTTTTTTTCTAAATGTAAATCTAAAATAATATAGGTACTGGTATTGTAATCTTACTAACTAATATAGGAATTTTACAAAGTATTAGAAATTTCGGAAACTGTATATGAATAAAACTTCTAACACATTTCTTGCTTTGCTTCGGAAATTTTTGACAGTAAGTATTATATTTTTTGTTCCATATCTATAATATTATTTTTGTCATACAATAGGAGAATAAAATTATGATAAATAATTTTAAGATAATAAAATCTTAAAATAGTTTATTTTTATTTAAAAAAAATATTTTTTGAGTAGTTTCGTGTTAAATAACAGGTTAAGGTTGTAGATACTTTGATATAATTTATAAATTTATTATAATTTATGTTATATTTAATCATAGTGCATAAATAAATAAATAATTAGATGTGTATTAATTGAAGTTGACTGTAATGAACATATTATAATATGTATATGTACATACATAATCAATAAAATAATACACCATCTTATTAAACATAATTATCAACAATATTGGAATGAGTGAACAGTACAACATGTCCGCACATGCTTACATAAATGTATTAACAATCTTGATCGATGTAAGAAAATTGCACATATTACAATGCAACAAGGTTGCATCTAGAGCGTTGAGATACTTATTTTTAGAGCAAGTTGGCTTTGTCGAGATATAAGTTTATCGTATATCATCAGTAATTGTATACATAACACGCCACTGGATGAAATCAGTGGTGTTGTGAAATATGTGTATTAAGAAATGTTTAATTTAGAACAGATTAAATTAATAAATAGAGGGAAAAACATCTACCAAGTTAATGCACAGTGCTTCCTCGTGCTAAATTCACCAAAAGTTGTTAATTATTGAACAATTTAAATAAAACTCGATAAAGTTCAGATAAATTGCCTAGTACCATTTAATTTTTATACAATTTTACTAAAAAATATTAGTTCAAAGTTTTTCTTAAGACACACCTGATTATTTTTTCATATATTTTTAATTTTTTGACAATTTAAATCTAAATCTAAATTTATGCAAAGGTAAAAATAATGTTTAAAACGTCAAAATGACATTTAATTTAATATAAATATCAACTTAAAAAAACAAAACACTATTGTTTTACAAAAAAAGATATTATAAAATTTTAACGTAACGTGTCATTTTTGAGATAAAAAATAAATATTTTGGGATGTCACTCCTCCCCCTTACACACGATTTTGATGATTTTGAAATGGAACCATCCTCAAGCCAGACCCGACCATCCAACCAAGTTTTATTAACATCAGTTCAGTGGTTCATGCATGTGAGAAGAATTAAGGGGACAGACAGACACGGAACGAAAAGTGTTTATCTTGAGCTGAAACGAAAAAATCAAATTTTGAAATCGGAGAACAATTTTAAATCACAAAGCTTCTCATATCTTCGATATTGCGAGGAAGCAAAAATATACTCCAATTTCTACTAATTTCTCTAGAACCAATTATATTTTATGATAATAAGAAGGTTATTGTTTAGTCTACTGTTTGCAAATTTGTATTTAACATTGAACCATAAATTACATTTGGTTACAAGTAATTTGAAATGGCTTGAACACAACGCATATTATATAATATGTTTGTAGACGAGCTGCCACTGGGTATACAGAGCTCGAACCTAATGGCATAATTTATCTTTATTTAATCTGTGTTGTAATATTATATTTGCATAGTAGCGCTAGCTCATAATCTGAGAAACCTAACTGACACCTAATTCGAATTCAATTGCATGCTGAAAATCATTTCATGAATTTCATGAATTACTTTTCCTTGATCAAACACGTGTTTCAGATTCGCGGTGATTGAAAGATGAGGTTTTCTCATGTTAATTAACTATTAAACACAATGTGTTGAGGTTTTGTGTTATTTTATGTTATAGGTTTACCTAATCTGTTTGCTAAAGTAATTGATTGGTATTATTTGGGATATTGAAATTCTAGTACAAAATAAATGTTTGTATCGGTGAATCTACTTTATATAACAAGTTTGTATTTTAGATTACATTTTGCTAGTGAATTTGAATTGAAACTGTTGTAATTATAATTATATTCTGTCATTTAAATTAATGATCTGATATGAGTTTAGTTTTCGTTTAAGAAAATACAAGTTTTAACAAAAATTGTACTCTGTAGCAAATAAAAATAGTTATAACAAAGTTTTTGAATCTATGAGTTGTTTTATAAATATAATACTAAAAAATTAAAAATATATGAAAAGATAATCAGGTGCGTCTTGAGAAAAAATTCGAACTAATATTTTTTAGTAAAATTGTATAAAAACTCAATGGTTAACCAATGCCAGTCAATTTATCTGAACACAATATCGGTTTTTATTTAAATTGTTCAATAATTAACTACCTTTGGTGAATTTAGCACGAGGAAGCACTGTGCATTTACTTGGAAGATGTTTTTTAAGTGACATCTAGCGGAAAATGTTATAAATTTTATAAACTTACAGTTTATGTTGAATAATTAGGTCAGGAACGTATTATAAAAATATAAAATTAAAATTTTCTTATAAAACTGAAGAGACTAATCAATTACAGTTGTGATATTGATATATTCTGATTACACCAACATTCTTGCCGTTGTAGTGCCTGTACCTTTTAAGAGCAGCCAGTCGTGTAGATATTCACTGATCTTGTAAATGCACGTAGTATATGATAAAACCTTAGTAGAATGAGTCTACATAAACGTGGAGGTAATATAATCGATGACTTTGAATTTTTTAAATATTGTAACCAGCTTAAAAAATTCATACACCATTAAGTAATTTAATGAGTTTAAAAAGTTTAAACTTCGTAGCATGTTATTTGAAAAAGAAGTGTCAGTTTGTGTTCATTTCCTGCATTTCCAAAGAACATCGAGACAACAGCACGATTTTCCTAATGACTTTTATACACACAGATAAAAACAAACAAAGTAAATATTTAATCTGTCCTAGAACTCTGTCGAGTCTTCGTTACATTTAGAATGCACTGAAACTTTGGTAAAGTGTTATCACTTGTGGTATATGCATCCAGGTAAAATTTTAATATACAATTATTTACTTTGGTAATAATTAATTCTGACATTTTTTGATTAATCGATATAGCTCCAGCCCGAGGGAACGTAACGTTAATGGTTTCAATATCGTAATTATCGTTAATTTATGGGTATTGACTGACATATTTCTCACTAGCAGCTGTTTTGATAATATACATTGCAATTATTTCATTACAAAACTTTGTGGATGGTTGGATCGTGATTATGATGTATTTAACAATATTATCTGTTCTTGAATTTGTTTTAAATACTAAAACTTTTATGAAGTTGAAGGATATTGGTTGACTTTTAGAAAGTATGATTGTTTTATTGATAAATTGATTAAAAAATGATTGCGTTGAATGCTGTATTATTTATAATTGTTTAGTTTTTGTTGTATAGTTTAATGTCTAAGGCTTGTATAACAATGAAGAAAGTTCACTCCGCAAAAATTTGCTCCGTAAAGTCAGCAGTTTATTATTTGGGTCTTAAAATAAATACCAATTGTTTAAAATTGTAAAACTGTATTTAATCATAAATATTTTTATTTCCTTTAAAAGTATTTCAACTATCTATTAGATTTTAGTAGAATAAAATAAGATTACTTATAAAAAAACATAACACTTAATTGTAAAGCACTTACATTTAAACATAAAAAAATAGAACAGTAAAAAGATTTTATATTTAAGTAATACCCAACGAATTATTACTGGCAACTGCCAGAGCAAGATCTGAAAACATGATTTATACACCACAAAAAAAATAAACCGGTAAATAAATGAAAAAAAAAACAGTTCGTATATCTAAATACGGGGCTTGTATATTATTCTCGCATTTATTTATGATTAAAACAATATTGTATTTCATCCGATTCGATCTTTATCATACAAAAACGATACCTCTTAACCGCATTGGAGGTAAAACGTGTATAAGAGAGAAAAAAATAAACCAGTTCTGTCAGCAAATTATATGTAATTGATTTCGTTTGTATCTATAGTACCTATATATATATATATGCGCTGTACTTGAGTTTCACCTAAGAATCTTAAAACATTGATCTTTTGAACTTAAGTGCATTTAGAATATGGAGAGAAGTATATTCTTTTAAAAGCCATTAAATCAAATAACATAACAGTAGTGGATATCAACTGATATATGGATGTTTTTTGTGAACACACCAGGTGATCTCGCGTTATAGGTACCTATCCATGTGTATTCATGTACAGGTAATAAAGTAATCAAGTTGGGAGTTGGTTATTTATATGTTGATTTATATTTTGCTTGTTGAATTATTTCCACGAAAAACAAATGTGTAAAATTAAAAGAAATATAATTCTAATTGCAAGTGCAGTTTTGATAGTTACATGGGTGGCTAGGTTGTCACGCTAAATATGAACTGTGAATAAAGTAAATTTTTGCGATCTCAAATAAGCGTCTACTGAAAGTTATTACTAATTTTGTTTACATGAATAGAAAAAATGTTTCTTAATTTTGTTTTCTGTATGAATTTTTAAAGAAGAGAATGACAGTTACATATTATGTATATTATGTAAGCTCCAATAAATGGTAAATAAATCAGCATTAAAATACATTAGAGTAATCTAATACAGATAGTTCACATTAAGATAACTAACGAATGATAAAAAATTATTTATTTAAGTGAATCTTAAATTCGCTGAAATATTTTAAGTCTACAAATTATTAGTATTATCTTAGAATTTTAAAATAAAACAGTTACTTAAGTACATATATATTCAAAATAAACGTGCAAAATGCACGTAGACCATAACTGATATCTCAGTCTATGTAATTACGTAAATATAAAAACACTGGTTGTATTGAAGTCATCGTATCGGTAAATATTGGATTTTTAATTATAGCATATATCAATTGTACCTATTTATATCATGTATGCATGTATTTATATATAGAAATTAAACAAGTGAAGTGCACAAATATAAATGTGTATCGATAGGAATAAAGTTCATTTTGATAAACGAATGAAGTACCTATACCTTAACAACACATTTGGAAGATAAAGCTAAATGTTAATTCGTAATAAAAACGTTTAAGTGTATGAGCAGGTCCGGATTTATATTAATTTGATTTTAGATTTATCATACTTTTTATAATTTTGGCAATATATTATCATCCGCAATGGCTCTCTAAAGGAATCATTCGGGTCCAGGGACATAAACATTTTAATAAAAAAAAATTCGAAAAAAATGTTCAATTTGACATGTAACTTTGAAATGGCGTCCATTTTGTTAATTTTCAACGGAAAAATCCTCCGTAAGACTCGTACTGATTAATAATCTTGTTGGTCTTTTTTCCAGACAATTTTTGGAGGAGTAGGACTCTCCATCGTCAAGCGCTTTTTTAGGCATCATTTTGAAATGGACAAAAAAAAGTAAAACATTAGAAAATATTTTTATGTACAACATAAGTTATTTGAATAAACGAAAAAAAAATCGAATTGATTATCGAATTTTATCCAAATAAAAAATCACGAAAATCAACAATTTTTATGCCTGTCACAGTGAAATGGTCCCATAAGCAAGCTTTGTACTGAAAAATGCCAATTTATCATTTGATATTTCAATTTGATTGTACTTTTTTATCCGTATTTACATTTGTATAAATAAAGTCGGCACAATTTGGGTTCCTAAAGACAGCTCTGATTCACTTTAGCATACACAGACAAGCTGGCGCGAATAACAGCGATAATGTGGTGTAATCGTAAGTTGATATCTTATCACGGGCCGAGCAGACATGTTGACTTTGCAAGCGTCTGTGCAAACACCGATGCCTATACCCAAGTCTAGCAGAACACTCTCGTCTAATAATTGGGTGTTTTGTATTTCACTATAATATCGGAGGTATCTCTTTTGTATAGCTTTTCCAAATATTATTATTTTTTTACCGATAACGGATTTATAGAAGAAAACTGATAGCCCAGTTGAAGATTTAGGTATTTAATCATCATAATTGATAATCTAAGGACAACATTATTATTTCAAATGGATAAATTGAAAAAAAAGCTAACATACATATTTTTTTGCATTTCTTCATCTCAAATTAAAATGAAAGGTATGGTATCTACGTACTCATTGTCAGTAGGTATCTACATTACCTACGAAACCCTAATAGCGTACATCTATGTATAACTTGACTATTTTATAAGTTATGAACTATACATATAATTTTTTAATGGTAGTAAATAATTTATTTTGTTTAATTTTTTTCAATCACTCAAATTCTGTAATAATAATCATGATATTTTTTTGTAAAACAATTGATACGTTAAATGATAACCCATTGTATTAAATGTAGGTATATAATTCTATAAATATCTTTAGTAAAAGTAAAATGAATGTATGTACTTATTGCTTAGTCATATTTATATTGTGATTAATTTGTTCTTATTATCGATATTACAAATCAATTGTACAAATTATCAGACGATGGGTCTTTTGAAATAGCAATCATCGATAATATTTGTAACTTTAATCGAACAAATCATATCATTATTTATTATTTTTAAACAAATATTTGTATTCAATGAATTTAGTCATAAATATGTTAAGATAAACTAATTAATTTATAATACATCCTAAATAAGCATAAAATATTGATAACAATCATTTAAGGGCATTTTTTTTATTCGAATAATTTCACCTACAAATAAATTAAATAATATAGTTTTGCAAATTATTGGTAAGTACTTAAAAAATGGTTGTCCTCTAATAAACACAAGAACTTAGAATCAAAAATAAAACTATATAAATTTTAATTAGATAATTGGTTTGGATTTTCACAAGTTATATATTAGCATAAAAGCTTTATAGATAGAATTAAAATTTCCAATGACCAATCCTGTTGTGCGTCGCAGGTAATAAACAAATAATACATGCCGTCAAAAGGTACCTATTTTAGGCGATCGATTTGTCATGCATGTTCTATAATATTATTTTGATTTAGTATTACTAACACGTAGTTGATTTAATAAATATGTACAACTGATAAAGTCTTATTTCACATGTTGGCGTCTCAACAGCGGTACGAATTTATGCATGATATAACGTTTAATATTTCCTTAAAGTTTGTGTTGACAATGAGTCAACCTTGTGTGAGACTTGTATCTCTTGTGGTAGAATTAACAATTAGTTAATATATAATGTTTTAAGTACAGGTGCAGACTTGGAATAATTTCAATTGTTATTGTTATATAATCCCCGGATAATTTTTGATATTTAATTCGATGTCTTGTTTTTTTTCATGAAAAACGTTATCATTCATGTACAAGATATTAATTCATTTTTGAAGATGTAATAACTTTTAAAATGATCTATTTATTTATTTATATCGCACTGTATGTCTTCGTATAAATTACAGTATTTCGCCATGTATAATTTTTTTTAAATCAAAGTTGATCCTTACAATGATCCTTTCAATTTATTGCACGTTATAAGCCGTATAACGGCTTAAGTTTGATATCGATTCACACAAAAATACGTTGGAGAATTTTTTGTGTAGAATTTCATCATCTTTAATTCGTCTGAAGATTTTTTTTAAATAATAATCATAATGAGACATTATAATACAATAAAACATACTAACAATAAGTATAATAATCTTATATACTAAATCCAGGACTGTGTATTAAAAATACGGAACCTAAGATTAGTGAATAGAATATTAATAAAACTTTTGCTTAAAATTCAGAACGAAGTGTCAGATTATCAATAGCGGATCGGTGGTCACACCGGACTAGTAACAAGTTCTAGCTTGCTCATTGCCCTGGGCGCAGGATGATAGTGGAAGATGAGTTTGTGTGGCTAGTTAAAGGATGTGACGTCATTTCCTTTAACGATCGCTGTTCACATTTTGACCCGATCGATCAATGGATTTTAGAAATGTTATAAATAGATTTCAATATTCTAATGAACGTACATGATTGCAGTTATTAGCTTCAATGGCGTCTACTCTAATAGATTACTTGTTTTAATTTTAATAATTAGGTTCTCTAAATGTAAATGATTGGGTTGTGATCTTTATAACTAATATAAGTATTATAGTAGGAAATATTGTGTTTCTGAATTCTATATTAAAATCTTTTTTCAAATGTATGCTGGATGGTGTCCTTTACCATAAGTCTCTTTGTGAAAAAAGCACGTTTCTTTTTTATAATGAAAATAAGTTTTTATATGTTATAGTATATTATTAAGTACATAAATAATAGTATACACAGTTAAAACTCGTAGGTAGAGCTAATTTTATAAAACATATATATCTTATGCGTTATATGTAAGTCATTTGGAAGTCAAACGTTTTGTCTGTAAGGCCGAGGCCATAGAGACATCTGCGATATTACTTGTGGTTCTATAGCTATAAGATCAGCTGATCACAGAAAATATAAATACGGTAAGCTATATATACAAGGCTCAACGTTGTCATAGAAAATGACGAGAGTAATCGATCGTGACCCGAATGCAAACATTGCGATCATACCCTTTATAGTCGGTTCCATAAGTTTACATTATTTTGTTTACTCAGCTAGTATCACTACTAGAAGCACGACTAGTATTGCAGACGTAAGTCTATTTATTGTTTATAATTATTCGAGAAAAATTGTTTTTATAAACATACTGTTAAATGGGAAATTTATTTTTAATGAGGTTGAAGAAACTGTGTATTTAAAATTGCTGGTATTAAGTTGTTTTATTTGAAATCGATGTATTTATACATATTTAAAAAAAAAGAAAATTAAAATTAGTCTTTTTTAACGGAGCAATCGATCTAACAATTAGTTTTCCTCATGTTGCACAGTGGGGTATTTGAGACCAAAAGTTGGCCAAAATTTTATTATAACTTTTAAATGGTTGGGAAGCTAACAAGAAAAAAAATAGTAAACCATTCTTTTTCCTCGTATTCTTCCTCTTCACTTTCTGATTTCAGTTGACCCCGAAATCAGGAGGTGCCAAATGATAGACTTAAATTAGTGCTGTACTTGTTGTTGCAATTTTTTTAATATCTCTTACCGTTAGGAATTATAAGATAAAAACGGATATAGTTCAATATTCAAAAGCTAATCCTCCCCCTCATAGAATGAAAAAGGGTAACAAAAAATTGGTTTGAATCACCTAAATATATATATATTAATACCCTGTCTATCGTTCTATCAGATACAAATAATAAGAATAACCAAATGTAACCTTGGGATTTCCAACTTTTGGCCAGCTTCGAGTATACAATACCCCACTGTGTTGTTGGTACCCATTCTTCAGATCAAAGAAAGCATTAAAAATAAAAAAATAAATTATTAATTCATCATCTAGAATGACGTAGTTTTGGGATGACACGGGGAAATAAAAAAATATATAGAGAAATGGCGTCAATACATGTTTTTCTTTTTTTGTAACAAATTAACTTATATATTGTTTTCAAACAATCGCTGAAAATTTTTCCGGTTGACTTCTTTATGTTATTCGATTAGGCGTTTGCAAAGATTCCATCAAAGTATTAAAAAAATATTAACTCGTATAGCCTCTTATATTTACAACACGAATTTTTTAAACTTAAAAAAATATATTCTAATGAAATTAGATTAATCTCTTCAATTAGGCTAATAACTAGTTTACCTCAACGGATGTAAAAAGAAAAATTAATTATTAAAATTATAAAACAATCCGGTCATTATTTACCAAAAGTATCTTATAACATCAATCTAAATTTGACATGTATCAAATAAGTCCATATAAATACTTAAGTCAGGTTCCCTGATGCTAAAGTATAACGACAATATTCAGATTAAAACATAACCCACATATTAAACGATTACAAGCGCCACTGATTGCGTGCATGATATTAGTTTACATGTATTTCCTTCAAGGTCCGAATTAAAATTAGATACATACAAATCATTGTTAGCGTTTGACAGTGACACTCACATCGGTTCAACGTTTGACTATCGAATTAGTTTATTTTAATTTTTTTGTATTGTATTGTATTTATGTAATGGGAGAAACATGTTTATTTTTTTTCGTTGAATGCGAATATACCGGAATACATTACTGTCGCAAAAAATATTTTAATAGAAATCGTTGAGCACAGAAAAGTAATTTACAGAAACTGATAGCTAGAATGGTTTTGTGGAAAAAATGTTGATAAAATATTAATAATAGAATTTCAATAAATCATTAATTGCGTTTTAGAGATCGATGGCCTGTGTTTGAATGTCATTTTGAATAAATAAACGTAAATTGTTTAGGCATGGTTATTTTGTTATAATATTAGACCACTGTATTTATACAGAGTGTTTCATTTTAATCCTCCTGGACTAGGGGTGTACAGGAACTGAAATTTTAAATCTTTGCTGGAATCGGAATTATTGGAATTCACAATAAAATCCGACCGGAACCGGATTATTTTTCAAAAAATTGTATTTATATTAATAATAATAATTAAATAATTAAAATAATATATGCATGCTTAATACATGATTATTATACCCTTTTCCCTATTATAAGCAAATTAAAATTGATAAATTAACGAATAAGTTGAATAGTTAATATCTCAGCTTGGCGTGATCCTACAGACTCAAACTATTTTTTAAATATAGTTAACACCATTAACTTTATTTAACTTTTATTTAAATTTCAAAATTCCGGCAAAATCAGGCCGCTTTCAAAACTATTTTTGGTGTAGTTGTGGATGTCATCTATTTATTTATTTATTATTATTTTTTTATTATAAAATTATATTCTTCGTTAAAAAAAATAATGAATTTTATTTAGACCAAATAAAACAAATAATATGACGGAATTGATACAAGATATAAAATGTTAAATAATAATAAATAAAATAATTATTCTAAGCGGTACAAAGTGAAATCATTAGCTCGTATATGAAATAAAAAAACCTAATCATTTATTAAAAACAATTCATTTTGTTTGATTTTTTTAAAACAAAGTATAGTAAATATGTAAAGTTTTATTTTTATTTTATTTTAAATCATTTAATATTCCTGTTATCATTGTGCTGTTATACGATTTAATAAAATAGTACAAACAAACATGTCAATGGTATATTGTTTATTTATCTCCAACTGCTATAAAATATTTTTATTACTGTTGTGTTACTAATAAAAAAGTATAAAAAATAAATGCTAAATACCACAATTTATTAACAAGCTTCGCCACACGCTGATGGTATCAAGAAAAATACAACATAATGAAAAACGTTTCACAGCAAGATAAATATACTAACTGCATTATTATTATCACATGCAAGGAAGAAATGTGTAGTTATCAGGGCTGGACAGAAAATAACATCTAAAATTAAAATAACTCAATCATGTCAATCTTAATTTGCCTAACATAATATTATGTTTATTGTTTAAATATATAGTGTGCCCCAGGATAGTTGTAACAAGGGGTGTAATGAACCAACTTTTTTCGAATTTTCGAATTGATTTGGTCTTCTACAGCAGTGTTTCTTAAAGTAGTGGGCCGCGGCCCCCTAGGGAGCTGTGGCCTTCCCACAAGCGGGCCGCGAAGAGCTGCAAATATAATAAATAATTATATTATTGTTAAATACTATATATATTATGAATTGTACATCAGTGGCGAAGCGTCCATGGAAGCAGGGGAAGCAGTGCTTCCCTTACTTTATGGGTAAATTAATACAAATCTGTGTTTTCAGTTAATAAATAATTTAAAAATATTATTAGAATATTCATCTTTATGCACAACTCAAACATTTTAAACAAAAATCAAAAATAGCATTTAATATTAATTTACACGCTCAATTATAAAACTATAATACCTGTACGTCTTATTTTCTTGTTTTTTAGTCGATATTTGTATGACGAGTTGAAATTCCCAGCAGGAAATTTCACTAAAAAATTTCAAATTTTTGATTTCGTTAAAAGTATGTTTATTGTATAGAAAATGACGTGAAAAGTTGTTTGTTTCAAACCGCAGGTCTGTATCTCAAACCGTTCTCGAGATATAGCCTCTCAAAGTTTCAGTTTTTTCAAACTTTTGGAGAAAAAAGGCTATAACTTTTGAACGCGTGGTCGGAATTGATTTTAGTTGACGGATTTGGAATTAGCGTGTCAAAATCTATATAATGATATATATAATACCTTAAAACTCTGAAAAAAAATTTTCGCGAAAAATCGAAAAAATTCAAAGGGGTATACCTTAAAAAAATGTCGATTTTTGACCAAAATTTTTTTGTCGGATTTTAAAGTATTTTACATGCCATTATATAGATTTTGAAACGCTGATTTCAAATCCGTCAACTAAAATCAATTCCGACCACGCGTTCAAAAGTTATGGCCTTTTTTCTCCAAAAATTTGAAAAAAACTAAAACTTTGAGAGGCTATATCTTGAGAACGGTTTGAGATACAGACCTGCAGTTTGAAAATTTCAACTTTTCACGTCATTTTCTATACAATAAACATACTTTTAACGAAATCAAAAATTCGAAATTTTTTAGTGATATTTCCTGCAGTGAACTTCAACTCGTCATACAAAAATCATTTAGTTACTACATATATAAATATATAATAATTTATTTAAAAAAGTAAAAGCTGGAACTTAAAGTGTTGTTAATAGGAGGGGGAGGAGCATTACAGTTGTACAGGAGTGAACATTAAACAATGAAATTTTTTTAATCAATTTGGGTTCCAAAAAAAAATTAGGGGGGCCGTGGGTTATCAATTTGAGTTTTTTTGTTTCCCCCTTGAAACCATACAACTTTTACTACTAATATTTTTTTCTAAAAGGCTCTCAAAATACTTCGTTGTGTCAACGTAAAATGTATATTCTGTATATTGGCCACTCCTATTAAAACTTGCACATAAGAATATATTGCTCTTAATAGGAGATTAATTGTGAGCAGAAGATTCCGTAAATCACTACAATGTGACAAATGTTAACGTTCCTTGAAAACAGTACTTGTGTCATTTCGTTTGAGCGAATAATTTTTCAAGTAAAAAAGAAAAAAACACATACAGACATCCATAGTCATTCAGTATGTTAATATGTATTTAAAATAACTAATTGATCATTACCACAACTTCGTTAACGTTTCTAAGATCGGTTTCTTACAATTAGACGTTTCTATACGCCTTATAAAGAATAAATAATTTATCTAGGTATCTGTAAAATAAAATAAACTTTACAAATATTATTCATTGGGACCAGTTTAAAAAAGCGTATCGCAATGTTATAATAATTTATAAGTATTTTTTTCAAAAATTATAAAAACAGTTAACATATTTTGTAATAATTTAAGCTTTTCGTAATAATTTTTTTTCGCCCCGAGGTTGGTATATTTGATCAGAATTTATTCGTTGTTATGTAGATTATGTAATGTATATTTTCAAGGCTGATAAATGTTCATGTATCCACTTGCACTATGTATATTTTTTATATATTTATATGTAGGTATTGAAATATGTAAGAAAAAGTTGTCGCGGCAGATTTTTTCATTATTGTATTTTTTGCATCCTGAAATAAAATAATGATTCATTTTAATATTTACATAAATTATGTTATCGGTTTTTGAGTAAGACTATTTAAGCATTGTTTAAAATAATAATTTTTAAATATCAGCTTGTTTAAGGCTTTAACGAAGTATTATTAGCAACATTTAATGACGTTAGAGTACACTATACCTTTAATACATTAATAAAATGTAATTTTTAATTTGTACATAGCAATTTAATTATGTATTAATTGAGTACATTTTTGTACTTTTGCACAGCTTTAATATGCAAAAAAATATAATATCAATAAAATCTCCTGGTTTATTTATAACTTAATTTTATTCAATTTACATTATTTCAGTTCTGTATAATTTCTTTGGAAACGTCTACAAGGAGTGTTCCAAGGTTGCCTGCATTTTTGCATTTAAGAACATATTTATATATAAATACATATTTTTTTACGTACATCTTCTAACAAGCAACCTCCTTTATTAAATATAAAGAGAGGAAAAAATAAGAAGAAACAGAAAGTGATATCAATGAACTGAAAGGTTCAATGAAATTGAACACAGATGAAATATTTACTTGCTGCGTTTTTCAAGGGACATTAAGACATGCTAAGTATTAAGTTATCTGCTATACGAGTTTTTTTACACGATGCCAGTGGACATGCAAGTCAAGTGAGTACTCTGTGAGGATACTTAAAATTAGGAATTGGCAAGCAAATAACAAATTACTTAAGTGAGTACTATTTGTCAAAGAAAACAGTTTGTATCATCACTAATTCAGTTTTATTTTGTGATTTATATTGCAATGGGGTATTTGACACTATTGGTAATAAATTCTAAATTGTTGTAGAAAGTATAGTATACTTTACCATATTATACAATAAAGTGTTTTTACGTGAAATAAGTCAGTATTTTAATAATGAATCTAATTTAAAATTGTAATTTTTATCCTATATGTTATGTGACTACTGCAAACGTATCTAGCATATTTGTTAATGATATGACGTTAGAAAACAGCTACACTATCGTAATACTGAATTCCTATTGGTTTGTTTCAGTTTGTACTGATGTCTGACGTCACGAATACCATGTGACTTGATTGAACGTTATAAGTTTTTATTTGAATAGAAAAGGATTATTTTCAGTGTTTTCACGGCATTATTTTGGAAAAGGAAAAGAAACAAGTAATTTGGCCAAATACTTTATTGTTTCTATTATTTTAAATATAAACCGAATGTACTACTTATTAACTAAAAAAGGTTTTATATATATGTTTTTTTTTATAACTATAGTGTTTTAATATTAAATTTATATAAAATGTCATTAGAATTAAAAATGTTAAGAAATAAACTATGTTAATTATTGCAACTATTTTGATTAGCCAATGGTCAAAGCTAAAGTATCGATACTCAGGTGTAACTCTGAACTCTCCTTCAGTAATTTTTGTACACTACTATAGAGGTTGTTTAGACAATGACACTAGATCTATAGAGTGATGTCGACACTAAATAATGAAAATGGTTTTGTTCAGACAAGAACCTATACAGAATAACACCGTTACAATTATATTCTGATACAAATGAAAACGCTAAAATATTAAATTTATAATAAAGTTTCAGTTAAGTTTTTATTCAAGTCTTGAAGTAGACATATGTATTAAAAATTTATATTAAACCCTTTAACTTTGATAGCTAACTTCAATCTTCTTTCAAAATCATTGCATAAGCGGCACGTACTGTTTCCATTGACATTTTGTCCCAAATTTTGATAATAACATTCTTAAATTGCTGCAAATTTGAATTAAGGGTATTTTGTCTCTTAGGCTGATGTCGCCTTAAACCATGACCGACTCAGCATTCTAGAATCTTGGAAAGTGTCTTTTGTCTTCCGGGACGTCCTCAATCCTAGCAGAAACAGACCAAACTCTGACATACTGGGAGTTGTGGGATTCCTCCAGAACAAATAACTTCTCATCAGAAAATATAAATTCATCACCAGCGTGCCAAGAAATTTTTTAAATATTATTTCTCGATATACTTTCATGCTCGATTTTTTTATTAAAATTGCATAATTGTTTTACATGATATACTAGATAACATAACGATACTTTTAATTGTTTTTTGGTAAAGAATTGGTTGCTAAAATAAGACCAATACTTAAAAGGTCGTTAAAAAGTTGTATGAGAATATAATTGTCACGGTGCATAGTAGAAATTAAATAGAAAATCGCCAAAATAATGTAATGAATGTTAGCCAAGAGTACTGGCATGTCTAAACGTCCCTTAATCCAAAGTGCAATAGCAATGCGTGCTTGTGAGTGTGTTGTATTGTATTAACAACACACACCTTTTCACACATGTGATATTCTTGACCCCTAAAGTCCGGTGCCAAATAATACACAGTTGTTGACTCTCAGAGGTACATTACCTCGCTTGTATGTGTGTGTGCAAATACGCGATTTTCTATTTCCGAATGCCTACACGAGTCTCTTTACCCCGCGCCAGAGACCTTGAGTGCATCCAGATTTTGTAAAGCTGCGTGTACATGATACAATTGTTATTACAAGTTGTTAAAGTACAATAATCCCTCGACAACAGCGGATTTTAGTTTGTTTGCAATGTTTTGATGGCTCAATGAATTTTAAGAAATAAAGTATTGGAAAATTGTATTTAATTAAAAGACTTACTGTAAGAAACATAAATATAAATGAAATTTTGAACATTTTGCGTCCTCACAATATCGAAGATACGAGAAGCTTTGTGATCGTTTTAAAATGAGAAAAACAAATTGTTCTCCGATTTAAAAATTTTAACTTGATCAAGGTAAACACTTCCTTGTCACACACAGGAACCACTGAACCGATATTAATTAAACTTGGTTCTTTGGTTGAGTCTGGCTTGATGACGGTCCCATTTCAAAATCATTAAAATCGTGTGTAAGGAAGAGGGGGTGACCTTTCAAAATATTTATTTTTTCAAGATTGAGATATCTTGAAAAAATATCTTGAACGACACGTTACGTGAAAATTTTATAGAATATTTTTTGTAGAGCATTCAATTTCCTATATTATAGGTTACTACGTTTGTTGTAAAATATTCCCGTACAAAGATTTGTCTCAATTTGCTTTAAAAAATCGTCATTTATTTTTTAAAATTGCAATTTACTTTGACATATTAAATGTCATTTTGACGTTTGCTTAAATATAGATTTAGATTGAAATTGTCAAAAAATTAAAAATATACCTACGGAAAAAAAATCAGGTAGGTACGTCTTAAGAAAAATTTCGAACTAATATTTTTAGTAAAATTGTATAAAAATTGAATGGTTAACTATCCAATGCCAGGCAGTTTATCTGAACACGTTATTGGTTTTTATTTAAATTGTTCAATAATTAACTACTTGTGATGGATTTAGTACGAGGAAGTACTGTGCATTCACTTAGCAGATGTTTTTTTTGTTTTCTGTGAAATATTGGAATTAAAGTCTAAATTAGTCTAGAATAACTATTAAATATTCAAATTAGATACGGTAGGTATGTATTTTGTTCAAAATAAATACGTTCATTATAAAAAAATTGGGAAATTTGTTTACATTAATTTCATTTTAATTAAAGACATATATGTATATTACAGTAAAACATATTTTTTTATAGTTGGGGAAACCTTGGCCATGTATTTTAATTTTCACATAACGAATTATTTTAAAATTCCACAGTCCTCAACTAAAAAGTTACAAAAGTAATATAATTTAGCCAGCCATTTTTTATTTCCTTATATACATGATTGACAATATTTTAAGGTGTCAAAAAAATTAAAATTATTTCAACGAGAGAAAAATTTGAATAATTCATAGTGAGTTGAGTCACGTACAGGACGGCCGATGGTTTTAATTATTATAAACTGTTTTGAATAGATTTAGATCCGGCGTGTATGCATAAATATGTACACACATGCAAGCACGCCACGCGGATAACTGACCACGGGTGGACCTTGGTCTATTTTCATACTTAACTTGTTGACCCGATATTTACATTATAACGCATTTCATATTGTAAAATTACTATTGAATATATATCCATATGTGTGGAGTGCTATGACGTTAGCTGATGAAAGCGTTGGCTTCTTGGCTACAAGAATCAAGAATGTACTTGATAGTTGATATGTGTACGTGTGAATAAAATGAGAGGTCATCATTTTTGATTGCAGTCTGTTTTTTTAATACTATAAAAAGACAAGTGTGTAAGTTAATTAGATAGAAGAGGTGAACAAAATGACGAAGTGTGTGAGACGCAATATTGGAAAGAGTTTTTTAAGCAGTTCAGATTGTCTCCACAAATCGAATTAAGGACAAAAAAAAAACAAGAAGACTCGTACTTTATAGACTATGTCCATACTCTAAAATTTTGACTTGGTCTCCTTGTATTTTTAACCCTCCCAATAAAGTTGCATGCGAGTCACAAAACATTTTTGCTTTACATTTTTAATGAATAAATTAAATATTGATTTATATTTTCTAAAAATGTTGGTAGGTACATAACTAATGTTACTAATAAAGATCCGGTGTATCAATGTATAATATAAGGTAATAAATAAATAATTATATAGTAAAACTTTCATAAATTATTGCTATGACACCCTTGATATACTCAAATTATACGAATAAATTAAGTCTGAGTGGATGAATACTGATTATGTTGAAAAATCCTAAATATTCAAATAATTAAAATAAAATAGTTTTTGTAGCTTTTATAAAAACTTACACGTAATTAATTATGATAGTTTAACACAGTCAGATACTTTTAAAAGGATTGAAGCTAGGACGAAGAATTTAATTGCCCTGTGGCAATACAAATACGAGATCCAAAGTTATATACACAGGTAGATTCTAGAATCAATGTCCAATAAAAAAAATATTTACAAACAATTGATATGGATAACAGGTAAGTGTTATTTAAGAAATTTGCTAAACATTATAAAATTAGTAATTCTTATACCTACCTACATGTATACAAAATTAATTAAACAATTAGATAGGTACTCGTACATTTGTAAAATTTCAATACATTCCATAATGACAAGTATCATTAAAAACAAATTACAATTATTAAAGAATAATTAACTAAACATTTTTACCAAAAACTCCAGTAGATATATTCAATTACAATTCAAGGGCATGACACAATGTGTTACCTAATAACACTTTTTTTATAACAATAGAGATTTTGTTATGGAAATGAATAGTTTTATACAACCTTGCATTGAGTTTTTTTTTATCTAGAACCAAAATACATACAGCAGGAGTATAATTGTTTATAATAAATGTAATGAACACTAATTCAAATTTATTATAACCAAATTATAGTAATTTCCATGTTAACCAACTTAACGGATACGAATTTAGTGATATATTTGATAATAAAATCCCCTAAGTTATAACAGTCCTATGTGATTTCCGCTATTAATTTTATCGCCTGTCGAAATTTTATTCGAATTTTATTATAATCATGTATGTGTGTATTCAGTAATGGTTTATGAAATGAAATTAGACATAATTAATTCTTTCATTTGGATACATTTATTTTATTTGTTGCTAATATTTCGTCAAATATTACTGTTATTATTAAAGCGCATTTTAAATACACATAAATAAATTTATGTATATAATATTATATCAAACAGAATAGTATTTTGATGAGAGGTGCAGTTATTATAATTTTTATTAAGAATCAAACTGTTTTAAAGTATATTTTATCTAGATTAAGAGAGTTAGAAAAACTTTAAACAAAATATGCTTGCTGTCGGACTAGGACCAAGCCTGCCGACATCAAATTTGTGAAAGAAAAATAATATATACATATATATAAACCTACAAATAGTGAAGACGATTAAGGTAATCTTAACTAGGTCATTGTTCTGGTAACTATTTTGAATCATTGTTATGTAAATTATCTATTTAATTTGATTATTTTATACAACTTTCATATTTTTATTAGGACAGCATATCCTGTATTCTAACCAGAAATGTATTGCAGCCGATATACGTAAATAAATCATTTAATTGTTGTTTATATTTTGTATTAATTAACTCAAAACTATTATGAATTTACAACTAACAAGTCATTTAGTCGCATAAAGTTAAAAAAATATAATAAATAAATTTCACATACCAACGGACAGTGATGATTAGTTTAATAAAATCTACATCACAATTGCTATTGATTATTATCGTTTTCATTTTTAGAAATTTTAATTAAAAAAAATATATTTGTAAATATTTCCTAATAGTGAATGCTATCTTTTTAGTGAAATGGTTTAAAAAAAGTGTATTTTAATACACGCTTTTTAATTTTAATCAAAAATTGATAATTTTCCTTAATAAGCAGCTGAAACTATTTTAGAATATTAGATTTGCAAACAGTAAAATTCCATCAAAATCGGTTTAGTAGTATCATGTAAATTCGTAATAAACAGTCACGATAGAAAATTACCAAAGTATTATTTATAAACTCAAAATAATATTTGTATTGTATAGCCAGAACCCACAGATTACACATTAGTATTAAACTTAAAATAATAAAATATAATATACAATAATAATAAAAATTATTTTGTTTAGTTTTATGTTTTACTATGTACCTAGTTTATGAATAGTTGATTAGATTTAATCAGACATTTTTATAACGAATTTAAAAACAACTCCGATTGTATTATAAAAACAAACAAAAGTAACTAGTATGATAAATAAGAATTAAAAAAATATTTTTATTTGTCTGTTCTATAAATATTTTAGTTTATTAGAGATAATTTTATAATTACTATCAACTCACTACTCGTGTATACAAAAGATTCCAGTGATAATTTTTTTATATAAAAAACTATCAACATGTCATGCAAAGTAGTAGTTAAAATTCAAAAATACTCTGCTAACTATGTCATATTTATCGATTGTTATTTTCTCGTGACACGACCCTGCTTATGAAGAATATGACACAATCGTTCATGCTTGATACTTTAAATAAAAAATCGTTCACGAATGTATTGGTCATACGATAATGAAATACTGTATAGCAGAAAAAAATCGGCCTTCAACTTGCGTTGTTTCCTTTGGGCACAACCAATGCGACATAATGTGTTTTAACAAAACTAAGAGGTGTTTCACACGACTGATTAGTTCAGGACTGAAAAAATATATAACACGAGCAAAAAACTCTGTGACAAAATTTATTCGTAATTTTTAATGAACTTGACTAATTTCAGCAATGCTTGAATTGTCATTAATTAAAATTAGTGGCATCGTTCATTCATCTTTGTTAGAATCATTTTTGTTACACAAAAACTTAATTTTTATTTTATATTCATAATTTATTATCAAGCTATTATAAATTATAATACAATTCAGCAATTCTACAGAAATTTAAATATACAGAATAAATATAATTTAAAATTAATAATTTACCTTTGCTGAATAATGTTTGAATCGTTGATGTTTCTCTATAAATTCCAATAATATAGGTATACAAGAAGTTTATATTAAGTACCGTGCTTTTCAGGAATAAAATATATTCCATACTCAATTTTAACTAAGCTCCAGAGATCACAGCGGAAGCGATAAATCTTGTAAATTGAACATCTATTTCTAAATGTATACCTTAACAAACATAGCATTATAAACACAAGAGGAAAATTAAAGTATAAATTTACAGGTGCGAAAACCGTCATTCAAATTAATTTAATTTAAATTGTCCGTGTAGAACAAGTCTAACATAAAGATACCAGAGTAACGATTATATCAGATTTATTAGATATAAAATAAGATAGCCGCTAGCGCTGAAGGCGAAATATAGCCTCATGACTCTCAAACAGGAAACGTTGATTGTATCTAAAAGAAATTAGTCCAAACCATCATTAATTAATAAGGAGACGTAAAGAGATATATTTAAAATAAATATACAATAATAATAGTGTACTAGTAATGGTAGTATATTTTTATCTCTATTAACATAATGAAATATAGGTAAATTCATATTAATTTATTTTCCCAACAGCTATGAAGACATCCACAAGCTTATATATAGTAAAAAAGATAATATAAAATAAATCAGGTAGATATTAAAGGTGATTTTGAAATGGACATTGCAATAATTTAATTTTATAAGAATGAAATTATCGCCATTATATTAGTTACATTGTATAAGATGTACTATGGGCTTCAGAAGTCGTCTGCCACTCTAAAGGTCAGAATCAGATTAGAAAATATTAAGACAGAAATCATCGCTTACCTTTTTCTAGAGCGGAGTTTATATACATAGTTACATCATTTAAAATAAAAATACAAATATACGTACATTTCATTAATTAATTTTATATCAAGTTTAACATATTTAAATACTAAAATTCGGAATATCAAATATTTATTGTCACAAAATTTACATATACAATATTCAGTAGATTGCATAATAATTTAATGGCACAAATATATATTATATGAGTATTATAAACGATCTTTATCTAGCAAATGAGTTTCAAAATATCTGTCTTTATTTGTTACATGGAGAAATGATTTAAATAATATAATAATCAAATGGGAGGAGTCTACTAAGTTTGTGATAAGGTAATTTGAATGAAAACTGGTCGACCACTTCTGCATGTTACTCTATGTACAAATTGTCATACCAAAAAAATTCTCTATAATGATTTTGACATTGTTAGCTACTGTCGCAACCCTGGAATATTAATTTATATTAAATACATAATTGAAACACTCTATCACCCTCCTTGCAATTTAAAATTTATGAGTTTTGATATTTTAATTTTTAATATATGCTAAATAAATAAAAAATGCAAACTTATATCAAATGAGGAGATTCGGTTAGAATTTTTTAGTTCAATAGGAATTCCATGGTCAAGTTAGATCAATATAAACGTTGATCTAATTTAAATTTATTCAGTCACTGAATAAAAAATTAAAATCTATTATTCGAAATAATTTTTGCTGTCATGATCGTTCGTTGACCGAATGTATTTTTAACTTCTAATGGATATTTTTTGAAATGAATTATACTAAATGAATTTGTCTTTTCAAGGACGGGCAAAATACAGGTGAATGAATCGCATTTTACTTTCAGTAAACAAGTTGTGGATGTATAATTTTTTTCATTGCCAAAATGTCACGTGTATTAAAAAAATTAGGTATTAGGTAATAGATGACTGTCTTCCCTTACTTCTAGAATCCAGTAAATTTTTATCATATAAAAATATCTATGTATGTAATAAAACGCTTGATTCTATCTTCATCATGTCATGTGGGGAGAGGAAGGGGAAGTCAAACAGATGGTGGTCTTGTTTTTAATTTATTTAGAAAATGATATCATTAGACACTTTAAAGAATACGAAAATTAAAGTTGTTTTAAATGGGGCTCAAAATTATTTTCTGTCTAGTGTCTTTCAATCATTATACCTAATAAAGTAATAAGTATACAGTTGATTTACAACTATGGTATAGTTGAGTCTGCAACGTATGATATTAATTAAAATTAAAGTTGATTGTTAAGGATTGAGCAATTTTTATTCTGAGAATTGACGACGACATTTTTTTACTAGATGAAAATATTTTTAATCCTGTTTACAAAAATGAGTGTGTTTCGTTCAACCTACGACTGACTTCAAAGAGATTTTGCGCACAATTAAAAAAATCTACGAAATCCAAAAATAAACACCGATTTCAAAATCTACAAATAAACTGCATTTTGAAAATATTTTGTTATGATTTATATTATTATTATTATTATTTATGTATATAAACTAAATGGTTTAAACTTTAGGATTCATATTCATCTGGGAAGAAAACCTCTTTTTTTTAAACAAACTAACTACCGGAATTAGTTGTTTACTCTTATACATTTTTTGATTTATTTTTTAAACGAGGCGAACAAGAAAATAAAGTTTTTGGTAAATTTAGTAATTACAATTTAATGTGCAGTGCAGTTATGTAGAGGGTAAAAGAATGTCTTGTGGTACCCATAGCAGCTTTTGTAAATATATATGTGAAGAGATACGTTTTAGATATTAAGATTTAACAAATTGTTTAATTTATTTATGCATATATAATAGTTTAGATTTTAATTCTGATGAATGCATCTGGGTCGATAATCAACTTAACAGGAATATCAGAATCTCTTAACATACCAAATTGTCATACAACAGTGCCCATTTATGTTCACAGATAAGATGATCATGATAACTCGAATAAAAAAACCTAGTGTTCCCGGAATACTAAAAATACGTGTCGAGTCAATATCCTCCTCAATGAGCAGTGGCCGCGGTTTGGAGTCGCGATTAAGGACGACAACATATGGCTGCTGCTGCGACGGTTGTTGACGCGTGGCAGGGAAACGGCAAGCCAAGTACGTTGTTCCCGATGGCCTTGCTGAGCGCGTTTAAAAATAACACCGCATGTTGGACATTTCTCTCTCGGCGAACTCACACTACGCGGCGTATATGTATATGTGTATGTGTGTGTGTCGAGGTAAAAAGGACGTGCTTTTTTAAATTTTATTTTAATTTGTGTAATGTAGTATGTATGTATGTTGTGATGATTGTATGTCCGGAGGAAATTGTTTTATGATACAGAATTGCGTTGATTATTAGGGCTGTACACGCGAGACGAAAATCAGAAAATTCTTGTCTTGTCTCGGTTTTTTGAATTAAAGTTTCATCTTGGTCTCGTCTAGAGATATTTCAGTACCAAATAGTTTCGATAGCGACGCCATTTTTAACCGAACCGACGGTGACGCAATTTATTCAAAAATTCATTTATGTATTATTTTTAGCAAACAAGTATTTTGATTTCATAAAAAAATAAATAATAAAAAGTCCAAACCAATGAACATAATTTAATATAATTACAAAATGTTTATTTTCACAAAAATGAAAGTGCATTTTGATTAAAAAATTTTTTTTTACATAAACTGCAAATTTCCTTACTTCTAGATATTCGAGTTTTAATAGGGTTTTTTCTGATTACGTTTTGTAACCTGTAGTGTGTTGAATAATAATAATTGAACTTTATTTATATTTTTATAACAGATTTAAAAACAAATGGATATTAAACTAAGTAAATATGGATACTATAATGTTCTATTTCAGATAATGTAAACTTTTAAGTGGATTACAGTCAAAATTTAATAAATAATGTTCATTTTAACAATTTTCATACGAATTTTTTTTAGAACGACAGTAGAATACACGTCCAAGCAGAGAATGCTTGGGGTGTGCAATAAAATTAAAATTAAATGTAATGATATTAATTTATAAAATCAGAAAATATTTCTAGTCTCATCTCTTACACGTGACTGAGACCGAGAATAATCTCGATCCCGTCTTTAGGACTCCGATGATGATAGCATTGCTATTGAAACACGTGTAAGTCTAAACTCTTACAATTTTTATGGTTAGGGGATTTGTATTTGATAAGTCATAACCATAGTTTTTGTTATTTGTTACCGTCTGAATGTTATATAATTTTTTTTCCATTATTGAATTTATTCTTATGAAATAAATAAAGAATTTTTGAAATATGAAAAATCTTATATATTTTGCTTTAACTATTAAGAGACGATATCAATTAGTACAGTATTTTGGCCAACGTTTCATCACACATTGCACTGAGCAAAATATCTAAGGATTACAATGGAAACTTGTTTTAAATAATAAGTTATATAAATTTGAATTTAGGATTAAATAAACATAAACATATTTTATCACTACACAGTTTTTCTCTAAAGACAAAGATATATTTAAAAGCTAATTACAAAAATTTTACTTATAAAATTCATACATATACACATAATAGACAAGATGAAA
The DNA here is from genome assembly GCA_961205875.1 of Sialis fuliginosa. NCBI lineage: Eukaryota > Metazoa > Arthropoda > Insecta > Megaloptera > Sialidae > Sialis > Sialis fuliginosa. Next base: position 9,358,769 of record OY540813.1, on the reverse strand, counting down.
ACTACAAAAATTTGTTTATAATATATTAATTTATAATTTGCAACAAAGTTCGTACAAACAAACAAGTCTATAAAAATAAAAGAGTGCATAATAATTAAGATTAACATTAAAAAAAATTACATAAATTTTAATGAACAGAAAAAAACTGGATCCATTTTTTATGATTGATCTGATTTACACAAGTTCATCTAAAATACACGGAAACTGTTATAAAACTTTAGATACGTTATCTGAAATGTCGTGACTTATTAAAGTTGTAAATAATATAATGCGTAAAATATTTTGTGCTAGAATGTATAACATTAAAACTTCACTTTTCTTATTTTATTAATACTGTTCTCATTTTAGTTAACCTCATTCTTATATTAAAAATAGTTTTTATATAAAAAAGTAAATGTATATTATAAAAATATATAAAATATAATAAAATCTTTAGAATTGTCGTAAAAGATTTTTTATTTCTAAGATTAAAAATAATTAAAAGGGAAGCAAATTATGATATTTATGGATAGAACAAACGAAAGAATACACAAACCTAATCCAGAATATAATTCACTAAATCAGTGTTCACCAAAGTAAGTTACTCCTTTTGAGAGTGTTACTGGCGTACCCATAGGGGTGTGTTCGAAGTGGGGGGGGGGGGGGGTAATAAATTTTTGGAAAATACATTGCTAATTGCAATTTTAAAACTGATATTTTTCATGTAAAAAGTTAAATACGCATACACCTCTTGAAACCGTTTCGCGTACCACTTGAAGTAAGCGTACACACTTTGGTAAGCACTGCTCTATGTCTATCATACATTTTCACCTATTACGACCCTGGTTTGAGAAATATAATTAACTTTTTGTTATCACTGGTATTTATTATTAAGTATTAAACAAAAAACAATATAAAATTATCAATATACGGAATCGGTGTAATTGTAACTTCTCATTAGTTTAGGAAGTTATTGTAATCGGTCCGAAAATTAAAATCAAAAATTTCAACATATTTTTATGTTTGAAGGTCACTGTAGTATATTTACACTATTTTCATAAAAACGTGTGTGTGTGTTTGTACGTACGTTCGTGTAATTTTTTCACGTGCACGAAATCTTGCAAATAAAAAATTATATTGACTTCGTTGAGGTGTCAATTGAAGCGACTTGACGTGAATATGATCTGAAAAAAGGATATTTCGAAATTCAACCCTTACGGGGGTAAAAAGGTTGTAAAAGTTTTTGTGTGTAAAAATATTTTACAATTGTTGTTGGTTTTGTGGACCTCAAGAGTCAAACCAATGGCTTGTTCTAAATAATATACATAATAAGTTAAACACTGTTACACTGTAAGTAGACTAATTATACAAAACATACAATCTAGTTATAATAATATCATTAGAAGTACAAAAATGTAATTCAATATACCAACACGTATTATCCATAAATCAAGTAACATTGATTTCTGAATTATAAATCCGATAAAAAGCTAAGAGTCATTTCGAGTTCTTTATCTTAAATTGTAAAAACAAACCCCACCTTTTCAAAAATACTTATAGACCTCTACATACAGTTTAAATTTTACCAAGATGGTTTAGTTTCAGCAAATAACCAACGGAGTATTACATACGCGTACTAACACACACACATACATATGTGTGTGTGTGTGTGTGTGTGTGTGTGTGTAGCAGCGAGCCGTACACGCGTTAGTGGCGTAGGTCAGTGCCGCCGAAGCCAGGGCATGCCTCCCACACACGCCTACCACACATACGACGAATTGTACATCGGATACACGATTACGTTTTTGTAAATGTCATGTTATATTTGGGTTTTGTAATAATAATAATAAGTATGTGAGATCCATTACCTATACATATGTACCATACGTAATGTGATCTGCAACGATTTTTTGCGCGTTTTTAATTTTACCATAAACTTTTTTTATAAATTACAATAGGTATCTATTGTACTGGCAGTATTGTTGTGTATCTTCTTTGGCGCATCTAAATGGGGTGCTCGACAGTTTAAATCCTGATAAATCAAATATAATTGGGAGATTATGTTAAGAACAGTATTTTTTAATGCAGCATGGCTGGGTGAGGGGGGGGGGACTTCGCCCCGGGTGACAACTTCAAAGAGGTGATACCCGTCTCATATTAAAAAATAAAGCTTATTTAAGTACCTACTTAATTTTTTGGTTATTTAAAGCTTTCAGGGGATAAAATTTATTTTGGTATTTAATTGAAAGTCTACAAGGGGTAATAACGGTACAATTTATTTTTAAAAAATGTTGAAAGTTCACACCCGCTTAATGTGTAAAAAATAAAACTTAACAATTTTTTTTGGAGGGGGGAGTAACCTCTTGATTTCCACCCTGGATGTAGTTGTGTCACCTTCTAGTGACACCACTGCACTATACATCATGTTGGATAACACAAATATATTATATATTAATATATTAATTTATTATATATTAACTGTCCTTGATTTGGACAATCTCGGCGCCGGCGGGCCTAATCTCCGGGGGCGAAGCTGGGGGTTATTTTAGTTTAAACGGGGACTCAATCTCCGCCGCAACGAACTGTTTTTTAATAGTCTTGACATTGTTAACATTAAATAGTTGTTTTTTTTCTAATTTTGTACTGTCGGGATATTGACCCAGTTTGATTTATATTTGATGTATAATAACACATTTATAGTACCTACATACATATTTCACCATACTGATAATAGAAATGTTTTTTTTTTGTCAATAAAGTAAAAACAGGCTTCAGAAATCCGTATAGTCTAAACTACATTAGGGTTTTTTTGATAACAATAATATAAAAATCATGTTATGTTAAGTATTACAAAAATAGATAACAACCTATCTAACATAAGAATATTCTTTTATATATACATATTATCTATTTTTAATTATTACTAGTGTTGAAGTGCTAAATAAAGGTCTTCAAAATAATATGTACATAAATTATGAATTTATTGTATAAACATTAATTATCAGAAGTTGAAGTAATGATATATGACATGTATAAATCATAATTAATTGTAATTTAATAAAAAATCTTCATATGCGGATAATCGTTAAATCGTTAGTATACAAATAAATAAAATATGTAATTAACAATAAATAGTAAATTACATATTGTATTTGTCACTTTATAAATTAATATAAAAACTAGAATAATGTATAAGTATGTATTTAATATCAGAGTACAAAAAACATGTTTGTTTATTATTTTTCTTAATTTTGTTACCGATTGGGATTTAAGGATTCGATATTCTCATAAAGATATACAGTAATATATTCTCATATGTTTTATATATTTATTTTGATTAATATGTAAAAAAATAACAAACAAAAATTAATTCAAAATTACAATATAATATAAACATACTCTTGTAAACACTGTAAAACATAAATTATTATAAATATATAAAGATAAAAAATACATAAACAATCGAGCAAACTAAAATAGACCCTAATTACACCTGGTGTTTTTCAAAAATTATTTGTTTACCATTAGATTTCCAGACTAAAATACGCAGCATTATACATTCAACATTCAAGTCAAACTAAAGAAACTAAAATAAAATGTTACTGAAAATTAAACGCATCAAAACGACTACATAATTATAATACGTAGTATGTATATTTAAACAGCGTAGAATTCTGTGAAACTACTGAAGATTGTAGTAAACAAAATAGTTGAGTAGGTAAAGTATAATTATTATGCGTATCAGTTTAAGGTTACGTCGATTAAAAATATACGCATTTTGTAAAATGACAGCAAAAAATAATAAACTTAATTTAATTTGCTCTGTAAATTTTGAAATCCAAAATATATCAAAAGAAAAATAATCATAAAATCGGTATACCTATATCATATATATCTTCAAAATAGATAAAATCTACTTTCTATAATAAAAAACATAAATTAATGTTTTTTTTTATGAAATGAAACAAAATTATTTTTTATTGATATTAATATATAATTTTTATCAATCTAAGACAGTAATGCGTTTTTAAAGTAATTACAAGAAATATTATGGTACTAAATTCATATATAACTTTACTTAATGATGATTAAAATATTTTTTATCACACTTTCGACTTTGAAATTATCTTGTTTTATATTCAAGTATACCTACATATACTTCAAAATTGATAGAATAAATTAAATGCAATATATAATTATAAATTAATATAATGATATTATACATTGATACTAATAACAAAAGTCAAAATCTATTTTCTCAAATAGGCAAATTGGTGTTTCATATAGTGATATTATCTAGCTTCGAATAATAAGTATTGATTAAGGTAATATAGGTGTTTGACATGAAAATTATTAGTCAGTTTCGAAGTTAGTTTAAACACCTGAGGCTAGACTATGTCTAGTGTGGAACCAGCAGGCATCTCTCACAAGTCAGATAACCTGTCTTCAGTGTAATACGAAGAACGAAGAAGGAAGAGCCGTTTCAAACGATCTTGTATGTATACGTAATATATATCTATTACGTAATCTTAAGAGGAATACAAAAATAATAAAGGAGTTGTGGGAAATATGTAAAACGAAATAATAAAATGACACATACATGTAAGTCGAAATAAAATTCTAATATCTATTGTTTTAATTATAAGTTAAAATACTAAAAAGGGCAAATGCTTATTTGTAGAATACCATTTGCGCTTTGGTACATAAAACTTCACTGCAACTGTAGAATTAATATTAACATGCATTGATATTACTTGTTAGATGACGCCACTAACTGACGTTCGTTAATCACGACTTGTTATTTAAGAGGAAAAGATAATTACCAGATATTCTAAAATCGGTTAAAAATACATCACTGTGACGGTTGACAAAATTCATTTCTTCAATTACAACGCTAAAATAATATACAATATGTACAGTACTTGATTTACACAATTAATTCATTTTAAGAGTTTCCGTGAAAATTTAAAAAAAGCATTAGAGACCTAATATTTTCAAGCGAATTTGAATGAAAACTGGTCGACCACTTCTGCATGCGACTCTACATAGTGGCGATTAATAAATGCCGTTACTAATCGTAAATAGAAGTATTGCAAACGCGTAACTTGAATCCATGTGTCGAAGACTTACTGTACGTAAATATTACAATATCCGTGTTAACAATATCGGTCCATGTGAAATGACACATAGAAGACAGACCAGTTTTATATGAACTATATCTGTCGCCTGTAATTGTTATTAATTTCCCTAGTTTGTAACTTCTCACTTTGTATGTAAACACTGACCTAATAATCTATATATGTTTTATTTTTTCAACTGTTTTAATTTTTAATTTTTCTCTTAAAAACGTAAGTGGGTTTTTAAAATATCTGATATGATACTAGTTTTAGAAATAGTAAACTTTATATACTACGTTCCTTATTTTGTGTGTTAACTATAGCCCACTTTAATGACGTACATATATCTAAAAGGAGTTGATAGGTTATTCTTGTTTATTGAAAACAATCATATTTAATGAATTATATTTTCGTCTAAAGAAAATTTATTTTGAAAAAGATAAGCAACTTGTTATAAAATTAGAAAATGTTATAGTGGAACGTATGTGAGTATAAATACCACAATTCGAAAGATATGTATAAATAATATATAAGTATTTATACTTTATTGACTATCTGGCTACTCCGAGGTTAATGTTGATATTATAAACAAATTTTCACATAAATCTACAGTAATGTATTTTGATATACCGCTCAAGAAAAATGTTTTTATTTTATTTTTAACTTTCTCAATGATGAATAAATAACAATAAATTTATAATTTCGTAATACGAGAATTTTACCAACATACGACATTTATATACAAGTTTGAACCAAAAAATGTAAATAAAAATGATATATTAATTTTATCTCGCTTAGGTTTATTGGTCAATATATCTATAAAATTTTAATAATGTCCATGTTTGGTTCATTTGTTGTAGCAAAAAATAGAAAATGATGTATATGATTAAAACTTTAACAGTAAAAAAATATTAAAGTTTAGTAGGTATACCTTGATGCCTATACAGTATACAGTGCTCCTGTCAAATTACAAAATGTGTTTGTATAGTTGATTTTGAGTAGTTTGTATTGATTAATATCAATTTTAGTTATTATTATTATCGGATATGTAACTTAGTTTTTGGAAAAAAATGGAACTAAAAATATATATTTTAATGTATATAGAAAAAGTACTGAAAATTACAATAAATATAAAAATATAGTACAATTATAAAAGCATATACTGAAAAACATATATTTTTTTATAAAAAATCTAATATTTATAAACAAAAACTATTTTCTATAATACTCTCAACGTGAATATTACCTAATTAGAATTTATGATTAATTAATGCGTAATTGAGCATATTAAATACAGCTGCGAGGTTTTTAATTTCATCTACTTTTTATTACATGGTACTTTTATTAATATAAAAATATATTTTATGGTCAAACTCGTACAGCTTTTTTGAAAATATAAATTATTACACGTCAGATTCAGGGTCATGACTAAATCAATTATAAAATCAGGTTTTTTAACCGCGTTAAAATTGGTAAGTATTAAAATTTTCCGGTTTTCAAATTTGATTGAGATTTGTTAATTTTAAAATAAACTTGCCATAGCTATTTCCAATTTACCTTTTTTCATGTATTAAAATAGATTTTTTTAAATATAAACGCCAAGATCAAGTGTGTAGTCAAAACTATTCTTGTTTTTAATTTGATTGTCCAATTTATTTATAGTTTGTTTTAGTTTATAATAAATAAGTAATTTATGATTTTGTCAACTGTCTTCTAAACCAGTTTTACATTTTAAAATGTAAGTAATTTTAATTTTTCAACAAAATTTTGTGATATTCATATTTATATGTACGTACCTATTTCAAAAAATTCCAGTGAAAAATATATATTATAGTCTGTTTCATTTAAGATTGCAGTGGTAGGCGGGAATTAGACGGCACTATTCTCGCACTAAGCTAGCCCACAAAATAAAGATAGTAAGAAGCGATAATCCACATTAAAAACTGGAAATCGTTTTTATTTAGACTAAAATTTGTAAGAAATAAAACTCGCCTTTGTATTATGAATATTAGTTTTTTAATATCCTAATTTCGATAATATGAATCTGTCTGGCGTTTTGTCCAGTCAGGAATGCGCCTTATGCTTCTTATGTTAGCTACCGCTGCAATATTAAATGAAACAGACTATAGTATTTAAATACAATTTTAATATTAATTAATGTCCTATATAAGAATCTTGTAAATTTTCTAAGAATACTCTCTTTAATTAATTCACTCCAAGATATTAAACTTTATAAAACAATTATTTTTTTTTATTAAGGTAAAATTTATTTTTAATAAATAATATAACACATAAGTACCTACTTTGTCGTCATTAAATACTATGTATTAATTATGTACATTTCTTAAAATGTGCCTTAGGATTTTTAGAATGAATTTTATGAAACTTTTTACATATTAATTTATTAATATATGTACATTACATAGAATCAACAAATTAGCGAGAAGTTAGGGATTACAGTGATAATAATGACTGACAATACATATTAACAATGTATTTTATCGAATAAAAACAGTTTTAAATTTTAATTGGTATGTAGGTATACATAAAAATTTCAAAATATATCAATGCATTTGAATATCGTATGTATACAAATACATATGCGATTGAAATTTTGTTGGATGAATTTTTAAAAAGGCAATGTCATGTTTCATGGAGTTAGCAACATGAAGCCAATAGTTTAATACAGACTGCGGGTTCAAACACACACACACACATAAATACATACATACGTCTGAGAACAATTACCTGTCACATGCACTATTATCAAATAGACTAATAACAACTTTCTTGTTATATCCAGCTGTATTCATATACCTATTTAGTGTATGGCTCACATGCACGTGCTTGTACATATGGGTACTTGTATATATAATGTTCATGTACGAGGGTTGTTCAATTTATATTATACCATTGATAATATAATATATTTTATTTTCAGTCATATTCAATATAAAATCTCATACATATACTGCACTGAACATTTACAGTAATATTACATGAAATAAATTATATAGAATTTAGAAGCTTTCAGGCTTCAGCTGTTCTCTTGAAATGATTTAAGAGTTGTTATATAATATGAATTACTAATATTTTCGTTTACACTATCTCCTTATCAAGTATAAATTTATTTTTGTTTAACCCTCGTGTATTTCAAAATCAATTACTAAAAGTCAAAAAATCGTTTTTTTTTGTGTCAAATTGAAAAGATATAGACAGAACCAAAAGAAACTATTAAAATTTTCATTGTAAAGACAGAGTCTACATATATTTTTTAATATTTATGTATTTATTTGTTTTGAATTGTTTCTATAAATTATGATAAGCAATACAAATCAGTATGATAAATTTTAATTTACAAATTGAGGTCTACATGGATATATTTTATTTAATATTGTTCAACCCTTGTAACATAACGTCCAGTATAGTTGAGGACATAACAAATGCAACAACAATCAGATCGATCTGTTTCTTTTGTGAACAAGTTAAATTGAACGACAGATGTTCATCGTTTTTATTACATATGCAATTACTTTAATTTTAGCGTTTATGATTTGTTAATTGGTTCTAGTTTGTACATTTTCATGGAACTGAATATTGTATTATCCCACCTGGAAACTTATTCATTTATTTTACATGGTATAGTCTAGTCAAGTAAGGCATAAATTTAAGCCAAATCGAGAACTAATGATGATTTTTGATATAAATGTTCTACTAGTTAACTAGTACCACCGCCGCCGCACAGTGGATTTAAATGACAAAATTTTGAGTCGATCTCATTTGTAGTTTATAAAAAAATACCCCAACAATGGTATATTTATCCTCTTAAATACTCTTGCACCCCATAAAGTCTTGGCACCTTACAGAAACGGTCTCCGTCACCGCTTTGACCTTGCAAATTTATTACATGTTAGCTGCGTCAAAACGCAGCGACGTTTCGACGCAGCTAACATGCCATTTGTATTGAATCAGTTTTAATAAATTTGCAAGTAAAGTTTCTGTAAAGTATCAAGACAAATCTGTTAAAAATTAATAAATCGAGTAATAACTAGGTACTGCACAAAATAAAAATATTAATTTGCTGTTATAATATGTGTGTATTTCTTTGAAATCCCCTCTCTTTTAAGAGATTGAAAAAAATAAAAATAAATCAAATTTTATTTTTACCTTATTTTAATTTAATTTAATTCGTAATTCATTAAATAAAAAATGTATTTATTAATGATTTTAGGGATAGAACATATTATGCAAAAAATTATCATTTAAATGTTTGATCAGATTTAAGATGGTGATAGAGTAATTAAGAGGGTAAATATATCATTGGGGTCATTTTCATAAACTATAACTATATACATAGCTTTCAAATGAGACCGACTGCATTCAAATTGGTTTAAAATTGGCTTAAAGCGAAATTTCGCGCAAAATTTTGTCATTTAAACCCATTGTCCGCCGTCTTGAAAAATGGTGTGCCACATAATTTTATTTATTGTAAATAGTTAAAACGCACGTTGTTAGTTTCAACTCTTTATATTTAAACGTTAAGATTATCCTGTTAAATTTCTTAAAATATTTTTCAAGTGGGAAGAAATAATTTACGTGTTACCTTTTTATTTTATTGTAATCTAAATTGTCGCCAAATTTACAGCATCGATACAAACCGAAAATAGATATCAACCTGGAATTGTTAAACAAACTAAATTTACACACACACTTTAGGTGTCTCACCGCTGAAATATGAAAAGAAAAAACAAATGACATAGTAATTTAACTTTTTAGTTTCTCTGTAATTGTAAATATAGATATTTTATTGGCAAACACTTACTTTTAAAAGCTTGCTTTGTAGAATCGTTATTAACAATTTTAGATTTGGCGAATTGGATTATTAACAACTGTGAATAATTTTTAGTCCTGAAATGTATCATTGCAAAAAAATATATGTATATCAAAAAATTATTTGAAAAATGTATAAAAAATGAATTTAGCTAATAAAATATTAAGTGTATGTCAGTTTGTAAGTAATCACTGTAACTGTATATATAATATATATGTATGTAGCTAATTTCGTTGAGTTGTTTATTTTTGATATTCTATTTAATATAAGAAAAAAAACATATAGAACTACATTATATACAAAAATACTTTATTTTCGAAAATTAAAAGGTTTTAACTAGCGTGCTAAGTAGAATTAAAATAGAAATAAAAATAATTCAGTTGTATTAATCACATGTAAATAACAATTATTATACAGAGTTCTACATTCTACAAACTTAATAAATGATAATTGCATATCTACATTATATGAGTGCATTAACACTATCAAATCGACCTTGCGGTGTTTATAAAATTATTTTTTAAGGATGTTATGGATGGCTGCGCATTTTTATGACTACATAGACTTTTATTGTTTTATGTATGCATAAATTCTTGACCTCAGATTAATTTCTAGTATCTCTTAATATATATAATTTATTTTATATCAATATTTATTGCTTTATTTTTTTTTTAAGTATTCAACTTTATGAAGGAGTTATATGCGTGTGGAAATATATTGTATTAAAAATTGGAATTTACTGAAGGTTTATATTCTTTCTTCACCCTTTATGTACCCTTTTATGTATTGCACCCTACTGTGTAAAGAATATAGAAGATGTTGTTTAGGTTCATAAAATATAAGTGTATAATAACTTACTCTACTTTTTTATAATTTATAATAATGTTATAACTTAATTTATCATTCAAATGAAAAATTAATATTTTCTGGTTCATCAATATAATTATTATTAATTTAACATATATACGATTAGGTACATATATAAGTTAAAAAATTACATGTCTCAAATTCTTCTTTACCCCACTCCATCTTCTTTAAAATATAATTTATAATGAAAGAATCATAGGTCACATTTTTTAAACGTGAAAATAAATTAGATCATTATTTTAAGTGTAGCTTAAAAATCATATATGATCTGAGAAATAATATCACTGTCATCTTTTTTGTGTTCTATAAATAATATACTCTGTTGAATATTTTTAATTACCTTGACCCTTTAAGGAACTGACCAAAGATATATGGTGTTAAGATTTTTGACCCAGATTTAAGATACCTTATAATTAACGTTGTGTATCGAACACATAAAAATGTTTATGGGACTTAAAACCTTTTTACAACTCAAAAAGTTTTTAAATCGTGTTTATGTATAAATATTAATGACGATCTTATATGGAAAAGTAATTAAATTTTTAATTGGTTTGTAATATAAGTAATAAATAAAATAAAAAATATTTTAATATATATAGATAATAAACTGCTTGGTTACATTTTTTCTACTTTAGAAAAATTAGTATAAGTAATCTTATAGTTAAATTCGTTTTACTAACAATAAGTTAAAAATTTAAAGATATATAAATATGTATATATATACCTACCATATAATTTAATGAAAACATAATTGACATTCAAAATATTTATATCACTTTTACACCATATTTTAAATTATAGTGCAAAACTTTTATCAAAAGAATAAATATTTAAACAAAATACAGACAAATTTTAATTGCATCGAATCCACAAAAAGAAAAACTCTCCACCACCATCTACCAGTTGCGAAATTGCATTACAATCGTATCGTATTACATTAACAAAGCTCATCGCATTAAAATAACGTAATTTTTATTTAGAAAAAACAACGAATCCATTACTCTCGCAGACATCTTACGAAAATCATTCATAATAAACATCTCCACTTTCTCAAATGCATCCAACGTAAACACATCTCATTTCGTTGCATCAATCCGAAAATAATAACGACAATGAGTAAAGTTTCCAGCAATGTGAATAATAAACATTTTCAGGGACGACCTATAAGTATATACCTGTCTTACTTGAGTCGCTATTAAAGGGGATGGTTTGGTCTCGCTCTAACACGTTTACTTTGACACTGTCGCGACAGAAGTCAGTGAACCGACGCAGTGTATATATGTATATGTATATACAGTCTTGCAAATAATACATGGCATTGAAGTTTCAATAAGCATAATAAAAATAGCGTAATTGCGATCGTATGGGTCGTAGGAGCTACTCTTCGAGAGATCTGCGATTGTGTGAATGTTGCGGTTATAGGTAGTTGCTGCAATCGCGTATTTATTGCCAGTCGTTTTAATTAACGCGCAACATACTCGTTGTTAACTCTGCTACACAAATGGGATGCTGGGTAATTATTTCATCTAATATATAAATTTAGTTTACGGTAATAATGGCGTTTTACGATTATTTGTAAATATATTGCTGATTTTATACAGTGGTGAACTATGTTTGTTAAATTATTCAATCATTTGCGAGCCCCTTGTTCTTCTTGGTACCCATTTTCTCAAAAAGAATTATGTATTATTATTGTATACTAAACTCACACATTTTACTAAAATATCATCGACATTTTTGGGTATATAAATATTTACCCATATGTTAAAAATTTTAAAGTAATTATTAGTAGTAATATTGAGAAATTAAATTTTAGTTTTTAACGCGCAATTAGAAAATTATTTTTTGTTATAAACACTTTCAAATTTTAACAGGATATAATTAATGCTAAATTTCTAAAAAAAATTAAATATTATTAAAAGCAAATTATAAATTTCTAAAGATTTAATTTTGTATATATCAATAATGTGTCAGAGAAACAATAGAGTATGTTAATCAATACATAGTAGCGATCCCATAACCTTAATTTTGGTTCTAAAACAAACCACCGATCCTAGCAGACTCATTATTGGCTAAATAAAGCCATTATTTTTAATCAAACAGTAATAAACGTTTTTGTAATTAGCAAATCTTCATTATGTAAATATTCACGCCACGGTGAATTATCATTTCCCAACAAAGTAATTTATTGATGTTAGAGAATGTATACCTATATATAGTACTTTTTGTTTCTTTATTGAAACCAAACAAACCAGTGGTCATACAATATTTTTACAAATCTTTCAAATTGAATGTACTATAGGCTTCAGAAGTCGTCTACCACCCTAAAGGTCAGAATCGTTTACAACAGATTCGATAATGTTAAGACAAACATCATCTTTTTCTAGGGCGGAGCTTATATAGTTACATCATTTTAAATAAAAACACAAATATACGTCCATTATTAATTAAGTTTAACATATTTAAATACTAAAATTGGGAATATTAAATATTTATTGCCACAAAATATAATTTTAAATATATTACATAATAATTTAATCGTACAAATTCATATGAGTACTATAAACGAAGAGTACTTCTTTATTTAGCAAATATGTCTCAAAATTTCTGTCTTTGTTTGATGCAAGTGAAATGATTTAAATATTATAATAATCAAATGGGAGGAGCCTACTAAGTTTGTGATAAACGAATTTTAATGAAAACTGATCGACCTCTTCTGCATGCGACTCTACCTCTACAGTAACGTACATTATTTTTAAAGATAGGCAATTAAGTATACCTACTTAAAATAAAGGTGTTGAATTTAAAGTTTAAGAAGGTGTTTAGTTGTTCATTAATTTAGGTATGAATAAAAAAACTAAAATTAATTTTGACAGCAATATATATTCAATCAATATTATATCCATTCTATTTTGAGTTCATCGTAAAATATTTTAATTTATAACATTTATATTAATATATATGTTTTAGTAAAAGAAAAAAATCTAAAAGTTAAATATTGAGAAATGCAGATCTAAATGAACAATTATATTTCCGTGATATTTTCTCTTTGCATGTTTGTGAGTGTGCCAATGCTTTATTGTATTTTATACGTGTTCATTTATTGTTTAATTAGCCTGAGCGTGTAATTGAATTGTCTGTTAAGATGTCTGCAGTAAGATTTATTTTAAAGATAAACTCTCGCCATTAATTAATAATTTAAATAATAAACATTTTATGTACTTCTATAAGTACATTTTGTTTCACTCCGATAGTCATCGTCAAACAATAGGGTACAAATTGACAGTACCGGATCTGGATTACTTTTTTAAATTTAATTTTAATTTATGTATAATAGAATTTTATAGAATAATAGAATTTGAATTCATTTCTATTATCTTTAATACAAAGTATATTTTGATGTATTACTTTTAGATAATTAATTTCATTATATTATAATAAAAGTTTTGTAAATTAATAACATAACCATAACAATAAATCTTAATCAGTATAGTAAACAAAAAATTTTGTTCAAGTAGTATTTTATTTAAAAAATTATATGATTTTTGGGAAGATAGGAAAATTATGAAATAAAAATAATTTAACATGTAGATATCATTTATGGCTTTTTAATATACTTTTTAGTAGTGAATAAATTTTAATGCATGGGCAATATGGTCATAATTGTAAGGTAATAAATTATATTTCTAGTATAGTAATTCAGAATCTCTTAATTAGTATAAAAATTTATGTTAGGTATTATAGACAATTTTATTTATTATCCTAGACGGATATTTTGTTTTGTTGAAAAATTTGTTAGGTATTCAGATGATGGGGATTTTATTTTTAGATATAAATCTTGAACTCTATAAAAATGTAATACATACAATTAACAAAAACATGTTATTCAGAATTAGTTAATAAATTTTGTAATTCAATGTTAATTAATATTACATATAAATTTCACTATACTTTGAGTAGCGATTTAAAAATGAGAAGAAAATTATATGTTTTCTTCTAAAATTTAACAATAATTATGAAAATTAAGAAATATTTCGCAACTTTAAATATCGAGAAGATAATTTTTAAGATCAATATGTTGACGATCATGCAGAATACATAAAAACATATCCATATGTCATAAAATGTCTGAAATGTTTTGGATATTATTCGAGGCTAGCTAATAAATTCAATAATCACATATTTTTAAATTGAACATAACATACTAAGTGAGTTAACCTTGGGAAAGTGCAATAGATATGCCTGACCTGACTCAACCTGCCTTAAGTAGAACATGATAGTAAATAAATATAAAAGTATGTTTATAACAATGTCTGATAAGAAGCCGCCTTATCTAATTAGGCGACAAACGCAATAAAAAATAACTAATAATATAGATAAAAATATTTGTGTAATCTAATTTTTTTCTAGGAACTAAAGTCATTGCTTTCTAGAAATATCGATTTATTAATATACCTATGTATATGGACAATTCAGGTGATAAGTATGTACACCTGTAACGTTTATATTAATATTATCGATCATAGATTAAACTTTATGATTTAAATTTATTATATTGATAACTTCTTTCAGGTGTGCTGAACAATTAACGATTGTATGGGATTTTGTCATTAATATAGACCAAAGTCATTCAAGTATATCTAGTTAGGTTGAATAAACTTTATGTTACAGAGACGTATTATTTTTTTTATTGTTATACAGCGTTGTAGCTAAATAAATACAATATAAAGAAAACATAGCGCTTGCTTCTGCATATTATTTATTTATACACGTAGTATATAATGTCTATATCTGTACACCCAATTATATTTTTACACGATTTTGAAATAACACGTCGATAATAATAAAATAAAAGTTTTACACGTATTGATTTGATTTTACATGATTCTTTATTTATTATTTTCGTACAGTAAAGTTATTTTTCTTGTAAAATTTTCCTTTTAAATTAAATAAATACATAAATCTTATTACACGATGATGGACCGAACGTATAAACCGTGCAAAAACAGAATTAGGTATATATACTTACTGCAAATATACAACGGTACATCGAATTTTTATTTTCAATAAAATAAATTAAACATATTATCTTAAATTAAGGCAATAAATGGTGGAATTAAAACAATATTTCAATTTGTACTTTAATTTGAATAATTTAAATTTTGACTTGAGATAATGTATCGTCAAGGGTTAAATACTTTACCCTTTCATAGGCTAAGCCGACACGGTTTGGGTTTCGTTATCTTTTGTGGTTACGGGCAGGCTTGTAATTTATCAGAATTATTTTTACCTAATCTGTAAATTAAAATTACATACCTTCTAAAATCTAGAAAAGTTTTGAATGATTAAACATGTAAATAATACTTCATTAGTTAAAATTTATTGCATTAATTAATATTATCGTAAATGTGTACGTAAAAATATTATTAACGATTTAAAAATATTTGTAAATAAAATAAGAAACCAAAAAAGTAACAAATACCATTTTTTCTACAATTACTACTTTTTGTTACATATTTATAATTATTTGGAAATATTTTTCGTAGTATAAATTGGGAAATTGATATTTTAACTGATAATTGTAAGGCAGATCCAATGAAAAGTACTTTAATTCTGAAAAACTGCAATGATTAAATATTAGGTACAAAAATACTGAACATGCTCCAAAATCATAATTGTTAATAAATTAACGCAAATATTGCACGTATAAGGAATTTAAGAAATATTAATAAATTCTCGTGATGTAAAGTAGTTAAAAAAGTGAGTCAATTATTCACATTTACGTTTCGTTCTTGGGTTATCTGAGACTGTGAATATAAATTTTATAATTATAGCGATAATTCTGAATTGAATGTTTTTCGGTATTAGCAATTATGACGGTGTATACCGGCCAGCGATAACTTTGATCTACGTTGAAACTTTTTTATGAAACAATATAATTATTTTTCCTGAATTTTTAACGTGAATTTAAAATGTAACCTATGTTTTATCACTTCTTTTAATAGACTTACATTGAAGTATGTGTTTTTAATTTTAAAATAGTTATAATCGATATCTTAATGTTTAGAAAATTTACACAGGTTAACTACTGTTGAAACTCTAATCGCAGTGCTAACAAAAAATTTAAAGTTATGGAAATAAGAACTATAAAAATAAAAACTTCACTTTATTATAACAAAAGTCATACATACTATTTTCAAGTATTTGTACTATAATTTTAATAATGAAAATGATGATAAATTTGATCGCAATTTAATGTGTTAACATCAAAAATAGCCTTTATATATACCATTGCAAAAAGAAAGTTAAACCTTAGTATAATATACGTTTAACATAACCCTTGGCACATTTGGATGTCATTATATACGTACGACCCTTTCCTATATATCATTATAAATTCTGTAGCCTTATCAGTAGAGGGCATACGGTTGAAAATTGTATATTTACGTCCAACTGGCCACTTATATAAGACACCCCACTGAGATTTCGAACCGTGTGTGTATTGCCGGGTGTAGAGGGGTAGGGGAAGGGTATTAGAGTGGATCTAAAACATTAGGTACCTATACCAGCTGTTATCTGTATAATAGGCTTGAAAGTTGGAAAATAAATGTAAAATTGATTGATCGTAATTACATAATCATATTATAATTATATTTTTGTGAATGTTTATAATGTTATTGTACATATTTATTTAGGATTAAGATTTCATCAGGGTCCCAGGAATATCATGAACATAAATCTCTTATGCCCGGTATTATAAAGAATTTGCACGCAAATTTGCTTCCAGCTAACGCTATCTACTGGGAGTCAAATTGTTGTAAAATTGTTCGATATTTTAAAGCAGTGGTAATAAATGTATGATAATTATTTTAAGTCGCTGATTTCTACTTAATACGCATGCGCTAAAGTCATTATATGTACGATTTCATTGACTACATCTGTGAGTGGTTATCATTTATATTTAATACCTAGCAGATAGCGTTAGCTGGGAGCTAATTTGAATTTGCACTCAAACAAATTCTTTATAATATCGGGCATTACTCATTCAAAATTGACTACATATATCGTTTTAGGAATTTTAACCAATAACCTTTAGTAGATTGGATATGAAAAGCATGTAGTTGGATATTTATTCTACTTTTTTATAAAAAGATTGTCTATTTATAGGTGTAATACTATGCTTATCAAATCAAATAATGTATTGTCTACCTTTAAAAATAAAAACTTTAAGCATTGATCAAAAATTCTAACATCTTTTAACCGAGAAAGCTTTAAAAGTTCTAAAAATTGAAATAACGTCTAACAATAAGTATGAATGAATTGTTAAGTGTAGCATATTATAAAATAATTTATAAAAGCTGTGTTCTGTATTCATTCAATAAAACATTTTTAATTATTATAATATGTGCTAACATGAGAAAAATTTTATTGTAAGTTATAAAAGTTTTATAGCCACTGTAATAATAAGGAAAATACTTATTCAGAAAGACCACGTCTGTTTGCGACAGATTTCGCAGGGCTACTCTTATAGGTCCTGTATTTTTAACATGGATCTACAACCAATCCACTAAAAGTAAATAAACAAGGAGTTCTTTTGGTTATGTAAATAATTTTTGTACCTAAACAAGTATACATATTAACCTTATCTTATTTAAACATTAAAAGGTAACTTAAATGAGCTACCCTCAATTTAAAAAAGGTTTTAAAATTGTAAATGTAAAATTATACTATGCTGTTCTGAATAAATTAACTTCAGGCATATACATATGAGTTGTTAATAAATGCATGTCCACCGCAATTTTTGTATAAAAATATAAATAATTATTACAACTTGATTGTTGAAAATTAAATATGTATTCCTACATTACCTACACGTATATTTCAAATATTGCATTATGTTTTATGCTTTACCTAAATTAATCATTTTAACCCCTTACCGCATACGGTGCCATATATGGCACCACCAGTAAATTTTTTTTTTAATTTCGTTTCTTGATTTTTTAATTTAATTTGTATTTTTTGTGTTAAAATGCATATAGTGCCAAATATGGCTTCGATAAAATTATATGTTCTAATGCATAGTGTCATGTATGTCATAATTTATTTTTCCAATAAATTATTAAGTAATAGTAAAATATTCTTTACTATTTTTTCTCTATATTTTCTACCATATTTTTTTCGCAATGAAAAAAATCCATGCGGTAAGGGGTTAAAAAAATAATATGAATGTAAGGATCTAAAATCTGAGATACTTGAAGTTTAACGCAGCATTGGAGTTTATGTACCAACATAAATAATCGTTAAGTTTCACATTCTTTCCATGTGCGGCACCTTAGGATGGCGCAATACACTGTTTGAGAATCACTGCTTTAGGTTTATCTGAACTTAATAATTTCAAGTATAATTAATATTTACTATTATGTACGATATAGTCGCATAAGTATAATAATATTCGTAATGAAATATTGCTTCTAGTGTTAAAAAGGACTTCTATTTGTAGATATCAAGATTCTAGAGTTCTAGAAGATTTATACTGAGGACATAATACACCACATAACATTGAATGAATTGTTAGTACGCATTTTTTTGGTTAGGTACCTATAGCGTTAGTAACTACATTCTAGACTTAAGATCGATTTAAAATATTTAAACAATTTAAATATTAGTAGGTGTACTTATATCTACATTCTGTACACGTAAAAAATCGAGAAAACACTAAATATAAGTTTCAATTCAATTTAATAGATTACTTATATTATACATGATGAAATACTTACATATAAGAACCATTTGTTCAGTGAAATAATCTATTTTTTCATCGCAAAAAATTTATATTAATTCATGTCAGCTTATATCCCGCATATCAAATAAAGCTACTTCATAATAAGATAAATATGCTAATTCTTGACATCGAATATCTCATCAGTATTGATCTAACAAAAACTATTTTATACAAAAGTGGCTTAGAAAAAGAATTGTTCTTAGAAATAAAAAAATGATAGATCCCATTTAATTTTAATGTTATGGTCTTATATTTAGTAATGCCACACGTGTTATATACTTGTCACATAATGAATGTTTAAATATACATATGTCCATACATAAATTATTTGCTTAAAATTCTCAAATAAATAAACATATTTGTATAGCTTAAGATATTTATTCAACCTAAAGTTATTGTCTACATTAACCCATCAAACTTTCTTAGAAAAATATGTTTCATAAATGAAATAAATCCCAACATAACATAATTAATACACAAAAATATATTCATCATTAAATTAATAGAAAGAGAAGTATAACATCGAGATTTTTAAATAAAGAAAAAATGACATTTTCAAGTATCTAATGAAAAATATATACTAAAACCCACATATATGTAGATACAATACATTTCAAAAGTATTGAGTCGAGATATACATTGTACATACACGTATCTATATATTTAAGTAAATATTAAATAAGTACCTTAAATTGGTCAATTTTGGAAAAAAAATATCAACCATAAATAATGGATATTTTCTATATAAATGGAAGTAAAAAACTACTATAAAATAAAATCAAGATAATTAATGTTTATTCATAAGTAATAATATACAGGATGTCCCGTAAACATACATTAAAACAAACATTAAAGAGTTGTCAATGATATTAAAACAATCGCTTTTTGTTAATAAATAATATTTGCAAATGAACCATTTAAGCAGTAGAGCAAAAGAAAGAACTCCGCACAAAAACAATGGGCTTTTTGGTTGAACTTGGGAAAATGATAGTTCAAAGTGCATTCATCAATAGTTGTAATGGGCGCAATCTTCGAAAAACATATTTTCTGCTCCAGGGGGTACCCAAACATTTTAAATGTTTAATATTTACAGACATGATTTTATGATTATATTTATTTTTATCTCCTAAAGTATCAAAATTTTCGAAGTATAAAAAGTGCTTCAAAATAGTGAATGAATACATTAGGTGGAATTTTTTTGGTTTTTTATAAATTTAATAAATCTTAATATATATTGTTTGGCTAATTCTAAGAACTATTCACCTCTAACAAAATTTTCTAAAAGGTTTATTGACAAAAAGCGATTGTTTTAATGTCTTCGACAACTCCTGAAAGTTTTTCGGTATGTTTCCGGGATATCCTGTATACAAATTCTAAAATTTCTTAGTTATTCATTAAAATTCATTTAATACATTAAACAAGTTTGTAATTAAGTACCTATTCATTAAAATTACTAAATCGCCAAATTGTTGAATACGTATCATTAGCATTCAATCAATAGTAGGTACTTCTAGTGTAATTATTATTTAATTGTAGATGTATGCTATATAAATTAAATTTAAATTAACATTTTTCAATCAATAAAATTCATTCTGTATCAAACAGAAAGGTTTATTATTAGATTTGGTTCATCATTTTAAGTTCATAAGTTCTTAAGTGATGCAACACTTTTGAACGGTAGTGTACCTTGAAGCAAGAAACCTCTTAAAAGTTTATTTTTATATTTATGGTGTAGTGCGTATGTTAGAACGATGTACGAGCGCATTAAAGATTATGTAAGAGGTTTATAATACGGTAACCTTACTATGATATAATGATGTGTTTTAATGCACACATGCATATTTATTAAAATTGAGAGTGATTGCTTGGATGTAAAATATTTAATTTGGTTTCATTAGATACACTAGAAACGTAGGTAATATAAATTATAATTTAAGTAGGTTATAATGATTTTTTACAAACTTTTATGATTCACTTTTATACAACATAATAGCTGTAATTGCTCTCAGATGGATTTAATGATATTTGTAATTATCGTATTGTGGAGATCATATTTTTAAACAGTTTTTTGTTCGTAATATTTTTATAGTTATTCTATAGGTTACTAATATGTCTATGAAAAATTAGTTGAGACGATGAACTCTACTTTTCTAATTTTGATACAAAAAATGACTTTTCAGAAAACAAAAAACATTAATGAGCAGCAACTAGGACTTCACTTTTTATATATATAGATAAATAAAATGTTATTTTTTGTTTTATGGTGAAAATATGTCTTCTGAAATGCCATTTGTAATATTAAATAAAACTTGGAAATATGCAAGTAAGTATTAATATAAAAGATTTTGCAAAAGTGTTAAACTATGATTTATAAATTAATTAATTCAGTAGGTAGTAGGTACTACTTATAATTAATAAAAAAGAAATCAAAGAATAGAAACATCATAATTTCAAAATTTACGATTCGAATCGCTATCAAGAAAGTATATACCATACCCATAGATTCATTGTCAGTAAATTATTATGAAAGACACCACTATATGAGATTTCTTCCCGAACGGTTTTATATTCATCTAATTCTAATCATGCAGTAATTCTTTACATAGTAATTCGAACAGTGGCTCTATATAATTACATTTTACAATAAAAACATCTAGTTAGACGTTATCTATTCGAATTAAGAAATATAAATGAGAATAAATGCGATAAATGTTTAATCTCTCGAATAACGCGGTATACAACATGTACTAAAGCCTTGTATAAGTTTAATCTGAAACAGAGATCTCTGATTTCTGAATCACAGATAGACATATTTCTATACAAGGACCCTGAACTTAAAATTTGAAACGCAACATCGTTTCGAGATACTATCGATTCACTGCAGGAACAAGTTTTTTTGTACGAACCCCTAACCACATATATGTAAACAGACACTGTTAAAACGGACCAGATGAATTTTGTGTTATGTATATTATATACATATATGTACATATTATATATATATATATGTGTGCTGAGATAATTAGAAAAAATATTTTTTTATAATTGTTATATCATATTTCTTTATGGCAATTTATGAGTGATTTATAATTTTGAGTTTTATTGAATAAAAATAGAAAATATTTGTTATAACAGTTGTTTAGATTAAAATATTTAGATATAATATATTTTTTTATGTAGGTATATATTACACGTATAATACATGAAAAAAAAATTATAATAAAAATTACTACATTAGTTTATGGAAAAAATTAAAAATTTTTATGAAAATATTGTAAATTTTGAACATTATCTGAATTATTCCAGACTGCCATTTTCCATGAGTTTTTTCCGAGTGCAGTGTACACATACTATATATAATATAATATACAAAAATTATATGACTATAGAAAATATATAAACGATTTTGAAATATATTGTCAAACTTAAAGTAAACGAACCAATATTTCCAAATTAATAGTACAATTAATTGTTGTGAAATAACGACCCCATGTCAGTTTTTAAATATATTATATGTATCTATATAATTATGAATTTAAATTCTATACTTAACTAATCTTCCTTAAAATATATACTTTCAATAAAATATACATTTTTTCAGTGTAGTCTTTCATGCAAAACGGTCTTAGCAAAAAAATATTTAACATTTAAAGAATCTACCACTACTACTAACTTGACATTTTGCAAATCTTGTTCCTTTTTGTCGTGGTGACAACATTTACACACACACATGCACGCATACGCACACGCACACACGCTGAGTTATATTTCTCAGCGTGAAAGGAACCAGGGGTAAGACAGATACATCAATCTTTGACCAGTTTGGGGGGCTTTATGTTAATTTTCAACAAATGGTTTTGTACACAAATAAACGGTGAGATCTTTATAAAAACCCCTCCTTTTGTTAATTGTGCTTCTATTTTTTTCGGACAGGTTTGTTAATTCTGCACATGATTAATGTATTTTTAAAAGTCATATTTCGGGCTAACATACACACCTATGTACATAGTGTTAAAACTTATAAATGGTTTTGAGAAATTCACTTACCGAATTTAACTTTTTAATCTTCTTTAATCCAATACATTATTATTCACAGTGACTTTATTTGAAGACACAGGTATGATGTGATGTAACTGTAAAATAATTGCAAGATTAAAAATAAGTCGGATGAATTTATTTCGAATTGAAATTAAATATTTGGTTGAATAATTCCACGATACGTTTATTTATGTTGTAGATATACAAGATTTATTAAAACCTTTACGGACGTAATCCATATTTAGAGATAAGGTACTGGCACCAGTATTGTACATTTTTAAATTGAATGTACTGAATTCGAAATATTTGTTGATATTTGATTACTGCTATTACTGGATATAAATTTATATACATTTAACTGTCTTACAGCGTGATTTGACGATAATTGATCATTTTGTATAAAAACAGTGAGGAAATAATTATCGCGGTTCGGCACACTATCAAGAAAGGTATATTTTCTTATGTAAATGTAGTACTAATCTTTAGCAAGTGTTCATCACTGGGTGTTGTTCCTTACTGGTTTTATATTGTCAATTACTAGAGAAAAAACATATACAAAATAAAAGGTTATAATTAACAAAAAAAACTATGTTTGAGGGTTTTGGTAATTAAATTGAGTTAATAAAGAGGTACTTGTTTATTAGTAACATGAGTTCATGAGAATTATAAAAAATTATATAATAAAAATTAAAGCCGGGCCCCGTTTAGCTCTGGGCTCTTAGGCTAGAGCCTTGTTATCTCCCACCTTTGTGGGGGCAATACAAATATATACTATTAAATTAAAGAGTTTTAAAAATACGATTGAAAATATACGAGTGAAAATTAACAATAGTTAAACTGATTTTAATTTTTTTTTCTACTATGCATTTTAATCTGCTAGATCATCTCTTTTTCTGACATTTCCTTTATATGTGCATGTGTTCATGTAGATTTTAATTAAAAAAGTACATAAGTACTTAATTTGTTTTCTTAATTATAATGTTTTAAATAATTGTTCAAACAATATAGTCGCATTAGAGAACTTTGCATATAGTAAAATATTTTATACAATCATATACCTATTAACAATACTCAATAGTAGGTACTTGTATATATAATGCGGAGTATTTGTATATTTTAGGATTAACATAAAAAAGATTTATGAAAATCGAAAATAATCAGTACATGCACATTTTCTAACTAATCTTGGGTATAAGCCGATCTCTCGGCAGCTGTTGTATGGCATTATTGTTATTTTTTCTCACTATTTTTTGTTATGAATATTTGCAAACAAAATATGTAATTGCTTTTATTCGACAGTACTTATGAGAGAAATGTAGGGCTTGTAATAACCACTTATAGAGGAATAAGTGATTTAAACAAAACAGGATTAGTTGAAACCGTTGGTGCAAATAATAAAGGCAGAGACCCTTTGCGAGATGAATATTTCATATAATAAATGATAGAAAATATGCTGTCATTCAAGATGCTCGTCGCATCTGAAATCTTGTTCAACATGTCTTTGAAAAAAATATTGTCAATGATTGTGAGAAATGACATTCTATTTTATATGACCTATATAAACATTTAAAAAATATTTTTCAGGATAACTAAAATTTTATTTTTCATTTTATTAACCATCACCCACCTCGGATTGATTCCATAGGGGATTTTATGATTTTATTTCTTATTTCTATAAAAAAATTTAATTTGATGTATGGAATTTCACTATAAAATTTGGAATTTTAAATTTTGTTAAAAGTACGATTATTGTATAGAAAATAACGTGAAAAGTTGCTGCAGGTCTATCTCAAACCGTTCTCGAGATATATGTAGACTCTCAAAGTTTTAATTTTTTCATAACTTTTGAGAAAAATGGCCGCAATTGAACCGTTTCTCATAATTAAAATACTTCAAAATTCGATAATTTCACATGTATTATAGTATTACAAATATTATTTTGACACGCTGATTTTAAATCCGTCAACTAAAATCAATTTCGATCAACCGTTCAAAAGTTACCAAACGTCTGTAACTCGAGAACGATTTGAGATACTGATCTTCAGTTTAGAAATTTCAACTTTTTACGTCATTTTCTAAATAACGAAATCTAAAATTAAAAATTTTATAGTTAAAATACTTATATTTTACATAGTATTTTTTTGCCAGCAATTGGTGTCTCTGGGCTTGGGCAGTGAGTAGGAAACTATTCGAAATAATTATTTACGCTTTCAATGGTCAGAGTAGTTTTATATACGGAGTTCTGTAACATCTCCAATAGATATTATTATAAACCTATACATATTATATTATTGTAACAACAATAAAGAAGAAATAGCAAGTCACATGTATTTTATAAATAAAATGTGAATTAATTGCAACAAACATTATTATTTTTATATATAAAACACGACGTATCGACAACTGGTCTTGCACAAGTATTACCTTATTAAATATTACTTCCAACGAGAAGACTTGAATGCGTTTGTATGTATGTATAAATACGCTTTATAATATACAATTTTCAAGTCCAGATTCATAAATCATTCGCGACTTGATGTTTGTAATAAAAAATATAACATCAATCATATACTTCTATACTTCCAACACCTGAGCTCCTATACACGTATACACACATACACATACACACTCGTGGCAATAATCAATGGTTGAACTTGCTTGAATTGTGTACTTGTGTGTATTTATTTGTGTATGTAATATACCCTTGAATTGGATACTACTGTATATGGATTTTTATTTTGCAAAATGTATTTTGTATCGAATAATTAGGTATAAAATATAGTTTTTTAGTGTTGTATTGAAAAAAAAAACATTTATGGAGTTAACACTGCTTCTATCTGTCTGTATGTCAGAGACTTTTAGCTAGTTAATTGTTTGACCTAGAAAGATGAGATTTGGTATAATTATAATAAATTGTGAACCAATTATAGATATAACTTATAAAAATTAAATTTTAAGTTTTTCGAAAATTCTAAGGGAGGCCAATGAGTTATCAATTATTTAATTCCGGCGAAGATAGTATATCAAACAATTAAAGAAATTTCAATACGTAAACGTTTTGTTGTTATTACAATCATTGTTGAATACATTTTCAAAAAAATCGTAAACATATTTAGTCCATATATCTCCTAAAGCAATAATAAGAAAAATCTGAAAAATGAGAAAATGTAAGTATAATAATACGAAGATTAAAAGAAAATTATCAGCACTCACCTGAGGTCCACACAACCAACTTCCCAGAATAGTATGGCTATCAATATCTGAATACTGATTATTTATTGTTTTTCACTAATAAAATATTAGAGCAGTTATACACATATATGTAGGTTTATATATAAGTAAATGAAAAAATAAGAAAAAAAATTTTTAATGATTAATATATTTAGCTCATTGTCAGTTGAATATCAATATTTTTTGTAAACTGATCAATATTGATTTAAAATAAAAATAT
Organism: Sialis fuliginosa; assembly: GCA_961205875.1. NCBI lineage: Eukaryota > Metazoa > Arthropoda > Insecta > Megaloptera > Sialidae > Sialis > Sialis fuliginosa. The sequence continues at coordinate 9,331,704 of OY540813.1, read as the reverse complement.
TTTGTAACATATCGTTTATAATATATGTATGTGTAGTTTACTAATTGGTACTGTTTGTGCAATATTGACCAAAATTCCTGTAATATAATTTTTTTATGAGTAAACAAATACTTTTTTAAAAATATTTTTGTAAATGACTTTTTTTATTTAATACATGATCTTGACATAATTATATAAAATTGTATTTTCAAAAGATTGTATTTTACTTCAGTAGAAACTGTGTTACTTAAATGAAAGTGTAAATAATAAATAATTACAGAGAACCTGCAAAATGATTTCAACCTACTTAAACAATATTTTATTGATTTCAAAATTACACACAAGTTTAGTAGTGTATTACCAATTGCATGTTCTGTATTTTTTAGTTTATTTTTATTAAAAAAGAACAAACGGTATACACAACCTGATTAAAATCGTAAAATAAAAGCATAAAATACAAAATGAGTAAAAAGCTGGCAGTGTTAGTACAAAAACATTACCTGAGGCATTGGACGAGGTAGGTCAAGATATTATTATATCGGAAAACGCCTTCTAGTTTGTAAAAAAAACATCGCCCGGACGCGAGCTAAAGCGCCAGAGGGCCCTCTAGTGATGCTACATAATCTAAAAGTTGTTTCAGATGAATCAGACACATAATATTGAGTTCAGTGGCGGACGGTCACACGAAACTTTAAAGGTGATTAGAATTAATGTGGTTAGTTCTAATTGATTACGAATATTGAAAAAAATAAATAAACAAATATAAAATGTTAAAAAGTTTATATATGTACATTTTAAGATTATTACATATAGTTTTTATTATATTTAATAATATTGATAGTAAGAATGTTATAAATGTTGTCGAAATATGAAATAATTAGTTGATATTTTATTTTGCTAATTATCTTAAATATTTGATATGAAACTATAAATTAAAGCAAAACAATAATATATTAGTTTCAAATAAGTTCTAGTGTCTCCGTCACTGAATCAGACATACATAATATTGAGGCAGATATAATACAAGTACCGGTTTTCAAATTTAATACACAGTAGCCGAATAAAGAAATTAAATTAATGTATGTCTTTCAACTCATCGCTGTTGGATTCCTTTTTTTCTTCTCCAACGTACGTGAGTAGAGAAAATGCACCGGCACAAAAAAGGACAAGAAACACCATTGTAAATTACAACAACGTTGTTTGTTTCTTTCTAGTCTCGTATTCTCATATCTTTATTGCAGTTTTTATGGAACAACCGTGAGGAATATATGTTCAAACATACGACTTTAAATCTCTGTTTCACTTTACTTATTCTCTTATCGTACAAGATATTTTGTACGAAGATTCTGTTTAGGTTAAAGGTTCATTTGATGATTTTATTACATCTTAAAGCTGGATTTTGTGTATATATTCAGTAGTTTGGTTTATAGCACATGTGTCTTGAATATTAATTATCCATGGGTGGACGTATTTCGGGAGAGGTGAGGGACCTTTTTGTTAAGAAAGATTGTTATTTTCGTACGTGACCGCCTTTTGATTATTATCGCAATAAATGTTTTACGGCTTTCATATACTTACACACTATGTCTGTACTGTTATTTCGTAGCGTAATTGAAAATGATAAAACTATATTATGATGCAACATTTATCAATTGCAATTGAGAAAAAGAAACCACCAACGATTTTCTTTTATTGCTCAAAGTTAATTAAAGATATAAACAATCTCACGATACAACACATAACATTTTTTCTATTTGGATGTAATTAAGAATATATACAGCTGGCTATCCTATATTATTGGACGTCACAGCTCACTACCATGCCCCTACAAGTGTATGGAAATGAGCCTGTGATAGGATGACTGACAGGTTATGGATTATAGTCGGCACATATCTACATTTTCTACATGTACAGATATCGTTAAATAAAATATTTAAAAACATTGCCCGTAAATATACATGTTACACAACAATAATGTCAATTTTTATTTGAGAATTCGTGTAAACAAGATACCGAAGAGGTCGTGTTTTCAAACACAACACAAACAAATTTTAATGTATTTTCTCATAAATCACATTGCAGACACATGAGTAAATAAATAGGTAAAATTTACAAATAAAAGATTCCATCGTATCGTTTTTCATAATTACCTAACAGCTGACTAAAGCCATGAGGTCGCCATTAATTTTCATTTAACAAAAACATTTCAGAACTTTTAAAAATGACGTGCCAATTTCGACGTCTATTATCATTAAAATTTCTCGTCAATACATGAACAAACAAAAACAGTATCTTAAGACACACCAATCCATATATTTCATTTTTAACTAAATAATTTTTCTTTATTCCTAAAACGAAAATATCTAGAATGTTTCACAATTCACAAGTTAATTTTGAAACTTCTATTATCAACATGTCAACTGTAGACAGTCAAGATTAATACAAACATGTCAGTAGCATGTTAGTTAAAACATGATGCTTTATTTTAAAATGTATTTACCATCTCTGTTGAATTTATTAAACTTAATTTGCAAGTTACAAAAATATATTATCAATTAAAAAAAAATTATGTAATCGGATAGACAGTATTAGTTCAACAAAAAAGTTTAATTGATTTTTAGATCATTTATTTAATATTTAATGATACATTTTTGTAAACTTAGTATTAATTTTTACTTTTTTATACATACATACATGAAAATATGTACTGCATAATAAAGTTTTGTGATCATGAAAAAATTCGAACTCGAGATTTTAAAGGAATTACACGTATTAAGGGTCTCCGAATTACGTACGACCATTATCTCAATGACGTCTATGTGTGTGTGTGTCTGTGAACGTGCTACTGCCAAAACGGTGAGACTTACAAACATGAAATGATATTTAAGGTTCTTGTATACTGTAGATGTGCATTTCCTATTTTTAAAAACCATCACTAAACCGAAAACGGATGTTTACTTACCGATGTCAATTTTTGAATTTTTAAAATTATTTTTCAAACGGTGCACAGTAGAAAAAATGTTTTAGATTAAAGTTATAAAAAATGCTCTTATCTATAATTTATGTTCTGTTCATTTTTCCCTAAAAATTTTTTTTTTAGGAAATAATATTTCTATAATTTTTGTTGTAACCATATTTCAAATGTTTCATGACAGAATTTTATTTTTTTATTATTTTATTAATATTAAAAATTATTTTTATTACTTATAGTTAATAAGACAAGTATCTATATCTACATAAAACATTTTTTATGATACTATTACCTTTTTGATATATTTTTAGTGAGGTCTACAAATCTTAGGCCCATTAAGCTACAATCCTGTTTTCATTTTTTTGTGAAAGTAAATATTAACAAATAATAAGTACTTTTTCACTTTAGTCAATACACACTGTTGTAATAATGCGCATACATTAAATTATTTGCTATTCCACTTATTAAATTTGTGTTTTATTTATTTTTGTCGAGCACATTTCGACAGCAGACAATTATGTTTTTGTTAGGGATTCGAAAAAAAGAAACGAATTAATGTGTATTTATCTTTCTGTTAATGCGATATATAACTTATAAAATAAAAAACATATGTTTTAGACTATTTCGAGATGTGAACATATTATGTTTCACATATTTAACATTTTATTTCTATGTTTTGTTCATAAAAGACAAAATCAATCTATTATAATTTATTGTGAAAATATATAAGATACATTTTAGTGTTAATATATCATTCATAGTTAATTTTGGTAATTTATCAGTAACACATATAATTAAAAAAGAAGACTTTAAATTTAGCGTCAAATTTTAATGAAAATTCTCCGACGAGTGTACATGCGTACGAAGAGAAATTGCTGACGATATATAATTCAGATCAAAATAAATTTAAGCTTAAGTGAAAAATTAGCTATGTGGTTATTTAAAATTAAACATTGCACGCTGAAAAATATTATGCATGCATAAGCTGTCATCGTTTAACATACGGGTAACGTTTATATTATGTTCTTATCAGAATGTATATTTATTTACTAGACAGTTCAGAAAATGAAATATTTTATTTTGATTTAAATAGAATAATAAATTATAAAATACAGAAATAAGTAAAAACGTTTTATGTAAATAAAATACGTACTATAATTAAACACAAGTTTCTGTGTACAGGTCTTGAATTTTTGACGTGAATAACGTGTTTTACTCCAGATACTAGGTGGGCATTTGAAATTTTGTGTGGATAATTAAGATTTATAAAGGAGTAACTTTTCTAAATTTCAACTATTTCTCGTTGAAATTAGATACCTGTCATACATCCTTAAATTGAATAAAAAATAAAAAGTAAATTTCTTATTTCCACAATTTTGTTTGTAAATATTAATTAATTGTTTTTATGTTCGTAAAAATCAAAAGAAATAACTATATTACACTGCTACGAATTCACGTTATTCCCTCGACTGTGCATCCCGACACAGTGACACTCATTTTATTTTTTTGTAAGTATTTTTATTTCTTCGTCTCTTTCTAGGTTTCTTGTCTTTTATATTAAACAAGATCGGTATTATTTAATGATATCAAATAATACTTCCTTGTAAAATAAAAATAAATACGTCACATATTACTAAATACACTTGTGTAATAATTAAAATTAAACATTGCACGTAGAGAAAAACATTGAAGCTATCATCGTTCTTGATTTTCGTAACGTTTACATGACATTCAGAGACGGCAATATTAAATAAAAACCACATTTTCTGTACGGAGACGCATGTGTCTGTCTGACAGTTAACAGATATGTAAACATAAGTGCTTATTATACTTAGAATAAGCAGGATTCCATATCCACACATGTTGCGAGGAGCCAAAGCCGATTAGGAGGTTGACGAATGAAGTGCAACTGATGGAGATCTCAGTACCGTATTTAGATTATTTTCACTATCTACAAAAATTATTGATATCTTAATACCTTATGCTTATTTGATTATTTAAATTTTTTTTGTTAGCAATGCGACGATTTTTTTAAATAACTTTTATATGGCCATTTCTACCAAGATCTATATTTGACATTTTTTTATAAAAATAAATTAGGAGCAATTAAAATTGTAAAGAAATATATAAACCAATATTTCTACTATGAATTGCATGTGTTTTATAATTAGTTACTCAAGTTCATTTAATCTAAACTATATATTTACGTATTACGTTATAATATAATATCTGTTTTATTAGTTTAATATATCACATACAGTAGTGTGTATATATGTAGTATTTAATTCAAGGTTTCATACTATAAACAAAATAAAAAAGTCTATAAACTCGTATTATCATCGTCTGCTATATCCAAATTGACATGAAAGACGGATTTTGTTTTCAAATTAAACACAATTGTTTTTTTATGTTTGCTTCTATAGCGTAAAGTTTTATTGTATGTAATTCATTTTAATAGTTCTCCTATAAAATCCATTTTCTTAATCTATCTTCTTTGTATCGTTTGAAAATATAACCGGATTATATACACGGGTCAATAAAGTTAAAAGATTTCTGTAATTATAAATATGTTTTTTTTATATCTTAAAAATTTTTCACTGTTTTATAATTTTAATTGAATAAAATTTTATTTGCTAATTAGTAGACAGTAAGATGTATATTTTTAATTGTTTTAATATATTATATCGAAGCACAGAAGTTTTCTTATAAAATAAAATTAAATTAAGGTTCTATTACACGAAACAGTGGTTCTAAAAATGTATTTACATTTGATGCTTGTAAACTGAAGAATTTAATAAATAAATATCATTATATTATTATTTAATTATTTATTGTATAGATATAAATATTATACTCAATCCTTATTAAAAATCAATAAATACATCCCTGCATAAACAGAAATAAATTTCAGCATGAAAAATTTCGAATAGGGGATGTAATATAAAAGTATCTATTTATAAACAGGCATCTAAAGATGGATCACCAGTCATTTTTAGATTGAACAGTTTCTTTTTCGGATACCCGGTTATTTACAATGGGAACGGTTTTCTGCAAGTCCTTCAGCCACCTTGCAGAGCATGCGTAAAGGCGACCCAGTCATTTGTTAGTAACAGCTGTAGCAGGTGTAGAATTCCGATCTATGTATCAAATGGGACTGTATATTTTAGATGTACGTATGTGTTAGATATGTTTGTTTATTTACATAAAATATACAGTAGAATTTCTGTAATGTGTATAATAATAGGGTGTGTAAAAAATATTTTGCTTTTGTTACGAAATACGTTAGTTTTTCACCTAAAATAAATCCTCGCCGAAGGATTACCATGTAGTTCAATTTTAAGAGGTGCCGCAAGGGAGGGTCCCATTCCTCATTTAAATAACATGGGAAAATGATTCTGGTGAAACATTTTTAGGACATCATTTTCTAGAAGATAAAATGCTCTACCAAAGTGTCTACTAATTGTAAGTCATGTCTCTCAATTCAAAGTATCAAAAGTTACAAGCATTCAAAGCGATTTATTTGTTAAGTTGTACGTCTAAAAGGCTTTCACGGCTAAACTATTGATTCTATAAAAATAAATTAAATAGAAATTTTGTGGGAAATTTAATTATTTATAAAAATAGTTCAGTGAGCTATAGATGTAAATTCAATGAGTTAAAACTTATAAGCGTTTTAATTTATTGTTTTACAAAAAGTTAATTTTCTATGAATTTCAATTAAATAGCAATATATTACCCTACTATTGAGCTGTCGAAAAAGGAATGACCAAGCTGATAACTAGCATTATTAGAAAATAATTTTATTTTCTACAAAATGACGTCATTAAAAAAAATTCATCAGTTACATGAATCACTAATACCAACTTTAGTACTAAAGAATAATGTTTCCATGTTAATTAAATGGGAAACAAGACCCCCCTTGTTGTACCTCTCAAAATTGAACTATAGGGTTGGGGGGGGGGATTTATTTTAGGTCATAAACTACCTTATTTCGTAACGAGAGCGAGGAAAAAATATCGCTTTTTAACACACCCCAAATTGTATAATCTATAAAACACTTCAACATATAAACAAGTAATCGAAAAAATTAACTAATATTAATAACGTGAAAAACTTTTCAAGTAACATTTTGTGTATCAGATATATGTTCAATTGCTCGAGTGTTCACTATATCTTGTACAGATGCGTGTACTTTGTATAAATGCGCGTCTTCAATGATGTTTAAAACACGCGTCCATATAAAGTGTACGTGGTTCAAAGTATATAGATTAAAATCTATATAACGGTACTGTTGTAATTTTATGTAAATCGTACAGTGTTTTAAAATTTATAGCTTAAGAAAGTATTGTAAAAGTGGAATACTAATAATTTCATATTTTGTACATAGACTATAAAAATTTCAAACCAAGCAACTCATTGTAAATAATCATGAATTAATATCTAAACTAACAAAGGTGATATTGAAATTAAAATAAAATATTAGTATAGTCTATAGCCTGAAAATGAATAGTTAATTTTACATAATAAATACGAAATAAATGATGTTTTAATTTAATTTTTGGGAGATACTTATATATATAATGTTTTAAAGTCTAAAGAATAAATAATACAAGTATCATAAATTCTAAAAAAAAGTTTCCAAATATAGCTAATGTAATTATAAAAATATAAAACATTCTGTCAAAAATAATTACAAGTTCTTCTCAAATAAATATTTATTCATAGTGTATATTTAATTCACACATTTTAATATTCGCTCTCTTATAAAAAATGAACCGGTTTTATAATTTTTTAGTGTGTTCATTTACTAACGGCCAACAGGATGTTAGAATTTCTAACTACATGAGAAGAGAACATTTTCCTTAGAATTATTGGAACTACTTATTAAATGTAGATTAGCTACAAACAACTTACCAAATATATTTATACAGATTTAAGAAAAAAGTTGTTTTGAACCCTTTCAGCCACAATCATTAAAGCTCACACTTTCAGTTACAGTTTTCATAATGTTAATAACCTTCGTCTCGAACGTGTTATTTCGTTAAAAATTTTAAATATCACGTTTTAAAATAACACGTGATCTTCTAGAAGGGGGGAGTATTAATCTTATTATTTATCAACCAAAATTATCAATTTCTCCGTTTCCATTCTTTACCAGTTCGGTAAATAACGCCGGTTCTGTAACAGAAAGATAAATCTGCATTACAGAGTTATTATTTATAAAAAATGTATATGACGAATGGAATAAACGGATACACGTATTACCACAAAACAAAAATATATTTAATCATTTACGATATTACATCATTGTAAATTCTATTTATAAATTGTAGTATAAGTAATACACATTTTGTTTGACCTCACGATGCTAGAAATCTGAGATAATATATATTATTAATATTATTATTATTATTAATTTTTTTCAAATCCCAATATAATACCGATGGAAGTAAATTATTGTGTATAAACAATTATAATATAACAATATTGATTATTGGCTCAATATTTAACAATAGGTATGTATTAGTTATAAATTATAGATATGTATAGAAGTGATTTATTTACATCCTTGTACCTTCATTATACATACTAGTGCAGGCCTGACCAATTCAAATTGCACCACAGGCCGCAATGACGACCTAAAATGTTCCAATGGGCCGCACATAAATAAGAAATTTTGTAAAAAAGTTTGGATTTCCGGTTTTGATTTTTTTTTTAGCATAAAAAATGTTAAGCTAATTTTCATAGGAATTTATATATATAACCGACTTTCAATATTTCGCCCTCTGTCACAGATGAAGGGTTGTTATTGGTGGGAAAAATCCTACAGTAGTGTAGGAGTTACAGGGAAAAAATTACCCACTACTTCACATAGGAACCGAGATATTTACGATTTTGTATAGTCAATAAATAGCGAAAAAATCTCAATTTTTCTACCCGTCACAGAATTTGATCCGAAGGGAAAATACAGGCAAGTGCTCAATCATAGTAAATAAACAAATATATTTAACCAACAACTAAATATATCTGTATGGTTTCAAGTATTTAAAATACTAATAAATACTTAATGGTTTTATTTATGATAGGGAGATAAGAATAAAAAAATAAATGAATTAAATAATTAAAGAAACAAAACTATGTACTTATAAAAACACAATAATGTTTCAAGTAAAGAAAGAACTGCATGAAGAGATAAAGTAATGAGTTAAATAAGTTGTAATACATAAGTAAATTATTTATCAAAGTTCTTGTTCCAACTTTGTGCACGTATATCATAAACTGCATGGAAGTACAACACACACATACACAAACAAACACGTGTGTGCAGCATCTAGAAAAGTTTATTTGTTTTTATATATCTTGATGAACACAGATTTCATAGTAGTTTCTTGAAAATATGTAAGACATATAAAAGTTATATTGTTGTAAATAAAACTACAATGGGGACCAATTTTTATGTTTTGTGTTGAAATAAGGATTTTTAAATTGTAAAAAAGTAGCTATAATAAAAAAGTTTAAATTAAATCCCGTAATAAAAAGTTATAATACGTATATAAAAAGAACCGTGAATAAGAATTGCTACTTAAAGCAAAATTACGTAAATAGGGAATAAAAAACCGTTTCAAACTGATCGTATAAAACGTTAAATCCGTTCTATAAAAATACATATACACGTGTAGGTTCAACTAAAGTCCATCGAGTCCATTAAAACATCATACTAAAGGTAAAAACAATGTTTATTTTTTAATGCGTAATTACAAATTTCTAGAGTTATTGCTTGTGCAAATTTTTACTTACCAGTGTTGCTTTATTACTCCTGGGGGGTTGGATCATTAAAGTTTTAATTTAATTACATCTTAAATTTTATGTCTGTGTTACATTCTAATTTCAAAACTACGGGAATACGCATATTTACATAACGAAAATTGTAATAAAAATAACATTCCGACGGGTGGAGTTTATTATTTTTAAAAGCGGTTCTTACTCTAAAATATTATACAGGGAGAAATTAAACAACTCACGTAAACTAGTGGCGTTCCTGTTACGTGTGTTTACAAATTATGTGGTAGTAAATTTTAGAAACACAGTCGAGACTCTAAAAATTATTTTAAATGTTTGAAAATGTGTGCGCCTGCTTTTTGCACTTATTACATTTAATATATTACACATTAAGTTCTCCGTTACGGACATTACATTTTTTTAAACAATTTAAGTTCACGAATTAAAGGTTACTGTTGTTTACTTTTTTGGTACATGTTTTTTGTATCTATAACATTTTGTCTAAAAATAATTTAATCTTCTTTAGAATATATTGTACACAAAAAAGATAAATAATATGTAATTTAAAAATACTTAAGATACTTACGCATTGTCATTACAGATACGCTATTTTAATGCTTTCTCTCTCAATTCCATGCGTATGTATAATATGTACATATATACAGAATACAATGCGGGGGCTAATTTTATGGTCAGTACAACTTTTTATAGCAAATGTTTTGCATGAATTATAATTCGCAGGTGTTCTGCCTGCTATTCCTTATAGGAACATCGCGTTATTAGCCAATAAAATATTACACTATGTAATGAGGATTTTATTGGCATTTCGATTTACAATACACTTTTTTTAAACTCAACTTGTAATGTTTAATTCTCAGACATTATGTGACTAATTTTTATTTTATTTTTTATATAAGTATCTACACTAATTTATCTAGATTTACGTCAAAATCGTGACTCGATTTTTTACCATCCATTTGTTTTTTGTTGTTTTGAACACGAGATCTTGAAATTTATTGTCTGATCAATTGTTTTTATTTAAGATAAGTTCTTTATCGAAGATCGAAACTAATAAATAAATAGATATAATATATTAGTAATGGACAATATAATAATAATACGATACATTCCATACAATCCTTACTATTAAAATTTTTGCAATCATGCATATATAATACTAGAATCTCACTGCAGCTCTTTATCTGCCTGTGTTACAAAATCAGTAAATAACTGCAAAACTGGCTGTTTTAACCCCTTAAAGTGATAATTTTTTTTTCTAACCATAATGAACCTAAATGCTTTATTTAATAAAAAAATATATATTTCATAAGTAAAAAATAACGATGATATAAAAAGTAATAATAATTTTTATCTAAAAATTATTGTTATTTTTAAATTATTTTTCATGGTCGAGTTCGTGCGAATATTACTTATACCTGAACTGAGCTCGGGTTTCGTTATTTTTGCCAGTTTAGTATGCCCGAACTGAGCTCGGGTCTGAGCGTTAAAGGGTTAAAAAGACTCGATTTGAGCTTCAAAACTGGACACGTGATCGAAACAGCGTTAAAAAACGAGCATCAACGCCTGTTTGATTAGCCTCATGAACAACCAACGTTTCTTTCTCTTTATTTGGGATTTATAAAATTAGTGGTGTAAAGCTTAACGTATTTGAGTTTTTTCGCTATAGAATTCAAAAATCTGTCACCGAACTACTTTTAATCAAATTTCGAATCGAGCGTCACCATGAAAAGGAATCTTAACAGTTGTTTTAAACCAAAAGGATAAAATACCAATACGGTGTTTTGATAAAACAACAAAAAAACCTACACTGAAAGAAAAAAAAATATGGTACCAACTTCGCCGCGAGATTGGCCGTTTTGTAACTGCTTCAACTGAATTTCAGTTGTTTCAACAATACGATGGTTGAAACAAGGTTTTATGTTTTTTTCAGCCAAAGATAGAGCGGTATTATTATAAAAAAATATGGATTTAAAATAAAATCAGTATAACTGAGCGAATTATGTGAGAAATTACTATAAAAAAATATTAATTCGAGTCAACATCCAAAAAAATTTTAAAAGAACTGAAGGTAAAATTCAGATAAGTTCGTCTTTATGGTTAAGTCAAATAAAAAATAAATTTATGTCAAATTCTTCATCGTCTTCCTCTAAGTTATCTGTGCGGCTGCCGTAATTTCATGTTGTTGACCCTATCCCATGGACGGTGTACAATCCCTGTACGAGTACCTTATGACTCTAGTCATATAATCACATGTGTTTGTAATAAATCAGACCCAGGGTCCAGAATATTTTTGTTGTGAAGGTATTTGTATCAGTTTACGACGTAAAAACTCATTTTAAATCAGTCAGTTGTTAGTTTCTATGAAATATTCGATAAGTGTAGAAGCCCCTTATTTTCTTTGTGAACAACATTATTAACATTGTGAAGAATGGCTGATAAAGAAACAAGGCAGTATCTCATTAACTGGGATTTGGAAAATTTGATAGAGAATTTTTACAGTAAGTTATTTTAATCAATTTGAAATTATATTTAATTTTATTATTATATAGTACACTCTAATTTTTACTTTAACATATTTCTTCCTTTTTATTCAGTAAAATAAGCAATGAAGATTTGTCGGACCTGGTTGACGAAATAATCGAACAATTCCCGAATGAAAAAAATTAGACTTACTACGTGCCACCTGTCTACAAGCGATACTCAAAAAGTAATTCGTCGGAGCATGCTCGTGGAAGGCTCTACAACAAGTTCCATAATAAATTACAACAACTTCAAATTTTGAAAACTATCAAAATCTTCACCACATGAGCAGTTTAGTGGTGACGACGCACCATTATTATCTGGTAATATAGTTTTTTGTATAATCTATTCAATTGAACACAGTTTCATAAAATTAATACTGAATATTTCAGATGCTGAAGTCAATCAAAGTCTTTCCTGGTTGCAACAATAACAACATATATTCCAATGAACTGATAGTTCATTGGCAAAAAACATCTGTCGCTCGGTTCAAAATATTGACAACAAATAATTACTTTAGGATCATAGGAAATAATTTCTCTGAAAACTATTACAATTAATATATTAATTAATAATTAATATTTTAGAAAATACAAGTAATATTCCATATTTTTTATTCATGTTGGATTATATGTAATAATTAAGGTAGCTATTATATGTATGTATGTATATTCTAAAAGCATTGTAATCATATATTTTATAGGATAATAAAATGATTTATTTTGGTAAATTGTGTTTTATAATTATTAATCACCATAAATAAAAACATAGAAATTTGACATGATATTTATTGTTATGAAAGAAATTCCATTAAAATAACATAATTGATCATTTGAACAAAATATATAATTTTTTAAATTAATTGTTCAAGCATTTTACTCGAATACATTGAAAATTTACAACGATCCGATACTCTCCTGATACAATTTATATTACAATTGAGCTAAAATCATGAAGAAATCTAATAAAATTAAAATTAAGTTTACTGAACTATACCTATATGTTCGTTCAAATTTTTTCGTTTTTTGACAAAATATAATATTTTATTGTTATAACCTCAACCTTTGTTGAAACTAAAACTTTAATATATTAATTTAAGTATATATTTCTCTTAATAGACTACAAATTTTTTGTATGGATATCGTAAAAATTTGCTACAAAATACATATTGTCAACTCAACTTCACGGCGGGATTGACCGAACATATTTCTCTAAACTCGCCCAGTAGTTGACTCATTCTTGTAGCGAGCTTCGCCGCATTTAAACTCGCGGCGGGATTGAGTCAACTTCGTTTGCATTGATACTATGAATTCTTTTTCTCAGTGTACGTACTTTAAGACGAAAAGTTTTTAAAACACAGTGTTTGTGTTTTGAATTTTTACAGTGTTTATCTCTGAAGACCACCAGCTATCGTTGGTAATGATAATCTGAATTCAAATAGAAATTTGTATCTAAATAAATCTGTAGATTAGATCTCATTTAATTTTACAAAAAAAACACACGAATATTTTTGTTTGAAACGACACACTGCATACAAATTAAACACAAAATTAATTAAATCCACATTATCAAATCAGATAATAGTACTTCATGCACATCACCTTCTAAACAACGTCCATTGCATACAGGCCGCGTGTTGTTTACATAATACTTATACGAAAGTAAATGCTATATTCAAATAAACAATGTATAACGGTATTGCAATAATTACGTATTGCATAATAATACATAGATATGCCCGTATATACGAACTGAATACGATATTCATATAATTTTTTTATTACTATCTTCCTTTATTGTCAACAGAATACGTAGTACATGTTGTGTTAACTGTTGTACAAAATAACATGATATTTTTTATAACTCAAATGAGTGATATAATGTTTACACATATCGTATAATATTCGTTTCTACCCACATGGTGTTGAGAAAAGCTTGTATGCGTAGTGTACTATACATATATGTAAATCATCTGTTTTAAAATTTTGTTGAAGATAAGCATTAATAGTTAAAGAATGCACTATGTGCTTTCATTTGTGGTTATAGATATAAGTTAGATTAAAACCTAATGTGTAAACCTCAACCAATATCCATCAACCCAAAGGGCCTCATGAGTGTACCTACCCTGGTCGCCCAGGGGCAAGTCCTACTCCTCTCAGTAATCCCAGTTGGGTGAAAGGTTGTGACGTAAACAATAACTGGCTGTATATGAAAAATAAGGCCAGAGAATTTAAAAAAAATAGTTAATGAGAAATAGTAATTATCTTCAAAGAGAACATTTTAAGTTCTATAGTTTCATATAATGATAATTTTTATAATAACCCAAATATTATGAGAGGCAGGGACGATATCTGCAACGATCAGTAGGATGGCTGAATTTATATTTTTATGTTGTGGAATATTTCCCCAATGTAAATACTGTCAGTTTGAAAAAATAAACGAAAAGTAGGATGACTTAAACCCATGTAGGAAATGCCAGCCTTGACGATGGGCCCAAGCTTGGTCCAATATTAGGTTGCCAGTGCTGATTTTTCGATATTGGTCCCAGTCTAGGTCAACCTTCAGATACCTAGCTTCGGTCACCTATTCTTTACCTAATATAATAATAATATTACCTATATAGTAACTTCAATTCAATTAAATTCTTAGACCGTTTTGTGGAGTTACAAGCTTTGGCTTTTGACTGTTTACATGTCTTAAACGATATAAAATATGTATAATAACAACTTAATACAAAACAAATAGAAGATACATACATATTTATAAAATTAACCCATTAAAATGAAATAAAAAACAGAACGAAATTAAAACGAAAACAACGAGAAAATAATAATAATTAAATCTAAATTCAAAATGGCCAAAGGTTTCAGGTTTATTTACTTTTAAAGATAAAATAAACTTCCCTGAAATAAATACAAATGTGAGACCTCGTGTACATTTTACGTGGCTACTGCAGACGGTACATTTAACACATTTACATAGATTAGACATTTCGGGAATCTTATTTCCTCTCTTGTAATTTACACTAGAGGTTTATTTCAACGTATGATAATTATTTACTTCAACATTTAACCCCTTTCTATTAATGTATATGTGTATTTTATTTTTTGTTCTTTTAAAATTAATGGTGTCAAATTTCAAATTAGATTCTTGGATATTTTATTTGATATAGTACTACAGTGAAAGTACTTGAAGTAATTTTTTCTATTTTCAAATGAACTTGAAGTATTTTACTTGAAATATTGACAGCTGTGAATACTATATGAATAATACGTCATATCTGTCAAAACCCATTTCGTCGGTACACCTAGGTGTCATGAAAATAGTAGGTCATAAGATCTATTTCGGATCTACTTTGTCTTACTTATTACAGGCAAGTTTGTCATTAAATAAGTCTGGTGAAGTCTGATATTCAGAAGTATTTCGAACTATAGACGAACCAATATAAGAATAATATATATTTATTTTTTTATTTTTGTTATTGTCTAAAGTAAGTAATTTAACCCTCTATTGCATACTGTTCTCAAATGGGAACTTAACATAATATCGATATAATGAGATCTAGCCATCGACATTATTGTAGTTCATTTGCATGGAGTTCCTCTTTGGAAACATAATAATGTATATACTAGTACAGAGAGTTGTGATAGATGTAGCCAATGAGGTAACTTAAATTTTATTCATTTTTTTTGCATGAATATTGTAAAAAATAGCTCTAAAAATTATAAGACTATATCGAACCAAAATGAATCGCAATTATCATGTAAATCTAGAAATATATGTATTAGACTTGACCAATGTACATTGTATTGTATATACTATTATTATATTCAAAAATATGTTAATATAATTGTAGTAAATTTATAAAAAATTTAATTATTGCCCTTATAAAACTAAAATAAATAAATCTTTATTGTACTAATTTTAATTGAAAACAATCATTTCCAACAATTTTACGGTCACATATAATTGTTTCTAAATCGGTTGAACATAAATAAACTATAAAGCTTCAAATGAATTGAATTTCATACCCAATAAAACAGTAGGCATGAAAAGGTCAAATGCAGTTTTCTCTCCATCTTTAGAATTCATTTTATTAACGTGCCAGTATACGAATAATTAATACGCTAGCGTTTTTATGGGGTCATATATTAATTTATTTTTATGTACCTCTATTTGTATGCTTGCAGTATAGAGGTGTGCATATATAATAACATAAAAAATATGTATACGAGCGGTCTGGAGTATGTATACAGAGACGGCTTATGAAATTTCGTGCGGTATTGGTAAATTTATAAAATGGTTATGCCTCATGATATTAATTTATAGATGACAAAAAATAAATATGATATAAAAGAGTTTAATTTATTGATAAATAAACGAAACATAAAATGATTTTAGTTTAGTTTATTGAAGATGAAGAATCAAATATTATTATTATTAATAACAACTTGTTTTATTTTCAGCTGGACTCATCCATTTCTGACAACGAGGAGATGCTGCAGTGTCTTTGAACTTAGGTATACATTGTGTCCATTTATCTAAAATTAAGGGATTGATAAACAGGGACACAAGATGGACATGGAGGTTCCTTATGGGCTGATCACGATAAGGGGGCCATGATTTTGTTTGTATTTTATAAGTAATACATGAAATTCTAATAAAGCACGTTTGAAAACAAAATATAACATTAGGTCTTACCCCGTCACTGTGCACAGTACACTTATCACATTTCAGAAGTGGCATTTTGGGCATTAAAATGAGAGTAAACAGTTTTTATTGCAGCTGATAAACAAATTTCCCTATCTGATTTTGATAAATGAGAATGTTTAAAATATTTACTACATATATTTTACTACCAATGTTTCACTTTTTGTTGATTATGCGTGAGCTTGTGTGTTTGTTGGGTAAGGTTTTATGTGTTGTAAATAACTAATAAAATGATACCATTAATTATAACATGCTAATATGTTATTATATTCTTTACTTTAATGTATAATATTACATTATATACAGTGGCGTAGTTAAAATTATCTTTAAAAAAGAAAATAATTAAATAATTTCTATTTAAGATTATAATAAGTACAGTAAAAGTAACAACAATAAATTACTGATTAAATTATAATTAATATTAATAAATACCATAAAATAATTATAATATTGATGTTTTAAACGTTCGGAATTTATGATATTTATTTTAACAATTGAAAAATTGAGGAAAATATTGTAATTACTATAGTTATTAAAATATAGCGAAACTAAATTAATTGAATTGGTATATTAATATAACATTTTAATTGATTTCAGTTTTGAATAAACAGACTACAAAGGTAAATTCCATGTATTTTAGTAAACTGATTTTATTTTTTTATGTTATGAAGTACATACATAAATTATCTTGTTTCTATGTGTAAATATAACTGAATTTGTATAAAAAGAATTATAATTAATTCCATTTATGACTAACGTACTATCGATAATATCATTAGTTTTACACAGAAATAAAAATAATTAATATCTTCCTAATATTGAAACGATCCTATTAAACATTTTATCTTTATTTATTTGAATGATATATGAAAAATCGTGATATAAATCACCATTTCTGTATTTTTTATACAAGTAACTTGTAATGCTCTGAGGCCCTGTAATAATAAAAATCATGAGTAAGTAGTTACGAATATAAAAATTATATCCAAATATTGGTATAAATTATTTCATGTTTGTATATCAGATAATACCATAATCACATAAACGTATATCAATCGGATGATAATTTCATAATAAAGTAGATAAAGATACAGTGGAAAACACGCGTTACAATTTTGGTTGTTGCTAGGTGAGTTTTCCCGACGCGGGGCCTCCCAGAGCATTTTCCTCCCAAACGTCCGTCGCGTGTCAATTGCAGCTAAGATAACCGCATGTATCGAGCCAGCTATTGTTATCGCTTAAGTGGCCGATCATCGCTCGTAGATTAGGAGGTTAACAGTGTACAATAACACATTCTAGTACCGTAATGGCTATTAATAAACATGTGAGGTACAATTTGGGGACGGTTTTACGATACGAAAATATTGTGAAATAACATGGAAAAAGGCCATACAAGCCGAAAATAATGCATGATGATTGTGGGCCGTTGCGTTCATGCGGAAAATTGGTTATGGTTCAGTTTTGGTAGCTTTTTGGTAATAAGATATCGCACTGTACGATCGGGTTACAGTTTTGGAAAATTATTAATGATAGAATATTTCCTCGTTCTACTTACAATTAGTTGACTTATTATACTGAATAAGTTTATGAAATTAATATATAAAATTGTTCAATAGCAATTTGATTTAATGATTCTATATTTTTTTATAAAAAAAAAATAATTTTTCATTCTTGTGACATTCAAATTGAAAATAAATTATTAAATTAATTTAATAATGGTACGCATGCATGCTATAAACATCGTCATCATCAGGACTGTTATTTCGCCCTAGAAGATATTATTATTAAATTAATTCAATAGTGGAACAACCATGGAACCGTCTCGATTTGAAATAAAAAGATACCCACATCAGTCCACGCAATACGAAATAATGTGTGAACATAAACTATTATTAAATATAAAAATCGGTTCAAAATAATTAATATTAAGGGACCACACCACTGTGACGTGCATTTTTTTATTGAATAAAATTCGATAATCAGTCGTTTATCAAATGACATATTGTAGGTACACAAAAATATTTTTTAATGTTTTACTTTTATTTTTTATCTAATTTTTTTGGCCACTGCAAAATTATTTCTAAAAAAAGTACCTGACGGCGGAGAGTCTTACTCCTCCAAAAATTGTCAAAAAAAAAACTAGAGCGTTTTACGGAGGATTTATTTTTCCGATGAAAATTAACAAAATGGTGGCTACTTCAAAATTAAGTGTCGAATTGGGTCTTTTTTTCGACAGTTTTTCGTGAAATTTTCAAATAAATAAAAAAGCTTAAAAAATTAAAAAAGCTTTAAAGAATGGCGTGAAGAATGATGTGGCAAAATTTGAGACGGATAGTTTGAAAACTCTTCGTTTAAAATCTTTCGCCGTTTTGAAAAACGACGTTTCGAGAAAAACGCGTTGAAAGTTGGCATGTGAGATGCATTCTGCCTTATCTTGCACGCAGCTGGTCGATCTCTTTTTCTAAGAAAGGCTGTAGTGACCGTATAATTCGAATGTCGCGATCAAATTTTAACAGCATGTTTATAAAAGTCCATATTTTCCGATAATACAAAAAAAAAGATTTAAAAAAAATATTGCAGTTAAATGGTCCCAAATAAATTTTTGAAATTATGTTATTCAAGTGAATGTATTTTGTACATGTAATGTTTTTAATTTTTTTTTTATTCAATTTTCAATTTTTACGTGTAGGTACGGTTAAAAATAAAATCATTTTGAAATCTACTGGCATAGACACATTGATACACATTTGTAATATACTGTACGTAATTAACACCACCGAAGAACGTAAAATTACTCACAGCAGTCCCCAAATCGGGCAGTGCACACACACTACCGGATTCCTGTTCAATGACACCTTCGCAGCTGCATTACGCGTGCATCTCTGGCTATATTGCAACTGCAACAGTAACAATAAATGACCTATCTCTGAGGAATTCCACGGCCCCAATATATCACACACGTGGCGTGTCCTTGCGTCAAAAAACACACATTTGCACGATGGTTTGTTTTGTGATCTTTTATTAAACACTTGTGTGTAAAAAATGTTTCAATGAAAGTGTTGCGGAATTGTGAATAATTTGTGTTGTAAGTTATGACTGTGCACTAAGAAGATTTCCTATTGTATTATATTGTGTATACTTGTTATAATTTTTGGTAGTACAAATTACGCATTTATTTGTCATATAAAAATAATAATAAAATAATGTTGTATTTGGACATTGCGACACCGAGAAACCAAATCAATTTTTGTCTTTTAATTTATAAATTTCAAAATCATCAAAAGTTTTTAAATAATTCAGTTGTTGTCAATAAATCCTAGAATTTTTGTCTTTATTATTTTCCAATTATAGCAAGTCTGGTGCCCTGGGCAAGATTTATTTTTCTGCTTTCTCTCCCTCTAAAAAATGTTCAAAAATCACCGAAAATGTCAATTACAATTGATAAATTAACAAATAAGTTGAATAGTTAATATCTCAACTTGTTGCGATCCTACAAATTCCAACTTTTTTTAAAATATAGCTTACATCATTTAATAGTCTTAAACTCCAACTTTTTTTTAAATATAGCTTACATCATTAACTTTAAGACTATCAAATGCCCTAAGACCGTCGAAACTCCCTTTCCCTCTAATTAACAAATTATACTTGATAAATTCACAAATAAGTTGAATAGTTATTATCAGTATATCATCTCGCACATTTTTTAATGACTCTGATGAAAAAAATTCATAGTACTATATTACGAATAAATTGAGCTCAGTTTGAACTCTACCACTAATAGAACCGGAGATATGTCGTCATGAAATTGGGTCTCCGTGTATTATAAGTATATGTGAGCATTCTATAGGTTGTAATTTAACATATCAAAACTAAAATGAATGATTGACCATATCTCCTTAACAAATAAACATAGAGAGTTCATTTTTAATTTTTTTTTTTTTTGTAATATTATACAGAACAAAAAAAAGTACCTACAGTTTGATGGATTTCGCGATAGGGTTTCAATTAAACACCAAACGTGAAAAATCGTACATATGTGTGCCATTCCTAATACATTTTGTAGTTCTTTGGATTGGCCTAACAGTGCTTGTACTTTTTTCATAAAAATTAATAAAAAAAAAAATATTTGAAAAAATAAATAGTTTAAATATAAATAAACATCAACCTTTAACTCTTGCCTTAAAGTACCTTAATAACGGTTTTCTGGGTTGCTGAATAAGGATTTGTTAATTAGCAGCTACCAAATAATCGATTTTTCTTAGATTTAAAAAAAATTAACATTATTTATATTTAGCAATAAATTTTTGCGTAAATCTCAAATGTTCGTTTAATTGCGTATCTCTCCTATGTTTATAAATATTTCTCTCAAAGAACTTTTATTATATCTATATAAAATTAATCAAAGTCACAATTTGTAACAAAATATTTAAATTCATTGGAACATTGTATATTGCAGTTAAATACAATAATATTTAAAAATAATTTGGGTTAAAATTTGTCATAAAAATTAATTACCATGTACTTACATTGGTACAATAAACATCCTATTATGTAAATATAGTAACATAGCCTTGGTAGTTTATAAACAACATAAGGTATTAGCATATTTTGACAATTAAGCTTCTATTTTACCTTTTTATAAATATTATCATAATTAAAGTAGCATTATTTTATAATTTATCATTGTTGTATCCGCTATTTTATATAATAACTGAAAATTAAGTACTATTAAGAGAAGGTGTTTTCCATAAATGTTTTACAAAATAATTTGTATGATGTGTGTTAATTAATTCATAATTTATTTCGAATTTCCCTGTTATTTAAAATATTTTTATTAAGCTTGTACTGCAACTACCGTTTTATTAATGTTGATACTTATACTCTTTACTAGTATTTAATTTATTTATCAATAAAACATAAAATAATGATATCTCATATATGTATTTTCATAATCTATAAAGTTTATGAAAACATTTATTGATTCCATGCTGATTGCTTTATTATTTAGTATCTTCACCATCTACATGATCCAAGTTTCTCCTATTGTATTATATTTCACAACATTTGTTATTTTCATACCTACATATAAATATCATGTCATATAAAAACTATTTTAAAGTTATTTTTCCATATTTAAAAAAACATAATTACTAATTTATAGGTATTTTCATTTATGTATATATTAAAATACCAAGCGAGTAAATGAGTAATAAGTATTTTTAGTAAGTATTAAAGAAATACTAAATGCTGTCTGTTAAGTATTAAGATTAAAAAATACACTTTTAATATAGTAACTATTCGATATACATAAATATCACAATTAGTTTGTTTTAATAGGTGCAAAACATTACAAAAATAACATGATCATATTGGGGTTACTGGTTAGATAGAATGTTGCCTTATGGCGTGTTCACACCGAAAAAACAAAACACGAACATCGTGTCTTTTAGACAAAATGTCAACAAATTTTAAAAACAGAGTGTTCACACCGAAAAAACACTCGAAAAACGACAAAACAGGAACATGTTTTCACGGACAAAATTGCAACTTTTTACCAACATTTCGCCAACAAGACCTCATTAAGGGGATAACAAAATATAAACATGTCATTTTTGACGTTTACACCAACAAAAACAAAACAGCAACATATTTTGATTGACATTTTAACAACATGTAATAAAACAGACCCTTAGTATCGGATAGATTTGTACAAAAAAGACACTGTTTTTGTTATCCATTTCATATGGAAAACAAATTGTGTTTTTTATTTTATATTGGAGAAATACGTACTATTTTCAACCGTTGAGTTATCAGTTTTTTGATATTATCAAAATAAAACTAGTAATTACATTTTTAATAACTTATAAAATATAACGCAGTAACAAAATCCATCAACAAATTTTAATTATCTAATTCAGTAATTGATTAATTAATTAAATACTAAATAATAATAACCTTAACATTAGAAAACATTTCAAAGTTTATTATTATTAATAATTTAATAAAATATTTTCTATAATGGAAATTTAATATATTATTATATTATTTATACGTATATGTTGTATAAATATTTTATATAATTACTTATATTATATTTTAAATAATTATAATATATAATATGTAAGTACTATAAAGTTTACCAGAGACTCACGACTCTTTTATTATTATTAAACGGTGAGAGATATTTAAAAAAATGTATAAACAAATTTCATTTAAAAAAAATGATGTATAATTTTAATTGATGTAAATAGTTCTAATAGATTTTCAAATAAAAATTTAACACTTTATAGGTGTCCTAAAATTCACTGTTAAGTACCTGCTACGTTTCCGAAATCGGTTAGTTTTCAAATAGGAGTACAGATGGTTTATGATTTATTATTCATTTGTATGCATATACAAATGAATTTGTCTCAACCGTAGATCAGTGTTTCTTAACCGTTTTATGCTCCCAAATATCTTTTAATACATATTAAAATAATTTGCAGAATATTTGCTTTTTTCTCTTACCAAAAATATAAATTCACCTGATATAGTAAATATAAATAACTTTTTTGCTTAGTTTCTTTATTACGCTCATTGAAAGAAAATAATATTAACATATTATTTTATTTTAAACCATTAAGATGGCAATGACATTGCATTAACATAAATATACTTATATGGTATATTAATTTTAATTTATATAAGATATTAAAAAAAAAAAGATATTCAAATTTTAAATATTGAAAAATCAAAACTAATTAACTAAATACTTTTTAAAATACTATAATATATCATGCACGTGCAAAGTATAGAAAAAATGTATTGTTAAAATATTATTACACATAGGCAATAAATCAACCTTTTCTCAGTTTATATTTCTATAGATGTATATGACAATACAGGGGTGTACAATCAGTACAATAGGCATGATGCCAGTAACAAAGTATCACTGAAATTATGATTTTAAATAATGAAATAGGTTAAAAAGATTCCAAAAAATGTATTTATTTTTATATTAAAAGTGAGATTAATATAATTTTTTTTAAATAAAAACACAAAATACAGCAATCCGCCATGTTTAATTATTATTATAAATAATTTTATGATTTTAAATTAGCAGTTTACTCAGTTTTGTGTTACCAAAATTAAAACCGAGAAACGTTAGCGATGGAAAAAGGATTTATTATTGTTGACAAGGAGTGTTTATATAGGCGTGACGTCAAAAATGCGCTATGACATCTGCAAGCGTTTTGGCGTCAAATTCAAAATTAGTTTTAAAAGGGTTGATTTTTGCGATTAAACCTTTATTTTCTACAGCAATAAGTATTTTTTTTGGAAATAGGAGACACGTAAGATCATCATATGATGTAAAATTTAAATAAAAATTAAAGATCTAGTTTCCGAAACTATTAAATGTTATATTTTGCGAAAGATAGTTTGCTTCTAATCAACATTTAAAAAAAGATAAAGTTATAAAGAAAAGCATACACAATGTAAAATATAACATAATAATTTTATATAACATTTAGTAATAGATTATAGTTAAAAACATATTTAATAATTTTCAATCAGAAAACAGAGTTAAGTATACATATGTACACTACATACATATACATATATTATATTTTATTATTTCTTTGGACTTCTTGGTGGATAAAAAATATAAAAAAAAAAATGTATTTACATATGTGTTTCTTTGGCAAAGGTTTCGTAATTACTATCCCTCCGTTGGTAATAATAATACATTTTTACTGCATAGTATACGTTTAATAAAATTCATAAAAATCAATATAAAAAACATAAAACTTTTCATTTTTTTACAAAAATAGTGATAATTTCTAATTTTTATTATACTTCGTATTACATTAAAGTAAAATTAAAATAACATTCTAAATATTATGTTGGACAACCCTGTATTCTTGTCTATAGAAACATGTTTTTTTTGGTGTGAACGCTCTAAAAACATTTGTCAAAATTTTGTTAAAATGACGTGTTTGTGTTTTGTTTTTTAAGAACAAAACACAAACTCTGTCAAGAGAGACAAGTTGCAATTTTGTTGTAAAAATGTTCCTGTTTTGTCTTTTATCAACTGTTTTTTCGGTGTGAACACCACATTAGAGTAATTCAGGTAGAAGACACTCACCAGATTATTTTATATTTGACTTATCCTACATATTCGGAATAACGTAGTGTTCATGTAAAATCTCTTAATTGTTATTTTTCGATATCGTATTAAATGTGAGAAAATAAAACTTTTCAACAGTTGATATAACTGCAAAATCTAGTATTTTTAAAATGAATCAATTAAAAAAAGTATACGCGCATAGATTTCGATACGCACCCATCCATGTAGCTCTATGTATATGTGTAATATATTAGTCTGTACCACTGTTACAATTAAATATAATTTATCACACAGTTTTTATACACATAAATAATGAATATTTGTTTAAAATTAGAACATAGAAATGAATTAAAGAACGTGCACAGATATCTGATTGTGTATTAAATCTTTTTAGAGCATCTCCAAAATATTTAGCCGCGGGCCGCCACTGACGCCGATGATGATTTGCTGTGGCGATCAAAGGCCGCGGCATCAGAATTAACTATTAACCTTTGTGCTTGTGCCTTATGACTTCGATCCTATTGTCCGAGTTATGCACTTGACGTTGTTGCTTTACAATGTGCAGTAATTGGCGTATGGTTTGTTGCTTTGGGTAAAGTTTGCTTGATTGTGAATTGTACTACATCTTGTACGTGCTTATTTCTGATGTTATTGACAACGCTATGGAATAAAATCCCTTAACGATGTAAACATAATCGAGAAATTATTAGATATGTTCATATGAGTTTGTGTTGCGAGCATTCTTATCTTCTTTATCATATAACTTAAACAAGCAATTTTATATACTTATTTGAATCATCAAAGGATTTGAAGGATATATTATAAATAATAATATATAGTTATATGTATATTGTCTATGTTTCTACAGTGATATCCAATCAAAAGTTAATAAAATAATTCGAACTCTATTTCACATACACATGTGATAGTAAATGCTTAATTTCTTCATAGCGTATATGAATTCTTTATAAAAGAAGATTAAATTGAAGCAGAATTACTAAATTTGCGTCATCTATCTACTTTTAATCCTGGCAAAGATACAAAATATTAAAAAAAAATATTTACTGATTTTGTATCTTCAAAATTACATTCTATTGATTTGATAAAAAAATACGTATTTATATTTATCAATGACAAATACACACATTGTATTAAATTTATTGTATTTTTCCCAGTAATGAGATCATGTTTGCATCACTAGTGCACTATAGATTAGAGAGAGTCTAATCAATTAGATATATTTTAAATTATTTTAATCACTAACCGCAAAAATGATGAGATATTAATACATTTATTAAGGATGTGGTGGAAACAGCAGTGGCGCGTTATCCTATGGACAAAAGAGGTAAATGACTGGGCCCTCCACCAACAAGAGGGTCCCAAACTAATCTATATACATGCAGGGTGAGTTATATCAGGTGAAATAAACTTATAAACAGTTGATTGAGGCCAATATTTTAAACAAAAAAGTTTATATGAGAAATTCTTCGTGAGGGAACTACAGACTTTCAAAAATTTTACCCAAAATTAGTTTTTATTAAATTTCTGGAGAACCCATTGGGATACAGTAATCAAATTTGATTATTAGTCACACGGCCAACTTAGTCCATGTTGGTACCGAAATTTGTTCAATTTGTAGAAGCTCATGAAGTGATAACGACGGTTTTAGCTGAAAACTTCAATAAATCCAACAAAAAAAACTCCCAAAAAATTCCTCTCGCCACCAAATTCAAATTTGCCTTGCGCCATTGGTAGCCAGGTGTTATCTAACCTATCTTGTGATTCAATGAAGCAAAGTTAAATTTTAATATGCTAGAAAATTTCTAAATCTTTTAATACGAAGTGTGATAATAACTAATGTCCACCTACAATTGAACTTTAGCTGTATTTAGTTATATAGGTGAGTAATAATTCCAGTTATTTGTATTTTACCAAAAATATTATTTTTTATTGTTTACTAATTTATTATTATTTGTACTAATGATTTTCTCTTTTACATAGAAACTAAATTAATTTTGGATTTATGAGTTTATAGGACTTATATATCATATATTTGCATATAACATAATAGTGATATATAATTAAAAAAACGATGGAACATTGTATGAATGCGAGTCACATTAGGTTTAAATAGTTACTAATATTGAAATTGAAGAGGGCCTATTGGCAATCATTGAGATGGGGAACACAATAGCACTGAATTACATCAATTCTTGCGTCCAATCACCATTCGGAATAGGATTCGTATTCCTAAATGACCAAAGATAAATTCCTAAGAGGTAGTTATATCCATTTGCAATATCGGAGAATGAGTAAAGGTATTCAAGCCAGTGGCGGATTATGCACGGTGGTAATATTCAAAGTAGTTTTTTTGTTTTCAAATTTGGTTCAGAGCTTATTTAGTAATAAAAATGTTATCTACACGAAATAAATTTTTAATATGTATTTATTTTCGGGTTATATATAATTGCACTAAAAATTTGGTAGTATGGGCTATGTACACTCGAACATACATTTTAATACTTTGCACTTAATTTTAGCTCGTATTGAAGAATATACCGGTATGACGTCATAATTGTCAAAAATCACGTATATACATAGTTATTCAGAATAAAGTTGGTACTCTAACAATATACATTTTAACTATCCTTGGTTAGGTTAAAATATAGAAAATTACAATAAATATATAAAAAATATGTAATAAATAATCATCAATATAATTACATTAAAAATATCAAAACATTAGTGCAAAATATTAAAATTTATGTTCGAGTGTACAAAGTGCATGCTATAAAATTTTTCGTGAACTGATTTAAAAAAAGTGCATTTAAATACAAGCCTTTATTTTCTATCATAAGTAAAATATCAAATATTCAATTTAATTTCTCCTTAAGATCAAAATTAATAAAAATTTCAAATTTTATTTTCCAGATTAGTTCAAATAATTGAGTAATAATAATGATATATAGATTTCTAAACATGCAGTTAGTTTTGAAGTTTAAAAATCATTTTTAATAATACACCACTGGTTCAAGGTCGATGCTGCTTTTAGCTTATCGCGTTTTTTATAAAACACATATGATTAATTTTAAGAAATTATTTTTATATTGTAAATTACATCATAGTCAACTTTTTTGCTCAGTAAAATCAGTTTTAATGCCGTTGATATTTACAGTAAAATCTACTGTGTGGGTTTTGACTAATGTTGAAAATTTATCTTTGAAATACTTAATTTTAATTTGAAAACATATTTGTAGATCTTGTCATGTTTATAAACAAAAATGTTTTAGAATAAAAAATATTCCTCATTAATACAATAAAGTATTGTATTACAACAATGTGTATTATTTTGAGAAATTGGGTTAGTTTTTTAGTAACAATGTGTATTTTTAATCCAGTTTTAGATAAATTGAGTATCAGTTGAAATATTTTAAGATCATTGACCCACAACTTCTAAAATTTGTAGATAGTAGGTACATACCTAATTATTAAGTCAAGTCAAAATAAATGTAGCTCTGAAAAAAGACTACAATGAATGTAATAACTAACTATTCTGTAAAATGTTGAAATACATAATTTGAATCAAAAACATATTCACAAAACGATTAGGTCTTAATTGATTTAAAGAACTAGTTTATTGCATCCATGTTTTGAAAGAAGTGGAAGTATTATAATACCGTCGAACCGTGTCCGAGATAAGAGCAAAATCTGATTGTACTACTTTCAAAACGTAAAGAAAAGTTGATTTCCGCATAGCGGCTGTGCGTGTGTCTGTGTGCGTGCCTCTGTCTGGATGTAGAATTTTCTTTCGTTCACGATAACTACTGTAAAAATGTACCGATCTGATTTATTTTTGGGGAAAATATTTGTCTACTGATTTTGGTGCTAATCGGATTAGGGGTTTTAGAAATTTTGTAATATTTGTCGTCTAAAAAGTGAACGTTGCTACTATTGTCTCACTAATTTTGATTTAATTCAAATTGTCAAATTAGTTATTCTATGAATACACATACGAATTTGTATTATGTTGTTGACATTATAGAAAACTAAAATTTATAATACAAAGGTGAGTTCTATTTCAGACAAATCCCAATGAAATTTTTCATATATTAAAAATTATTTAAAAAGGTATTAAAGAATATGGAACTCATATCTTCATATCGATATTTTTAAATGTACTACAATTAATTATGTCAATATAAAAAAGCACCTAGGAGAAACAATAAAAGTAAAAATAAATGGAGGTTATTACTTATTTATACGTACCAATTTTAACCGCTCCTTTTTCCTTGTACATAAATAAAGACATTCAGAACACATTTTTATAACACAAAAATAAATTTCATTCATCATATTTGCAAATAAATATATATCTTTTTATTTACAACGTCCACAGCTACTTTGAAATTATCGAAAACTCGACATTTTATATATTTATGGCACGAAAATGGCCACAAGTAGGCGTAAAAAACGCACACAAATCTAAAATTCCGGCAGAAATAAATCGTTTCAATTCAGCCATTATTTGTGGTGTACAAAGCCTGGCATAAAAGCTCTTTGGTATTATAGGAGGCTGTGATAAAATTCAGTCGGTCAGGTTCATGATTGATATCACAAACAAAACGACAAAATGGAAAATGTATGGTATAGAAAGAGACAGTTGCAAATTTGTTGGCTTAAAAACACGCAGTTTTAACAACATCAAGTATTGGATTTATTATAGTGATAGGCAATGATCAAAATCGATGTCTAAATTATACACGACCTACAAAAATATGAGAAGGTACACGTTACAGTTTCATAAATATTCGTATGTGTGCATTTATAATCATACTAATTCAAAATTTGTATTTTTATTCTAAACACAGATAATAATTACTGTATGAAGTAATAAAGTGTTGACACACTTTGTCCTACCTATCACAACATTAAAAATATAAAAATTGTATTTATCTAGTGACCGCAAAAGTCCGTTTTTGCGGGTGTCAAAATGGAGGGGCAACGAAAAAAAGGTCATTCTAAAAGTTTTTGGGGAAGGGGGGGGGGGGGGGGTGCATAACTGACATTCCACTCTGGGTACCAACCGTCCTTAGTCCGCTATTGGGTTAATTAGTATCCCACCTGGCACACGCATTACAGTTGAATTTTACATCAAGGATCGTAAAATATTTATTTTTTTCTTAATATCTAACACTGTCAGTAGCTCTACAACTAATATGAAATACATACAAATTTTGGAGTGAAAATGTCCCACTCGTTATAAAAATAGAGACTAGAAATTAGATAAATATATTCATTTATATTTTGCCTGTATAAAATATTATAGTTTCAAAATAAGTACTTACTTTAAATGTACAAATGTACATATATACATCCATATATATACTTTATTGATTAGTTACCTCGATTAATCTTGTATAAACCACATTATCATTGCTGTAACTATTTTATCGTTATATGTATCATTTTGACGCAGGTATACTGTACACTTATACGCATTGCCCATAAGTAATGTGTAGTATGTAAGTGTATACATATGTATATATAAATGTGTGTGCATATGCATGTTTGTGTAAGTAGTTGGTACTCTTCTATTTCTATCTCTGTTCTCCGAGAGTTTGTTTGATGATAAAACTAAACGACTGTGTAAAATTACCTCAACGGGAAGCAAAGTCTTGTCGTTCATGGTAAACTCAAAACACAGGAATGTATTCAAGAATATTTTTAGAATCGCTGTAGTATATGTATCTATATCTGTCCTTAAATTGATACTGCTATGATTAAAATTCATAAGTGCATACCCGACATTACCCGAACAGTAAAAATTCTTAAATATTCTAGTCAACGTTTCATGTGTTTTAAAAAATATATTGTACTGTGTAGTGTATTCATGTTTTGTAACAATTAATATTTTGTTTATTGTTAATCTGAGAATATTATTGTTAATCTCAATTACTCTGAAAACCTTTTATTGAATACTAAGTTTACACATCAAAACATTTTATGAAAGTATAACATATTAAACCCTGGCCTGGCAACTTGCCGCAATAAAAACTTGAGATATCTTTCACTAAATTCAGCAGTAGTCAGTCAATGAGGCAGGCTGTTCCTTAATGGATGCCGGAGGAGAGAAGAGAAAGATTGGATCCAGAATGGTCATGGAATCCGTGAATATACTCCCTTCCCCTCTCACCCAAGCTGCACATTCTGCCCATTCCCCGATAGCAGTTTTGTACTTTTATGTTTGCTTTATGCGACGGTTTTGATGTGAAATATATTTTGTTGTGTTCTAAAAGTGATGGCTTCTGCCGCCGCTGGTTTTTAGACGTTTGCGAAAAGAAATGGAAGGGGAGTTGATATTTTATATAAGATATCGATGCGTTGGGGATGTTTAATGATTTGAAAAGCAAATTTTTGTAAATGTTTGTGAATGAATTATATCTTTGGTGAAAAATATTATTTATGTTGTTTCAAAGCGTTGATAAATTAGATCGGTGTTTTTTTCTTTTATATACACCAGTAGCTTTTTGAATATTTGTTTTTTAAATTATTTCAACGATTTGAATTGATTACTTATTTATTTATTATAGACAAATAGTTTTGATCAATTTAACTGTATATGTTATATCAAAAAATCAAATATATTAAATATAAGTATACCTACACAGAAAAATTCAGGTCATGAAAATAAAATATTACACAAACTTTCTTTTGAAAATGTTAAAATAATCCATTTCTTTTTATTTTACGATTGAATAACAATGATGTGATGTGACTTTAAATTTTTTGACAGTTTATCTTTGTTTCAAAATTTAAGCCTTTAAAATAAATTACTATACACCCATAGAAAATGATATACGACCAGAGAGTACGGTTTCACTGTATATATTCATTCCTGGAATAGGGGAATTGTAAATGAATATATGTGTCACTTTTTTAGATGAACGAACATGATTCTGGATAATGTTTTTTTCGCAGAAAAAATTAAACACAGTTTTTTTTGTTTCCAGAACAGGAATTAATAAAAAAATTCCAAGAAATAGTTTGTTAAAATTGTATGTACGTAGATTGTGAAAAATGTTCATACATGCATTATTTTGTGACATATTTCAAATGTTCAAACGTAAAAATGTATGTAATATTCCAAGAATTGTATATGAAAAAAATAATTTGAACAAACTAAAAGTGATAACAATTTCTGCAAATTTATCAGGCGACAGTTCGATATATACGAATTCTATTTTAATATGATACTATCAATTAGTCAAATATTTAATTACAGTTTCTAGTATTCTGAATGTTTTAGTAAATGGGTCACGAATAGAAACACAAATGTTAGTTTTGCATATCCTCATCATGGTATTTTAAATAAATAAAAATCAGACCACAATTATACGTAACAAAATCCATCAACACAAAATTGTAAAGTGGAATATAGTAGCACAATCCTGCATCACACATTGTTCCAGCCAACAATTCTAATTGCAATCTCATATTTTATGTGACGTTCAGCTCGTATTGCCCTGGCTAAAATCCATCAAATTTTCAACAGAATTAAAACATTCATGAATTGAAAATCCCTCATTGTAATTCAGCACACTGGCTATAGTAATTAATTTCCCAGAGAGAATAACCTAGGATGCGACATCACAATGGATTTGTACGTTACCATGTTTTACATTTCTATCTTCTTCATTATTGTTATTTTTTTCTGGCTGGAGCAGTTGTAATATGATTTTAAATACATAATTCTAGTTTCAAAGAAAATCCACTCTGTTCTTTGCGAATACATATATTGTAGGTAGTTAGGTACTCATTATATTTGATAAGTGACATGAAAATCTTAAATTAATATTATATACAGGGTGCGCGTAATAAATTGACAAAATTTTACCATACGATCTGTATCTGACATCTTCAACAATAATCTTTCGAACCGTTGCATCCAAGTTCTCTTGCTAAGGAGCGCATTGATTTTCCTGGATCTTTATTGATAATTCTTGGATTCTGTGTACTTTTTTTCTGTGTACTCTAGACTTGTGCGATCCTTGCGTACCTTATGCATTTTCCTTGTTAGTGAGGTGACTGGATCAGCATCATACACCTTCTTCACGTTGTAAACTATACGTAAAAGAATGTTATTGAAGTCCGCAACTTCATTAGCAGTTCGCCCTGCGCACGATCCAGAAATTATGGTTGCTCTAACATCGTATTCCTTCGACATGATGCTTGCTCTAAGAATTTAATACTTTATATCTGAAGCTACGATGTTTAATCATAATCTTTGAAACATAGTTCCATAAAATTAATAAGAAGCAAATGAAATAAGAAGTTGCAAAGTTATTGCCAATTTGTCGCGCGTATCCTGTACATATAAGCTCATAGATGCCGTTAATTTGTATTCATGTATTTGAGAATAACAAATCTGCGGGTGGTCTATTTAAATTGAGACAAGTAAATATCTCGAAAATTAAGGTTTTTCAGGGAAATTGTTTGGTACAAAAGTTAGAAGGGAAAAACCAATAGAGATAAAAAATTTGACGAAGTTTCAAGGTCATTTTGAGATCAACTTCATTTTTTTAAATGCAAATCTGTTTCTTTTTTTTTCATATTTGTATTTTATAGAAAAAAATAAATAACTTCTGTCTAAAAAGTTTTTTCAAAAACCTCAATTTTCCGTTAAAAATCCTAAAATTTTAAAAATTGAATTGATTTTTAAACATTTTTTTAATAATAAAAAATTATAATTTCCTATTTTTTTAATAAAAAAATCTATAATAAGTTTATTAAAAAAAATAATCAGACGAATAAGTTTGCAAAAAAAAAAATAGGCTTCCATTTAAAAATAAGTAGACTTCCACTCAAGGTCCAATTTTTTACCTCCATTGGTTTTTTCTCTTCTAACTCTGAAACTTTTGATCCAAACAATTTCCTGAAAAACCTTAGTTTTCGATAGCAGCAGTTCCTACAATTCCAGTAGAACAAATGTTTATTTACATTGTATATTTGATCATAATGTTATTTATTTGTAGTCACATTCATCTATTTACTTTAAGTTTGAAACAAAAAATCAAATGGTGATGTTATTTTCTAAACCTCAAGAATTAATAAGAAATAGACCTGCTTTGGTTGATAAACAAGACATATTACTGTTTTCATGGTTCATAGTTGTGGTTAGTTTTTTGTCCGTTACAATTTAATATTGAATAAGTAAGCTACTTATTCATTGCAGAAAAGTAATATCCTTTTAGAAAAAAGAAAATAAAGTACCTATCCTTTCAATTAATTTATTTCATATTTTGAAAGTGAAGAAAAAAATTAATATGAAAACTATTCACAATCAGTATTAAGTTATTTAATCTTATCCAATAAAATAATATTTTAAAATTTAAAAACGTTTGCATTGAAAAGTGTCAGTTTACACTCGCCTGTGAAAATTTTTAAATTTTTAAATTATTTAGGTTTTGGAAATGATTGATTTTTATATGTATTGTCATCGAGAATACACAAGTATACAAAATTTCAAGACAATCGGACATTGGGAAGTGGGTGAAAAAATAAAAAGTTTTTATCGAAACGAACAAACAAGCCAAGTTAATAAAATTTGAACAAAAAATGGGTATAACATTATAATTAAACTCATAGCATTACAATTTGAACTTTCCTCTTATTTGAAACTTTTCATGATGTTTAAAAAAAATATTTTTTTTTTCATGAACTTTGATATCACTAGTCATAGTTATTTATATTATTATAACATTTTTATTTGAATGTTTCTAGTTTATACATTATTAAAAATTAAAAATAAATAACATATTTCAAACAAAACAGCCATTAGTCAAAACCATAATATTTTTTTTTACTTTTTCTTGCAATCCATATACGTCTGCATTTTTTCAAATGCACTACATTTAATATAACATAAATATTCATGACCAGGAAATGAATAACAACAAAACACATCAACAGTATAAAAGGCACAACAATTTAACTTAAATATCAAGTAAAACGATCTTCGTGGATGGGGTCGTGCCAGAATTGTACTGGGCAGCGGATCATATGTTATTTATTTTATTAATTCAAATATTTCCATGTCCGAGCTAGAGCGCTCTTTGGCTGCAGCAGGGTGTAGCCAGTATTTGGAATACATAAACGAGCCTAAACCGGTCTACTTGAGTATATTGTGTTTGTAAACTGCAGTGGTAGTTTTTGTATTTTTTAATGAGGTTAGATTTATGTATATTAAGATATAATATTTACTCATAAATAACATTTCATATTCTTGCTTTTTCTATGTATTGTTAATATTACATTTAAATTAACTTCTTTTAAAAGACAACAATAAATTTAAAAAAAACTCACAAATAAATAAAAAATAAAACAGATACAGGTTAGAAAGTTAACTAATAACAATACTTTAAAAATAACTACAAACACGTAAAATACAGTCACCCTAACGCCAAAGATTGACTGTATAATTCTAAAATTATTTCTTTCTCATGAGCAATATGAAACACATTTACTAAAAAATGGAATAAAAAAAAAGAATGTATAATTGTATACATATATTCGAATAAATTTGAATATCATTTAGAATACGAATAGTAATTTTATAATAATTTTGACAGATACTTCCTTGCGTCCAGATTGAGGAGCGCCACTGTATATATGTATATTCAATGTTAGAGTCTATTTACACAAGGAATGACGCAGTAGCTTTAGGGACGATGCGGCACCCCCGTTGATATTTTTCAAAGAGTTTACTTATGCTTTATGGTGATTATTTGAATATTATTTAGTGCGTATGAACATAATATACATACATATGTATATTATGTGATATTTTGTTTAACTGCAAAATAAATTTTAATACTGACTTAGATAAATTTATATGTGTACATAACACATTATTATATATTTAATGTTTATCATTTATTATAAATACATACGTAAAGTTCATGTGCTTTATTGTCAAACAAAGTTTTTTTTAATGATTGATTATTTTTAAATCAAAACTATAGATTTGAGTAGATTTTCATTAAAAATTACTTATTAATACTATTTAATTACATTAATTATCTCGTAAATATCTATGGTTTGTGGTGTTAATCGTATTAGCTTTTAAACAACTCGTATAACCGCTTGATAATGATAAATATAACCATAGTGAAATCTAATCCAGAAAGATCATGAAGATGCAAACTGGTAGCAACTAAAATATTCATTAATACCTCTCATAAAACGTATATGAGTTCATAATATGATAATGTCGTTCTTGTTTGGGGTATTTATTATAAACTGTTTTCAATGCTACTGTCAGGTCACATCATTTTGTCTATGATTAAATTACAACACTAATATTATTCTAAATAAAATTCCCCATTAAATAAAATTATATTTAGAATTATCGATGCATGAATAATACTTGGAGCGAGGCAAGACGCTTCATTAAGTTCTATTTAAACAGACAAAATGCTGGAAATCTCGCCTGGAGCGATCTCTGTTATGGTATATATTTTTTATATTATGATTCACTATCTCATAGGTGTGTCTAAATTTTATTTATTGGTTACATGCACGCACTTTGGGGGTTATGAAACATTTATTAGTTATAATTGATTTTTTGAGTGTTATTTTGTTATTTCATGAAAAATCAATTATAGATGTTGGCGATCTGAAAGAAATACTAAATGAATTAAATTTGATGATAGTATACTGATATTTGTTTTATTATAAATAAATTTCATTAAATACTATAGTAGAGTTGTTTAAGTACTAATTATTGTTCATATACGCATTTATAGTTTTATAATATTTTACACATTAAAATGTAATTTCAAGGATTAAAGTAAAAAATAACAAGTGCATTAATAATAAACAATTAAATAGATAAAAAGACAATAGCATTGAAAAATAGATAGGATATAAGTAAACAAAATTTTATCTCGCTGATATATCATTAAAAAATATTGGTATAAATAAATATGAATTTAATACTTTATAAAATGTTAAAATTTATATAACGATGATTTAAGTATAGGGAGGATCGAAACATTCTCCTATTGAATTTTATGTCACGTTGAAAAAATATGTAATTTTGAAACCTTATAATTCGATATGCATGAGCGAAAATCATTATTAATTCAACAAACTAAATGTACGCCCAAATTGGTATAAAAATTATTAAATTTCATCGGTATTATTGTTTCAACATAATTTACATAAATTATTGTTCCCGTATATAAGTGTAATTTAAAAGCTTAAGGTGGGGTCGACATCGCGAACAATTCATTCTTTTCTGCTCCAGTAAACTCTCTCTCACACACGCCTTTTTAACCTATACCTTGTCCTGCCATTCGGGTTCCGCTTGAACACTTGCGTTAATTATGTCAACAGCTTATTGAACCGTATTACACAAGAAAAAACCGTTCGCTTTGATGTTTTCTATTCATAAGTCCCGATTAGGTTACATTATCTACAAATTGAGTTAGCGACCAACTAAATAATTATATCGATAAAATGTTGTCCATGTCGAATAAGAAAATTAATACAAATTAGTTTCTAAAGGTATAGAATACTATTTTTAAACCAGCTTTCAGATATTACTTTTTAATTTTATAGGGGATAATGGAGTTACCTTTTAATAATAAAAATAGTTTTATATACTATTCAATTTAAAAGAACAAGTGCATTATCAAGAACAATACTTAAAAAATGTCAACGCATTTTCTTAGGATGATATTTATGTTATTCCAAAAAAATCCAAACAGTAATATTGTTTGACACATCCTAAAATAATATGACGCGCTTTAGTGTGTTTATACATACGAATAAAAATAATAATGACAAAAAACGGTTGAATTTCAAAATATTAATGTAGAAATTGATTAAGGTTCAGCAGATGCATTAATAAAAAAATCACCCGTTTCTAAAATTAGTAAACAAGCTACGAACTCCAAACCATAATTCAGTTAATACAAAATAAACACAAAACTTATCCTAACAAAAATACACTCGCCTTTCCGTGCGATAACATCTCACGTAGAAAGTTTCCAACAAAAATAAAGGCGATTAGAGATAGATATATGTGTAGAAGGTGGACCAGAAATTTCAAACAATCTTATTATTCTCATATCAAGTAAAATTCAGAATACGGACACGTTTATATTAATATAATATTTTATTTTAAATTAAAAAAACCAGGATATTAATTCAATATTTTAATTTCTACCTTAATTAATTAATTGGTTGTAAAAAAATATTCAACCTTTTCTGAGATCATTTGTTGTCAAGATGATATACTTTTTCAGTTTCCAACAAAAAAGTTTCAGTTGCATAATAAAATCTATATCCCGTACAACCGGTTGAATTTAAAGACAAAGAATAATTAAACCGGACCAACGCAAAAAAAATAAAAAATTTTAATTGTTTTGTTTGCCCTTTTTGAGATCAATCGGCTAGATAGTGAGACAGACAGACACACAGACTGTCATATCACTTTTATTTTAAATGTTCAAATCCATGGTGGAATATCAAATAATAATAACTTTCTCGTTGATTGGCGTGTTAAATACATAAAGTAAATTTTGATTAAATACAGTGGGAATTTTAATGAAATTATAACTTCCTAAGATAATATAATTCAATCAAAAAATTCCAGTTTCTATAAATTAATTACCTACAAATCAAGACTATGTAGTATTCACTATAAGGAACATATTTAATTAAATACAATATTCTCATACAAAAACCGTAATAATCTTAAATCTTTATGATTACTTCTACAGACTTCTCGAGCCACACACTGTACATGTATTTTTGTTCACTAGGTGAGAAAGTATCCCGATCTGAAGTGTGGACGCATTACGTTATATGAGCCTCGATATACTATATATAAAAAATATATAACGATCGCGTCCGGTCATTTGTCACCGTGCAGACAGCGCCGTCGACTGAATTCACCCGAAAACGCTCCGATCGTATCGGCCAGCCAGTAGTTCTTTCTAAAATGATCAACAGCCTTACTTACAAACATACGCTCCATGGGTTTTTGTGCGTGTACGTTCTTACAGAGGCGTGCAATTTTTTTCAAGTTTTCAAATCAATGCCTTTCAAATGTACCAAACAAAATAAAAATATACACAAAAAACTTCCCAGACATGCATGTTATATTTTAAAAGGAAATAATACCTGTATTCAATATGATTTTAGAAAAGTGTTTGTGAGTTTTTTTTAAGAATAATATATTATGTTAGTGATAACAATAGCGGTATTAAGGAATTATCGTATCTATGGAGATAAAATATTCAAATGAATTTAACAGTAGAAACAAAAAAATATATTTATTGTGAATCTTGGCTTCTGAGTAAAAGCCTCATTAATTTGATTGTCATATATTATTACGTACATTATAATTACGAGCATTAGCTATAAAAAGATTTATAAAAAAATCAGGAAAACAAGGTGAAAATCAATATACGTATTATCTCAATAGATAACTATTAATTAATAAACACATTTAGTAAAGATAACAAAACAATTATAATTAAAATATAAAAAAGTACAAAATTAATAACCTTGTTTATATATAAAAGTGTAATAAAAATTCCTAAATATCACATCATTAAATAAATATATCAGACATTAGAAAACGTGTCACTGTGAACCTTATTACCCCATAAAAATTATGTTAAAGAATGTTATAAATAATTAAACAACTTTTTAAAAGTGAATAATGTATAAATATACTACTTCATAAAGTTTA
Organism: Sialis fuliginosa; assembly: GCA_961205875.1. Lineage (NCBI taxonomy): Eukaryota > Metazoa > Arthropoda > Insecta > Megaloptera > Sialidae > Sialis > Sialis fuliginosa. Next base: position 9,291,852 of record OY540813.1, on the reverse strand, counting down.
CCAAAGTAAGTAAATTCTGGAAGTTTTTATGAACATCTCATGTTGACGATAACTTGAATAAAATGTTCAACTTTCAAAAAGTAAGAAAAACAAATAATTATCGTTGTTAATGTAGGTACAACTTCCAAATTTAGAATTAATACATGAGATTCAAGTAAAGTGCTTTTATGAAAAAGTAATATTATTAATTATTTAAAAAGCTTTTAATATGTTTTGAACGCTATATTATTACTTTTATTTTAAATAAATAATTAGAATTTACTACTAGCAGGGTCAGGTAATCATGTTAATATCAACAAATCAATAAACAAACAGATTGTCGTTCGCTCTTTTTTATTTTATATTGATTATATTTAACGATATCTAAACTTTAATATAAAAAATAAAAATAAAAGTTTTCTACATTATGGCCATAATATATACAATAAATTACCTATGTAATGCAATGTACATTATTTGAGCTATACCCACTTTCAATTATCGACAAAATATAACCGATTATAATTAGTGAATTAATTAATAGGTGAGACCGGAAAGGAAATAATCATTCGACTTTAAAAATGCATGTCCTATAAACGAGTTTATTAATTAAAATAACATCAAAGATTGTGTTAGAGTAATTATTGAAAAAGCTAACTCGTTTTTCCAAGGACGATTAAGGGAGAATACAACTTACAGGGGTGTGGAGAAAGCGGAAGTGGCCCAGGTCTGCAAGCATCAGTCCTTTGAATAATTTAACACGTATCTGTGACGTCGACGACCGCTACTGACGACAACGATGCGTATTACTAACGATCAGTGGCGTGCATGTTTAAAACATATATTCATATATAATATACATATTTCAAAATGAATTTTATACAGAATTGGCATACAAACTCAACATTTATAAAAATATTTAAAACTGAAAAAAACGTGACAAAATCATAAATTTATTTCGTTTTTCCATTTATAATTCATATCGAGATATGTACATATATTTTGTTCAAACCATCAAAAAAATTAATTTTATACATTTTTTTTTGATATGATGTTTATTAGTAATTCAAAAATGTACATGAATACTTATAGTATAAGACTCAGAACAGTGCAAAATAAATAATAGTACTATAGAATATTCTCTTATTGTTTAAAAATAAACCAGTAACTACATTTACAGTGCTAACATTTTCCATTTTTTTATACAAAGAAATAAAAAAAAAATATACATCGAAATTAAATAACAACGTGACATAACGGCGAAAAGAAAGTTTTTTTTATATAATATTCCCATAAAGAAATCAAAAACGATCTTCATGAATTTTTTATCATAAAAAGTGATTTTCAAAATATATGTATGCAAATTTTTAAAGCCATTTACTATATATGTGTATATGCGAATGTATTTTCTCAGTTCAAGATGTGCATCATACCCTACCTTGAATGTAATGGAACATATATTGAATTATTATGTAAAAAACATTTGGTCGTAGGGAATAAAATTTTAACATCTGTATTGGAGGATTGTGTAATAATATGTATGTAGATTGCACAGTAGATATTGTTCTTATATTTGTTTTGAAAATAAAGTAATAACGTTTGTTTTTTATTTTTGCGTGAATTTTTGCATACATATTTGTATATAACACTTACATACATATATTTTATGTATAAAAATGCATGTTCGTGTATGATATGTAACCATATGTACATACCTATATTTATATACTTATTTGTATATATGCATGCAAATATTAGATTTATAGCTTATATAAGTGTACATTTGTTAGTAGATAATAGGTTATATTAATTGAATGTTCATATTCATATTTATTGTATATTTATTATAAATAATCTATACTTCACATGATATAATTCTAATGTCCGGTATTATAAAGGAGCTAGCAAATTTGCTAGCTAGCAAGCACTTTCAAATGGGGTATTAATTCTGTGATAGTATCTATGGATTAGCTATGAAATTTAGAGCAATGATTTTTCAACTTATTGGAACACAGTTGGCGACTCTGACTGTACAAAATAATTTTCATAATATCGCTACTGTTTTAATACTGTTGATTTTTACATACCACGCGCGAAAATTATCAAACACATCATGAAACTAAAGCACTGTCAGATAGGTTACAAACCTCATTTGAAGGTGCTTGCTAGCTCGTTTATAATATAATACCAAACATAATTTAATTTAATTTTAAACAAAAAATTTTTTTTTTATTAAAAAACTAACATTAATATAGGTAGCTAAGAACACAGCTACACAAAAAAAGTGCGAAGCCAAAAAAAGCGACCTATATAGCATTGTAGTATTGGTCGAGTATAGTCGAAATCCAAATTTTACTATATAGATATCGCTTTTTTAGCTCCGCACTTTTTTTTGTGTAGCTGTGTAATTAATAATACTATACTTCTACAGTGTTAATGGATCAAACATACAACTTTCGCAAAAAATCTTCTATTCCATGAAACCAGCAACTTTTATTGAATAGCATACCTACCGATTTCCAATGCACAAACTTTACACATTTTGAATGACGACTTACAGCACTTTTTATTTCTGCATCACAAGCATAAATATATTTCATTTCCAATCTGAAAATACAGTAATGCTATTTGTATGAAATAGCTATTCAAAAACATACACGGTTACGCACAATTTCATCAGACCACTATTTCAATGTAAATTCTTCTGCTGTTGACAACCCTACTATATGCATTTTGTTTTCCACGGAAAATACACACATATGTATGTATATGTAATGTTGATTTACAAATATACGTAAATACTAAATCTTTTGTTCGAATTTTCAATTTACAGTTACGGCAGAATGTAATGGACATATAATATAAAATATGCAGTTTTATTATACAGTTTGTATTATTTTTGTTGCTTTATATACATATTTGTTGGAATTGAATAAATCTACTTTATATAGCGAAATGGGTTTACAAATACAAATGATTTATACGTTTATTATATTTATCAGTTTATACATTTTTAATTAGGTGCTTAATTAATTGTTTAATATTTGTTTTTATTTATTTAATGGTAGGTATATAAATATTTATATAGGATTTGTATAAACAAAAAATTACATGGATTGATCATAAAATGCATACCCCTTAAACATAAAAAAATGGTGGTAATTTTTAAATTTTTACTCATATTTTTGTATAAAAAGTAATTATTTTAGTCCATTTGAAAATAATTTAAGATAAATATGCTAATTTTATCAATATACATACGCAAAAAAATTTAGCACGACAATAGAACACAACCAAGCCATAGCTTGCTTGGGATTTGTAATAATTGTATTTATCTCAATTTTTTTAAGTATAAATTAAATTTGTTTAAATAATGTCTACTTGAATGTAGGAATTGTGGATTATTTTGTAGTTGTTCTTATTGTTCCCGTTTCCCTTATACTCTAAAATACGTTTGTTAAGAAGACTAATCCTAAACCGTACGAGTTCTCACTTTTCATGTTTCACTTCCGAATTGGTAACCCAGAGAGATAGAATTTGATTTACAACTCCGTGAGTTTTGCCACAGTCGTTAGATTTACCAGTGTATTATTGTTTTCGCAGTTTCACGGTTCAAGAACACCGCTTGTCTTGTGCTAAACGGAGGATATCTTCTTGCCTATTGTTTGCACTAATGGTCTCCAGCTTCAAGTATTGTAAATTTACTCTCTATTATGCCGCAGCCTATTATTATTGTTTCCTATTTTAACCCTAGTTTTGAAACGTGTGCAGCAAGTTAATACAGAACATTATAATAATTCAATTATAATATCCTATGAATAACATTGTTACTATAAATCCACATTTGTTTGTATTTCTAAAACTTATTGTTAGTACAGTTAGAATATTTTTCTTGCTTTAATTGAGCCATTCATTAACTTACGAAATTCTTTTTGAAATACAAATATTATTTTATAAATGTATTTACCTATTTCTCAATATTGATAATTTCACCTAGAAAAACTAGTATACATGCGTACATATACAATAAAACACATACATCTGTTTAAAAGTATACTTTAGTGACCTTGAAATATAAAAATATGTTGAAATTTTTTATTTTGATTTTCGGACCGATTACAATAACTTCCTAATGGGAAGTTAATAATTAATATTCTAAGATTGAAAAAAATACTAAAGCATCCTACACAACTTTTATATAACAATAATAACTTAATTTTTAACATTATACGAACTCGATTATGCATATATTTTTATTACCTATTCAAAGAATAAAATGTAATCTTAAATCTCAAAGACAAGCCTATTGATTTGTGAGCCTGTGTTTTAATCTATAAAACCAATGGTTACATATCTAATTTCCTTGAGCATTTACAGTGCATATATTTAGATATAAATTAGATATGGATTTAAATGCACTAAACGCCTTGAGTTAATATTATAAAAAATATAACAATCCGGTAATATGATATACAGTACGTATTTTTTAATATTATAAATATTACAATAGTTGTAACACTTTCTATAGATGTTTTTTCAAGGCTAGGTGGCGCTCCCTGAGCTTGTACTTTCAATAAACTCTTCATTATAATGTATGTACGGTTTGAAAGTTCGTACAAGATGGTATTGAATATCTGTTTGTCATGATCTTTGTTTTATGTTTTGCAATATCTTTTATTTTTTTAAATTGATCACAATATAATGCGTTATGTAACTGTAGCAGATTCAATGAAGCAATTTAACTGTTAGCTGATATTTACTTTGTTACTGTATGATATAAAAAAAGTAGACATACATTTTTATGTCTTAAAAAGACAATCACTGCCCATTGTTAATATCGATATTGTTATTAATTCAAAATATACAATGTCTAAAGAGACAACTATCATAAAACAAGATATTGATGTATTGACAATAAATTCTGGTCTTTTATGTCTATGTAGTCGTAAATGTTGATTGATTATTTAATTTCATTCACTAATTTTTTTTGTAACTATTGCATTTTCTTTTAGATTACTAATGTTATTGTGCAGAGTTAAGACTGACCGGACAATGTCAGCATTGCACATCGCTGCTGGGCAAAGTTCGCAGAAATGGTTAATTAAAGTACTCGGCCGGCTTAAGTTGTATAAATAAAATTCTTAAAATAAATTTTTTTGCACATTTTGGTCGTACCTTTTGTAATTATTAATTTTCGTTGATTCATTGTAATAAATAAATTTTAAAACTTGTTTCAAGTAATTTTATTTGATAGTTAATATCAGTTTATCATCATAATACAGTAGGTTCTGCCCAGGATGTTTTAGCATTGTCCACAATGTCCGCTTTGCTCAGCAACGATGTGCAATGCTGACATTGCCCGGGTAGTGTCGACATTGCACACCTTGTGGGCTTTGCCCGTAACGTATATGGTAACAATTAGTAAATATTTAACCCATCATTGGTTACGTAAAACCTGTCGATTTAAGAGGTGTAGGTAAAAGTAGTAATACAGTAAAACTTGTTTATAATGGAACGCGATCGTCCAGCGTTTGTCCAGGTTTCTGAAATATATGAGGGTCAGGTTAAGGCACGCTTCACTGTATTAGCTAACCAAGGCGTTTAATATATACAATTTCATTATTTTTCTACAAAATTTTACAAACATAAATAAAAACAAAAAAATGATTTTTCAAACATCAATATATTTGGAGAAAATAACATGAAAGATGAATAAAATATTATAATTACATAAAAATAAATAGTTTTTACTATATTCAGAAAAAATTGAAAAAAAGTTTTTTTTTGTCGTTATGTTATATGTTATACATATAACACAAGTATGACTCCATCGGTTGCAATAGACTTTTTAAACAATATTTTAAACGTGTTTACTATATTATTTATTTAATTTAATATTATTGAAAATGTAACAAATTGTGTAATACATTTCGAACTACAAAGAAAAACATGTTTTACTGCAGCAATTCATTTTGTTATATATATTTTGCAATTTTCGCATCATAATATATGATTTTCTTTGGCAGAATTTTACACTTTAAAAAATATGACACATAACTGACAAAAAGCAGAAGATTTTAAAAATAATATCATATTTGTTTAATGTTTTTTTATGTCACATACTTTTAATTTTTTGATAAGTTTCCAATTTGTATACAGTCAAATGTAATGGTTCATTAAAAACATATGTGACATTATCTAATATATGTGTTCGTACATGAAATATAATAACTATGATTAATTTTAGAAATTAACTCAAATAGTATACGTTGTTACCTGAATAAACTATTCATTTATAGAAAAGGATTATGGTATGTTATGTAAATTTAGATAAAAAATTATAAATATAAATTGTTTTCTAGTTGTCTATATAAAAACTGAAAGAAATATAATATGTTTTGGGAAAAATAGAAGACATGAACACTAGAAAATTACCAATAATTTTCACGGAAATGATATCAATTCTTAATTTCGTTAATTAAATAATATTAATCAATTAGTAGAGGAAGTAAGAATTCTTATTGTATTAATTCAACTTTCATACAAGAAACAATACATATAACAAATTTATATTAGTACTCAATAACCGTAATAGTCGAATGGTTATTTATAAAAACGTTTTTAATATTTTAATAGCACAAGGAATGATCATGACTTTGTTGACCTAGAAAAGTAGTTTTTTATAATTAAAATATGTAGGAGTGTAAAATTAAAGACAATAACACATGTAATTTTATACAAACAATTATTATTTGATTAGCATATTATTCAGAGTGTATATGTATATGCTTCACAGTTGAAAATTGTATCTATTAAAAATTTATTATTTTGATTATCCCGTACTCATCAAACGATGGCCTTAAGCTATAATTAAAAATTGAATAAAATTCAATTATTGGCTAAAACTCAATATTTGGTCTTACTTAATACTCGTACATATAAATTAGGTAGGCATGGGCGTATCCAGGATTTTGTTCAGAGAGGGGGCAAAATATTTTTTAGAAATTATTTAGTCGGCGCATTTCGCCTAGGACCCTGCGGTAAAGAGGGGGGTCGAAAACAGATGGGTAGTTAGTATTATTGTAAACAAACATTGAATAATTTTAGCTTTTTTTTTCTTAAATATTCGATTGTTTCTATGCTTCGCAATTGCAACAAATTTTTTTCAATCATAAATTTTGTACGTATCTTATAAAAAACAAAATCATCTAGCAAAATGGATTATACCTAGCTATCGATTTTCATGGGATTCATTCATTTAAAATTTTTCTATTTTAGGTAAAAAAATCGATCTAATTTGACTGGTCTATAAGATCAAATAAATAAAAATAACAAATGTAGGTACGTCGTTTTGTCTAGAAAATTATCCTGTTTAGCCAATATACTGATTTACTTGTTACTTTTTGAGCACAAGCTAGGGGGGGGGGCAAGATTAATAGGTATATATATTTATTGTACTCATTTGTACATATATTTAAAAAACAAAAAAAACAAACAATGTTTTATTTATTCAATGAATATAAATTATTATATTGATGGGCAATAAATTTAAAATATATTAAAAAATAATTATATATTTTTCGAATTAACTGTTTACAAAGTTAATATATTTAATAAATATTTATGTATATTTTATTATATTTACTGCAATCAATTTATGAATTTACGACCTTCAAAACATACAATAACATTATGAATATCAATTATATTTGTTATTATCATGTAAGCTTCTTTTTCTAAGACGTCTGGTTCACTTTTTCATGAGGTATATTTGTACAACAATATATAAAAAACTGGATAGTAATTTATATATAAATATAATTAACTGTAAAATTAATAAAGGTAGATAATGTATAATGAAAACATATGTACGTAGATTTATATGATTCAAAAAAGAGCAGGTAATTTATCTATAATGTATCTTAATGTTATGACTTGCATTAGGATAATATTATCAGCATTGTTATTTTTCTATTATTAACTAAGAGTTTTTTTTTTTAAATTTATTATCCTATTTGTGTAAAGAACTTTTATGAGACTCATGTAAATTAATATTTTTTTAGCCATCAATTTGTCATTGTTCTTCTTCATTGTATTAGTTATGTATATATTTTAAAAAGTTAAAGTGTGAATCGGGTCTCGTGTTTCGTACAGTACAGTTTTTCAATTTATTTTGACTTGCATACTTGTAAATACAAAATATATATGTTTTATTGTGAAAATACCATGTTTGTGTTTTGTCAGTTTAACTGACAAATTTAAAAACCAATTCAAACACTGAAGATAAAAAAATTACATATTTAACCAATATACTTACAATTTTTACAACATTCTAATTTTTGATTATTTAAAAAAAAAAACAGCGACAGCCCACCAACGTTTGATCTCATAAGATGGCAGCACTGTGTAATAATAATTTCGCAATACGTTTTTTCTTAGATGCTATCATCTACGAGATCTGCTCATAGTATATATTCAGATGTCTATAGAAGGTATGTAATAATAACTAAAATAATTACGTTCTAATATTTAATTATTTTAGAAAAAAAAATAAAACAAAGATACCCGACAACTTCTGGTATTTTTAATGTAACTTCGGTGTGATTATAGAATAATAAGTCAATTAATACTTGATTATACAGTAGTTTATTTTTCATATAAAATGCTATTTTATCCATTTGCTTTTTGAACATCGATTATTAAACAAGACTAGGGGCTTTGCTTCTGGGTGTTTCGCACCCCAACTATAATAATTGAAAAATGTATGCTTTTCATACGTCACAATATGACAGTTATCATAATTATTCATATCACATAATTTATTATTATGTGGTTTAAATATATTTAGGATTTCAAATTCTCGACGTAAGAAAAACTCTAATACTTTTTTTAGGTTGTGCAGCTAACTTCATTATTTGTATGATGATATATTTGTACGTAATTTTTTTTAATTACAGAGGGTTCCTTAAGACGACAACAAAACTATTTCAACATCTAAAATCTAGGACAAAATAATACATTTAATACCTGACTAAACTCACAACCTCCATCATAGCTAACGTACATCTTATTATTTCAATTTAAGAAATAAAATAGGCCATGACCATAATGAATGTGTATTTGTGACCACAGTCATTTAGGCAGAAACTTACAAACATATACACATATATACAATGGTTTTGAAATGAATCAAGATTATGGCCGAGTTAATCCGGTCGAGTTAAAGACAGTCATGATCTGTTTGGGGTCGGTTTTGAGCATGACTGTACAGTGTGTGCCTTCATTAGTCAAACCACTCCAGTGGGCGGCTGTCAGAAAGAAGTGTACAATAAGGATGACCCTAAGACCAGAGGGTTTCAAACAAAGGCGGTGCAAAATATTATATCTTGATATAGTTTATTAGTTTCTAGGTCTTTGTTTCTCTATAACAATAGTGTGGTTTGTTAGTTTACTCTTGTGGATTCAAAAAATGAACTAACATTTTGATTTTTTTAGCTATCTATTATATAAAAATGAATGTTCGTTTGTATGAGGTTTATATTATGTACTCGGGAATTACTTAACCGATTCAATGCGGTTTTCCCGTATAGTTAGATAATTTTACTCGTGGCTATTAATATTTTATGAAAACCTAAGATTTTACATAAAAATACGTCGTGTTTTATTTCTGTGATATCACAGCATACAACTATCATTTATCGCGTCTCTTTCAATTTGTTTTTCGAACAATTAGATGATTTTTGGGATATATTAACAATTAAATATTTTGAAATATATTGACTGAAAATTGAAATATATAGAAACATAATAGAAACATTTCACTTCCAAGAAAGGTAAAATACCGAAATTGATTATGATTGTTACTAACATATTTATTTTAATTTTAGTATTCCCTGGGAGTTTGAAAATATAATTTTACACAATTTTCTCAGTAACTACAGAATGGATTTTATTCCGGTTTTCACTAGTGGATAGGTTAGGTTTAGGTGTATAATTTGTGGATATTTTGTGTAAATTTCAGTCGGAAAAAAACAATTCTCAGTGAACCGTGTGTTGTGGGCATGTTGGGTGGGTATGTTGCGTGGGCATGCTGGGTGGACAAGTTAAATATTTTAAGTTACTATAATTTTGTGGATATTAACTAACATCGAGTCCAATGAGCTAGTTATTTTTAATTAAAAGTGTATTGATTTTTAATAATATTATTATTATTATTAAATTAATTATTTGATTTTTATAATTATGAAAGCATACAAGTACATAGTTAACTTAAAACTGAGTGTTATAATACAGAAATTTTAAATTTATTTGGGAAATATATTGATATTGAAGGTACAAAAATTAACAAATCAAAAGAAAATAAATTTAGTGATCAACCCTAAAACCTGTCAATTGGTTTTAGGGTTGATCAATGTCTATATGTTTTTAGCCACGCTGATTTGAAAACCTTAAGCGCTGTTGATTGGATAGCCATTTAACATTTTCTCTCAAGAGATATATTTTTGATTTTATTCATACCACCCAATATCATTTTGCGTTCATCGTAATTAATATTTAATACCTTCCATAACTTCTATCCACTCGTCCTCGATTACACATGTACATGCATTATTATCGTCATCGTATTAATATTCGTAATATTTCGTCTCTTACCAAACAAAATCCACATGAAATCATTTTAACTTTGGACATGCACCGTGTAAATACGTTTTGAGCAATCGACATGTTTGTATTACACATGGCTGGTACATTGAAAACAGCGGCAACGCTGGAATTAGAGATTTATTAGCCGAACGTGATATATGTATATGCACATTGCATTGTAATATAAAACAATACTGTTTGGTATCGACTCGAATTGTGTTTTCAAGGTACCATTTGTACGGGTACAAAAATGTATAGAGGTACATTTGTATCTACATATTGTATTTCAATATATAATTGATATGAATATGGAATTTATTTATAAGATATGATAGTTTCGTGGTGACCTTTAAATAAATTTTATATCCTAGACATAAGTTTTTAAATGTTCAATGACGTATATTGTTATATGCTATGAACAGAGTCGCAATTAAAAATATTATGTATTTATAGTTTTTTTCCTGCAATAAAGGATACATAACATTTAATTATTATCTAAACATAAAAAATAATCATATATTACTTACCATTTAACCCTTAATTGGTATCGTAAATTTTACAAACGTAACTGGTATTGTGGGGTATTTGCGGCCCCCACTGAAGTGAGACTGAATAACACTCTATAAATGGTAAATAATACAATCATTTTATGTAATCAACGGCTTTTATTATCATTATTTTACTAAATCATCTTCTACGAGAGATATTTTTAGATACCTACAAAAACTCGGAAAAAATTAACTTTAGGAAATTTTAAAAAAATTACTGGCACGTACCTCCGTCCCTGAAGGTGTTAAAGCGCCTAACGTCTAGCACCCGATGCGAGTTGCGACGTAATGAGATTACTTAAAATGGCGGGTGCGCACTATACTTGGATTGTTAGAAAAACATCAAAACATGAGCAGTGTGGGTCGGCCGTCCCCACGATTTCAGTTAAGGGTTAAGAAAAACATCATCAAAAGAACCAAGGTCGATAAGGGCGATTTTACACCTCTTCATACTTTGCATATACTATTTTATTCACTTTTTGATAGTTTCGAGAAATGAAAAATATCATAATAAAGTCCCATTATGAATAAAAACAATCTACGGATGAGCAGTATTGTAAACTGCAATCATATATAAGAAATTCCATAGAAGAACAATTAATTCTCATAAGTTGTATTTTTCAAGATATAAATTAACACGATATGTATGGTTTTATGTAAAATTTTGAGCATCGCTGTACGAGCGATCCTTCAGTCCCCGATGATTAAGATAAGCGCGTGAGATGCCCCACGAGAGGGGGCGACAGGGTAGAGAGGCATGGGACTTGTTTTGAATGTCATGTCCATGTTCTATTCTGTTTAGGTGAAATGAGTTTAATTCCGTGTTGTATGAATGATAAATAGATTGTCTTAATGTTTCCTTACATCACGTCGCATTCAGAAGGATTTACAAATACTTGCACGGGTTTCCGAGATGATGTTTAGAAATTATTTAGCGTGCATGAAACACGCTGAGAGTGGATCAATGTTTACATAATTAACCTGTAATAGGATAACAATGTTTTGTTTTTCAGTGGAAATTACATATCTTATGTTTTAAGATGTGATGACTATTATAATTTTGTCAGGACTTTTTTGAGAAATCATTTTTATATTCTTATACTTATGTATAAAATACTTTTACATATAATAGGGGAAAGTCGGTTAATTTGGACCAGTTTTTTAAATTTAGATATTTAGTATATACTTCGTTTCTACCTTCCTTTAATCAAATGGCTATTTTCGCTATTTAAAAATTTCTATATTATGTTATAAGTCACTGTGATTAATAAAAACATATTATTACTAAAGAATATTATAAAGCCGAGTAAAAATGTGAGCAAAAGTTAACATTTATTTGTAATGCTCGTACATCCATACCAGCATTGGGATGATGAATTGATATAAGTAACTTTACTACACGTTGAGTAATATAAAAAAGTTCGTCTACACCAGATAAGAGAAACCTGAACAAATTTTCTCTTTGATATACCGCCACCAACCTGATCTTCACCGAACACTACCGAGCGAATGTTTTTTTCATTCGCTAACAATACTCACCAAACGATTAATGAGTTGAAACTGCCCGCTTCTTCTTCTTCTAACAGAATCGTAATTTTACTAGCAGCTATTTTATCATCTCGTTTTATAGAGCACACATCTTTTATTTACTAATTTTATAGTAACCTATTTTTACATATGAATTTTTACATAGTTATCTAAATTTATATTTTATATAATAGATTATAAATAAATATTCCTCTCTACTAGTACATCTTAATGAGACAAGTAGACTATAATAATGACAAGCATTAAGTATAGCTATAAACTGTTTTGAAAAAGCTATACGTAATGAAACTTTTATAAACTCGCTCTAAGGTAATTATCATTGGGTAGATAGCAAGCCTTGTGCACACTAGACTACATTTATACATTTATGCTCGGTATTATAAAGAATCTGAATAAAATTTATTAGCTTACGAGTACTTTGTACATGGTATTAAACTTATATGGCAGTTCTTTGACATTTATTAATTTTAAGCGCATGTGCTTTATAAAGAAAAACAACGATATTAAAACAGTGCTGATATATATGGAAAAAATCTGGTTCCGTCACACTAACAGTGAAAATTGAAGTACCACTGTTCTAAATTACCCCCAAAAATATTTTCTTTTAATGTCGGTGTCATTATACATATTCGTATTTTTTTGATTTTTCCCACTATTATTTTCGGATATATATGTATATAGGCTGGAGAAAATTACTATAACTATGCAAAATAATAGCTCTAGGTCAAAGGCTCAGTCGTTCAATAGTTAGAAGGCTGTGACAGACAGACAAATACTGTATTGATACCATAATTGTTCATTTTTCGATTTCGGTACGAACACTAAAAACAATAACAATTTTTATGTAAGGGTCTAAAAGTCTGAAAACAATCGGTAAATAAGGAGGTTTGTTTCGTTTATTAAAAATGCATTACTAATAAAGTATAAATATCAGAAAATAAACAATACATGAACTGGAACATTTTCTTTTAAATAAACTATTTTTAAATTTCAACGTCAATCACTTAAACTAATATATGCATCTAAATACACAAAAGCTTATAAAAACATTATATAGAATAGATATTTCAACACTACATAATATATATATTTACACATTTGTGTTCAGCTCCTTAACAAGGCTTGCACGAAACATGTGTATTTTCTTAGCCTCTAATTCCCTTTTTTTGTCAGTAGTTACGGGTTCTTTTTTAGGGTTGCGTATTGCGTAGGTCTAGACCAGCACCTAATTAATCTCACTTTTTCGTCTGTTTTCCTAAATTTATGATGAAACGTCGATCGACGAATATAGAAAGGAGATGTGACTTCAGAAGCCAAGAATCTATATATTAAATTATAAATTTTTGTAGGGTTCTGTAAAACCCAATTGATTTCACATTGTCACTCGTATATTCGTCACAACAAAATTTATCTGAAGAATTTCTATTCAGAAGCTTAAACTTCAGATATATGTAAATATTTAACTGCATAAGTGAAAGTGCTGAAAAAATAGTGATAAATCTTATTGTTAAAAGTTTTCACTGTTCGACATGAAACTTACAGCAATATATACGAACGTAAAGTGCCCGTAGTTTTAAACATTTCGTCAGTGTGTATAAGACTTTATACTGTGATTTATTTTATTGTTATGGATGTCTCGAAGAATCCAAGCAAAAAAATCGTTTATATTCTATTGATAACATTTAAATGCACATAAAAAAACATATCATTATTACTAAAGTACTGTCAGAATTTTAAAGACGACTGATCAATCACAATCAGGACATTTCAAAAATGATTTCTTTTCAAAACCATGCAACAGAAAATAATTCATATTTATTCTATGAATTGCTTCTTATGTCAGTTTGTCATATTATGTTTAAACGTTAGGTTAAAGTGATACCATCTAAGAGATTATTTTGTGGCTGTCCAAAATTTGAATTGGGCAACATTTTTTCAGTAGTCCGATCAATAGAATATAAATGTTTGTCATAATTTGTTTGTTTAGGATTTGTATAATCTTCTTTAAGAATCTTATAATTTCAATACCTACTTTATAATAAAGTAGACGAGTGAATGTTTTTGACATTATGACTGGTTTTAAGCAGGTATTACTCATACTAACGAGTAGATACCTACATTTTCTTGTAAAATTTTAACTTAGATAGAATATCAAAATTTTATAGTGATGATTGATTTTTTTAGTATGGGTATTCATATTGCAGAAAATGAAAATAAAGTAAGTACTTATGTATAGGTACAAACTTATTTATAATTAATTACAAAAAAACTGAAGCTGATTTGAATTTGAACAGCCCTCAAGTGATGGTATGAATAAATTATAAGCATAAACTGACATTCATACAAAAGGCGTCTTTTGTACGATTACATAACGAACTATCAGTGCTATACATTTAGGAGATTATATAAGAAGAGCTAGAAAATTAATCTCTTAACAAGCTGACCATACAAAACTGGTTCTCTGATTCTATAACAGATGATATCTCTTGGAGAAATTGATTAATGTCAACAACAATACAAATGTTTGTTTTCTTCGCCATGATTTATTATTATTAAGATGCTTCACGTATTTATCATATTCATTCACGTCAACTAAGGGATGTTTCTTCATGATGATGGTCAAACAGTGGCGTATTTGTTATGGGGGATGTTGAAAAATCTACACAAAGTTTTGCTATTTTATATATATCAAAAAAAAATTAATTGTTAATCCTTTGTCCTTCTGCACATAAGCTTTAACATTTTTTATTGTTATCTTTTACATTTGAGTCTCCGTTTTGGATATCTATCATGTGTAATAGGATATAAGTAATTACTTAAGTTGAAACAATCAAGATAATTTAATATACATATACAGTAAAGATTTTTCATTGTTATAGCCCGTTTACATCATAAAGACAAAACAGCAGCACGGTGTTTTTAAAACACTTCGTATTTAAAATTGTATAGGTTTATTTTTTTTATGTTTTATTCATTTCAATGTTAGATATGACTATTAATAATTAAACATATTTTTTTGTATTTCAACACTTTCCCTTTATAAAATTCAGTATACGCGCCTGTGGTCACACAAACTAAGAGGACAACAAAATGTCATATAGTGTATTTTTTTGTTGCGTAGTTTTTTACAACGTGTATACGACTGTGTGTTATACATTTTTTGAAGACACTTGAAAAGTTTTCTATAAAAAGATAGACGTCTGAAAAATGGGTACAATATATTATAAACTAATCACTTCACAAGCTCTATGAATGGGTTATTGATATTTTAATTCGTGCTATGTATTTCTTTATGCCCGATAAAATAAAATGTATTTCTATGAAACTTACGTATACATGAATAGGAAAGATTTTTAAAAAGTATTTTATCAATACATAATTTGATTGAATTAAGAAGTGTGCTTAAAAGATACAAAGAAATAGTTTTTATATTATATTTTGAATACATAACAGTGGCGTATTTAAGAATTACTGAAAGGTACGTTGCATATTATCATTTGTATTATTTATTAATTTGCTTTGTTAAGGCTAACATAATAAATACAATTTCAAGAAGGGGTAGCCATGTATAGCTATATACATTTAAATTACTGATAGCCAAAAATAAATTCCTCAGAGTTTTATAGCCGGTATTATAAAGAATTTGCTAAAGGGCAAAAGCTATTAGCTAACGCTATCTGCGAAGTATTAAAAACATATAAATAACCCACTGACAGTTGTAATGAATTATATGGTTTATATATGAATGTTAAGTAGAAATCAGCGATTTAAAAGCAGTGGTGACAATTCTACTTCAAAAACGTATAGTATTTACATTATTATACATTTATTACCACTGCTTTAGAATCCCAACCAAATTCTTAACGATTTGACACCTCGCAGATAGCAATAGCTTAGCTTTTACTCTCGAACAAATTCTTTATAATATCCGACATTAGTATAATTTATTTAAATTATACAACTACATATAATAATAATTAGGATGTATATATAAATAATTTTGATACTTATAATTTTATTATAATTTTTATAAATATGAAGGACCATGTTATTTTTTAAACGTTTTAAATCAAATGTAACAAGTAATACTGGTTTGAATGAACGTATTATTTAAACATCAGTCATATAAACAAATAAATACTGTAATTTTTCATAGATATAAATTTAATTCCATAATGAAAAACCTACACAGTGACAGTTTAATAAGGGTTTTCGAACATTAAAGTAAAATAAAACAACAATAAAATTTAATTTATAATAGAAAAGAAACATGTTAAATATAATGGTTAAAGCTCACCATCTCTTTTGGAGCACACTGATTATATATATTTGTCAGATTAATTCTCGAACTTACTGTTACTTTATAGTTGTATTTAATTAAGTACTAATTGGATAATCTATTTAGGTATAAAATAACATTTTTTATCGTAACCGTGACCTTCAAAACTAGTTTATAATCAGGATTAGTAATACATGAAAGGTAATCATTTATTATGGCTGATAACCTTGCAGAACCAATATAGTATGTTGATTTTGTACTTATATATCATTTATGTTCGACTTCCTTTTTCATTAAATATACTTTCGTGTGTGCTAATGTTGTTTTCATTTTTACACTTCATTGATCATACCACATTGTATGATTTTTTTAGTACACAAGTTTTTAGGCGTTGCGTGTATGTTATTTTTTTCATGTCGGTAAATTTATAAAGGTACATTTGTTTTATAACGTCTAAAGAATATTTTACAATCTGTAGTATATTTCTATACAATTTAAAATAATGTTTATGAAATATAAGTCTTAAGGCTTTCGCGGTGATCTTGATATGGATCTTGGCTTCTGGGGGTAAGCCGTGTCGATTTGGTCGTGTTATCGGCCAACGTTGCACTTTTAGAAGAGCTCTGAAGATGCTACTGCAATGTGTGACGAAACGTTGGCGTCATTTCCTTAGTCTGTCAGACTAATATTTAGTGATTCTGTAAAATTAAAATATGTTTAGTGATATAGGGTTAAAATAATTTTTTAGTTGATAGTTTTATGACTATAATGTACCTTCGGGATAAGAAAAAAAAGAACCTAAAATATTTTTTGACGATGAGCCCTTTCAGTCACCCCTTGGTGGGGTCATGGTGATAATTATTTTCTGAATAAATCCAGTATTGTTTAAATATTTTTATATTAATACAATATAAAAGTCGATTTTACAAAAAAATATGAATATATACACATTTTTCTATGCATAAATACTAAAAGCTCTGATAAAAAGGGTATGAATAAGTATTAAATTTTATGCAAAAACATAACACCTGCTTCATAAGTTGATCGTTCATAAAAAGATCCGTTTGAAGTATCAAGTGAAAATTTTTATTACAACAATCTTTCACCGTCAATTGCACCACATCGGTGCTTTTGAAAACTCGTTCCCTAACTTTCATACACATCATACAAGAAAGTGAATTCATGTGCATGGCACAAACTATAACTTAAATTTTATACAACAACTATAAACATCGCTTGCTTTGAGCTATATAAACTAAAGTTAATGTTACAACTTCTAATAAGCTTACTGCTTATCAAAATACCTCATGTTGTCACCTGTTTAACGTAAAATATCACTCACACCCTCACATACATTTATGCGTGCGTGTGTGGATGTGTATATGTATGTATGCGTGTATGTGTATGTTTGTTTGTAACTAATGTTTTCAGACTCATCGTTTGATTTATTTTATTTTGCTATTATTTATAGGGAGATTCAATTACTGACAGAAATATGATAGATGAGTCCGGTGCTATAAATTTTTACTGAAATATTGCTTTGATTTTTTTAAAGAAGCGCTCGTTTTTTTTCGAATAAAATGTTATATTCAATCAACCATATGTTTGAAGTATATGTATATTTATTTATAACTAATAAAATTATTATATGAAAGATAATTTAGGTACTAAAATCATACAAAATTTTATGTTTATTTATCTTGCATAAGAAATGATAAGATATATACCTATACAAAGAAAATAATCCTACAATAAAAACCATACAATATGTTTTCATCTTGCAATAAATACGTGTAAAGCTTTTATACAATCCAAAACAAAAACTACCATCAAGAATTTAATTGTAACAGACTAAATCTTCTACGCTGGTAGTATTAAAACAAAATCATAAAACGAAAATTAGAGCTAGACAAGTATAAAACTTCTGAAGATTTACATTATAATAAGGATTAGTCAACAGAAGACGTTTAAGGAGCAATGTTGTGAGCTAAAGGAAAACTATTTAAAGTTATGACTTTTAGTTGATGTTAAACAAGACCTAAGATTCCTTTCGCAAAGTTACTTAATAGTTTTATTTGTAGAACTTTAACTTCAGCATTTTAATATAACATAGTTTGAACACTGAGGCAAAACTTGTTCGCACAATTCTGAGGTACACTCACTTGCTCGCTGTGTTTTAGTTTATAGGGGAAGTACGTGTATATTTTTCTGACTTAAACATCTTATTCGTGACACTGCAAATTATATTATATTATAATGTGACATTAATGCAACTCTTGCATTTAGCTAATGTTATTGCATTATTTTATACGGAGAGTTTGTTATTCATAATATACTGTTTTTGTAATAATGGTTTGTGATGAAGAATAATGGTATTTTTTATTTAATTCGTTACAAATTATATTATAAATATTAACATATATTTTCATATTTTTATTAGGTATTAATTTTGATTTATCATTTAATGATTGATATTATATATATTTCTATAAAGTATTTATACATGAACGTAGATACATTTTTTGTTAACTAAGGAATAAGGATAGTACTTATGTAGATATTATCAGTGGCGTAGGAATAGGGCCCCCAATGCGGGCGGGCCCCGCACTAAGGAAGGCCCTGAAAAGCCAAAAAAAATTGTAGGCGGGCAAGGCGGGCCTCCGTTCTCTTAGCTACGCCACTGAATATTATGTATGTATGTACAATTGTATACCCAATTCTCTTTTTGCACGGTAGATACATACATCCTATCACCGTATTTATTGTATAAATTGTATAAATTTTACATTAATTTAAAAAAATGAATCGTGTAAAATCAACTCAATACGTTTAAAAAATTATGTTATTGTTATCGACCCTGCTATTTCAAAATCGTGTAAAAACAGATTTGAGTGTATGTACATATATACATATTACATTTTTGAAAATATTAATAAAGAAATTACTGATATATCATATCACTTAAATATGTTTATTCATTTTACACGTGTTCATTTTGCCACACTGTCACTAAAAAGATAATAAATTAAGAACAGAAACAACAAATTGAAAAATATATCAATATCAAATTACAAATATTTGGGGTACATCTGTGCTGCTGAAATGACGTAGGGTAAAACGGGGCGGACAGTAGAAAGTTCCAACAGTTTAAACTGACTTTCTGAGAAGTCGAGGTATTTTACCTGGAAAAAATATGAGGGACAGACAGAGGTCAGTGTAGAAAAAAATATGTATTTTTAAAACTTAGGGTAGTTCAATAAATCACCCTTACGATCACAAAAACTACTTTACAAGAAAGATAGTAGAGTAATGGAATTGTTCAGGTCCCAACATGTAAACAATTTTTAAAAGTCAGATTTTAATAGTTTCGCTTTTGTATTTCAATGTGGCAATTTTTCAGCTTAAAGAAAATTTTTCACTCATTGTAATAAGATTATTAGGATACACAGAAACATTATTATTTAAAGTTAATTTGTTTCTTTTTTGAAAAAAAATAATATGTCGTTATAGATAAATTCAAAAGAAATTTTTTTAAAGGTTTTATAGATTAAATGTTATTATTATAGATTTCTTACAAAAAAATAAAAACTAAACACTTAACGTTGGAAGCTGCTAATATAAAAAAAATATATTTTTATTATATTTTACCTATATATTTTTTCTATATACATATATGCAAAATCATAAAGAACCAAATAAATTTTATAAATAATCGATCCGTAAAATTGAAAAACTTGTGTTTCAATTTAATATAAGTAACATAGAATAAGAATTTCTGTTATAATTAAATTTATACAATGTTCTATTAACATTGAATATCGATCAATCTTGCTCGCTATAGCGAAAGATTGACAAGTTAAGTAGCCAGCTAATCATGAAAAGAAAAATAAAGTTTTTCAAGCGTCAATTAAGATATTGTGTTCACAGTTTTTCGTTTGATTTTATCGTTTTCAAATCCGAAGGCTTTGAGTAGTAAGCATGCAAAATTAATCTCTGTTTCACGTGTAAAAAATTCCTGTTATTTCCTATCGATAAATCTACTTAAATTTGGGGTGTGATTAGTTGTAATGTATTTATTTTCTACTTTGTGTTTGTTACGTACAGAATTGTTATACGAAAAAAATAATAGTATATACTCCTAAAATAGGTTAAGCGATAATTACCAAAAGGTATTGTACATAAATAAAAGTAAAATCATTTGATATATTTTTGATATATTTTTTTTCATAATAAAAATTACACATTTTATTTACATCCTTGTTAAATTGATCTTATAATACTTCCAGAAAATTAATGAAACTCAATAAAAACTTCATAAACCTCATAAAATCTTCAAAAATAATTGCAGAAAGTGCAATTATATGCAGTAAAAGAATAATGCATGTTTTTTTAAGGTAGTAATTCATTTAATATGGCAATTTTATAACGACATGAAAGTTTTTGGATTATATTTTTTATGTAAAGATAATCAGTGTCGTCACCCTGTAAGATCGGCCGCCGAAAGAAGACGATGAGGGGGTAAAGGGGGCGTATTTCATGTCATTTAAATGTCAACGTTTCGTTTCAGTTACTTGGTCACCCTCTTAGCGCAACGAATGAGGCATCCAAGTCATATATCATGGTTACAGAGACAAATGGGTGTAATTTTTAGATTCTATATGGAATTTGGTTGGTTTTTAATTGTAGAATTGTTGATGGGTATTCCTGTAATTAGATCATTTATTTTAAATGATTATTACGGCACTTATTTAAGGCATGTAGTTTTAATTGAAAATTATTATCGGATAGGATATTTGGGGTAAGAAGAATTTTCAATTAAAATTCTTTAATTATTTAGATCAGCAACAATTTTTTTCGTACTTGTATATTATTTCCTTAGTATACGATATCAATAACACATATTCTAGAGGCTATAAATAGCTACTATGACTTATAAATAATTTATACTAAAATCTTTTTAAATAGACATACCTATATATGAATAAATATGTAAATTTACATATAGTAATATAACATATTAAAGATTAATACTCATTACTAGGAATTGAAAATAAAAACAATTAAACCAACCCCTTTTTGATTTAAGTTTAACCTTGTAATGAGTATAATTAATGCTAATGTTCATTAAATATAGTTTAATTATATATTGATTTTTTAAGCAATTAACAGACTCTTTGATGCGTTAAGTATTATGAAAGTAATTGACAATAATAATTGCAGGTACGGCTGGAATATTTATACTAATTACTGTTGAATTTTTATGAGCATCGAGTGTATAAACAGCATTTATTATAACGTAAGTAATAAATAATATTTACAGACTCCTATGTAACCCATATGCATGCTGATTGTTATTTAAATATGTATTTAATGTACATAAATTGATTAGTTATGTGAAGTTATTTTTTATATTAGCTGTATTGAATTATTGAAGATGAAAATGATAATTTGTTTTAATTGGTACAAATAAATTTTAACTATCGATTTTATCTTCAGACTAAAATGTGTTATGAATTTATGAATATAAAAATGTGTAAAAAAATCAAGAAAAAATGGTACATAATTACGTTTTATATATTATAAATTTCTATATAATATTCTGTATATTTTGACATAATCTTTTGTTATTATTTTTTTATAATCATATCCTTTCGAATTATTTCTATGCACTAGGTATTATATAATTAACAAAAAACATGCCAATACTGGACAAATTGTAAGTATGTAGGAAAAGGGTAGTGTCTCCATCTACCCTTTTTCTACACACACTAAGTAAGTCTGTATAGGGTTTTTATCATAAATATCGTCATTAATATTTTACCACTCGTGTTATAACAGTAATTATGTTATTATTATATGTACTAATGTATTACAATTATTTTACAATAAATAGTTTTTATATCAAATCGATATACAATATTTTGTTATAATTAAATTTTTATATCGCTACTTTAACGTCAAATGCCCCTCCCCTCCCCCTTATTCACCCCTGTTCACTTAACAGTATTAAGAATTATTGATCATCAAATATATGCCCGCGTATATAGGTATATATGTATATTGTATAAATAAATTATTAATCAACTTTATAACGTTTTTTACTCAAATTCGTGTACCTTTTGTTGCTTGATTAAATTAAAATATATTCTTTATAAACAAGAAAAAAACATCAAGTCTCATTTCAAGATCTTAGTACCTATTTATACCAATGTAAAACAACTAGCCATAAGCAATGACATTGCAAAGTGACTTTTTTTTAGTAAAATGTCATTGACAGTGAGGGAAATGTTCCATGGACAGATGAATTGATCTCTATATTTTTATTTGCTTTACTTTTTGCGTTTGTAGTAAGCTTTTTGATGATTTGGATGTCTTGTTATAATCCAAAATGAATCTTTTGTATTGCTCACAATGTTATTTGTATGTTCTAATGCATTTCAACTCAAGATGTTGGCTGGCCTTATTTACATTGCATTTAATTAAAATGTTGTTTATTTCTGATCTGTATTTCAGAAAAGTATGTATGCTTTTAGTAAAAGATAATGAAAATTGCAAATGTTTTCTTTTTACTATTTTCCATTACATTTGTAACGAAGAAAATTACATATTCAATACATTTTTATAAATAAAATACTTAAGTAAGAACATGCGATACATGCCTCTCACATTCCTTGATAATACGCTCCTGGTATTGAACGCTGTTTACAGTGAAAAAAATAGATTTGTTCATTTAGAATAATGTTTTATTTAAATGTTTTAGATATACCTGGGAAATCAAATACACTGAAGTATACTAAGCAATTAAACAGCATTTTATTACAACTGTAAACACTTTCGTTATAGTTTAACGCATTTTACATTATTGTTAATGGATATTCCGTGTTCTGGTTTTTACCTTTTTCTTCCTTTAAGCTTCTTTTTAGTTTGAACAATTTGTTAGCAGTGCACTAATTATTTTTGTTTGCTATTATATATAAAGAGTTAAGTTTAAGGCTTAAGGCTTTCGTAGTGATATTTTAATATTTTTAACCTTATATTCATAACAATATTTTTATTTATTTTCCAAAGGAGGCTGTGGTAAAAATGTGCTCAATTCAGGGCCGGATACGAGCTCCAACAGCGGGCAAAATATAATGTACGACCCATATAAAGTTTAGTTTAGTTTAATTGTTATTATTAATATTTATGAAAATCTTGCCCCATGGATCAAATAAAGTTTGTACTACTTGTACTTTTTGAAAAGTGTTTTTTTTAAATATGTTAGGCTATAATTTGCAATATGTATTGTATGTAATGTATTTTATATTTTGATAAACATGTGTAAGGTTGCCCGCCAGTCGTATTCAGATCTAGTGGGCATCAATACATTTTTGAGGTAATCATCTAATTTGTTGGTCAATATCATTGTTAAAAAGCATTGTAGGTACATGTGTTATTTTAGTGAGAATAGATATAGAAAAAAAACATACATACCTTCCTACAAAAAGTGCTTCAAGTGGTCGAAAATACAATTAAAAATATGTAAATTAATTAATTACACTCGATCTTTCCTAGTTGAGGTCAGATACCTCAACCCTTGGCAATGCAAACCTTGTATCTGTCTATCATTTATTTCATTGTATGTATGTGTTGGTTGGTATTACAATTAGTTGTTTGACGGCATGCCTCAGCACAAGGCTTACTACTTTAATATCGTACTATTATCGCTATTTTTTCCAACATAATATGTGTACTTACATGTATGTACAATTTACATGTTATTGTACTAGAAATTTGACTTAGATTATATTTTAAAGTTCTTCGTTCAAAGATAAAGATAAAAAATTATTATATATTATAATTTATTTATTTAGATTGAATATATATAATGAGTATTATATAGAATATAAACTAGCTCTATGGAATCTAAATTTTATGTTTGTATTATAAAATATCAAAATAAAGTAGTCCAATTTAGTTGGTTCTATTATGTATGCTAATTCCTCGTAGTAATGATAAATCAGTAAATAAAAAAATTAAAAACTGAGTAATATTTTTTTGATTATCAAAATTTTCCCCTTTTAAAAAATATTGATTTAAAAGAACGGTATACGTCAAATCAATACAAAAAACACACCCTTCTTACCTCTAGCATTACTTACATCAACAAACCCTATTGTTCAAATAAGTCTTTTCTAATTACCGAGCACACATACTCCAAGTACAGGCCAATAATTGTGCATGGCACATAATGGTCACGCATGTTACGTGTCACGCACATACGGGTCTACTGTAGCAGGGACATTCAACAGCTGTCTAAGAAGATTCCTGTAATGGTCTGTTAGTTCTGTGCACAGGTGGGCTCAGGTAAATGCAGGACAGGTTCCCTTGTGACTGAACAGTAACTCGAGATGGCCTTTTTATCTTATGTCATCCAATTTTAGATTAACATGGCGAGTGTTTCTAGTTTTACCGAAAACGAGTACTGCCCGTTCTTAACTGCTTTTTATTTATTTTTTATATACATAGTGTGGTTATGCATTGTTTTCAGTATGTGGTGAGATTTGAGCTGTTTTTTTACGTCGAATTTGTGAATATAAATTATATTCTATTTTTAACATGATACGAAAAACTTGTATTACCCAATGTCCACCTACAGCTTTTTAAATATTTGTTTTTGTCACATACATTATACAAATAAATAATTTCTAATTATAGAAAAATCAATGATTCTGAAAATGTTTCTATTTCTACATTAGTAATGTCAAATTTATGTATATTTAAATACGGACCACCAAATTCAGTTTAACTATGCGGGCACTCCCTTCCCTCAAAAAATGGCCTCCTCAGAATGTATTTTGTATGTAAAAAAATTGAAAATCTAAGCGAGCAAAAAGGGTATTTTATGTATACGTATGTATATTCAAAACAGAAAAGTATATTTTGGTACTTACTTTGGACCGCATTCTAGGGTCTTATGGTTAGAAACCATTGCTCTACATATACAAGATTAATAACAAAAAAATGATAAAATTGCAATTTCTTTTGAATAATACGAATCAATAGTAACAATTTATTATGTTTCAGTACAACCTTATTCAAAACATATTTCTATTATATATTTTTTTAAATAAATCATATTGGTCATATGCACAATGGTCTTCAGACAGTGCCGAAGCGTCCATGGAAGCAGGGAAGGCAGTGCTTCCCTTACTTTATGGGTAAATTAATACAAATCTGTGTTTTAAAAATATTATTAGCATATTCATCTTCATGCGCAACTCAAACATTTTAACAAAAAATCAAAAATAGTATTTAATATTAAATAAACATCATCGGTTATCTTTTTCTAGGGCGGAGCTTATATAGTTACATCATTTTAAATAAAAACACAAATATACATTCATTTCATTAATTAAATTTATATCAAATTAAACATATTTAAATGCTAAAATTCGGAATATCAAATATTTATTGCCACAATATTTACTTATACAATTTTTAGTAGATTACATAGAAATTTAATCGCACAAATATGCATATATGAGTACTATAAACGAAGAGTACTTCTTTATCTAGTAAATGAGTTTTAAAACATCATTTAAATATTATAATAATCACTTAGGAGGAACCTACTAAGTTTGTGATAAGCGAATTTGAATAAAAACTGGACAACCATTTCTGTATTTCTATACGAAAATTCTGATATCATCTAGATTCTATAGATCTTCTATTTAAGATTGTAAAACCATTTAAATCTAGTTATAGATAAAACATAAATGCATATACAATATACATATAATAAAAATTTGAATCTAAGTATTATATTAACATGCAATCCACGTCCGGAATTATTAAAATTAAAATGATGATGTGTATGTGTTTTCTCGCAACACGAACCGATGGTATATTTGTTTTTATTACAGAATTTAATAACGATATCACGTAAAAACCAAACTGGGCTGTTATTATAACACCACGTTGTGTTATTATCACGTGGTACAGTATTACAGAAAATGATTGAGTTTATCGCACATGAAAAGTAATTACAACTCCCATTATCTTACCACGTGTTGGGATTAATCAGATTATGGCTATAATTTCTCTACACAGCGCGCTCCTTGAGAAGCGACGATGTTCAAGAAAAAAAACAACACACACAGTAACAATAACAAAACTTGGTTAGGATCAAATATCCTTGATATATCTCAATTATTTTGCCGGCTGGTGCTTATAAGTTTTAAACATTCGTTTGGATTATAAGAATGAGACGATTATCTTCTATGTGGAGATTAAAAAAGAAGTAAGGTATATTTTTTTGCAGTTTTTATGGGGTATGTGTAGAAAATTTTGGTATATAACTTTAATTAAAATATTTTTTTTTACCTGAGAATTAAACTAATTTAGTTAAAATAACTAAAACGGGATTTAATGATTTTAATAACTCATATCATAATGAATTCAATAAAATATATAGATTTAGAAATGTATATTTCACAAAATTATGACATGTAAAAATATGTGCAAAATATTTTATATTTCAATAACCACGTCATGTAAACCTAAATATATTTTTATATATAATTATGTTTAAAAAAGAAGGACTTGATGCATTAGACATGTTTTGTAAACAAGCTACCACTCAACACTGTGTTCTGTTTATATTTACTGGTAACGTACATACATGAAAAAAGTTGTTAACAAAATTACAATTACAAATTGTCCGGGAAAACGCTTTTACAAAAAATATAAGAGTTTCTTATAGACGACAACATGTACGTTCTAACAAACATTTAAATTGTTTAATTGTAGACGGTTATTGTACTATTAAGTTTTCTAGGATTTTTATAATTGCTTTGTAATGAACAGTTACTTCATAACAATTAAAAAATAAACTCTGAATAGAAAAGTAATTTTAAATAGAAGAAAAATCTGAAAACCGTTTTTAACCTTGTTTTGTAGTTTTAATTTTAGTTAATTTCATTCTCGGGTTTTTTAAATGTTTCCTACCTCAATTGTGACCTAGGTAAGTCCTAATTAACTCTACAATACATGCAAATTTTAATTTGATATTATGTTATATAGGTGAAGAGCAGTAGAACAAAATTTGTTAAATCCATTTTGAACTGAGATGATTTTTTTTTATTCGGTATTTTCAACCATCACCGATCGACTGACCAAAGATCACGGATCAAATATTGCTAAAACCCCATTAAAAATGGCTTTAAAAACATGTCTCTAAACAAAAGATAACAAATGCACTATAAAAAGACAATAAAAGTTTGTGGGCGATTATTACGTTAAAATTTCATTGCCAAAATGTGCCTTCTTGATTAAAATGTTTAATTATTATTATTTAATTTCACTTACAACTTTTTGCTATTTCAGCTTATGTCTCTGTGGTTCAAATTTGGATAAATCAAACTTGTAGTGGAACAAACCTAGATAAATCCAACGTCGCGGAACAAAACCAGATATCTAATTTTTTTAAGTTATCCATCATTCAACTTGTGCGAAGACGCTAGTTCAAAATTTTGGTATTAAAAAATCTCCACTGTATCTACCTACCTATAACCATACTGAAAAGTTTAAAAAAGTACGTGAAAATAGGGTAGTTACATTTTGACCTCATCTGTAAAATTTGCAAAAATGGATTTATCCGGTTTTGTTCTGTTGCTCCTCAGATAATATAATAGTTGATTTGTTAAATTTTTATTTATTAATATACATACGATTACTTACAATGAATATAAGTTATGTTTTAAATAATGAATGTGGATTTTTAAATTTTCAAAGAAATAAAATACGTTCTGAGTGCCGACACATTTTAGAAACCGTCGGCACGCACAAATGGGAAAAAGGCAAAACATTGCAAATTTTTAGAAACCTTTCACCACAATTCTTTTTTCATAATGTGTAACATAATGCATTATCGGTGTATAGTATATGTAAAAATGTTGACTGAAATTGAATTCAAATTACAATCGACACGAAATCAGTTCAAAACATCTTGTTGTGCATGAAAAGTATTTTACGTTGACAAGTGCGATTTAAATCTATTTTAAATAAAAACGACTTTGTGAATAATTATGACAGGAAGTAAAGGCATGTGTCGAGTTGTACTAATGTAGGCACTTTAAATAAAGGTTAGAAGACGTATAGATGTCTATAGAAGGAAATAAAATTACTGTAATTTGGAAATACGCATTTCCGGCATTTTTTCACAATGTGGGAAAAACCGTTTTTATGTTTATTTGATTAGATTTTATGTTAACAATTGTGAGAAAAGCTATTAGTAGTAAATATACATATATATTGGTTGATTTCTTTTTAATGTTTAGTAATTATACAAGAGCGTACACAAAAAAGTTGTCGCAGGTCGGCCCTAAAAAAGAGAGATATTATTTTTTTAAATTGAAATTTAAAAATATACGTAAATAATTAATGAAAACCTATATTTTTAAATTTTCAAAATAAATTTTAAAATAATACATAAATATTATTACTTATTATTTAATATTTTGGAGACGGGTTTCGAATTCCCTATACACACGCACATGCGTTTATATAGGTACCTACATATATATAAAATAGTTTTCGATCCTAAAAGAAAATATAGCTTTTCATAAATGTTTGTCCAATTAAGGAATTGTTTTGCTTTTATATATACCAATAACAATTCAACGTTTTACTTGATTTAAATTTTGCTTTTAGCTGAGGATAATTATGTATGATTATGTATAACGAATTAAAAATAATGATATTTTTTCTAACCAAGAACACATAACTTTTTATTGACACTATTATTTTTTATTAGCCACGTTACTGAAATAAATAAAATAACTTTATCAAGCAATAGTTTAACTTTTATTTGTACAATTTATTTTTATTTACTTGTTTAATTTGATCATAGGTATGTAAATTATGAGCACTTGTTACTCTTGTTTAGAAAACATGTATAAAAATAATTAAATCACCTCTCTAGTGCTACAAAGATGTTATAGAATATAATATATTCAGTTATTAATTTAAATATATTATTTTTGAATTAGTCAAGTTTCCAAAATTTTTAGTTTCTGCCTTTATAAATATAAAATATGAATAATAATAATCAATATTCATTAAAATTTTATTTACCTTCACTTATTTGCTTCACCTGTCGATATTAACGCTCCTTTAATATAAAATATTTTGTATCTATAAAAAATACAGAATATGAATCTGATCACAATAAAAAAAGGCATAAACAATCTTCAAGGTGAAAAATTCCACTGTACGTATAATATAGAAAATCCAACATGGAAACACACCTGCCATTAAGTTATTTGTAAAAGCGAATGAGATCTAATATTAGTTACTTCCAAAAAGTAAATCACAAGCGCCGTGCAAAAAAAGGTCAATAACTTACAACAGTGATTTATTTGGTTTTAAATAAACCGCAAATGTACTCCACATACGCTTGTGTGCGAGTGTTTACATGTTCTTGACACTGCCGATTTATAAATAGTTAATGTCTATAATAAATGCGGTTCTTGTGTATATGAATAATTAATATTCACTGATTTGTATTATAAAATGTAAAGCAAAACTGCGTTTTATAGTTAGATGTATGAGTTGAATGTCGCTGTAATATTATGATTAATTTACATACAAGATTTAGTTTGGTGATTCGTGGTAATGCTCATTTATTTTTAAAGTTTCAAGGTTTTGTGATTAATGTTTCGTTGTAAAATTTAGTTAAACTTGTTATCTATAAAGAGATGATACTCAAATTTTGAATCGCATATAAACAGTGATCATTGCAAACGTTTATTTATGCATTATTTATACAATTACTCTAATACAATTTTTTTTTTAAATTTATTCAGTTCGTGATTATTTAGTAAACATTTGAAATTTACTAAATCTGAAAATACTTTAGTTTCTAGGTATTAATTTATTATTAGTATATCTTCAAATTGAATGTATCCTGCCAAAATGATAATCACGATAACATACCTACTAGAAAATATTAAATAATTTTTATTTTGATAGATTCAAACCTGTACATAATTAATTTATATTTAAACTTTCTTTTATAGTCAACTAACTAAAGTCATAAATTATAGAAAGAAAACAATACTTTTGCTCTTAAGCCATTGCGATATTATTAATCATTTACTACATTTTTTGAGAATGGATACTAAACGGTGTTATACTATAAATAGTTGTGCATGTTAACAGAAGCAGATGTTTCTTGCAGTTAGAATTTGCCAACAATCTGACAAAAGTTTAAACGTATATATGTATGTACGTTCCCACTTGATGCCAATGTAACTATAGTAAAACATTTCTCTAGATTGACGTATGCTCAACCTCTTACGTACATTTTTAATAGTTATTTTTAGAAATTTGGCCTTTGGTATGAATGCCATACACAAAATTTATTTTTGATGAATAATGTGTAATAATAATTTTATGGATTTATATAAAATTTTCTCATTCCAGGAATGCTTGAGCTAGTAATATTAATAATGTATTAGAACAACGAACCTACCAGAAGAGAATGACACCTACTTGCCAACATATCAAAAAAATAAAAATAATAAAAATGCTCTTATATTGTTTCGTTTTCTGTCTTAATAATTAGACTCAAACAAATTGTAATTTATATTTCTATGTATAGATTTTCGTTTCAAAATTTTATTTTCATTTTTTTTACTATGATATTTCCCAGGAAATTTTTTCATAGTAATTTTCCAATAAATTTTTATAAAAAAATCATTTTTATCCTAATAATAAAATTCATATAAACATACCTACAAACTTTCAGGAGCTATCAAGAACATTAAAACAATTGCTTTTTGTCAATAAACTCATGTCCAAAAACGAGCCATTTTATCAGTAGAGCAAAAGAAAGAACCTCGCACAAAATCAATGAATTTTGCCTTCTTGAAATTTTTTGTAAATTGAGCAGTTCAAAGTATGCTTATCAGAAGTTGTGTTGGGTACAACCTACGAAAATACATAATTTCTACTCCAGTGGGCACTGGGCACTCAAACATTCTATGTCTTTTTATGTTAATCTCTTAAAGTGAACTAAAAGATCAACTTTTAAAAAAATTTGTAAAGAATAAAAAGTTCTTAGAATTATCCAGACAATATAAATAAATATTTGTTTAGTATTTTGTATAACATTTATTAATTTTATAAAAAAAGTCTCCAACCAAAAAAATAAGAAATGTCATCAAATAAATAAAAAAAATTTTTTTTGTATTCATTAATTATTTCTAAGTACTTTTTATTCTTTGCGATTTTTTATAAAAGTTAACTCTTTAGGAGATAAATATTAAACATAAAATGTGTCAATGCAACATCAGCACACTTTGAATATTATCATTTCCTCAAAAAAATTCTACCAAAGGCAAAGTTCATTGCTTTTGTGCGAGGTCCTTTATTTTGCTCTACTGATAAAACAGCTCGTTTGCGGACATGGGTTTATTAACAAAAAGCGATTCTTTTAATGTCCTTGACAACTCCTAAAAGATTGTCGGTATGTTAACGAGATGCAATATACTATGTAAGTTAATTTCCTTAATTAATTTCTGTATTAAACAATAATAATCGATCGAAAAATAAACCTTTCACGTTCTAGCTATGTGAATTATTTCGTGAATGAAAATAAATGAACTTGAAGACAGTAGACCCATTTACAATATTATAAATCGCATCTAATATTGTAATAAATAATTTATTGTAAAATATAGTGATGACAATTTCGCAGCAGTAATATAAAATTAAATTTGAACTAATTAATCTTGTAGACATTTCGAAGACATCTGGTGAATGGCTAAGTTTTTGTGATTTAGATAATTTATACTTGAAACCGGTTCCTAACTAATTAATTATTAGTTCTTAATTATGTTGTTCATCCAGTGGTATGATTAATCGATTTAAACATTATATATATTGTATTACAGATATGTTATCACGATTGACTAGCAATGAAATGGTAGTAGGTATTATTAAGCTATATGTTTGTGTTACGTGTGTTTTTTTCTAGCTTCTGTGGGAACTAAAATATCAATTTGTGAAATGAAAGTAGATGTGTTGATGTTTAGAATGTTGTTTAATCTTCGAACAAAAACTATATCGATAGGTACTAACTTATTTTCAATATACGTTTTATACCTTATATGAGAAATAGATTATTTATATATAATATGTTAATTGATTTTTAATTTATATTGTATAATGTATTGATATGAATTTGGGTGCTCAGATCTTCTGTTGTTGAAACAAGGACAGAATTTTTATTTTATTTTTTACTTAAAATAATTGAATTTATATTTGTATATTGTATTATATATATTTATCTATGTATAACAGAAATGGTTGCCGGTGAATTGAGTCTTTGAATTGTGAACGGTATCAGTGCGATCTCTAAAATGCGAGTGACCGTGAAACCCTTTATTTATTTATTAAATAATTATTTTATTTATTTATTATCGCCACCAGGTAGGAGGGGGGTGGGGGCGATCGCCAACTTCGACGTCATTCCACGGGGGACTTTTGTATACTTACAATTAGTAAGTTGATTTTCCTTCTTTTTTTTATTTTTAAGCTGATATTTCTATGACAAATTGAAGTTTGAAGCATACAATATTACCAACCCCAAAATATTGTGTATTGCAATTTCTTAAAAGTTGAAATTTTTATATCGCAGATATGTATCTCAAACTGTTCTCAAAGTTTTATTTTATTTTTTCAAAATTTTGGAGAAAATGGCCGTAACTTTTGAATCGCCAGTCAGAATTGATTTTAGTTTATACCCTTTGGAAATGTTTCGATTTTTGACCAATTTCTTTAAAGAACCTAAATGTGTTAGGCCAGTTAGTCTATACCTAAATTCAATGAATGCATTTTATATTTTGGTCTGCCCACTGGGCATTTATCCGATTGCCCACCGGTCGTATCTGGGCCTGTTCAAAATGACATAATTCTGATCAACTTGTACCATATATGTATGTACCTACGGGATAACGTCAAGTACTTATTATGTATGTGTAATCAATTGAAATTGTAGACCAAGAAGAATTGTTAATTAATATTGCAAACAAAAAATTCGTATAGACTTTTTATTATAGTATCTGTACCGAACCATAGATACGTAAGTAATTTGTGTGAATGGTTAGTTACAAAAAAGAAAAAGAAAAACATGCTATTATGTTTGTATGTTACACAAAACGAATGTTTTAAGACAAGGACAATTCATCACGTTCCTAAATAAAGGACTTAAATAAAACATGTATGTACTACATAGTGACACTATGCGCTATTATTATATTCTCCTATTATAATTCTAAAATAACAACTTTTTACGTTGTTTGGCACCGTTCTTCCATCAGTTATAATGTCGTGAATCTGAGATATAATGTAGTGATGGATACGTACTTGGATAAATTATGTACATATAAGGTTAAATAATTTTTAGATGTCAAAAGCTTTCTGCTGAAATTATATTTCTTATAACATACTGTTTGTCTAGTTATATTATCATATTTGTAAGATGAAAAACGGAATGTACTTCGGTACTTCATAACGAAAAATATAGTAAATAACAATAAACTTTTTTAATTTTGTCGTGAAATAAACTCATATTAAATTGTATTTTACTAATTGTAAATATACTTATATCGTATTATTTGTTAAAAAATAAAAATAAATAAAAGTACAGTGGCATTTAGTTAGTACGTTTTTAAAGGGACTGAGGAAACGTACTAACGAAATATTTTGACATATATCTTATGGAAGAATGCCGGGACCCAAAAAAAGAAAAAAACGTACTAACGAAGTTTGGAGACTCATGGTTACATTTTATAATTTGTTTGTGAGCTTTAACATCAATTTACAAAAATTAAAGTATTTTTAAGAGTAAAAAATTACAGAAAACAGATTTTTATAATTGCACGTCGCTTCAAATCCGCCTTAAAAAAACAGGATACTAATTTTGGAGGGAGGGGGCTAAAAGTAGTCATTGCCCTCCCGGCTCCGGCGCTACTAATTATGTACCAGTTAATATGTAATTTAATAAATTAATTATCTGTAAAATTAATAATAAAAAATCCAATCAAAACATCAATTTCCAACACAGTCTAGACACCGATTGCCTAAGGGTCAAATTAAAATAAGCAAATATTAGAAAACTGGAACATTGCGCAACATAATTGATAATCTATTATAATATCGAGTACAAAAGAATACGCCGATAGCAGCATCTCTAATACAATCGGCAACCTATTGTCTCAAAATCACGTAATAATAATAATAATGAGGAGGAATAACTGATTCGATTTCAACGTGATTATGTAAATGGAATAATGTAGTAATATACGGGAAGCGGTCGATGGTTCAGTAAATGTCAATCACTAGTATTTTATTATTCATTGGTAATTGTTATCATTTAATAAATTACAATTGATACGTGCTCGGAGTAGGTATAGGAGATATTAGTGAAGATATGTATAAAGTTTGGACATTCAGTAGCTGAAACGAGTAACTTTACTTTATGTCGAATTAATTATTTTGGTTTCCGTATAATTATGTCCTCGAAGAAATTTTTCATTTTTATAGAAGATAATTGTAATAGCTTAGTTTTTTCAGACAGCTCCTTCGTGGTTGATTTTTATTTGGAGTATGTGTGTAGTGTGTATGTTTGTGAGAGTATATATGTGTTAGGTAGCGCAGGGACATACGATGGAATGGGAAGTTGCTGATGTGCCAATCATATCAGGTTACAACGAACAGGATGGCCGCGATCATAGGAATTAACATAGAACATAATATAGAGGATTTATATTTTTATTTTGGAATTTCGTAGAAATTTTCTGAAATAAAAACCGGAAAAATACGATTTATCTACACATACACGTGTCATATAAAAAAACTTGTAAAATTCAATTTTGTTTAAATAAAAAATCGTTCGTGTGAAATAACTCTAAAACAGGTGTACAGAAAAGTTTGCTGGTACTTATGAAGTTATATAATATGAAAAATACCAGTGCTCAATCAGCGTTACTATTCGGATAAGAACTTCGCCAGACATAAAATCTCGAACTTAAATTATACTAATTTAAAGTTTAAATCTTTTTATCCCTGGCTTAACGCACACTGTATTCTTACTTTATTTCTTTGAAATGTCAACTGCTTGTGTACTACATCAATAACTGAATAAAATAAAACTCTTCATGCTTAAAGACAGTGGCGTGCTTAATCAAACTTTGAGTAAAAACTAAATTAGTATGTCATCAAAAAGATATAAATTTTTACATATAACAATTTATTTTAATAAATTTTAATTTATACTTTATATTATTGTAATATAGATACATTACAATTTATTAGCATATAATAAATTAGTAGATGCATAGATTAGTTACAAGTTTAGTTTATAGGAAAAATAGATAGCTTTATAAAAATATATAATTTAAATCAATGTTAAATGTAATGTTCCTAACCGTTAAATATTCTTAAGACGTGTGTAAAATTTATATATGAAACTTGAAATATGTTCCTATTCATAAATTTACAAAATTCCTTAATATTTCAAAACATGTCCAGACAACAAAACATCTACAATCCCAAATACACGTGACCGAAAATTTTTACGTTTACGGTCGAATCTAATCATTATAAATATTAACCCTTTTGCGTGGGTTGGTCTCTACACTCGAAAAATGCGTGGATTTTTTACTGCACAACAGAGGTTCTCAAAATACAATTTTATAATATATGCAGTGTAATGTGCAAGATTTTATAATTCCACATTTAATATATTTCTATGTATAATATTGATAATAATAATAGTGTTTAGTGATTGTTATTGTATCCTTTTTCTCTATCCTATAGTTTTTAGAGAAAAAAACTCTCAAAGACAGCCCTAGAGATATATTTATTTCAATTTAAATATATATCTAATATATTTTTCAAAATATATAAGATATAAGTTGATCAATTTGAAATGTTTATTTTAAAAATTCAAATAATATTATAATTAATCATATTTATATGAAATCATTATAGGAAATATATATTTATAACAATAAATCGCGGCTTATTACATTTGAAGTGCCTAAATACTAAATGTATATATGTATGTAGGTACTTTTAATGTGTTAGACTGTATACTGTATTCATAATAGCAGTAAAAGTATTGTTTAATGTATTTGTTCGTTCTATTAATAATTATTTATATGTACAATAACACAGAATAATAAAACAACATTTAAATATAAGCATATGCAATGTATTTCTATGTAGACATGGACACAATAGCCCCAACTATACCACAACCGATTTAATTACAGTAATTTCAAGTATTATTGTTTCAGAAGCGTTCTAGTACCACAGGTTTAGAATTACTGTTTAAAGTATTTAGAAAGAATTATAACCACAACTATACCAATAACAGTGTAAGCTTACTAAAATTATAATAGGCTTTCAAGTATCTTATACGTATTTTTAAAAGCAGGATAAATACACAATACCAAATGCTATCCAGTATGTTTGTCTTTTTCCAGTAAAACACAATCGAATATGCGTTTTATAAATATAGTTAGATGCTGAAAAAAACATAAACCCTACCTTTTTAAAATGTTACCTGGACCGTGTTAAGAGTCGACCAATTGTATTGTTAACTGTAATAAATAATATCCACTGCGAGTATTTTATTGGGGGGATGTAAAATTGAGCAGAGAAATCGAGGGTAGGGTATAGACTATTGTGTCTTATTCCCTATAGGTATTGAGTACGCCAGACATATTTTCAATACGTTTTGTATCCAGTATACGCAGTGTTTAGCTTGGTCTAATACACGTTTTGGTAAGGTTAACACTCATTATGAGTAAACCTTTAGCTCGGTCCTGCTAACCTATGCTCAGCATGAAGTCCCGTTCACAATAGACGAATGGGGAATTTAATTTGTACGACGTGTACTAAAAGTACTAGGGATTACATTGTTAAACAACGTTCACATGTAATAAGTTTTTTTTAAGAATTAAAATTGATCAGTAATATGTTATATGATTTCCTATGATAAAAAATATGTGCATATATCACAACATGTCAGAGTGACTTTTAGGTCAATTAAAAATTTAATTGAATTTTATTTTATTAACTGTCAATATCTAATTTCGACTGATTGTCAATGTAATATGTGCATACATTTAATTATAAGGAATGTTATATATCAATATATTTATGTATTACATCGTTAAATATTAAGATTGTAGATTTGTAAAATAAATGTCATATATTATGTAAACAGATTATTTGAAGTAAAATAAATCGATGTTAAAAAGGCATGAATACAAATTCAGAAACAACTAATTGAATATTAATGTTATTTGAACAAAATACAACCTTTTATAATATCTTATTGGTTAATCTAAAATCAACTTTTTAATTGGTATTATGTCACATAAAATCTAATACCCACTAAATGTTTAAGCCCTCATATGTTTAATTATGTGTCCTTTACAAAACAATTCCATGATAGTTTTAAACTTGATAAGCATCATTCTCGAATATACCCGTATTTTTTAAACATTTCCATTATAATAAACAATATGTACAACAAAAATAAAACAGAATACACTTCCATAAAAAGTTGATTCAAAAAGAGGCAGTTGCAGTTGGACTTCCCGCTGATCGACTGTCACATCAACGAGGATATATCAAGTTTAACCGTACAAAAAATCTACACATACATAAATGTGCGCTCGCACACATACATAAACGTTCGGCACCATGGCGCGATATTTCGGTGACTACCACATAGTGCGTTCACTCATCATCATCATGCAGAGTAATGGAATTAATTGGATAATTGGCAAAGGGCAGGAAGGGAAAATCATGTTTGGGGTGAATTCATCTGTGCCAACAGTGTGTGTTTTTTTGATTTTGTTTGCTCGATCCAAATCTTTTATTTGTTATTGTTCACGCTGTAGAAGTGAAGGGTTATACAAATTAAAATGTTTATGGTATTGTGTGCTACTGGTCAATATAATACTTCTGATCTTATTTATTACACTCGGTGGAGACTATGAGAATTTTTCTTATTAGAGGAATTTGTGAATACACAATTCATTATATGGATGTTATAATCAAAACTAGTCTTCCGTAGAATTCTAATGATATCCAAACTCATTAGGATAAACACATTCTTTCTAAAGCAATTAATTATTTTAGTTTATAAGCATTAGTAATGATTGCCACATATTTTGAAACTCAATATCTGGATACTATGTGATAAATGTTTTAGGATAGAAACTGTTTCTATTAATCAAAAATCAGTAATTATTTGTGTTCACTGGTTAATAACATCAGCCGCTTAATGTGTTCAATTTCCAAATGACGGGCATAAATATAACACCTGTTTTTTTAGAATCACGTTGTCGGTTATAATATTGGAAAAAAATCCGATCTCATTTTTCAAAATAAGTTTACAAAAGCATATCTCGGAGTTAAGCGTTTCTGAACGAGAGTAAAACAAAAAAAGAAGTGTAAGTTACATTCTTATTATTTTATGTAATATATTTTGCACATTTAAAGACTACGAGTATAATAATTTTTATGTAAACATTGTAAACAAAGTAGCTGGGGGATGAGAAAAATTTAAATAATTATTTTCTGTTATAATAGAATTGCCGCTTAATCATATTTGCCGGCGACTATTTTATTTCAATATGAAAAGCCGATGAAATACCTAACATCTAGAAATATTTGTATTCATTTTATTGTAAAGATAACTAATAAATTCTATAACCATATTTATTTGCAATATGCATATTAAAATTATGTTCAATATTCATACTTTTAAATTTAATATTAAAATGATATTGTATTCATGTCTTGTTCCATATTAAACATCAAACCAATAGTCATGTTTCACAATATCTATTTTCAATAAAGACATCAAAGCAGGTATTCTATGTATGCACTTCGTTGACAATATCAATAACTTTTTATAAAAAAAAATAGTACAGCTTTCTTTGAAAATTGGAAATTCTTTATTTTTAGTTTATGGTATACTACATACATTTTAAAATATATAATAAAAATATATGGTATATTTTTTCCTGTTGATATATATCTCTCAGGATATAATATCCACCTAACGTATCAGAAAAAAAACTGACAAGTTTTTTCAGAGAACGAACCAAATTCAATATAATATTATTATTTGACATTTGTCATGTACCACTACATAAACTGTATGTTATTCTATAATGTTATATTCGATATTATTATCTCTTATAACATTAAGGGAATATTCTCGTTTGTACGAGTTATTTATTTAGTTAAACAAATATTAATTTTTCATATTACAAACAAATGTTACCTATATGTAATACATTACGTAGAACTATTATTTATTAATTTTATTTTGCTTTTTAAATATTTTGGCAGTAAGAATAATCCCAATAAAACGATTCATTAAAATAACATATCGATAATAAAACTATCATGTATAACAGTTATATTACAATTTGCAAACAACATTTACAATTACATATTAAAGTCACATAAATTGTGCACAATTTTCTTTTACAACAATGTTCCGAACGAGATATTTTCACATTTGTCCAAACATCGTCCGTACAATAATTCAGAAACGGGAATATGAAAATTCCACGATGAGGTTTTGGCACATTCACAAGGTCGATAGCGTATATATACACCCATAGCGGTCCGCTGCATTAAATAATGATACCGTGGCATGCAATTACATTAAATATATTTGGTTCTAAGATTTAGTTTATTTGACAGTTTACAGATTCGAACAGCTGGACGAAATATTTGACAAGTTAACGGCGGTTTTAATTACGGCAAGGGCTTCAGCGCTGGAACTACAAGACCGTAGCAAATATTCGGTTCCGAAACGGGGCGTTGCCACTTTATCACACTGTAATTTTGTTTTATTTTTTATACAAGATGATCTTAATGGATTCGGTTAATGGGAATGTGACTTTATTTATGAATATTTCAGTTTGTTCAATTTTATCTTAAAATAATATCTGTGTATACTGATTCAATTTATAGTTTACAAACTGTGCCTTGTAAACTATAAATTTGTTTAGGATTTTTGAAAAATATAGTTGAATTAAGTACAAACACGATTAGTTATTATTCTAATAATAATTTAACTAATCAACACCTAAATTACTTAACAAAAACGAACCAGAATAAAAAATACAAATAATCTGTGTTCTGTTTAAATTTAAATGTAAATTATTGAAAACAAAATAAATTTAGATGAAAAAACGACCGAGCCGAGGGAGTGCGAATACCGGCCTAGCGAACGCGAATTGCAATCTCCTGCCCCCCGCTTCGATGTGGAACTTCTTCCTTAATTCGCGCGTTATTTAATATATTACCGTATATCAATTTATGTCAAGATATTTCCTAAACTATATGACTAAATTAGATGCTGTAAAGGGCAAATTATATTTACATTAAGTACTTATGACGATGTAATCATTTATTTCGATTAGGATTAATGTTTTGCAGGTCATAAATCCACGTAAACAGAACCCATACATTTTTATTTGTAGTTGTAATATAAAAAACAGTTATTGTGGTTTAAATATAAAAGTTAGATAAATGCAAGGTATGTAAAGTACAAGGTAGCCTCAGTAGCTCGGCGCGAAAGAGGTAAATACGTCATCTGGTGTGCCCAAATGTGGTGAGGGGGAATGATGTGACCAATCATAACAAATGTAGCCTTGTAACTCGGCGCGAGAAGGGGAAAACACGTCATCTGGGGTGCCCAAGCTGATTGGTCAAAAACTACTGAGGCAACTTGTACATTTACTAGCCTTGAGATAAATGGTATCTCGGACTTTGTTTTAGATCTTTTTATTCTACACAATTCTTTACTACATTGTAGATTGTTCAATATGTAACGGTTTAGGCAGCGTATTGCAAAAGAGTGCGCTGGCGGCAAACTTTTTCCCAATTTG
This sequence comes from Sialis fuliginosa, assembly GCA_961205875.1. NCBI lineage: Eukaryota > Metazoa > Arthropoda > Insecta > Megaloptera > Sialidae > Sialis > Sialis fuliginosa. Next base: position 9,249,874 of record OY540813.1, on the reverse strand, counting down.
ATTTACTATTATCGTCATTGCTTATTCCTTATGTTACCTAACGTAACAAAATGTATCCTATAACTTGACCAGAGAACATATCTTTGAATTAAAAAACAAACACGTACCTACATCGGATAAGTGCATGGTTCTCGAGTAATAAGCGCACTAACGGACAGACAGAAAGACGTTGAGCTTTATATATAATATTAAGGATTTTTATGATACCAATCAATGACAAGCTTTATAGATAAGTAATGAATTTGAATAGTAAATGACATATTTACATTATATTTTATTATATATTACGCTTCATAAACCAAGTTATCAACAAATTGCACATTATTTTATCGAAGATGAAAATAAATGTATTTATAACATGATCTACAAATATTTATATAGAGACAATAATGTATCTCTTCTCATTTTAATATTAAATTCTTTTTGCGATTACAAGTCTTGCAGCAATACTGACGTTGGTAGTTTCATGTTTTTATGTTTTACATATTTTTATGCTCCGAAATAAACGTCAAATAACAATTTTAATTTGACTGCGCGAAAATAAAGTTGAAAGCATTAAGTGGGTGTGTGAAAGAATAAATTGAATGAATAATGTCTGATGTATGTTTTGTAAGTAGGTGGAGAGCACTAAGTACGGACTGTTAATTATACTTTTTCAGAGATTGGATTTTTATTTTATTTCCAGCATGTATATATTAGATTGACAGTGCCTTTTCTATTATGAAAATTGAATATGATTATAATTCATTTGCATATATTGTTTCGTGTAAAAGAAATATGTGCCTCATAATGGCTTGATAAAGACATTATAATTTTAACGGTATTATTCTATTGAAAATGAATACATTTTATACGTATTTTTTCTCGAATAGATGAAGTAATATCGCTTAAAGGCATCGAAATAAATTTTATTATTTGAATATAAATATAAATCATTTAAAACAAACGCGTACATAAAGATGATAAAATATTTAATTGGCTCGATGCATATTTTATAAGATGAAAATATATTTTTTTATGATTACTAATTATTTTGACATCTATAATTTTATTTTGTTGTTGCCAACTTTAAAATAGACATCGTAAAGTAATAACAATATAACAAATGTTATGTAGTCATGAAATCGAAACGAAATAAAGAAATGTGTTATTAGAAATTATCAGTTTCTGAATATTAGTCACGCCCTATATAAATATATCGCTCATTTGCTACAACAACGTCATAACTCAAAAATAGCAATTTTTGGGTCATGACGTTGTTGCAGCAAATGAGCGATATGATATCGTTAATTTTAAAATATTACTTTAATCAAATAATATACATATTATGTTAAACTCGAAATGATCTTAATTTTTTTTTCATTTAAAAAAAACTACTTGATGCATCTCTGATATATACATTTGTCATTTGAGTTAGGTATGTTGTTTTGTAACGAATTGTTGAAACATTTTAAGACCCATGTCATTTATCTAAATTGCTCACTCCACACCGAAAACCCAAATTTTTAATTTAAGAGTGCAGTTTTAAAATATGTCTTGTTATTATATACGTTAATTTATTTGCTGTTTATTGCATTGAATCATATAATTTATACAGTCTCTTGATGTGTGTACGATTAAAATAGCGTAATGTGCATTTTGATTTAGGATCAAATTAACTGTCATCTTGAATGACATTCTTTGAAAATCGTCGGGCCACTGTCCATGAACATTTTTTATATTTGTGTTGTCAGTGGCGGAATTTTTAACAGATTTAATGTGAATAATACTCAAATAATCATAATAAGATAATGTTGTTTTAGTTAAATCGTTATGTCATTGAAACTTTAAAAGATGTTGATTATTTAGATTATTATGCCCATTTACACTGTACCAGTTTCATAATTATTGGTTAACTCAAGTTTACATTAATTAATTAAATTTTTACGATTTATAATAGAATATTCCCTAGTAATGAATAGTATAAAAAATTAGAGTATTGAAGACCAATTAAATTTTTTATGTCAAATACATTCTGAGTAGTAAATTCTTAATTTAAATGTATAGCACACGAGGTTCTAATTTTAAAAAGGTTTTGCTAATTTTAATTGATTTTGTATGAAATATTCATGGTATCGTCGAGGGTCAGACTAATTACTCAGACGGGCCGGATACGGCTCTAAACTATGAATCTTCATAAGGTCATCGTTAATTACATTCAACTCTGATGGCTAGTTTTGTATAAAAAAGATAACCTGAAGATTATTGCCTTACGGAACTTTATTCTTGGTGCAATGATTGTCATGTTGCTTGATGTATCCATTTTGACAAACAATTTAAATGATTAATTGGATGGTTATGTTGGACGTATGACCCCGTACACGGACTGCCACTGTTTGTTGTATTTATTTTTGTTGAGTGTGAATTTATTTTAAAACCAGTTAATGTTTATTGCGAGGCGACGCAGCAGATATCTGTAGTGTTTTCGGCTGCAGTAGAATTTATTCTTAAGCCGGTTGATGATCCAAGTCAAGGTCGAATCAAAAACAGCACGTACAGATGCATTTATTTATTTATTTTCACTTGCGCTTACATTAATGCGATTTCTATTTTTATTGATTTTCGAGTACAGGGTTAAACTGCGAGGAAAATGTCTATATCTTTTAAAATTAACTGCGTGCTCATTACTGGTTTAAATTTATCCATTGCTGGAGAAAAAACATAAACAAAATAAAAGACTATAATTTAAAAAACAAACTATATTTGCGGACTTTTGTAATTAAACTGATTAAATAAAGGGTAACTTGTTTTATTAGTAACTTTTACAAAATAGAAGCCCGTCAATCATAAAAACAGTAAACCTTGCTCTTATAGCGGACATAACTGGTGCCAGTATCTTATATATTTCAATTCTCATTCAACATGACTGACAATGAGAGTAAAGAGATAAACAGTAATTTATATGTGCCCGGTTCTGTAAATGCATGATTGAAGTATATTCTTGTACATATATTGTTGTAAATGCATATTTATTATTCCTATACACTGACCATGACTTTTAACGTGCATGTATGTAGGTATTTGTAATATTTCTGTTGTCGTCGTCGGTGCTTATTTACATGAATTAAGTAAATTATAGATTTAAATTAATTAAAGCTTACATTTCACGCGAAGAAATCTTTGAATTATGTAGTATTTCTAATACTGTGAGCATGACCTACTTGGAGTTAATTATTGGTTGGATAGGGACATAGAATTTCATTAATTCCTAAGTTAATATCTCAATTATCCAACAATTATGTTCATTTATAATTTGGTTTGGGGTTAGTTTTAAAGTTCACATTTCTTGATGAAAGTTTGTAACTTATATAATATACCTATGGGTATGTTCATGTATACAATATAATTGCACACGAAATTTTATTATTAATAAAAGCTTCACAGTACTCATATATAATTTGCATATACGTGTGGGTACACTTAAATAAATTTTACCTTTATTAGTGTTTTTTTTACAAAATATTATAATTTTAGCATATTTTACGGGAATTTATAAAAATGTTATTAATATTAATAGCCGCTTAGTTGGCTTTCAAGTCATTCTTCATTCTTTAACATCTTTTTTATTTTTAAATGTATGTACACATAGATTCATTAAGTTAATTATTTAATAATGTCTAAATATAATGTAAGTACATACATTCAATAGTGTTTAACATTTCACCGCTAAAACTAAATAAGACTTTTGTGAATACCTAATAATAATAAAAAAACAAAAAGGTCTAGGTGGATTTGAAGGTTGACGAATATAAATGATCTTCTCACCAACTTTCTTTGTTAATTATAATTGACTTTGGAAACGTCTAATTTCGAAATATAGCAATTTATTTAACAGTAACTAAATATTTTCTTTACAAATGGTTTCTATTAAAGAAACGAGTATGCAAACAAACATAATACCTATTTACTATACACAATTCAAACGTCAAAACTGCATAATAACCGTAGTGCAGTGTTTCTAAATATGTATAATGTATTTTAGGTACTTGCAAAAACATAAGTACATAATATGTATCTGTTATTTTAGTCATAAATAATATTTTTTTAATTCAAACAGTACCTAGTACAAGCATTGTATATTTCAGATACAAAAAAATAAAAATATAAAGTTTATAAGCAAGTATGTACATTTAGATTTAAATTCTTCAATTTTATAATTAGACTTGTCCAACAACTTAAATTTCTTTTTAAATATTATATTTAGCGGTTTATATTTAATATCGTTAGAGAGTTTATTATATGTTGGACGTATAGACACAACATAAGACCTACTACTTTCTTGATAATTAGTGTCAACCTTTCGTAGTTTTCGATAAACTTTTAAATTATTTATAAAGGTAGATATTATAATATACAGTTACACAGGATATCCATAATCCTCGAGAACGGATTAATAAGATATCGAATGTTGAGCACCTCACCATTTAATGAAGTAATTTGAATGGTAATATGGTCATTTATAAAATGTTATTTAACATGGATTTTAAAAGGTAACTTCTTTATTATCGTACGCAAGACATGTGGTGATTGTGTTTTTCAAAATCTACGGAAAAATATTAACTTTTTGTCTGAACATTTTTTCGAAAAATTTCATTCAAAATAAGGTTATTTATGTATTTTTGCTATTTTTTAAGACATCGAAAAAGATTTTTTTCAGATAAATATATAGAAGTAGAATTACGAAAAAATCTTATTTTTGGGACTACGTCCTTTAAAAATGAATTTTTAAAGTATATAGAATATAGATACTTGATTTTCAATTATGTACTATTAATTAAAATTACAATGTTGTATTTTACATTATTGTTTGACATCCACTGTTCAATGCATATGCATTTTTTGACAGACATCCAACATTTTTGACGATGGTTATTTTAAAATGAGTAACACCTGTGACATGTAAATGCAAGTAAGAGAGCAATAACAATATCCAGTAGCAGTGACATTTCATTTGATGTTTGAGACACACACACACACGCACGTGTACATACTCACCTAGCTGTGTGGTCCTACCGACAAGTATAATCTACAAAGCATTGCAATAATAAATCATCAAAGTGCAGACCAGCCGCCAAAGTAAAATACAAACTTGATGAAAAATGTCCACGCAATTCGGTCACTGAACCAAATGTACAGGATCAAAATAATGTATGTATGTATAATTGTCTTTCGTCGTATAATTAAATCAGAGATATTTCAAACATAATTACTGTGTTTATTTTTTTAATAGTGCACACAGTTTTGGTTAAGTTTAGCATACTACATTCTATATATTTGCCTTTGAAATTATTAAATATATTTGCATAATTTTATTTTGATTATGTAATTTTACAAATATTTGCTTCCTCGATTGATATTTGACGAAATTTTATGATATTTTCATGTACAGTGAAATGCAAAAGTGGTCGTCTAGTTTTGATTAATATAATATTTAATTCATTTCTCCATGTACCAAACAAAGACATCATTTGCTAGATAAACAAGTACTCTTCGTTATAAGTAAATTTTGTGGCAATAAATATTTGATATTCCGAATTTTAGTATTTAAATATAATAAATTTTTTATTTATAATGATGTATGTATCTATAAAAAAACTCCGCCCTAGAAAAAGATAACCGATGATGTTTGTCTTAATATTTTGGAATCTGTTGTAAACGATTCTGACCTATAGGATGGCAGACGACTTTTGAAGCCCATATTATATGGCCTTGCATGAGGATGTATGTACATTGTACATAATTGATATATTTTTCTATCAATGACTTTGTAACGTTAATACATAATTTAAAATTTGATTTTCTTACATTTACACATCGATACAAGCAAAATAATTATTGGATATAAATAAATTCAATCAATTTTTAGTAAACATTCATACATTATAATCTATAACTATTATTCAACTTATAATACATCGATCTACATACATACATGCACAGAACTTGTTGCAATTTAACTGTTTTGAAACTGTGTTGTGAAACGAACGTGACTATAGATAAATTTTAATCAAAATAATCAAAGAATATCGAGACAGCCATTTTTTCACCATACAGTGACAATGAGTTATCGACATTACACCTACAAATTCCCGCTGACATATTTAGCTACTGCTTCACTTGAACCATCGACCTTTTGAGTTGTGTAACTTATAACATAATCCAGACCGTGTGTGTTCATAGTATATCAGTAGCGTGCATGACTAACTATTGTATAATTACTATTAATATATGCATGGGCAATATAATTGAATGTATTAGATTTGAAATATGTATGTATGTACATTGTACATCTATTTTTTCGAGGATATGTTTTACCATTCAAACAGAGGACATTCAAAGTGTAGAAAATTTTATAAAAAACACCGATTTTTATACTGTAGCGTTTTGCTAATTATTTTACACTGTTGGTTCAATTATCCTTTAATTGGAAGGTTGGAACAGACATTAGGAGCAAGAAACGTACATCAAAATACAAATAGTTATAAGAATATATTTATAGATAAGAATTCGTCTATCAAATTTCACTTACATTTAGCGTTTTACAATAACTACACTAAACATTAACTTACTAATTACACAATAACAAAAATTACACTTAATTAATTAACCTATGTATATCTATCTCACTACCACAGGGCCTGTATACCTTAATGTGAATTACAGCGTTCAAGGACAGAAATAATCAAAAACAGTTTAGATTTAACTTTGAGCACTTTTAAAAAATTTATAAATCTTATCTTCAAGACACTGTGATAACGACTGCCTCTATTCTCCTCTACTCGGTTGTCTCTACGCATGTATTACGTAATGTCCCTTTTTGAAAATTGTAATCAACAGAAATATTTAACTAAAGGCATTACGCAATACTATAGTTGCCATCGATTACAATTTAGCAGAATATTTGTGCATATCGCTGTCAATAAAGAAAAATATGTATATGTTTTAGGGTCGATCCAGACTATCGAGCCGGTCTCGGCTCGGTTTCTCTCCAATCAAATATAAATAAATAATAAACAATGAAATCATTCACACTATAGGTATCGCTCAGGTCTCGGTCCAATCACGCTCCGATACAGTATTACTATACTGAATTTTTGACTGGAGCGAGACCGTATCGAGACTAGTTCGTAGTGTATACTAGAGATTTTGAAGTCTCGGGATATCTCGACACAGAATCACTAATGTATACTGATGCGATTCGTTTGTTGATTAAAAATTATTTAACTCAAATGTGTACGTATCTTTAATCTAGAATATCTATTTAGAACAACCATTTTTTTTAATACAAAAATTAAAAAAATATTTTTATTTTTATCAGATTTGTACGACAGTTGGAAGATAAACCGATAAAAAATAAAGTCCCTTTACTTATAATTTAATAAGACGCGAGTCACTACTGAAGTGCATTATATCTCTCACTGTGTGAAGGTATTAGACTTATACCATCACACACAAGTGTTGAGAAAAAAAACTGTGTAAAATGAAACGTCGAAATGTTGATCAAGTTGCGCAAATAGCTTCTTGTATAGTCTGACAGCTTTAAAATTGATCTGTTTTGGTAACCATGAAATTTCGGCTACTGATTTATTTATGTGAAGATATCAAAACTGGAATAGATCACTTTATTTATTATTGCACGCTTTTTACATGATTTAGTTTTAATAGAAGCAGTGGCGTATCGTGGATATAAATCCTTATTAATGTAACAAATATAAATTATCTATGATTTGTCAAATGTAGGGGAACACCTAAGGGAAAAAACAAAATATGAATAAGAAACCAATAGATGTATTGTTTATTATTGTTATATTAGTTACGAATTTTCAGTATCATAAAATATAAGAACAAAATTAACAATAAAAAACACAACTCTAGGTTTCGAATAGAATAGTGGGATAAATAACCCTTATTGGTACAAAAGTTGCAGTAAAACTTTCTGGATGTACTTTGACCAATGATACACTTATCATGTGGCCATAAATTTTATTTGTAGCACATAACCTAGCCTTTAACATGAGGATCTAGAAATTTTTCATAATAATAACATAAATAGTTATTTTCCTTAGTAACATCTTCGTTCAGTTGGACTCATATAGGTTCGAGTTCAAGTCGAGTTTCAAGTCAAAAATAGCATTTAATATTAATTTACACGTTCAATTATAAAACTATAATACCTCTACGTCTTATTTTCTTGTATTTTAGTCGATATTTGTATGACGAGTTAAAGTTCACTGTAGGAAATTTCACTAAAAAATTTAGAATTTTTGATTTCGTTAAAAGTATATTTATTGTATAGAAAATGACGTGAAAAGTTGTTTGTTTCAAACCGCAGGTCTGTATCTCAAACCGTTCTCGAGATATAGCCTCTCAAAGTTTTAGTTTTTTCAAATTTTTGGAGAAAAAAGGCCATAACTTTTGAACGGGTCGTCGGAATTGAATTTAGTTGACGGATTAGGAATCAGCGTGTCAAAATCTATATAATGACATATGTAATACCTTAAAACTCAAAAAAAAAAATTTCGCGAAAAATCGAAAAAATTCAAAGGGGTATACCTTAAAAAAATGTCGATTTTTGACCAAATTTTTTTTATCGGATTTTAAAGTATTATACATGTCATTATATAGATTTTGACACGCTGATTCCAAATCCGTCAACTAAAATCAATTCCGACCACGCGTTCAAAAGTTATGGCCTTTTTTCTTAAAAAATTTTAAAAAACTAAAACTTTGAGAGGCTATATCTCGAGAACGGTTTGAGATACAGACCTGCGGTTTGAAACAAACAACTTTTCACGTCATTTTCTATACAATAAACATACTTTTAACGAAATTAAAAATTCTAAATTTTTTAGTGAAATTTCCTGCAGTGAACTTCAACTCGTCACACAAATATCGACTAAAATACAAGAAAATAAGACGTAGAATCATTTAGTTACTATATAAATATATAACTATTTATTTTAAAAAGTAAAAGCTTGAACTAAAGCTGTTTCATAACTAGTTTTTTTTGTTAATAGGAGGGGGAGGATTGATAAAATATACTTCCCCTTTAAAAATTTCACGCCTCGCCACTGATTGAGAGAGAAAGCTTTTCCCGTCTCATTTCATTAGATCGGTATTGTGATGAAAGGGGTACCCTGTATCTTCTAATTCTTAGAATTTACGGTCCTGTAGCTTAGAACTTATAGGAATCCTACTGTAGACTCAAACTGAACTGAAAATTTGTTGAAGAGGTAATTTAATATACAAATAATTTCTCATCTAAATACGGTTTTAAGGATTGGTACAACTCCTTATATATTACTTATATTTTTCTTACCCGTCACTGAAAACGAGAATTAATAATTGTTACATGTTTTTGGTATTTTTTGTATTTAAGACTAAATCGTGACTTTACGTCATATTTAATGCATACACGAAAAAAATGTGTATACGCATGTCAAATTTGTTTGGATTTTTAATTTCTTTTATAAGTTATTGTATGTTAACATGAAAAAACCAGTTTTAAAATGTATGTAAATCGTTATTGAAAAAGGTATAAATAAATATATATCTACATAGTTTTTTATATTAATTGGTACTTGTTGTTAACATCAAAATGCAGAAAAAAAATAAAATAATAAAAACAATTCGTATTGTTTTACGTAGGTATAATTTAAAACTGATATTTTGAATATAACACGTATATTATTTACTGGTAGGTTCTTGCGGTTTCAAATTCGATTTTTCTTTGAAACCAAATTCTTTTCATTATTTATTTAGTAGGTATACATATTCATATCTCCAAAAGTAATTGTGAGAAAAATCTTTAAAACATGTGTATATGTATAATATAATGACGTTAATGAGATTAATTGAAAATTATCACCAATTACCACAATTATATATTTTTGCGTCCTCGCAATATCGAAGATACGAGAAGCTTTGTGATCGTTTCAGATTGAGACAAAAAAAATGTTCTCCGATTTCAAAATTGTAAATTGATCTTTCTGTTTCACGTCAAGACAAACACTTTTCGTTCCGTGTCTGTCTGTCTGTCCGTCCATCTGTCCCCCGAATTCTTGCCACATGAATAATTCATTGTTTTAAATGTCATTTTGACGTTTGCATAATTTTAGATTTAGATTAAAATTGTCAAAAAATTAAAAATATACGAAAAAATAATCAGGTGCGTTTTAAGAAAAATTTCGAACTACTTAATATTTTTTAGTAAAATTTTATAAAAATTAAATGGTTAACCAATTCCAGACAATTTATCTAAACACTATTGGGTTTTATTTAAATTGTTGGTGAATTTAGCACGTGGAAGCACGGTGCATTTACTTGGCAGAAGTTTTTTTTATAACAATTCAAAATTATTTAATGATAGTTCATTTGGAGCCATCTCTGTTCTAATGCCAGATTTTATGTATTAAAAAATAACTTATGGTGTGTTACGATAATCGAATAAGTAGAAAAACTATACGGTACGGCACGGAGCACTTGTACGCGAGGATCGACCGCACTTGATTTTTTTTAATTTGAATTATAATAAATTGAACATTACTTTTCATTCTTTATATTAAAAAATAATACATTACACAGCATCTTTTCTATCAACTAAAGAGTTCGTGTAAAACGGTCCATAAGTCAAAAATAACACGAGCAGCTTCCAACAACGATCTCTATAGTAAATCATATAAACATACGAATAAAACAAAACTGTACCGTTAATCTGCCTTCCAAAGCGTATTTCATTGGCAATCTGGCAGTCAGATCTTTTGAACATTATTTTCTTCTTTTTCGTCTTCGTTTTTTGTTTCAATAAACGCACAAAACGCATCAAGAACAAACATTATGGTAATTTGGCAACTGGTCTGCACGGGGTCATATCTTATTATTGATAATAAAGTCAGTTTGAAATTTAATTATAAACTCATGCAACTTTAATTAATATTCATTTAAAAATTAATATTGACAGAAATATGGACTCCAACCATGTTCTTTAATTTTCTCTATTAAAAAGACAAGTTTAATTTTAAATTACTTAATGTTCAGATCAAAAATCATAAAATACTGTATTTTTGATAACCGGTCTTATATTCATAATCTGAATAAAACTAATTTGCTTAAGTTTAATAATAATTATCATATGCATTCATTACTATAATATAGATTGATGATTTACAATAAAATTAGAATGTGAGTTGATCTATTATAGTAAATATAAAGAAGTCCTGAGTAACTGATTCATCACCGTATATCCCAAACGTGAAATTTCAGTATTGTCTTTTTTTTATGACGTAAGCAATTAAGCACTCTCTAAGAAGGGATTTTCCGAAATTCACTCCTTAAGGTGGAAAAGGTAGTTAAACTTTTTTTTTTGTTTTGATACATTTATCTACATAAGTGTAAATTTTATACAAAATATGATTTAATTAAAATAAAAATAAATCTGTATCGCAATATTTCCAAATTCCCTAATAAGGGAAAAAAAGTTTTCCTAATTCACTCACTGGTTATAATAGTAATAATATCACTGCTAAAACCCCTTTTAAAGATAGTATCAAAGTTGCAACTATATTTCACACATGGAATATAAAACAACTTTATCTTTTTAGTTTTACTATCATTCGTGAAAAACTAAAAATATCTATCATTTCATTTGAAAAATATGTTTGTTTTATTCGGTTTGCATTCGGGTCTAGGCAATAAAGTTTGTCAAATCATTATATGCACCATTACGTTTCTTAAAAATGTACTATTTGTTTTTTCTTGTTTACAAGAACGTTGTGCTTTCGATTGATAATAATGTATAGAGTATAGATGATATTGGAATTTTTATGGAGTAAACTATATTTAAAATATATGCATCTGGAATGTCCATTTACGGTTAATAGATTTGTTTACCAACAGTAATCTATTGATTTAATATCTACATTTGTGCAGGATTTTATTATAATATTTAAATATATGTAGGTAGGTAAGTTCCTACAATCTAAAAAATATACTATGTATTTCAAATTTCTTAACTTATTTAAGGCCTTACATCTAATGTATTTACTCATTTTTGATTATTTTTTACTGACTTAAATGATGTATACATCTTAAAAATAATATTCAAAAGAAATTATAAGCAAACAATTTTTTTTTAATTTTTAGAGTTGGTGATAGTGGTAAAAAATGAGTAATAATGAATAAATCATAATGTAAAGGGGCTCCGTAATTCGGTCTCAAGTCAAAACAGAATCAAAATAAGCAACCTAAAATCGCCAAACCTATAAAAAGGCTTGAAAAAATGTCAGAACTAACAATAAGTCGACTTTGCATATGTAGTAAAACAGTTTTCAAACTTTAAAGTTAATGTCTATATTCTATATTTTAATTTAATTAAATATAATTTTCAAAGTTTGTTGAGTTGCGAAATATATATAAACGAATAATTAAAATAATCCCATGTGATAATAAATTACGTATAAAATATACGCTGTCGAAATATCAAAATACCATAAAAGAAATATTTTATAATCATCTTTAATCTTCGTTATAGGTATTTTGCGTATTTATTTTTCATACAAATTCTCTTTAATCTTTCAAAATGAATCATTTGTCATGATAAAATAGCACAACGCGAACGGATAAAAAAAAGTTCGCGAATAATTAAATCCCCTACATGAAAACTACATTTTATTTTAAAATGATTTAAATTAAAACTTGAAATACAATCTAGCTGCATGCACAAACACATACATAAATACTGTAACACATACAGTCATACAAGTAGTCAGTGGCGGGTCAAGAAAAACGAATAGACATTTATTGGTATAATATCAATAACTCTTATTAATATTATAAAGAAATATTCTCATGTATATGTAAAACGTTGTGCGGGTATTACATAAAATAAAATAAATTGAGTAAAATAGCATTCCATTCATATTATTCTTAAGTATGGATATTGATATCGCCTTGAATAATTATGATAAAAATAAAAATATCTAGTAAATTTATCTATTTTGTAACTACATTTACCATTTTCTTATAAGTATATTATAAAATAAACGACTCATTACTTTTGAACAAATTACTTGTGAAAAAATTACCTTCGAACAAATTATCTTTGAAAAATCTTTCGAAGAACTATACGGAACGCATCCAAATAGCACATATTAATCAACTATAAAAAAAAACTTTATCAATGTTTATTAAAAATACTTTTTTTTTATAAATATTTGTGGTGTCACCAACCATCCAACCAAGTTTCATTAATATCGATTCAGTGGTTCATGAGTTATGTATGTGACAAGGATTCAGGAGACAGACAGACACAGAACGAAAAGTGTTTGTCTTGACATGAAACGGAAAGATCAAGTTCAAAATTTGAAATCGAAGAACATTTTTTTCTCATTTTAAAATGATCACAAAGTTTCTCGTACCTTCGATATGGCGAGGAAATAAAATTATTGATAAGAATACTATTATTTTTCAGATTTCTATATCTTTAAATTTTATTAGTTTTTATACAACTACAAATAGTAGGTATTATTATATATTATTATTTCAGAAAATAGTTTTTAATAATATATACATACATAGGTATTCAAGAATCAATGCACTATTTTTTTTGTAATAACGTTACGACGCCACTGCTAGTGCATACACAGATATTCAGTATTTATATATCACGACCATTAACGCTAGTTCAACAAGTATATAAAACTGCCAAGTTTTTCAATTTGTTGTTTTTAGTTTTCAGTGAAAATCTCCACGGCGAGCGAGCGGTAGGAACAGCAGATTCGCGTTGCCAAAAAGTCACTGAGAATTTAAATAGATGGCTTTGTGTATACACGTCTTTGATATGCAAAACCAAAAAAAATGTCCGGTAATTTATGCGAGCGTAGCATCTAGATGCAGAAACTCGATTGTGTGACATGGAACGTATTTTTAAATCGGAAAGGTTATTGACTAATTGTGAATGCTTTCAGGACGATTCCCCTGTTTTCTTAAAATAGATGTTGATACTTGTTATCGATTATTAACCAGCACATTGGTTTATTTAATTAATTAAAATACTTTTCGTATAAGTATATTTATAGATGTTTGTTATCTTATAATTTGTATTTTACAGTTCATGCTACAAATAATTTCTCATCACTGTGTTGCAATACTATTAATTGATGTTATATCTTATAGAGATTAACTTACAATTAGTGCAGGGATCTGTGACTGGATTAATTATCTTACATGTTTTTGTGGTCTAGTATACACATACGTTTTATTAGGCAATATTTAATCTCTTCAGCGGTTAAGCTCAATCTCGTGAAGGTTAAAATTATAAGTGCATTTTTGACAAAAAATAAATTTTGATTGCTCTCATGACCAAAAAACTGCACCAATTCATGAAATTTCGAAATGGGTTTATCAAAAATATTTTTTTTTCTATTATGAATCATACACCAAAAAATTGATTATTTTCTATAAATGAGAAAAAAAAATTGTTCTCCAATTTTAAATTTAACTTGATCTTTCCGTTTCAGGTCAAGACAAACACTTTTTGTTCCGTATCTGTCTGTCTGTCTGTGTGCCCTTGTGTTTGTCTTCTGAATTCTTTTCACACGCATAACTCATGAACCACGGAACCGATATTACTGAAACTTTAAAATTATTAAAATCATTTATAAAGGTCAGGAGTGACACTGCAAAATATTTATTTTTTGAAGATATATCAAGAATGATACGTTACGTTTAAATTTTATAGATTTTTTTGTAGAGCATTCAATTTTCTGTAATATAGGTTACCACAACGTTTGTTGTAAAATGTTTTTTTCATTTTTATGTTATAATGAAACAGACCGACTTGAATTGATTAGATAATTATCAAAATAATTTGAACATACTGTGTATTCGACATTGTGTTAATCAATATTTATAACATGACTAGTTTATGTATTGCTATTCAATATGAAAAATGTATCTAGTAGTACAATGTATTTATAAATTTATATCCTTTTTAAAACTACATGATTAATGTAAGTATCGAATATTCTCTTCGAAGCATTTTTATTTTATTTATTAAAATAATAAGTCGGTGTTATGTTACAAAATTATAATTTATAAACAACACATGTAACAATGGAGTGGCATTGTTTATTTAATGAAGACTTGATATTTTATTGTTACATGTACACAATAACCAATTGACTGTGAGTGTACGCTGTGCCGAGCGTAATATGAAACCAGTTGTAGTTTGCAAAAGAGAACATAAAATATTTATAAATATACCCGTATTATGTTAAGTGCAATCAATCTAACTGTATAGATTTATCGGAGGATATAATATTTATATTAATTTATTTCGTTTATTATATCTAGATATTAATACATTATTTAGGTCTAATATATATATTACTTTACTGTGAAATAAACTTATATAACGTATAAAAGATTTTGTAATATAGACAGGGGTGAACTAGAAATATATTGTAAATAGGAATTTTTGATAATAATTAATTAATTAATAATTCTTACTTTGAATATTTCAGGGACTTCAATATATTCTACATTGAATTAACCACGAGCCCAATTTGTTATCAATTCATAATATAATATAGGCCAATCAAAAATGAAATGTTAAAATAGTTGGGAATTGATTTACTTAACTTTTTTTAATACATACATAAATAATAGAAAAAGTTTCTTGGCGTTATAACTATGTTGTCGTAAGAGAAAAACTACCTAAAATATGCTTGAACTTCCCAATGAACTTTTATTATACTGCTCATATACGCAGTATTTACTGCACGTATAAATACATCTAATGTAATAAATTCTAGATGACCATACGAGAAGTATTTTATGTATATGAATGTACTATGGACTTCAGAAGTCGTGTCCCACCATAAAGGTCAGAATCACTCATAACAGATTTAAACTAACAACATCGGTTATCTTTTTCTAGGACGGAGCTTATATAGTTACATCATTTTAAATAAAAACACTAATATACGTCCATTTAATTTTATATTAAGTTTAACATATTTAAATACTAAAATTCGGAATATCAAATATTTATTGTCACAAAATTAACTTATACAATTTTCATTAGATTACCTATATATAATAATTTAATCGCACAAATATGTATGAGTATACTATAAACGAAGAGTACTCTTTTATTTAAATGATTTAAATATTATATATTTATTTAAATGATTTAAATATTATAATAATCAAATGGAAGAAACCTACTAGGTTTGTGATAAGCGAATTTTAATGAAAACTGGTCGACCACTTCTGCTTGCGACTCTACATTTAAAATGAATAATTCAACTGGCTGAAACATTTCTTTCAGTATGCAAGTGAGTATGAACAGTACGTGTGGCTGTAGCCTAAATGTGTTTTTTTGGTATACATTTGTAATGACAGTGACACAAATAAATCATCCTGTCCTTAATACTGACCTTTTATGTATTTAATAATTTAAATTTATCAAACAATAAGTATGCATTACCTAATTGTTCACATTCATGAGTCAAATGTATTTTAAAACTTCTAATGAGGTTAATCGCTTGGCTCGCCCTTTGATACACTTACCAGTCCGCCCCTGTATACAGGGTGTGGCATTTTAATCTTGTTGTAGTTTGTCAGTTGCGAATTGAAAATAAACTGTCATGTTAAATTACCTACAGTAAATGATACCATTTTAGTAAACATGAACCAGTGTCAGCTCATTCGTCAAATATTGCTGGCGTTTAATGTAAACTGATTTACATGAGTTAAGTATTTATTTTGTTATTACGATAATTAGTGAAATATATGTAGATGAATATCGCACACTCAGTAAAATACCGTCATAAGTCAAAATGCCACAAGGGTTATGATCATACATTGTTTTTACCTTAACCCTTCACCACTTTCCTAAAGACAAGAAACTTCATTATTATACTATATGTGTATATTTATTTTGATTTATAGTCTTAATTCTCAACTTAATTATATATTTCTGAACTATTTACACTTGTGGGTTACTACAGTATTTTATTAGGTGAGCGATATGTAATATGTTTGTATAAACTTAATAATAACATAAAACACTTTTTAAGAAAAAAATAATACCAACCTAAAAGCACTGAAAAATATACTTAATAATTAAATTTAAGAGTATTTGAAATCGGTTTTCATTATTAAAATATTTTGTATTGGCTTGGCATTGACTTCAAAAACTGTTTTAATTATTAGGTATACTTTTCACTGTTTTTAGAATTTTTTTGAAGTCGATTTTATTTTATTTTTTTATAGAAATGATATAATATTAATGATTTAATAGGTTGGTTATAATGATCCAAATTCTAGTGTGTGTTACTTTTTATGCTACTCTATTTAAAGGTTGAGGAATAGAGTTAGTTTTACCGAGGAAGATGTAGTTCTACGTTAAAAATTAAATAAATCATTTCTGTGCTAAATAAAAATTAGAACTTAATTCCACGTATCTTTTGCTTCTAGGTACTATTCTTTTTGTAGATTAATTGTCACTTTGTAACTTATGTATTAATATAAAAATCTGAAGCTGTGAACAATAACATATTTTATTCACTTTATGAAGAAAACTACATTATATTACCTCAACGATGCAATATAAGAGATACATTTATTCGAATAACGATGATAAAAATCTGTTTATAGATATACATACATATATGTATATGAATGCATTGAGGGAATATTTTCTTACATTGTAACGCAACATTGTTGCACACAGAATGATTCAGTGACAATATGACATTTTTATGTTATCGTAAATAAATACGTAATACTGCAGTCCATTCTGAATTATATATTGATATACATTCGGCCGTGTAATAAACACTGACTTGCAGATGACTATCTATCCATCTAAGCAGTGGCAGTTCTTATGAAAAAGCTCAGGTGCAATCACTCCGGTTCTAAATATCGACGCTAGAAATAATTTTTTTTGTAAGTGTTAAAACTCAATTAAATTAACGGTTTTTATTGTTCAAATAATAATCATTTCATTATTTGAAACCAACATTTCTCAAACAATTTTTTGATAAAACAGTTATTTATAGGGCAGTAGTTTTCTCTATTGTAAAGAGGTGGTAGTTTTGGCGGCAATATTGATTTCTAGTGTCGATATGAATTAATTAATTAATTGCATTATAAAAAAATACTTAACTTTTTAGGCGCTGGTCAAAAGAGATTATAAGTATTAAACATTTATATTTTTAATTAAAACCGTTCTTAGTAAAAGTAAATACGTTAAATATAGGTAATTGACATCCAAAAGTACAGTTTAAATGATGTTTTAACATTTAAAAATACTTGATATTGTCGATCATACAAAAATCTGAATCCAAGACATTAAATCTTTATTTATACGAGTATATTTCCGCTTCATTATAATTCAAATTTCCATACCTCATTTATCCTATTCTAGGACCGTCACTGCATTTCTGTAATAAAATCAGGCTGTAAAAGAATAACGTTGTGGCATCGTTTTAATAAACCTTATAATGACTGCTAGTACAATAGAGTTTACCTTTTTACAGACAGTATATTATAATGGCCGCATATAATAAAGAAATCTCAGTACGAATGTAAAAATAACTTTTATATATCAAACGAGGATCATAACTGTACATGTTTATCACTTTATCATACAAAGGATATGTGTGTGTTTTATTATTTATTTTATATAATAATGTGCACACACTATAAATTTAATACTTGTATAAGACAAAGCAGCTTAAAACGATTTTGTTGTAAAAAATTGATGTAGGTACTTATTAATTTTATTTTACAATCGTCTGTCTTTACTGATACGTTCTTGAAAACTGACTAGTTAAACAAATGGAATAAAAATACTTATTTATTTTCAATTAAAAAAATATACATTTATAAAGTACCTAATTACAATTAATTAACTCCTTTTTCACCCTGTAGTTCAATTTTAAGTGGTGTCACAAGGGGGGTCTTATTTCCCATTTAAATAACATGAAAAAATTATTCTTTAGTACTAAAGTTGGTATTAGTGATACAATTTTTTTAAGGACGTCATCCTTCAGCGAGAATTTATTTTAGGTCAAAAACTAAGGTATTTCGTAACGAGAGCAAAATTTTTTTTGACACACCTTAGCTCTAATGTATAATGCAACAAAAAAAACTTAACTTATGATAACTAAACATCATTTTGCTGAGAAATTTATGATTTAAATCTAAAAATTCTTATTATCAAATATAATACATAAGTAAAGATACACTGTTCTGTATCACTTATGTAGGAAGTATTTATAAAAATATTAATAGCATCAAATTTTAATTGGGTAACTAAATGTATAGTACACATCTAACTGTATGTATTAAATTCAGTTTTATTAACTTTAATATATTTAGTTATAATGAGGTCTTCAAATTAGCATGGTTAATTATATTATAAATATATTAAATAATTAAGAAAACTAACGAGAACAATTTGCGTTGTTTATTTAGGAAACTAAGTAAGTTGTTACGTATAATTTATGTTTTAATTTGGGTATCTAAGTGTTCATTATAAAATATGTATTCATTTGTTAACCCTTTCATAGCATTTCACGCACTACTATTTTTTAGATATAAGTAGAATAATTTTCGATGATTCGATGAACTAATATTACTTAATAATTTAAAGGCGACTATATCATACTTACAAATAATAATTCTTCAATAAACATACAATATTTGGGATAAAAAATAAAAGTAAAAGTTTTTTTTTATAATTTATAATTTTTGGTTTTAATACATCCAAAAAATATTGCATAATAATATTAATATCAATAACAATTTTTAAACATACAAAAAAGATTTAAATATAAAAATATTCATGTATTTACCTACGACTATATAAATAAACGCATAATATATATGTATACAATTTTTGATTAAGATTTCAAAAATGCTACTAGCATAATAATAGAGCCTGTAATCCATAAATAAATACAACCATTATTAAATAAATTATTATCGACTGTTGAACTCACGTAAACTTATTTTCGTATGTGTCAAGAATTATCAACTAATCTATAGAACATATATGTTATAAAAAACAGCTTTTTAATACTTAATATTCAGATATCAAACGTAACATATTATTTCCATTTCATTATCATTTTTGAAACATGTAAATAGCAAGATTATGTTTAATGTTCTTGAACAGGTCATTATAACAAAAACATTTTTCGCTAACTCATTTCTAATCCACCTCACACGATGTTAAATAAACGTTGTGTTATTATGAATATCCGTGATGAAAAATTGTTATTATCACTAGATCAAACAGAAGTGCAGAAGTGCATATACTTTTGAATATTATGATATGTGTATTCACGGTGTAGCACCATAGGGTATGGATAATATTTTCTTCTTCGATTCTTGGTATTTTGATCGACAACCACAATTTTATATACGTTTGTATTATGTTGATTTGAAGTAATCATAAAATATAAGAAATGACAAAAAATTGTTATACTTGTATGTTATACAAAATATAATATTTACATATTAAATAGAAATAAATAACAAATTTCTATCATTTCATAACAGTATTTTTGTTGATGAAGATAATCATATAAACATAAACATACAAAAAATATTACGTCTGATTTTAATAATTTTGTATTTAATTGAATGTGATTTGTAATAATTTCTGAAAATTTACGAAATATTTTTCTTTTCACTAAAATTTGATCTGAAGAAAATAAATATGTAAATTATGTTTTACTATTATAAAATTTCAAAAATTAGAATGCCGTTATTGCACTCATAAGGAGCATATTTTTTACTCACATCATCCATGACTTAATTGAGGCATATTTGCTGTAAAATGTATACACTACTATGGAGATAGGTAGGTAAAGACTAAATAAAAACAAACTAGAAAACATTTGTATACAAATATTCTTACAAATGTTTACGAACAAGTACATATTATATAAGTAATATGGTAGTATTTTGATATCAGAATATTTATTTAAATATTCTTCACAATGAAATACACACTTTACATTGACCGTGAATTTATTTATACTCGTATGTGATATCAAATGAATAATCTTTAAAATAAACAGAATAATTTGTATCTTGTCAAATTTATCTATGCGAATTTTAATGTATCATTATTACATATTTTTTATTTCAAATCTGGACAGACTTTGATGGTTTCCATGTTTACTTTTATTATCTAATAATGTTATAGTGAGTATTCTTTATGGCCTTTCATCATATTTTTTATATATGTTGTTTATTATTAATTATTTTATCCACGACTTATATATAATACATGTATTACATACGTAGTTTTTACTATATAATGCTATATATTATTCACAGAGGGAATAATGAATAATTTGAGAACTTGTGATTGGTGCACAAGCGGGTATAATGGTCATTATACCCGCTTGTGCACCAATCACAATTTTTCATATAAAAAATACTATGGAAACAAAATACACAAACTCCAAAGTCTATTAAAATGAGTGAAACGTATCGGTGATTACATGCGAAAAATGCGATAGAAGCTAATATTGGTACAAGATAATTTCCCTAGTGGCTGTTTGCGGAACTAACGTTTGACATATACATTCACAGCTGTGTGATATCACAGCGAGTTTATTGTAATTTTTTATTCTTTACAAAAATTATAGTACGAAGTAGTGAAAAAGACTATAAAACCTCTTCGCGAGTGTGAACAGTATTTTAAAAGTGACATGTTGATGTGTAAGTGTTTCCTTTTTTTATCATTATTCATATTCATTTCTACATGACGTTTTGTTGAAGCTTGCATTCCTTGTATTCTGTTGTATTTTATGAAAGTGATTCAAATAGTCGTGGATAAAGTACAGTATACTACTCGCAATAATGGCAATTATTACCTCGGAATTTCTTCTCCCTCGCCGCTACGCGGCTCGGTTCGAAAATTATCCTCGGTAATAATAGCTATCATTATTGCCTCGTGGTATAATATACTATTATTAATAAATTAACAAGTATTTTGAAAGAGATATTTTTGTGTAAATAGATACATAGTTTTTTTAACCATATGCTAATTTATTTTTGTAATATAAAATATTCATGCATTTATCATATGTAGTTTTTTTTTAAATATTCATTCTAATAATATAATTGTTTCAATTGTTTTTATTCTATCAATTAGGTAATTAAAATATAATATTGTATATTTCATCATTTTTATATACATCTTAAAATCAAACAAACACCAATTATCCAATACCGTGATCACTAAGCAAGATACTTTAAAATGATATATCTAGAATGAGAGAAAAAAATATAGCATATCTAAAGCAGTGCATCCATAAACATACATTTATAATAAAAACGGCGTGGAAAGTATTCACTTTACAGCGTTTTATCTAAACGGCGCGTTCGGGCCCTGCTTGAAAGAATACACATCACATTTACATAATCACAAGTTTTGTAATTAAAAACGGCCTCCTTAGTGGAATATGTTATCCAGACTCGGATCTTAACACCTCACACCTGCAATAAGACAATCCTCTTGTTGTGTACTTGTCCAAAGACAATGCGTCTTGTTAGGGAAAATTACTCTTAAGTAGCTGACCGTAGAGAATTTTAAATACATTTTAATACGTTACATATTTGCACAATGTACATTGTATTTACATATTATATTATTGTTTGTTGAAATTAATTTTATATTTTTTATTAAAAATCTTTACCTTTTTCTTATAATCAGATGAAAATATGTGCTTTAATAAAATGCTTCTTAAAATTAAAAATAATATTATATTCATTTAAATTATAATTGTAAGGTTAAGTATATCCCTTACTAAAATTGTCGTTCTAGATAATATAATGTAATTATCAACAGAGGAAATAATAATTAATATTGATTCTAACGTTGATATGTACTTCGTTTGTATAAATGGATATATAATTAGTTAAAACAACTTATATTTCCATTAATACGTGTTCAGTAGACGTACCGTAACTCCATGTAATTTAAATCGTTATATTAACATTTATAGTGGAGACAAACGAAGGAAAGAATTGAGTGTGTGATGAAAATTGTCGCACATGTAGACTACATAATAATAGGTCTATATATAAAAGTTCCCATCCGTATATTGTGGAAAAATATTTGACAGCCCTTTGAGTTTTATTTAATTAGTATAGAATAATAACAAAACAGATCAATCTACTGTTCTTTGTATTAATTATTTTATCTTCAAATAATTAAAATGTGAAACGAAACATAAAAAAATATGTACTGGCAGTAGCCAGTTGTAACTGCGCTAATTTATATCTAATAAAATATAAATATAATTGAATATTTTAAAATAAGAAAAATATTTTAATGTATTTAAGTTTCACTACTCGAATCTGAAATTCTATTTGTTAAATAATTTTCATTTAATATTGATAGCATAATTAATTTTCATATGTATGTGTAAATATTTAATGCAAGCAGGATTACCGTAATTACATTTTGTCATTACGTTGTAAATTTAAACAATAGCATTAGTTATTTACAAAATATAACCATTAAAATTTAATCCACCATGGGGAGCCATATAGCTTAAAAATATATTGTAATTTTTATATGAGAATTATTATAAAGTTTAAATAAATAGTATATATATACTTTTTTACCCATTTATATAAATAAATATTCTCCTAATTTTTATAAAATCGTCAAATTTTCAATTAAAAATAAAGATTTGATTAAATATTCAATATAAATAAACTATACCAACCTACAAGTAACAAAATATAAGTTTACTGTAAATTAAACTATAAACGTCATATTTTATGATTTGACACCGCACAGTATGTGTTAAACATGCGTACCAACTTATATTTAATACGTGACTGATTTTCCAGTGAACCATTTAGACATTAACAGTGTATCTAAACACACAATAGAGAACAAGAATTCATTTTAATATTATATTATTTGCACTGTGCATTTCATTTGTCTATAATTAGTGTACTGAACGCGAGAGTTTGCTTCAGTATATATGTATACACAATATACATATATTCATTGCAGGTGGAGCCGATTTGCAGATTTGTTATACACTCTCTGTTGAAAGTTGGATAAAACAACCAGATTATGACTGGAGATGAAATACAAATACTGTTTTAAGTACATATTGTACCATGTATTAATATTGTATATGACGGTAGAATGGTTCTGTGTACTTTGCTGTGTCTGTGGTATTCAACAAAGCTTACTGGACGGCTTCTTTTTTTGTATCAAATTCCATCAAAATACGTTTTTATCAATACAATATTTTATTTTCATAAAAATCTATATTTTAATACGTGTATCATACGTTTTTTTAGTATTTACATATTATAAAAGTAGGTGCATACAAAAAAATCATGTATGTTGCCGTTAAGACAGGTAAAATAAAGTTAACACACATGATTTCTCCTCTCGCTGTTTGTTTATTTCCCCTCACATCGTTCAACAGCATATTACCAATACTCCTAGCGCCACCAAGCGGTAAAAATAAATAGTTTTGGGGTTCTGTCAAACGTAGAGAATTCCAAATCAGTTCGCGTTTAATTACAGTGTTTTTATTTGGAAATTTTTGTTGTAAAAACGGTTAGGTTAAGATGTGTACAAAAAAAATCATGTGTGTATATTGCCGTTAAGGCAGGTAAAATATTGATCAAATTTCAACCATAGGCGATACTAGTACAAATAAGTACCCTAACTAATTTAATTACAATATAAAAAAATTTAGAAACATCATTTTTATTGCATTTTTAATATATATTTAAGAAAACGATAATGTCAATAGACTTTCCTTAAATGTTGAAACATTTTTTCACATTCAATTCACTATCCTTTGAAATATACATGATACGACACTTTAAGGACTTTTAGGTGCGAACATTTTATACATATTTAAACAAAATAGATTCTGCTAAATTCTTATATCTGTTTAGGGAAAGATACATTTTCAACCATCTTTGTATGTGGGTGGTTGAGTTTCTTATATGTAATCTATTTGTTTTTTTATTATAAAAAAAGTATTTTGTATTTCAGAAAGCTTATTGGTTTAATAATGTAAAATTGTTTTCCAGGTAGCTTTAAACGTATTTTTATATGGACACATATACATATAATACGAATATTATTTGCGTTTTAGTATTGTTTAGTCTGAATTAATTGTTAAATCAATGTTGAAATATAATTATTTAATCTTATAAGTATTACTTTGTCAGTAATTTTTGATATGTTACTATAAATTTCTCTCCCTCTCCTGGAGTAGGCTTCTATACAGTGGCGTAACAATAGGGTGGCAGAGCGGGCAAAATGCCACGGGCCCCCGGCCTGAGGGGGCCCCTGGCTCGAGAGGCCATGAGAAAAGGAGGAACCTAACATTTATTACGAAATTTTGTAAAATTTATTAATTATGAATTTAATAAATTTAACTTAGGTACACTGTCAGAAAAGTATTCTTGAATTTAGTATATTTTCGGGATTTTTGCGATATGCTATAAATTAACTCTAATTTTATTCTTGAAACAACTAAAAAATTATCTTGAAATAAGCATATACTTGATTCAAGCCGAAAAAAATACTACATTCAAGAAAAATATAAAAAAAATTTTTTATGAAAAATTTGTACCTATACCTTAGGTAAATTTTATAAAAAAAAACTGAATTATTTATTAATTAAGATTTTTCTGAATATAAAATTATTACGGTTGGTAGAATGGAAAAAATTTGTAGTAAAACAATTTTTTTTTAACTTTAAAGACCTGCATGGGACAGTAAAAGATTTTCGAAGAAATTCAGCGCCTACTTTTCTTACACATTTAATTCTTTTTTTATTTTTTCATTATCAAATAAAATTCGCTTCCCGCGGTGGTTGCGCGGACAGGGGTATTCAAATATTTTTTCGTCGATTATCTTATAACTTTTATAACTTAAAATTTAAGAAGTAGAAAGATTAAGCTTTGATTTGTATAGGTACATCAATTATTGACCTATACAACTACACGTAATTGTTATACATAAATAAAATCTACTATATTTTAAAATTTATACAATTTTTGGCAACAATCAATAGTAAAATTTTCAATTGTTGTAAATAAATTTTAATGTTCAATAATTAGTTGTTTGTGACGGGGCCCCATCCGATGTATTTGCCACGGGCCTCAGATGGTATAGTTACGCCGCTGCTTCTATAGGTATAACAATTAATCCAGACTAAAGATTATACGGAACGGTTCATCATTTTTCCCGGGTCGATATTATATTCTCATAGCTCTCTCTATAATATTTAACGAAACATTAACTTAATAATCGACATCCAATAATCACCACAAAACGAAATACGTCTTTTTGAAATGATATCTAACAAATATAAATACTCGCATCGCAAAAGAACAAAACTGACTAGCATTACGTGTAAGTATAAATATTTTATAAGCAGACATGTGCACGCTTTGATAGAGATAGTAATGCTAAAATATGATATTCTCCAAATATAATAAACGTCAGTGCAATTCTCTTCATCTTTTTTTTGCTCCTCCTTTCATTATTTCTCTGTATCTGGGGAGGTGGTGTGAAGCCACGCGCATCTCACGGTACTGAATATCACGAGCATGTTGCTTGTATTTTGTGTTACAGTGGTTAAGCCCGACATGACGTTTTGTTTCGTTTGTGTGTGTGTGTGTGCGATTGAATTATGATATAGATTTTCTAACCATATAAAATACTCCATGCAGAAAAATATTTAACATTATTGTGAATATGTTTTAGTATTATGAAAAATGATGTTTACAATTAATTTGTTTGTAATTTTGCTTCTTTGCAATATCCGAAGGAAAGTGGAAGCTATGTGATCATTTCTTAAAGCAAAAATGTGCTCTTTTCGTTCCGAATTTCTTCTTTTAATCCTTGTCGCACTTATAACTCACGAACCACTGAACTGATATTAATGAAACTTGGATTGTTGATATAATCATGATATGTACATTAATTGTTTCGTTAACAATTATACGTTATGGCATTAATTTATGGTCTGATAAGTTCATATTTAATAAACGAATTATGGACAATGGAAGCCAATTTTACATTAATGAATAATTTATCAATTGAATTATATGTATGTATTGAAAAGGGCTTAACTATTCATTAATTTAAATATAGCTCACTTAAATCTGTTTATCTTGCAGAAATGCAAATATACCTAATCTCATCATCATATTTTAAAAATGATATAAAAATACTGGAGTACCTCGTTTAATTTTCATCCTATTGTACTGAGATATTTAATTACATTTTTACTACCTAATTTAACGATTTCTCAATTCTTTTTTTAGAATATAATTGTGCTATCGATAATTCCACGAAAAACATTTTTCCATATCATAAAATGTCAAAAATCATCCACAGTGTAACTAGAAAGTAGCCCTTCCAATTACTGCAGTTAATCAGCTCTGACATTTACAACGGTTCGAATAGTAAAACAAAGATAAAACTGCCATAAAAACTATTAAAACCGTATAAAGCTTTTAAAACATTTATACTCTGAATAATCCCAGACTAAACATTAAATCTAAACTTGAAATAATTATGCCTACCATCAGCTGTTGGGTCGAGCCTCTGACTATGCGAGTATGTATGCGTGAGTGTACAGGGCCGACTTAGGTTAAGGTAGGAATGTGATTATTTTTTGAGCCCTTGAAAAACCTTCTAATGTGTGACGAAACAGTACAGTCAATTTTCACGAAACACCAATTGTTATTACGAAAATCTTAACCTTGCAGTTCTTATATACAAAAACGTTTTGTTTTTTAATTAATATTTGTACAATATATAGCCAGTAGGTAGCATTATAAAACCAAACTCGATATTAGGTATCTGGAGGGACTAAGATGTGATCTGAGGCAATCAAGGCAAAATACAGTCACGATGCCCATTCAGTCAGAATTGCAGTTCTTATTTTATATTTTTATTGAGAAGTACGTTATTTTACACTCCATTTAGAAAACGTATCCTTATATTTCTTAATATAAGTATAACAATAGTATATTTCCTTCTGGCTGCTAGAGTTAAATATCTATAAATAACAATTATCTATGGTTGAATTACATTAGAAAGAAATAATACTTCATAAGGGAAAATGTTTAATTTCTATTAAATCTTATCATACCTGCGTTCAATAATTTAAGTCTTCTTCAAATTAATTTTAATTATATTAAAAATTTGTAAATACATATTCATAAATTGTATACTTTTGTTTAATAAAATATCAATTTGATCAAATATTAGAGATAATTTATAAAAATTTCTATACGTAAACTTATTTAAAAAAAATAGTTTTTGCACTGGTGGATATTTTAAAAATCATAAAACAAGGTAACTAAAGCCTATCCTGCATATATATCGGTGTGCGTAGTGTGAGAGGTTTCCAACAATTAGGTGTACCCTATAGTTTCTACTGAAGAACTAGCTAATGGTATCCATGCCGGTCACTTGGTTAGGGTCCCAAGGACACACCCAGCTCGAGGCTCTATTCGGTGGAGTTCTTAACAACTTTCCTACGAAATCTATTTGATAATAATAA
This sequence comes from Sialis fuliginosa, assembly GCA_961205875.1. Lineage (NCBI taxonomy): Eukaryota > Metazoa > Arthropoda > Insecta > Megaloptera > Sialidae > Sialis > Sialis fuliginosa. The sequence goes on along the minus strand of OY540813.1, from coordinate 9,221,231 downwards.
TAATGATATTGTACTGTAATTATCAGTTTGCACACCTGTCTTTCAAAGGTTATATTACATTATATATTTATAGTAATGTGTCATATACAGAAAAGTGATTTAAAATTGTTCTAGAAAATTCGTTTCATTTTATGTTTAAAGGTAATTTAATTGTATATATATAATAGTATTCTTTGAATTGTTTAAAAAAATAAAACAACTGGATATGGGAAATATTTAAAATATTTGCGGTGAATAATTTTATTTATATTTAATGAATAAATATAAAAAATACCAAAATAGTTTCATCAGGTTTCTTAGTTTATCTTATTTATTATCGATTAGGTACTTTTATATCATTCTGTAATATTTATAAAATATTAAACGAACAATTTAATTTTTTATCTTCCGTATTTTACAGTCTGAATCCGGAACTAGATTATACATTCAATATAAGTACTATTAACTACATGTACATTGAAACAAATTAACATATCCAATTTTCAGTGACTTTTGATTTATCACGTGATTATTTTTAAATATCTGACAATTAATTACTATTTATAAACATAACTAACTAATTTACTCCTGCTGATTCTATATTTTACCACATTCAAACAAGCACCATTAAAGTTTAAATTACATAATATTAGAAGCACAGTGGTTATCATAGCTCGATACAGTGGCGGATATACCATACATAAATATGGGATCTAGTGATTACAATACTGGGCCAAAAACATTACACTGGTATTACGGTATTAAAATTGATATTCCCCTAAATATTGTTTTTCAGTAAAATACGAATTTATATTTATTGAAATGAAATTAAAACATAGGGAGAAAATAATTATTGAGTACAACAATAACATACCACAAATAATTTTTAGCTGATAAAATGATATTTTGGTGTAAAAATCAAATGTATACGTACACAAAATATTTTTGCACCAATACAAAAAAAAATGGCCGGGATCCAGTTATTGTAATCACTAATATACTTATTTCATAATTTGTTAATTTAAGTTTGATAAATAAATAATTACCTACAACAACCTATAAATATTATCTAGCACGCAATGAAAATTTAACATACTCTGTACCAATTTATTAAATTAAGAGAAAAAAATATGTGGATTTTTAAATTAAATGTCCAACTGTCTGACAACAGAACAATTTACATAAAATAGTTGATAAAAAGAACACTGTATTATTAGAATTATGAACAAAATGGAAAAATAAAAATTTTCCATACAATTATAGCATGTAATCTAGTATGTGTGTTAATGTACACTTTACTAGTCCCCATGAATTTTCTTCGGAGACTGCCACTGTATCAAATATGTATTCAACAATTTATTCTCGTAATAATATTTATATACTTCAAAGTACATTATATGATATTTTAAACTGACATTTATTTCATACGATGATAAACGCGAAGTCGATTTGAACGAAGATTTATTTGAGAATACCAGCACATCTATAAAATCTGATAGCCGTGTTTGGGCAGAGATGGAAGGCATTCATTTGGAAGGAGCAAAAAATCTACTGGCCCACTAGAAATTAGAGGTTAGACTTCATGAGTGTGGCGTTGAAGCCTCTCCTTTATCAGATTGCGTGAGCATCCATCTCAATACTATATAATTAGTTCAAAACTACTCTGTATATGCTAATGGACTATAGAGAAGAAAAAAAAACAATTATTTGTTGAAAGCAATTTATGAGTTTCTGTGTTTTATTGCTATTTAACTATTTACAAAACTGCTCACTTGGTACGAAGCTGTATATATCGATATTTATCAATTGTTTTAGTGCTTTATATTTCAGTCGTAAAATAAGTTTATGTGTACATATTTACATAAAGTAATAATTATAATAATAATAATGCTTGTTGAATATTTCAGTCGTGTTTTTTCAGAGAATTGGACAATTTTTATTTTGCATTAGATATACATAGCTAGCACAACTATTTTTTTTTCCTTTTTATATGTACCTACATACAAGTTTTATGGATATTTCATTTGATATAGCATAGTGCATAAGCATTAAGAATTAATTAAGAATGTCATATAGAGGTGATATCTAAAAAAATAATACTTGAAGTTGTATTATAAGCGTTAAAAAATATAAATGTATACATGCCTTAATAGTATCCTAATAGTATCCTTTTTGAAAAACTTGTTTAGTTTCTATCAATTCAGTCTAAATACGGTCATAAGCAATTCGATAAGACTAATTTTTATTAATGCCGATAATTACAAATGATTGTTTTTAAAACAGGTTACTATGGCTGGTTTTGCACTAATAGTAGAAAGTTGGAAATAAACTACCTAGGTTTGATGTAAGCAAAAGCGACATCGTGTTGAAACACCTGCGACGTTATTTTTTGGCATTCAACAATCGTAATTCTTTAAATATATTTTTTATGATTATTTGCAACACTTCGTAATTATACAATTATTTCCAAAAGAGTAATTTTATTATAATAGATTTCATTTCGGGGACATAAAATATAATGAGATAATACTAGAATTAAACAGAACAAAAGGTCATTTTTTGATATTTAAAATAAAAGTATAGCCACGTATAATATAGTAATACTGTCAAAATATGCACGAATTGAGGCTTCCGTGGTGATATAACCTGGTATTTGATGACAAAACTTTTTGTTCAATAAATGTTATCATTTAAGTTTCGTGTCTATATTCAGTCTTTAAGAATTTAATATACATTTCTAAAAAAAATAACTTAACTCCCACTATACATGTTTTACTTTATTACATAACAGTCTATTAACTTTCGTGAGTTTCAAAAAGTTAATGTTTCAATTGAAACCAGTCGAATTATTCATTTTAAATGTAGAGTCGCATGCAGAAGTGGTCGACTAGTTTTCATTCAAATTCGCTTATCACAAACATTGTAGGCTCCTCCCATTATAATATTTAAATCATTTAGTATATCATAATCATAGTATTTGTATTGTATCAATCTCCCTTTCTTATTATTATATGTATATATCTGCGTTTTGTATTTATAAAAATTAGACATACTTCTAAATTTTATAAATACATTAATAAAATAAGTCTAACGATGAATAACTAATGCAAAAAATACAACAAATTTACATTATTTATGCATACATAATTCATATAATATATTATATTACAAGGAATACGTTACAATCTAGTATATATTATACGTGTAGAACTCGTTGTAAGGTGAAATAAAACAATTAAAGGTATTATGGCTAGAAAATACATCAACAATTACCAAGTGCAGTGATAAGGTTGTAAAATCACCGAGGTGAATATTAGTGTTTGTTTGCTATATGTTATATGGTATTTGTATTGTCTTATTGTATGTTTATTAAAGCTAATGTTAACGTCCAACTTCATAATCTGCAGTATTAAACGTATTTATCCAAATATAACTAAAATTATTTACCTATGTTTTAATAGCTTTACAATGTAAGTATTTACATATTAAAATTTATAATTTTCATTAGTTTCATAATGGGAAAACCGGTCAAAATTATAATATAATAATTAGATATAATCAATTAGTTGATATTATTATATTAAAATATAATAATATTATTTATTACGTATGTGGCATATAAATAATTCATCTTATTTTATTAGGATACCGAAGAAACCCTATTAATCTCACCTTGTCATTCTTCCTTCCTGTTCAGTCAAAGCAAAATATATCTTAAACTACATATATATAAGCTAGATTAGTAAAATATGACCTTAGTTTTTTTCTAACTCAAAACAAGCAGTAATTTATTTTGTCCAGAGGAGGCTCTAACTTAGTAACTACTGGCTCAAAAAACCTGAAAAAAATTGGTAATGAGGCATTGGTGGGATTACTAACGACAAATACTAAAGTCAACTATATCATTTCAAATTTTGTAGAAATGGAGAGGGGCGTCATAGATTGTTTTATTTTTATTTTCATATTTAAGCATGTGGGGTGTCAAAATGTAGATATAAATTTATTAGAATATGACCATATTTTTTATAGCTCAAAAATGCACCTGTAAGTGGCTCCAAACAGTTCACGAATAATGTACTTCGGAACTCTTATGGCATACCCTTGTATATGTTTTGACCGAATTTTTGTATTATGATAATAAAAGCTTCGATATGAAAAAAAAGGAAATTTTCGAAGAGAAAATGTTTATGGTTAATTTTTGCAAAATAGTTCATATTTAAAAATATTTTACATGTTAATAGAATTTTCAAATACCGAGCCCTTAGTTAATACTGCATTACATAATATGTCTCCTTAAGTACACACAAGGTCACATTTTTCAAGGTTACATAACTTTATAGCGATAAGCATCAAATGATAAGGAAACAACAAACTTTCGGACGAACGGAAAGACGTGACTCCCACCTACTTACACACACACGCACACATACGTAGGGACACATTTCCACAGAACCGATTAGTTAGTTTTTTTTCACCAGCTATTTCCGTTTGTTGGCGTCATGGTGCAAACCGCAGCTGTTAGTTAGCGCGCTGGTTTCTTGGAACCACCTCGTCAGTGGTGGCGGGCGGTCAAATCTCTGTGTAGGGTTTGCAATATTTACCGGGATAATACACATTACTTCGAATCTCATTTAATTGGTAGTTACTGAGCGTAATTGCAGATTATCTACGTTTCGTGGTTTTAATCGGAATTAAAAAATCTTAATAAAAAAATTAAATATTTTAAATAGACTCATTCAAATAGATATACTAATTATAATAGAGTCATTCAGAATATAAATTGAGTAATTGTAAGAGTAATAATGAAGGGAAGACTGGTAAAAAATTAAAATAGTAATTAGATAAATTAAAATATTAACCGATTCGAATAGTTATGATAAAATATTTTTCTTGTAATTACAATACAAAATATAATAAAAAAACTGCCATGGGTGCCATGGGACTTTCTTATACGCTGTACTAAATGAACAGTATATATATAAAATAAAAAGTATATATATAAAAAAAAACTTTCTGGTTAAATGATAAAAGATAAAAAATGAATGAAACTAAAATATTTTCGAAAATAGAAAAAGATTGTTTCCAAAAATAGGAGGTTTTCTTTTGAGACGACAATTAAACTAACCTAAATATAAAATTTCACCTTTATGTGTTTTGTTATTTTTAAGTTACAGCGTTTACAGACACACAGACATCAAAATGGTGTTTAATATTTTTGCATTTTTGATCAATATTAGCTTGATCATTTATTTATTACTTAATTTGTATATGGCGAACATTCAGTCGTTATTTTAAGAAAATTTTTCAACTGCAAATACCTTCTTTCATTTTTTTGCTCTACACTTTGTATTTTTTTCTCTTACAAATTATAATGACCTTTTTTTGCTCCACAAATTTTTTATAAATATTTTTTACTTGCAATTTTCAACTACACAAATTATAATTATAGTGCCCTTTTTTGTTGCTCTACATTTACACTTTTTGATATTTTTTTTCTGCTTGCAATTTTTCAACTACACAAATTAGCTTTTATAACTGCAGTTTTCATTTTTGGAACTGCAGAAACAAGATACAACTACTCACTAAATTAACCCTTGCGAACATTTAATAATGAAAATAATGTTCTGACATTCGTGCAATAATTAATGTATATCAATACACATAAATATTTGACTTCCTTATCTTACTGATAATAAATACATCAAATGGCAATAATTTCGTGTGTCTTACAAACCCTAGACATGTGTAATGAGCGACTCCGCCGACAATAGCTGCTGCGGCTGTAGTGTCCCGTGACCTTCACGGCACCAGCCCGCGTGTCGCGAGTTGCCGAGGTGTTGTCCCCCGCGCGCCGCGCTTAGCGACAACGTCAGTCACACCGACCGCCGCGGCCGGCCGGCCGGCATCTCTCGCTTTGATTTGTTTAGTTTTTATTTCTGACGGCGGTAGTTGGATACTGGTTGCCCTGTTATGCAATGTTATCGATAGAAAATTAGATTTGTTTCAGAGGTTGATTTATGATTGTAGGAATTATACTAGTGATTTAGTTGTTTATATTACTGTTTTTAACTGTTTGGTTAATGTATACGAATTTATTAATTTGTGAAATAGATATAGGTATTTTAAGAAACATATTTAAATTTCAGTTTGGCTGTCAACAACAATTTAAATAAAATTATAATTCATTAGTTTTTTTAATAAATAGATTTGACGACCAGAATTTTACATGATTTTATAAAAAGTAGAAATTTAAAAATTGTAATCTAGATAATATTGATCAACAAGTTAATGAGTTTTAAATGATTGATATGAATAGTTGAAGAATTGAATTTTAGGGGGAGGGGAAGACAGCCACCCGGGTCACATAAATTTTAATTTCGCAATTAACACAAAAAAATGGCAATACTCTTTAAAATTAAAAAGTTGAATCTAAAGATTAGTATGAGCAAATATTATATAACTTTACTTGTATTTGTCTCTATTTAATTTCTGTTTTTGATTGGTATATTATTGTCGCGTCCAAAATAAATGTTTTGCGACTGGTTCTATTGAGTCTCCGTAAATATATTATTGATTTATACATCTAGTAAGCCAGATATAACCCCACGTGTGTTCCTAAAGATGTCCACTACAGTACGTTACAAAACCTTGAACATGAAATCTTATAACCGCTATTTACACCCAGAAGGTCAGATACATATACTTGTATTTCTACCGAAGCGTCAAATTTTACATATATTCAAAATATAAATATATTTTTTTCTTCTATGTTAACGCATGTGGTACAATTTGTTGCTAACTTTAATCATATGAAGGTCATAAAACAGACGGTCCATAATCATACAACGGCAATGTGTCTGTCAACAACATTAGTGTCTTTACGCTAGATCATTTCTCAGCAAAATGAAATGAACAAGTCAACACTTTTATTATTCATGTTTATTTACAACGTTTTGATATGAAATCACATCACGGCACGCACAACCTTCCTGAATGTTGTTGCTTCCTCGACGTGCTTTTTGATCTTTTTATCTTAAAGGATAATCAGTGGCGTCAGTTTTGAGATGAAAAAATAAATGACTAAAATTTGTGTAGTAGAAAAAACCAATAAAAAGTTATAAAGCTTGATAAGATATTTGGTTTCTTCGTATTCTTAACCATAATAATTCAGACTATTATGAGAAATTATATTAGGCTTATACTGCTCTGCTAAACACAAGTGTGGTATCTGCATTTAGATGAAAGTAGAGAAAATTCAATTTGTATTTTTAAATTGTTGCCCTGCATTTAATACTTGGTAAAAATTATAAATAAAGTTTTTATCTAGTATGTATTTTCTTTAGGTAAATTCATTTTTTAAATTATAAATGTGGTAGATTGAATATTTCCTATTAAAAAAGCAGTTATTATTTTACAGATTCATAAACTCACTTGATTTTATTAAGCTACTTTACTGTAACTACTCTTTACTAAGACATAATTATGGTATCTACATGCAGATACCATAATTATGCCTAGTAAAGTATAGTTACGTGAAAACGGCTTACAATTAGTAAAGTTTAATTGCTTAGTTTTGATTTTTTATAGTATCTACATTAAATATTCTAAAAATTAAGTAAAACTGCGTTAATCTGGTTTATATTAATTTTTAAAATTAAAAGACATGAATCAATTTTTGTGATATTGTCAATAGATAATTAAAAATTATATCTACAGTAGATATAAAACAATTCTTAGTAAACTGCAGATACAACAATATAGTCTAGTAATTCAAGCCTAAAATGCAGATTACGGTTAACAAAAAAAATTAAAAACGCAGGAAGATATATAGATAATGCCATTTTATGCAAACTTAATTTTGACAAAATTGTCAGATATCACATTTGTGTTTAGCAGAGCAGTATAATATAACAGATTATTTTAGTGTTCTTCTGAAAATTATTAAATGCTATATAAACTACGCTCATGACTAGGATCCAGTGTTAAATTTAATTATACTCCTGTAAAATTTCAAGTGTCCTTTTTAAGTTGATTCCAGTAGACTCTTGAGTTTGTTTGTTTATTTATTTATTTAATTAATTTTTAAGAAGCTCCTATATCACGTGTACTTCCTATAATAATATTAATTATTTTCTCTGCAGGTTTCCAATTTCAAAAGCGAATTTATTCATTATGTTTTTAATTAAAAATGTGAAAATGATTTACGTTTAATTATTTCGGTTGTAAAAAAATAAAGAATTATTACAAATTAATAAAGAAAAGTAACCATAAATATAGTTATAGTAAAACTACTGCAATTTGAGACCAGAAAGTATATATTTTTTAGATTACCATAGAAAATATGTATTTTTATTTCTCTCTATACGAAGGACAATCGACAATTGAGATGTCATCATATTATTGTTATAGATAATATCAAAAAGTAGTTTTATGGTATCCATATAATATAATTATTGGGAAAACTTTTATTTGTTTGTTTTTTTATTTTATATCTGAAATACATACGGTATAATTAAGAGATAAGTTAAAAAAGATAATGACATGTTATGGTTTTTAATATTTTTATCAACGTGTCAAGGACATAAACATGAATAAAAAAATCAATCATTTCCGCGAAGTTTAGTCGAGCTTGCGTTCTTTGAAACTAATCAGTATGAAACACAAAACGATTACAACGTATTCTTTGCTTACAGAATATTTATTTGATTAGATTTCTAATGTACAGTTAAATGCATAAGTGGTCGCCCAGTTTTCATTTAAATGCGCTTATCACAGCCTTAGTAAGCTCCTCCTATTTGAGTATATCTTCATGTACCTACCAAACAGAGGCAGAAATTTTAAAATTCATTTGCTAGATAAAAATGCACTCGCTTATAGTACACATATACATATATTTGTGCGATTAAATTATTATGTAATCTATTGAAAATTGTATACGTAAATTTTGTGGCAATAAATATTTGATATTCCGAATTTTAGCATTTAATTATGTTAAACTTGATCTAAAATTAATAATTGAAATGGACGAATATTTGTGTTTTTATTTAAAATAATGTAACTATATAAGCTCTGCTCTAGAAAAAGATAACCGATGATATTTTCGAATTTATTGTAAGCGAATATGACCTTTAGGGTAGCAGACAACTTCTGAAGCCCATAGTACCTACCTAACTAATATCTGGATTTAACAAAACCATAGAATGCAATTAGTTTAAAATTCTTTTTAATACGATTGCTAGTAAAAAAATTAAAAGCATTCAACTAAATTTTAAATTTTGGTCAGGTCTCTTTATTGAGTTACAAATAATATACATTTTTTGAGAAGCACTGTTCTAACATATGTTTTATACCTCCTAGAAATTCTGGCGACACATTGTTTAAAAATACTGATGTCAGTATTTTTAATGTTATAAAAATAATCTTTAAATAAGATGAAAATATTGCTATTTTTATAAATGAACAAAATGTATTGTTTATATCAAGCAATCCAATTATAACACCAACGTACATTCTGTGCTTATTCTTGGATGCTGGGTTTAAGCTGACACTGAGATTATTTTCTTTATAGTATAGAAAAGTATAGGCAATCGAAAATATGCACGAACATTTTTTTAAAATATTATGTGTACAGGTAAACTAAATAATTTATTATTACATTAAGGCGTATCAGTGAAAACAGTAAAAAATATTTTACTACTGAAATAAAATCTATTTTTGTAAATAATATATTTCGCATGTAGAAATAATATTTTATAAAAAATATATATTTTTTATTAATGGGTATATAAATAATGGTATAATAATTCAAAAATATGTGTTATATACATGTTTACTTTATGATGTAAATATAAAGCGTATAATTTATGGTATAATAGATATCGTGATATATAATTTCTCAAACTTAAATATTTCTCTATCAAATAATAAATCAATCCTACACGATATACAAGAGAACACAAATCTTTGGAACAGATAAATCAATTTTATCTTTGATTTAAATACTTTAATGTCGTATTGCAAGTAACGTAATTTGAAAAAAATGGTACCTGAATAGTAGCAAAATATATCTTTGAACCAATGTTTATAAAAATAACATGTGTTATTTAAATAAAACAATGTATACTGTTTTACACATTTATCTTTCTCCACGTTTAAATTATTATATCATTTAATAATAATAATAATATATTGTTATTTATATCATTATATTGGAATTATAGAAAACATATAAATCTTGTCGAACTAATTGTTTGATTTTATATTTAGTGTAACTAATTAAACATTTAATATAACAGATTACATAAATAAATATGTATAATGATTCGTATCGTTATCAGAAGTAGTATTTATAGGTTTGTTGAACGTCAAACTTAATCTATAAATACACACACAAATACGTATGTGATCTTTTAATTACAACAAATTAAGGTACAAACATATAGAAACTGTGACAGGTGGCGTACACGTTCAGACCTTGAGGTTACATAAAATCAAAGATATTCATGCTAAAAATAACACTACACAACGTGTCTAGGTGGGTGGCAGAATCCTAAAAACATGTGCCAAATTGGAAGAGTTTAAAGAGAATTTGTCGACAGATATGACCGATTAGTTACGTACGTTTTGGGTCAATTCGCGCCTAAGATAAATATTCGCAAACTAATTATTACAAAAATGTCAAAAAATTAATCTTTTCCGCGATGTTCTAAAGGACGTTTCGAGGAACTCTGTCTTTGATCTGAGCGAGAGATAAATTGATGTTATATTAAACGGATAGAAGGTGAAGTTTACGGTCATTAAGTCACTGAAATTTAATTTGCATATAGGATAATGAAATACATATTCTGACTAATACTATTCACATATCGTTATTTATAGGTACATATACCTAATATTTTATTATATTTTTTGTTAAACATGTATACTTACTTAAAGAAAATAGTCTAAGTAAGTATAATAAGTCAATTTTATGGGCTATTTTACAAAAAAAGAAAACCAAAATCAATGAAAACCCACCACGAAATGTATAATATACCTTTCAAGTTTTCAAACAGTAAAACGTTTCTTAAAATCAGTTCAGTAGTTTTTGTGTCATATCGAAAAAAACAACAGACAGATAAATATTACCAAAATGAATTATATTGTCTCTAAACCGACGTATAGTCTCAATAACACCAAAATATTTTTTCTTAAAAATAAAAATAATGATTTTATTATTATTATAATTGAAAACCTTGATACCATTAATTAAGATAGGAACTATTAAATTAATAAATATTATTAGAAGTGATAAACTTATCTTCAATAATAAAATTTAAGCTATTGAATGCATGGTATTTTTCAGGCACGTATGCCTCTTGTGTACATGTAGAGTTACAAGAATTATCTGTACGTAGAAGTGCAAATTAGATTTCAAAGTAACTCGTCAAATAAACCGTATACTAAAGATAAATGTTTTTTAGAATTAAGAACTTCGTAGAAACTAAATAAATTTGTTTGGGTTAAAATAAATTGAAATGAAATAACATGCATTATTTTAAATAAATATTTAATGTCTTATGAAAAATACCCGCGATTTATTTTTTCTACAAATAAAGATTAGAGTGAGATAGAAGAAATGTTATTTGATTAAATTATAAAATCAAATCAATTAACACCGCTATAACTGTAAATCAATTTTCCCATTTTTATTGACTAATTACATTTATACTCGATTCGACCCGAGGCAAAACTTACATACTGTGTAACTTTATTAATAATTAACTACAGACTAACCAATTTCTATTTTTTTTATTTTTATACAATTTATAAATAAACGCTAAAAACGGAAACCATTCAATATTTCATTTTAAGGTAGGTATACTAATAATGAAATTGCTATAGAGTTGCATTGGTTATATACATATTATGTACATATAGTTTTCTTCGCGTAAAACAATTAACATAGGCTTTTGTATTTGTTTCAACTAACATTAGCTTTCACATAAATCGATGGTGTTTTGTGTGCGCAGTTGGTATTACCGATTTAATATTAATATACTTTTACATGTATATTGCAGTGCAAACTTAAAAACATTAGCTTTTTTACTTATAGGTATTGTTAGGTTTTTATTTTTATGTATTTAATTAAGTTCTTAACCAAAAATTTTAGTTTGACCGTAAAAATGAAAATTTTGGAATCCTGAGTGATTTTTATGCTATACCGTATAGAAATAGAAAATAAACGGGGGCGATTAATTTGGAAGAAAATTTTGAAAACAAAATTATACCACTTAAAAGTGCATAAAACACAGGTAATACTAAAAAAGGGGAAATCTCCGATTCCCGAAGATGAAAAATTCTTGGGGAATTGGAAACTCTTTTCATCTTACAGTTCTTAGCTACTGTATTAGCCGTAGGCATTAAATAAATAACAAAACCGTATCGAATATAAATAAACAATTTAACAACGGTCTGCCTTAAGGCAGTAAACTACAAAAGAAAAAAATATATACATATTGCCTACAATCGAAGGGAACACAAAAAGAGGCACCCTTTCATAATCGTGATGACGTGTTCCGTATCTACTACCTGTGTGCATTTCTCAATAGTGAGTTGCATCAAGGATGGCAGTTATTCATAGGTACACTGTAAGGGCGGTATTTGGCCAACAGGTGTGAGTCACAGGTGTGACTACTTTCAAGCTTGTTACGTAAATATTAGTTACACTATCGGTATGCATTTTTATCACCCCCAAAAAAAGTTTCTCACAATATAATAAATTCAGGTGTATGACTCACTATTTGTATAATAGAGACTGTAAAGATAAAAATAACCCCTACATGTATTTAATAATAACATTTACATTTAAATTTAAGTTAAAATGTTATGATATTACTTATAAAAATTTTGTGTTTGCCATTATTTTTATAAATTTTTTTTCTTGGTAAAGTATGTTATTCATAACACTTTACGACAAAACCCACAATTTTAACTTTAAATACCGAAAACTAGAGAAGAAACAATATTTAAAAATTACCAAAGACTGTTATTATAATTTATTAGATTTGGTAAAAAAATATCACAATCAGAATAAAATTAGTATGTATTGGTTGGTAGATATAAATTAATAACATTTTGTAGTAAAAGTATTGATATGATATTTACAATAAAATAAAAAATATAATTTTCTTTTGAAAAATCTAATATATTAAAACATTAAAAAATGTTGTACTGAACTGCAAAAAAATAATCTTGCTGTCTTGTTTGTTATGAGTTATGTTAAATCGCAATACCTTTTAATGAAACAGATATTATCTTTTTTATAACACTACGAATAATAAAAGTTGTAACACAAGCGTAACATTTTTATTTAGATGGGTATCATAGTAAGGACATATAAAAAATATGCTGAAGACCATCACTTTTAAAGGTCATTATAAAAAGATTTATATAAATAAGCCGAGCGAAGTAATGAAATTATTTATGTAATAATTTTAAAGAAAACTTAATCTATTTTTCTTAATTGCCTCTACTTAAAAATACTTTAACTTTTAGTTTCATTTTTCAAACATAATTAATGTCTTAAAGTACGAGATTTCTAAATAGTAGAGAATTAAAAAAATTAAAAACGTATTAATATAAATTTACCATGACTGTATTTTTTTGTAGTATTAGGTAAACTCACTTTCTTTCCACAATTTTGTACAAAAATTAACAAATTAAAGTAAAACAGAAGAAAAATTAGCTACGAAGTTAACAATACCTTTTTAACCATTGTTGTAGCAGTTTATAAAAGTGTTTGAAAAATGTAAAAATAACAGGTCATTATTTCGACGTTGCAATTGCTGAATTTCGTGGATTTCTACAAAAAACAACAATTTTATTGTTTTGAGTTAACGTTTCAACTCATGAGAACGATGTTTCAATTATAAAATAATCCCATGGTTTCATAATAAAACGAACAAAAGGGCCGAAATTACAGATTGCTTCATTACCGACTATTTATTTACAATCCATTATCGAAAGCCATTGAAATGTAAGCAGTATAAAACCTTCCATAATAAACATGAATCAATGTAAAACTAACAAAGTTCTTTCGTATACATGTATGTGTATTTAAAGATAAACATACGTATCTTTAAAGTTAGTCGGCCTTTTGGCTTTTGTCGGACACATGGAACTTATTTTTTTATATCTAAAAATACATATACATATATCATTTTCATCACTGAATTATATTTAATTATTGGGGTGCACACAGAACGAGACGAGAGTCAGGTAAGTCTCGTCTCATGAAAATAGAAGCCATCTTGTTTCGGTCTCGTCTCGACAAAATTTTCATCTCGTACATGTGACCGAAAAGGAGAAATTTAACTAAATTAATATCAAATAATAAATTTAGATTTAATTTTTATGTTTACATATTATTAATATTATAATTTCTTATTATGTAATGATTTAAATAATATTATATTTACTTTAGAATTAATAAACATCTACTATAGAATCTATAATATACATTACCGAAAATATGAGGAATAACTATGGATTTGTGAAGCCCAGGGCAGGCATATTTGTTTTAAATATGTAGATGTATATCTAAAAATGAAAATTTAAATTTAGATTTTAGAATGTCCAACATATTGTTTTATGTATAGAATTAATTTCTTCTTTCAGTAATTATTGTTACAACAAATTAGTATTGCAATAAAAATTAATCTCAATTAAAAAACAACACATAATATTATGTATCCAATAAAATATACATACAAAAAATACTATATATGTTATCATATTAACAGTTGAATGTATTATAATAATAATATGTTTGACCTCACGTGGCCCTAATTAATACATTGATGAACTCGACCAAAATATGACTTCTTGGAAAGAATTGTCGCTCATAACAGTGCTTCATCATCTCGAGCCATATGTTGTTGAAGTTCAAGGTTGGCCTAAAGCCCACACAAAAACAAAGAGAGCACTATACATAATAATGCATTCCCGTATGTATGTCTTTGTTGTAAACAATTTAAGTAACCTCGCCCGTATTCTGAACCTTTGGCAAACTGCCATAACACAGGAAGTAATGAACATTATTTGCATTAATATTAACCTCTGCAAGTAATATTAATTCGACATGTCTACTTGTGCTGAAAAACATTATTTTTCTTATGATATCCGACACGTGATATGCTTATGGACCAAAAAAACTCATACTTTGTACGTCAAATCTGATACAAAAATAACTATTAAATGTTTAAAAAAAGTTTTGAGAAAAAAACTGAACTGATCTTTTGTTTTTTTGTTTTCTGATCTCCATCTGAATAACTCATCAGTTTATAAAAAATCGAACTAATTATTATAAACCATTAAAATAGACGCTTTTAGGCTTACTCGGTAATCTTGATATGGATTTTGGCTCCTGGGTATAAGCTGCGTCGGTTAGAATCGCTATTCAACAAAAAAAAGGTTAAAAATTCGCATATGCCTACTCGATATATTTTATAACTAAATAAAAAATAATTTAATATACGTATAATGACTTTTCTAAATGCTTTAATAATTTAAATAATAAAGTAATTAATAAAGTTAGTTACAAGTGATACTTGTATTTAATTGTTAATTTACCGGTAAACAATGTAACTATCTATAATTATATTATACAATATGAAATATTATTACATACATTGAAGATTGCGATATTAAAAAAGTATAAACAAATACTATCAATCATGTTACTGTTTCCTTAATGATGTTCTGATTATTCAAATGGAAAGCAAATTTAATTTCAAATTACTACGGATCATTAATTAAAATTATTTACAATTTAAATTAGCTACAATGAAAATGAAAAAATATATATAGTATGAATCGCTTTGTTTTGTATGGGAGGAAATGGAAAATACACACAAGAAATTAACCGTATATAATAGATTCTAAACTTTAACGATTGCAAAAAAATATCTATATGTTAATATATTAAAATCGAGTTTTCACATTTCTAAACGTAGTATAGGTACCTTAGTAAAGGGTAAAATATCTATAGTAACTTTTTATTTACTTATATGATGAACTATTTATAAGTTTAAAATCTATATTAATCAATTATAACATTAATATAAAAAATAACAGAAATATTAAGTTATGTACTATATAATTTAATAGCAATAAAATAGTTCACCCATATAAAATAATTACATATCTCATTTATATTTTTTACAATTTATTGAGCTATTGGTTATACAAGCTTTGACAGTAATGTGGTATGGATCGATATTTATAGAAGGCAAGTGTAAAAACCATTAATTTTACGACAGTGTATACATGAATGAAGTATATTCATAAAATATAAATATTATGAATATGATTTAATTAGAGGTTAATGTTTCTCAGTTGTTTTTCATTTTTTATTAATCAAAAAGTACATTATGATTAAAAAAACCTGAAATAAAAATATTCTTACATAAGTTTTTTTCTTTAGTTATAAATTTAAAATTTAATTAAAAATATTTATTCTGTGATATTAAAAATGAGGCCATAGAAAACATTTATTATATATAAAATAAAAAAAATCTGCTCGCAACTCAAAATAATTTAAAAAATTTATACTTTAGAAATAAATATTTTCAATTAAGGACTGTCAAATATAGTTAAATGAGATTCATTTATTAAAATATCAATGAATGTCCTGTGAATTAGACATTTTACAATGAAGCGTTTATTTAGTTTTATGAATTAGTAGGAAAATTAGTAATTTACTTTTATTGAGTAGCAGACAGAGCAATTTTCAAATGAATATATTAAATTACTTTCCAACAATTCGTTAAGAAAAAAACTGTCTCTGGCAGACAGACTAATCAAGTCAACTATGGAAATAATTAAGCGATTCGGGGAAAAGTAATTTATTAATTCTACTTGTTAAACTGTTTTTAAATTTTTCTCTCGTGTATCAAGGTCGGAAACCCATTAATGTTATTTTTCACTGTATATTTTCCATTTCCTTCCAGAAACACGGAGTGTTTCTTTTTTATAATTTAAACACTTTTTATATAAAATGCATACTGTACAGTAATTAAACGAATTTATTAATTGAAATACTTACTGTGTTATAATTTCACATATAAATATAATAAATATACCAGTAAATTATTACTTTTAAATGCACGAAAATATTTTGTGCCCCTATATTAAAATTTAGAATAAGTAATTTTTAACTATTTTTTATATCAACACAGTATCTGAGTTATTGCTAATATTATAATTATGGTATAATATGATAACCTATTCAAAATAAGTCAAAGAAAGAAGCACTTAAAATTTACCGAACTGCACCTCTGTAAAATTTGTATTTGGCAAAATAGACCGAGTACAAATTCAAGGTAAGTATATATCTATACTAAAATAAATTCTAAGGAAAGCTAATAATTCAAGTTTTCAGAAATAAATCTATTAGTAGCTGCAAGTTTCATTTCAAAGAAAACTTTTGTAATGTTATTTTAAGTACGCGACAATGTAATTGTAAATAATCTAATTAGATAGTTTGTATCAAGTGTATACCATTGTTAAGATATACAATAGAAAATTTACATTTATTTATTATAGTTTAATAATTCGCCAATGGATTTTAATTATTCAAATACCGTAACATACACTATTGAAATAAAAATAAAAATCATATAGGAACCTATAGATCAGAATGTTTATTTAAGAAGTTTATATTTATCAAATTAATAATTACATTTATTGTATTTAAAGTGTACATACCTACCAATTTCCATTGTTTAATTTATTGTTCATAAAATTACACAAGTTTAGCAATAGTAGTCAGTATCAATGTTAATTAATAATTGTGATTGTATATTTTTTAAACTTGTATGCTGGAAACAGATCGAGATGCAGATAATCAGTTAGATGACGTTTATATACGCACATTAATTTTGTACATTTCAAAATATAATCTCATTGCTCTGCAATTACATAATGATTGCTTGTCAAACTTGTATAGCCAATAATTGCACCAGTCATACAGATGTATCAAAACTGAACATCTCTAACCATTTGTAAGTATTATTACATCGAACTATTTTTCATATTTTCGTAATTCACGGATTCAAGTTTTATTGCCACTATATTTTATACTTAAGTCAAGTCGCTATGGTACTGAGTAGAGTCAAATCAATGCAATAACACAATTTATTATAATAGCCGAGTGAAACAGACGTAGTACTTGTTACATACAAAATCGTGACCAGTTTGGTAATTTACTGTTTATGTTTGTTCGGTTTGATCAGATTTTTCAGCTGCCGCTTCGAGAGAGAGATTCGCTTTGGAAATAGAACCTCTCCAGTTAAATGTTAATAAATACATTATCTTGTTATGCTTCAAATAACTTTACAATTGTTCAAGCAAATGCTATTATTTTTATTATCAAGTTGTGATAAATGTTTGTTTACAAATCGGTGTCTCTGGGCAAGAATTTAATGTAGAATATTTTTATTTATTAGTTACCGTTTTAGAGCAATTAAGGTTAGTCGTGTAGAAAGAAGATTTTAATTTATTATTTTATTTATAAAGATTCGACAAAGATGACGGTTTGAAGTATTATATTATGAAAATTTTAATAGGTTTAATATTTAAATTTTATATAAAATATTATTATTTATCTTTATCTGATCCTTAGTTTTTCGAACTTCAATCCCAAAAACTATGATTATTTTTTTAAATCAATAATAAATGAACAATTTAAATTAAAATAAAAGAGCTATAATTATGTAACCGTCATCTTTTTTAGTTTTGTGTTATGTGACGCACAAAATGACTAATGCTATTATTTAAAGTGAATTTTATAACCAAATAAAATAATTAATAATTTTTAAAAATATATTGAACTACAAATATTGTAAATATAACAAACAATCGTACAAAATTGAGTTTGTTGCATATCTACCTAATATTTTATATTTTAGATTTTTAGTGTAATACTAAATTACTTAAAAATAAAATAAAAACACTGATTTAAAATTCCAATAATTTGTTTTGGGCTAAATTATATCAACTTACAATAAATAAAATAGGTACTATAAAAGTAGCGAAAAATATTCTTCGATAAAGATTTTATTAGATGAGAAGGTAATCAAACGAAAAGTAATATAAAAAATACACATAAAAACTTAAAACGTTAAAAATAAAAAAATAATAAAAAAGCCATTTTAAAGTATAACAAATTTATCAATACTTAACGATATGAGGCGGGCACACTTACACCAGTAGCGTACAAAGAGCTGATACGAATATAACGAAACTTTAACTTCACACTATATTATCATTTAATAAGGCATTTTGTTTCATTTGTCCAAGTTAATTCAACAGAATTAAATTTCGTTGAAAAATAATAAAATTATAGGTATCCATATGAAAAAGTGTATACGAATATGTATCAGCTACAACAATAGGAATTTTATCTTAAAAAAATTATTCTATCAGTTAGGTTAATATATTATCCAACTCTTCTGTTGTTGTTTTTGTATGATATTTTTGATGTTATAGTAACATAACTGATTTTTTTTAAGATTAGCATCAAAATCCATGGAAACTACTAATTATTAAGTATTAATTCAAATTTTCAATAAGACGGTCAGTGACGTCACATGTACTCCCTTCCCGCTCATTCCCTCCGCCCAAATGCTTATTTATGAGACAACCTGTATATATAGCTTAGTAACTTTGATTATTAACTTTTAATTCAAATTTTCAATTTGACATAAGACGGTCAGTGACGTCACACGCACTTCCCTTCTGCTCAAATGTTTAGTTATGAGACAACCTGTATGGTTTCATAGCTTTGGATTAGCATTACATAGGAAATAATTTCTCTAAAAACTTTTACTAAAAAAATACATGTGCACCTATTTTATTTTTTTATTAAAAGAATTACTTACTTATTACATACATATTTAAATATAGTATATTTAGAAATAATCTGAAATGAAATATATATAAAAAATATATTTGTCGTACGCTACTGTAAGTTATAAACACATACACATACAGACTCTTATTTATATTACAGATAAGTAACCCCGCATGATATATCTGGAAGGAGTATCTTAGCTCAGAAGGACTTTCTGTTAACGGTCCACTAGATTACTACGGCGTGCCATGGCTGTTATCCTTGAATTATTTATGAAAGTGACCGCTGTATCGTCGTCGCAGGGTCCAGCAGGTATACTCAGGACTCGATTTCGATAAGGATCAATATAAGCTCGCATAAACACTCCGTAGCTGTGTTTCCGCCGAGTGCTCGTTATTTTATACGCAACCCCTTGGTGTATAGGAATCACACACTTAACATTTTGTTCAAAAAAAAGTGTATGCATACCCGGTACAGTAGAACTCCTACAAGTCGTGGAATAAGATAATATGAAATACGATTTAAATATAAAATATCATGTTGTACAAATTTAACTCTTAGTATTGTCACGTTTGTTCGAATGTTTCTGATCTCTACCTGGTGAAGGTGTTCTATTTGCATTTAAATATGTAATACTAGCAGCCCAACTGTGTTATTTTTTATGAACATTTTGTTAAAAATATTTTGCCTGAAATTCATCTTTATAATATAAATATAGTAATAAATAAGCAGTTATGCAAATAAACGCACCAAAATAAAAAAGTAACATCGAAGTTTTAAGTGAATAATCTATCTAATTTTAGGTTTATTTAATTCATAAACTTTAAGGTAAGTAATTATTATTTTATTTTTTTCAATTGAGTGTAAGTCAAGCTTTATAAAATATTCCTTCAAGACATGGTCACTCTTATATATGAACCACTTAACAATTTATCTGCGCGTTAAAAATATGAGTTGTAAAATTGTAAGGCTTTTTAATATTATTTTTTCTGAGTAGGGCGGTCATAACGGGAGTACGTTTTACGACTCTGTGGTCAACGTTGGCTATGGATTATTCGAGTATATCGTATTGATGGAATTATTACGTTAGGGCGCCTTCACACTATGTCAGTATTATTCAAATAACGAATCAAGCTTCGTGTTAAATTAATTATTGCTTAGAACGATTGGTAATTATAAGTAAACATTTCATGTATATTTTGTAATAAATATGTTTATTTTAATTGTACTGGTTTTAATTATTTTTTTTGAGACACTAAGGAAGGTAGATATTTTATAAATAAAACAAATATTTAGTTTAAAATTATTAATAAAATAAAAGAATATAGTAATAAAAATAAAAATATAATCAATAAGGTTTCATAGGATTGGAAAAAATAAATAAAATAATTTTAAAAATATAAATTCAATCGAGTTTGTTCGTGTTGTGACAGTCCAGCTTTATTTGATTGAAATATACTTAGTAATTATTTTTCACTGGTAAAAAGTAATAAGTGGATCATAAATTAAAAAGTGATTTTTTTCATCGATAGCTTGGATATTGGATAGAGACATTATCATGTTTTTCCATTACGATGATTGCATGTATTTTAAATTCAGCCAGCAGAACAAATGTTACCAGAAAATCATAGCTTTACTATCTTTTTTTACATCAACACTTATATTATTATCTATATTTTTTTGCTTCGTCATGTAATTTTCAAATAATTAATAAGTAATAAAAAACAAGGGCATTCTAAATATTTTTTTCATTGAAATTATTGTGGTTATACTTAATTGTTTTTTAAATAAGTTTTATATAAAAAATATTTATACGTACTCAAAAGTATTTTTTTAATCAGTAATATATAAATTATTCAGTTATGATTTATATGCTTGTACGTATATTTGTACATCACAATAAGACAGAAAACAAAATAATGATAACTATTTTGTTATTATATTTCAAGAAGCAAGAGATACGATCTTAATTAATTCATTTAAATGAATTATATTATTTAATTTTATGAATATGTAAAAACAAATTAACATACTTAAGCTTATTTTACCTTTTTTCAGTCATGTATAAGTAACACACGATATGCTTAACAAGCAATGATACAAACTTCATTCAAATCTTTATATCATTTAAATTAGTACAAAAGTTCTGTTTTTATGAGATGGTATCTACTCCATTATATACTTATTAGAATATTTTAATTATAGAATGTGTTATTTAAGGTAAGTGGAAAATGCCGACAATCTTTTTGAAATACAATTAAGTACCTTCTTGGGTTGCACATAATGTTCGCGTTCTAGTATATGTATATTATATATACTAGTATATTTCAGTATTTTTACGAGCGAGTCAAGATGAATTTTTTTTTGTTTTTATTATTCTTAAAATTGGGGAGCAGCAAAAAAAAACGAATAAATCCATTTTTACAAAGTTTACAGAAGATTTCAAAATGTAACTACCCTATTTTCATGTACTTTTGAGTATGGTTATAGGTAGGTACAGCGGAGATTTTTTAATACCAAAATTTTAAACTAGCGTCTGATGGATAACTTTAAAAAAATAGATATCCGGGTTTGTTCCGTGACGTTGGATTTATCCGGTTTTGTTCTACTACAAGTTTGATTTACCCGGTTTTGTTATATTAGAAGTTAGATTTATTCACATTTGAACAACAGAGATATCATAAACTGTAATGGCAAAAAGTTGTAAGTGAAAGAAAACAATAATAATTAAACATTTTAATCAATAAGGCACATTTTGGCAAATAAATTTTAACGTTATAATTACACACAAACTTTGTCTATCCTTTAATACTGAATTTGTTAGCTTTCGTTCCGAAACACGTTTTTAAAGCCATTTTTAAAGGGATTTTAGCATTATTTAATCCGTGATCTTTGGTCAGTCGATCGGTGATGGTTGAAAATGCCGAATCGAAAAAAGTCACTTCGGTTCAAAGTGGTTTTATCAAGTTTTGTTCTGCTGCTCCTCAATTAATATAAAACAACTCAAAATTGTTCAAATATTAATTTATAAACAGATAGCTTTAATGGATAGTAAAATTCTATACAGGAGTATTTTCTCGTTTCTTCCTTTTCAAATAAAACCATATCAACTGCTAATAAAATATTTGCATTTAAAAATTGCATAGCAATAGAAATAATATGAAACTGTCAATAAAAATGAACACAGTTAAAGTGAATAAGGAACAAGGCATAATTTATTACAATAAGTGGATTTTATTTTGCCTGAGACAAATTTAATGTCTGGGCATGCAGTTTTAGTATTTTGTTGTAATAAAGTTTATTGTAAACTGCATTTTACGTTTTGTTTACGATTCCCATTTGTGTGGCACATTAAATGGATTCGTAAGTTAAGTTTATAAATGAACAAATGGGCGCTCTCCTATTGTCAACTCAAATACGGTACCTTGGTTTCAAATAAATCTTCCTTTGTGTGTACGAAGATATTAAAGTAAATATTTTATGACAATATAAAAGCATGTATAGTACGAATATCATAAAAGGAAGAGACTTGGCACAAAGAAAAATCGATAAAAGTAATGTTTTTAATTTAGATTTTGAATTTGATTTTTTTTATTTATTAGACTATTCATAAAGTAGGCATTATTATGTGAAATGGGCGTGAAATATTTGTTTTTATCACTATTTACATATCTATATTATCTCACAGTGGAAATCTTTAAGGCTCTTCCAGAGTAATCCTGAAGATGTATATTGCAATGTTTGACGTTGATCTATAATATGACTAAATTGACGCGACTTACACCCAGAAGCCAAGATCCATTGAATTATTATACGTAGGCAATATAAACTTTTTGATTTTGATCATTTTTAGGGCCCAAAACTCGCCTTATGGATCCTCATCCTTTGTTAGTTCCTTCATAATACCGGATATAAGTGAAGAGAAAAAACCGTATAAAATCAATACATTTACGTTTGAAATTGCATGCATTTTAAGTATGTGTCAGTATATTAACATGGCATCAATGCTGATAAAATGATTTCAATAAGTTTTATATTTTCGATGTTGGCGGTAATATTGCGTGACTAATGATGACAAGAATTCTTCCATCGAATCCTACAAGTTTCCGGAGGTTTTTATATTTAATACCAACCTCTTTCATATTAACTCCTGTCAAGTTGGTAACACTGATTTAGTTCACATTCGTTTTCATCAACTTTGACATTAAATACACGTTTCCATGATTGTTTATTTATAAATGTTTTTGATGAATTCACTTGATAATTTTCCTTCTGTGAGTTTTTGTTGAAGTGAGTTTTGACTGTAATGAACGGTTTTATATTTTTCTGTGGGAAAATAGCTAGTACAATATTCATTTTTCAAGAACATAAATTTAGATATTAAATCCTAAATATAAATATCATTGTTTTGAATATAATGATACATTTTTACTGTTTATTTTAATTTGAACCAATTAATGTCGATTTTAAACTTAATATTTTAAAACTAATTGCACATATTCAATAGTACAGGTCTAATATAATTATATGAACTTATAAAAAAATCTAAAGAATTTACTAAAATATTATGAATATAATATGTAGAAATTATAAAAAAATTATTGGAAACATAAAAGTAAGTATTTGAAAAGCTGGTATGAAATTAAAATTATAATATATAGCCATATAGGGTTGCAAAGAGGATATAATACGGATCATATGTAGTAATGTGTACACATGCATAAACAGGTTACTGGTGACTACAAGCCCAGCTAATATATATGTCAGTTTTAGCAATAAATCTATCTGACTGGCGTTCCCTCAGGAGCATCCCAGTATACATATATGTATATGTACCAACATAATAGAACCGGTTAACATAATAGAGTTCATTACGTACATTATGAAGATATTGCATCGAACGATGAAGAAAAAAATAGGTCATGCGATCCGCTTTTCATTTTTAAATTCTTTATTATTATGATTATAATAATGCATAAAACGGGTGTGGTAAGATTTTTTTCATTTTTTCTTTTGTTGAATCTGCAGGTAACGATCAACAGTTTTATATTGTGCTTTTAGCGCAAAGGTGGTAAAATATTTACTTACTTATCAATTGTTTGTATGTCATATAACGGATTATTTCTTGTATTTGTATTCATTATAATTTTTATTTTTTTGATTTATTTACTGTTTGTAGAGCACTCAATTGTTGCAGGTTTATTAAGAACGAGATGATTATGGTTGTACAAGAAAGAAATACAATATATTATTATATCTTTTATTTACCTATTGTAGCGACTTTGGTTGAATCTTTTTTTCTATTTGTATTTTTTATTCTATTTTGCATTTTTAGAAAATTGTATCTATGTATACATATATTGAATGATTTTATGTCATATGTGATGTAAATCACACCACATTTTGATATTAGCTGAAAAATATGTGCATCAATATTGTAATTATAATCATTAATAATCGAATATGTAGCGCAAGATAATTGTAAAAGAACCTCCTTTTTTGAAGGCGGTTAAAAATAATTGTTGTTCTGAAAGGGAAATACACAATTCATATATTTGTACGCATACAAAAAATATAATTTAACATCTCGATTTGTTTCATTTTATTTCTTTTTCTGCAATTATGGTACATATAGTTTTTAACGACGAGAAATCGCAATTAAAACACATCAAATTAAACGTCATTTATAAACGTGAGAAATAAAATTTATTGATATGCTGTCAAGCGAAATTCAATTTAAGATATGACCTTTAATTCAAGTGCAATCATTAATTCCACCTGCAATATTTATCGGATTGCAATTAGCTGAAGAAATATTCGTCATAAAACATACTTTAAGTATTTAATACATTTTAATAACATTTTATTATATGTACATAGCACGGAAGCAAAAGTAATCCAATAACGAAAATTTTTCATGGAGAAATAAAATAAAAATATAATTTCGGTGACCTCACATTCTGAGTTTTATTTGTTCGTTTTTAATGAAACTTCTGTTAAATTAAAAGATGAGATTTGACGTGCACGGGGCATTTAAAATAAATAGTTTTTGGCGTAAGTACCTACTGGTTTCTAGGATTATAGTTTTAAAAATTATGTTTTATGATTGATAATCAAAATTATTTATGTGAGTAAAATTTTCCAAGGAAAAATCAAATAAATAAAAACGTACATAAAATAATTTTGTTGACCTTACATCTGAATTTTATGGTTAACATGTAGAAGCTACGATTTCACCGAAAAAAAATTTATCAGATATCTATATTAAATAGAGAGAGTACATACGCATGTAGGTTCATATTTAGTGCCGTGTCTTCCTCACACACTTACTGATTGTGTGTATATATGTATTCTAATGACATGATTACAATTATATGGCCCACGCATACAACTGTGAACGCTGTTGGGACAAATTCTAATTAAAATCTCGTTACGTATTTTTTGTAATGTTTTCAAAAGATTTTATCATTCGTCATGTCCCCGGAAGTTAGTAGCACATCACAACACCTATGATATAGACTGGTTCACTCTATATGATCTACAGGGCCGCATTTGATAACAAATAACAACTTTATTAATTGATTATTCTTAAATAAAAAAAATATTTCAATAAAAATTTTTTTTTATATTTTACATTGAATTTTAGGTTCAATATTCAAAGTGCAAATTCTTTAATTAACTGCAACGAAACATTGGTAATTGAGTTAAATAAAACTTACATTGCTCACTTACTCGATTTTGTTAATGCCATAATATTAGAGATACTCATTGTAAGAGTTATGACAGCCCGAATTGATTTTTGATTGATTGTAGTAGCCAAATCTCACTTAATGCCTATCATTTATCAATCAATATTATATCATTAAATATACTTCAATTATTACATTATATATGTTCAATTTTAATTACCTATATTTTTTTATGCTACCTAGAAATAATACATTTTTTTTTTAAATCGCGTTTGGCAAAACATGGCGACGCTGTCATTACTTTTACTAGAGTATCTCTATATAGTACTCAGTTATTGGACTAAGAGCGATTCTGCCAACACATATTTGTCAAGAAAAAATAAATAATTTTATAGTTTAATATTTTATTTTAGTTTGTAAATTATCATTATTATTAATAGATGGAATAAATGGGCATACATACACACATGTTGAATATTTTTTTGTACAAATTATTTGTTCTTATACTTAAGTATATTTTTTGTACTTGAAGACTTGAGCACAGCTCATTTTTTGTGTGTGATTTTGGATTTTATTTAATTGATCGTATAGTAAGTAACATAATGTAATAAATATTTGTATACAATAATCATTATATTTAACATTAGTCATAAAATAGGTATCATACGTTCTGCTAAAAAACTGGATAATAAAATAAACGTGTATATAATATTTTAAATACTCTAGTGCTACAAATACAGAAGATCTTATATGACAGCTATAAATTACAATATTAATTTTATTTATGCAGATAAAAATATATTAATTTAAAAACCATTATTGGTTACAGTAGGATAATAATTTTCAGTTTTAATAGACCAATAAAATTGTAAATCCCAACATATAATTTTTCATAAATTGTCGTAATGATATATGTTCAGTAAATTAAATTTTATACATATGTATACAAATATACAAACAATATTTTCTTAAGTTTATTTGACTATTTTATCAATTTATAATACATCGTTAAAACAATTTATAAACAATTCAGTATAAACAATACTTACATATTGTTTTTGTATATTTTAGATTGTAATAGGCAAATTAACAATAAAAATTATTTTATGTTCATAATTGCTACCTACCTACAAAATATTTTATTAATTATCGTCACTGCAATTATTTGAAACCAGGGTTCGAAATTATCAAGATGATTATAATCTTCGATAATTATCAAGAAAATAATGAGATAATTGTATAGCATGGGTCCGATTCATGGAAGTAAATAAGTAATTGTTTTATTTTTCTACTTTAGGATATAAAAACAAACAATTATATATTATATATATACTACATATTTTTTTATTACTTAACACTTAATAACTAAAACGAAACCAAAAAACTTCACGTTCTATATAGTAATAAACGAAAACAGTACAAAAAAGTAATTCAATAATAATTTTAAAAATGTTTACTTGTTATGCTAATCAATTTTTTTAATAGTATTTTTGTCAATTTTGTATTTATCAAAGTAATTAACGTGATACGTATATATTTATTGTATTTAATTTTTTTTATTTATTATAAATTTTAATTTTTCCTAACAATAAGGATATTATAAAAAAAACTAATATATTATGTATATTTGAATATAAAAAAAAAACACACTAACATTTTTATTAAGACAATCTTATTCTATGGATACATTAATTATATATGTATCACATTTGAATTTACCTATAGTTAAGTCTGGAAATGGTCAAATACATCTCTGAGAAAAATATTTCGGACCAAAGTTGTAGGGTTTTAAATGTTATATTCAATGATCATATTCATTTGACTTTGAGTGGAGGAGTCAAGGCGAGGTCAAAGCCAACATGAATTTTTTTAAATGGAACACGCAATTTTTTTATTTACACAGTGTTAAAGATGACGTTTCAAAACACTACTTGATGACCTATTTTTGTTGAGAATTGTTATGAGCTTTAAAATTTACGGTGCCGCCGCCGCCAGCATTAGTATTATCCAGGATGTAACAAAAATGTACCAATAACCAATGTGAATCATCCATTCTGGATTCAACAAATGCATCAATAATAACAATAAATGCGAATTTTTATCTTGATCTGCCGTTTTTATAAATAAATATTAGAAATGCATTTAATATATACCTACGGACGTGTGAATTTTTAAATATGATTAATAAAGCCGAGTCTGTATAACCAAATGTCGGTGATCAGGTGTGAGATACACACACACATATACATCGATCTTATCAACCAATCGCATTATGCACAAATTGTGGCCCTGTTTTTGTCTGTTGAATCACATTAATTTCCCCAGGGCCTCTCTCTCCGCGGCTGCAACAAATTTGTCACTCATTTTTGACATAATCTATTCTTCTGCTTTTATTTCCGGCCAGGCACGCAAACGGCACATTTTAAGTGGATAATTAATTATTGTTTAGTGGCTTGTTTGTACATTACGGGATTTCGTTTATAATTTTGTGGATACATTTATTAGAATTTACTTGAAACTTAACATTGATAGATCGTCGGCAGGTTTTTGTTTTGTGTTGTTTAATGATAAAAAACATTTTTATTATGTATTGTACCCGGGTTATTATAATGAGAGGGGTCTAATTCTATATCTAATCAGTGGTACCATACATACATTATTTAATTGTATTTGGTTTGATATAAATTGTTAGATGTGGTAAAAGATATTTAAAAAATAGTTATTTCATTGTTTACAATAAATGCATGAAATAAAAACAATATTTGAATAAAATTTTATTTGCAGATTTAGAAATTATAATGATTTACTTAATTTAATTTTAGCATAAGTTTGTAGGATTTAAAAAAAAGATCTTTAAATCACTATAGTTTATGTATGTTGATTAAAAGCAACGACAAGTCAAAATAAAAAAAAATAGATAAAATGCTCGATTAAATTTTCCTGAAAATTGCAAGACTGACAATGAGCAAAAAAAATAAAGCGAGAAATGAAACTGATTTTTTTCACCTTAAAATTTTTCTCTTCTGACATATTTTTCGTTTTTATCTTGTTCATAGTATAGTATGGTAACATTCGTTTTTAATTGATTTGTTTAATTTAAATAAATACGATAAATCCACATGTTTGAAAACACTGTTTTTATACCTGATTACAATATTCTTATGCATCATTTGTATTTCCCAATTTTCGTGTGGCGTATAATAAATAATACAATCATAATTACCATAAAGAATACACAAAAGTGTGGTTTTTGACAGATGTTAAATTAATTTAAGGTTATTCACCTGTTGTTTTGATAATTTCTATATTCATTATTGTTGTTTTGACGGAAAAAACGTAAAGGAATTCATGAATAGCATATTAAATTCATAAAACAACTATAATATTTAATTAACAGAAATGTCATAGAATACATATAATATCTACTAATGTTTAATACTTTTATATAAATTTAAAGATAACAGTATTGTTGTTTATTAAATGATTTATTCATTTTTCAGAAAATCAATTACTTTACACATTATGTCTCTCCGTATGCTTCTATAAAAATCTTTGAATGATTTATAATTTTTATGGATGTAAGCTGCAGCTTTTTGAGTATAGAATTTTCTATCAATATTGTATCGTAAAATAAATTACATATTTATACCAAGAAATCGGGAATATTTAATAGAAAAATTGTTATAAATTTGTACAGTAACAAATTAAATTAGGTGCATGTATGTTACCCTAGTTATCAATATATGAAGAACATGATCTAAAAAATCTATATTTAAATAAAAAGTAAAAATAAAATTAGTTTATCTACTGAGTCACTGGACGGAAAGCGGAAGTTATGAATTATTTAAAAAGGAAAACATAAAATGGATGCAGCAGGCAATAATATACGTCCTTGGCTATGAAAAAATACAAATATGATGGTCAATTACTCATTGCAAATGTAATTACAGAAGATAATTCTTATCCACGTTAATGCAGGTGTTAGCAAATGGAATGATAATTGTAAAGCGAAAATGTTTCACAATGATAAAGAATACAATATGTAAATTTGTATCAGAATTATGCAAATGTAACCTTGCTAACTTATAATTAGGTCTATAGGCCAGAAAAAATACGCTGCTTTAAAGGAAAATTTGTTCATTGGAACAAAATAAATACATTATTCTTAAATTGAGCGTGAAATTATTTGCTACATATGTGTTAATAAATGATATGCTTAGCAGTTAAGGTATTTTCTTTATTTATAATTAAAACTATGCCGCATACTGTGGTAAATTGAAATAATTAATAATTATACTTTAATGATATATTATACATATTATGACTAAATTATAATACCAAAGGTCATCAATCCTCCTCTGATAAGGCTAGTTGCAAATTTTCATTTCACTTATTCAAATTTTATATATTTGCTAAAAGTATACAATAGGTAGTAAGTAGGCTTGTAGATCAAGACCAAGAAAAGTTTTTTTTTTAAATATAATAAAATTATTTACTTAAAATATTGATTTAAAGATTCATATCAAATAGATTTTTTTTAAATAATTATTAATATAAAATTTTTTACAACCGAGGTTCACGACGATATCGAAATGAATATCTGAAACAAATGATATATCATTATGAATTAAATAAACTTTGATATTCACAAACATGGGGCAATTTAACATAATTGAGCACATAATTTAAGTGTACACACTTTAATTTTTTTAATAATGTTTTTTTCATGTCACTCATGTAAGTTTGAGTAACAAAACAAATTATATTAGAGAATTGTAATACAATTTATTATACACTTCCAACCTTCCTATATTACTAAATACAGTATCTATTCTATTCTAATCACAAACATGCCCATATTTATATGGACATTGATATGTCAAATACGAAAAACTTATCTAAGAAATACGAAAACTGCAGTTAGAAATATACTTAATGCCGTTCCTTCCCCTCCTAAACGATACTGTTATGTGTTGCAATAAACAACCACTTATTCCTGATTCAGAATTATGTCAGTTTGTGAACCAATGAGGCTTGAACCGGAGCCGCAGTTCCGTTAACAGTGAGATCTAGCCGCGTGGACCGTGTTTAACAGCTCTCCTAATGGTAGCTCGCAAACGATAACGTTTAACAAAATACTTTGGTGATGAAAATTCAATTCTGCGTCAACGGTTTTTATGAATATAACAATCTTAGAGGAGTCAAGTAATGTGTATTTGGGGTGGATTTTTTCATCAAATGCGGTATTTATGTTATCTGTGTTTGTCGTAAATTTCAAGATATTAGGTATTTTATCAAAAGGGTAGGAAAGTAGGGCGGGGTTTGAGGTTTTACGTTGTAACTTTTAATTATTATGTTTTGTAATAAACTAAGTTAAATTAAAATTGAATTGAATGTATGTACATAAAATTTAAAAAATAATGGAGTCTCAGATAAAATTTTTCGATTAACTAATCGTTTTAAACTACACCGATTACTTTATTATATTATATTAAACTTGGCAACATTGTAAAAATACAGATGTACTCATTGAAATAGAAACAATTTTTTTACACTAGTTGTTAATCAACTGTATATTGTTGTCCAAATATATCTTCAGTTCTAGAACAATTGGTTACCGTCAAGCTTAAATAAAAACTCGACGCGATTTTCAAATCAGGAAAATTTTCAATTACGTTAGAATGAATCAGTTGTATAAAAGAAATCATTATTGCTAGTTATGTTTGTATTATTTATATATTTTAATTATTTCGACTATCATTATTTTTATGTTTATTTGATATTTTAAAAAATATAAAAGTGCATATTACCTATTCCACGTAAGACTTACCGAAGAACATTCATTCTGTGATAAAAATTTAATTTACGTTAACGGTTTCATGAATAATACAATCTCAAAGGAGTCACGAAATATTGCAATCGGGATATATTTTTTGAGTGTAAGTATGATTTTTGACCATTTATATAATGTATATCTACATGTATACAATGTATGCAGATGTGATGCAAGTATGTCGCAAAGTTTACCAGTTATGTATATTTTTATGTAAATGGGTTTTCAGAATGGTTTGTTTTTCTTCCATATCCTGTAAAACTTGGCGAATACTGCCGATTAGGTGCGATAATAATCGAGATTAAAATACGACTGTTTTATAAATGGTCTTAAAGAAACTTACGTATAATAATAATACAGCGTTTGCCAGGAAAATATTTAAGTATTTGTAAGAATTTTACAGTAGAGTTTGTAAAAGTTGTATCGCATACCTATAATATAATAATAATATAAATACTCATTTAGTTACAACATTGATTTAGGGAAAAAATTACCATTATCTAACAATAAGTAGATTTCTCTGGGTAATGATATTTTTTAATGTGCATAGTACATACCTATGAATAAAATTACAAATATTATAATAATATCTAAAAAGAAATTACATTCCATTTGTTAGAATAATTATTATTTAAAACTAAACATCAACAATTATTTCTGAACTTCAAGAACAAGTAAATGCATGTTCATGGCATTTCTTTTCTTACTATAGTTGTTTTTGTGCAGCAAATATAGTAACAAACAAACAAAATAACAACTTACGCTCTACTGGTGATATGAACAATTGACAATAAAGAAATAAGGGTGAAACAAACATAAGAATATTGGTAACATGACGTCACCCGGTACGACCAGGAAATGGCTAACATAAAGCTAACAAGTGAACTAAAGTAATAGTCTCTTTCAAAGAAACAGTGTTTTAGGGTTGTTTCATACAGACCAATAATGTTACCAGGAAACTCTGTTTATGGTTTTTACACTAATTCGTAATAGATGCAATGAATTACGAGTATATATAAAAAGTATTGAATTCTTGACGATTTCGTTATTGATTTCATTAAATTATTTTTCAATTAGAAAGATAATAACTAACTTAAGTATACATAAATAAAATTTCACGCCAAAACGAGCCTCGTTAAATTTTGAAGAGATAAGACTGTCGGTTGTAACGAAATCGTTATAGTTATAAAACCGAAACCAGACAAAATTTAACTAAAATCGTGTGAAGCTTTATAAATAAATAAATTATGTAATAAAATAAAATGTTGTGTGGGCATGATTACTTTATGTTTAATTGAAATAATATCCCCTGGTTATACCAGGTCCAATCTGCTAGTATTATATATTTTACGGAATTATTTGTAGATAATTCTAAATTAAGAATATAAGTTTGTATGTTTGAAAGGGCTCTGACAGTAAACTATAAGAAACGGCGTTTATTGTTTGGCCAATGGTTCAATGTTAGTAGTAAGTACGTTATGTGCAATAATAATATAAGGCAAAAGTTGTAAGTATGTGAGACGATTTTGTGTGTATGCCACTAAATTAATCAAACTGTTTTTTATTGATAAAAACAGTTTTATAACTTAGTTTTATACTCAGTCGTTCGGATACGACCATAATAAATAAAATTAAAATATGTTTACTTGGGAATGTTCTATTGTTTGGTATCGATGTACTTTCAGTAGTTATTTTGTTTTGGATTAGACAATGTAATGTAAAAAGATTTTATTTTATTTTCGATGTATATTAAAATATTTATTACTTGAGTTGTTAGCTTACGTATGTACTTTTGCAAATACAATGAGAAGAAGTATTTTACGATTCGTTAAATTAATGTATTTATTCCTTTATACACCTACATGCTATATATGTCTTCTCTTAAGATATTGAATAAAATGATTACAACTTTGAATTACTGAACTTACTTCGAATGATTAATAAATATAAGTACATAATATATGTACAATATTTTACAATGTATGACTCCACTGCCATCAAATTCTCTTGATACATAATAGGTATACTACATCATTGTAACAATTTTACGTTTGATTTTTTAATATATTTAAAAAATGGAATGGTTAAAATTAATCTTGAGAAACTATATCTCAATATCAGTTTAAAACACAAACCTAACAATTTAAGGTCCATAACTTTCTGAATTTTTTACTTAAAAAATTATAACTTCTCGGAATTGAAAACTTTTAAGTTTTCAAGTTTTTCAAAATTACTCTTTAGGATGTTTTTAGCCAATTACTAGAAAATCAATATAAAGTTTCTTTATGCACGCAGTGTTAGATAAGGGAATGTCAAAAGCATATCGTTACCCTTGTTAAATAAAAGAAACCAACAATGTACTCCTTGTTAAAAATACGCATATATGTAACTATAATATATTCCTGCTACAGGGAGTTATACATACATATGTGTACATTAACATTTTCTTTGTTAACATTTGAATAAAATGTAGTTCCTTATTAGATTTAAGTACAAAGAAATGTACCTACCAATGTTGTAAAAATGTTAACTAAGCAATAATAATAATAATAAATATACAATATTCATTTATTTTTAACCCCAAATTCATTACTTCTCAGCATTAAAACACATACCCATGAGTCTATACCGAAATTACATAATTTAATAGACATTTCGTTCATACTCATATATAGTAGAATTTGTTGAAACAAACGGAAGCCAAGTGGCCATTTCAGGGCGTAAACTCACCTTAATTACGAGATGGCTACATATGTTTCATTTTAACAACCTGTATCGGACAAAGATAACCTTATAGCTACCGTGCGTAATAGAAAAGAGCTGGGGCTAATTCAATATAGGCAAGTTGTCAAAGCAAAGTGAATGACCCGAAACGTACGCAATAATTGTTGTATCATTTATTGTCATGCTTTATGACTACTTTTATGGATATAACAAATTACTACATAATATGGTTTAGTATTAAAATGAGTGAATAAAAGTTTATTGTTAATTATATTGTACGGGATTCGGCCGAAATTACGTTCACCGTCGTGCGTTTTTTGGTCACTGTTAATTAAAGATTTGGGTAATGTTTTGGAACTTTATATATGTTTGTATGTATGGTGGGATGGATGAGTTTTGGTTAGTGATGTATGCACTAGTTTTAATGACTACTCTCTTGTGTCACAGAATTTATTGTTGACATTTCAATGTTTTTTTTAAAATCTAATGTGTATTAAACTTCAGTTTAAAAATTCCAGTCTTATACATATATTAATATTAATATAAATGTATATAGTTTGACTATAGAAATTACAAACGAATTACAAGAAATATACTGAATATATTAAAAAAAAATGATAAAAATATATAAAAGTTACAAGTTACAAGTAACAATTTAATTAACTTCAAAAACTAGATAGAACACATAAAAAATGAAAACTCTACTGGTAAATCATTTTACTACTCATTTAATTAAATCATATGACATTTTTAATAATAATTTTTGCTATAAAATACGTGATTACGATGGATAAAATTTATATCCAAATAACAATATTACTTTTATTATAGTAAAGATTAGTGCAGCTATAAAATCTTAAATATTGCAAAAAATATCTCGTTACTATAATAGTCCATTCATGAAATATACTGACATAAAAATATATACAATAATTTATACAAAATTGAAAATGAAAACAATTGTGTAGATATACCTAGCATACCACACGGAACGTAAATTTCTTTTATTGCGATATAATATTTCTCTTCGCGTTCATTTATTTTTTACAGTTATTATTTTTCTTTGTTGTGAGGAAATAAAAAAAAATAACTAAAGTGAGTAGAGGTATTAAATCTCAAAGCGAGATTTCGCTCAGCTACCAAACCTAACTAATCCACACATTTAACAAAAGCATATTTTTCATTTTACGATCTAGGTGGTTTATCCACATCCACTATTATGATCAGTGGCGTCGCTGTTTTTTTTTACCTCTGAGAAAATTGAAAGTTGCAGTGAAAATGTAGATTTTTTTAATAGGTTTGATTTTCATTATTACCATTCAATTTTTATATGTAAATGTAGATTTTTTAAAATAGAATTGGTTAATTTATACTATATTTCATTTAAAGAGTGCTTCTTGAAATTGAAAAATGTATAAACTGATATTCAAATAATAACTAATTAAATAAATTTTCCAATAAAAGATAGATTTTAAAACAATGCTGCTTCAATAGTTGTAGCAACATATTTTAATTGTATTTTTTTAAATCTGTTCCTCAACGAGGATAAAATTTAAATACAAAAAACTAAAACTAACGCCATTGTATGTAATAATCACCATGGTTAACATAATCCCAGATGCAATCAAATGCAAAATTCAGCACGACACTAACTCGGTGTCATTTCACATTGCCCTTCGCCTGATCATAAACATTCTTTTGTCGTTTAAACGCTGCTGCCCCCTAACGACGGTCTTGTGCACCAACACCACCATCGCCACCCCACGTGTGGTAATGCCAACCTTGGGTTTGACAACTCCCTAAACTGAAATGAAACGACGGCAAAGGATGTGTTAGCTACCGTGTATAAAAGTTATGGCAGCCAGCATAGGATTGTTTCATACAGACCATTTTTTTTGTTCATATTAATATTTATCTTGTAACTTACTTTCGAAATATTTGAACTTTATGATATATATATATTCCTATAAAAATGATACAATGTATAAAGTATAAAATGTAATCGAATAACAAAATAAAGTTTGTTACAGATGTCTAAAGCTAAAAATAAGTAATGAATATTTACAATTAAACTAAAAGAACATCTTCATCGAATCAATAAAATATAATAAATTAGGTATATTCAAATAAAAATATCTACATTAACTTATTTACCTTTTAATTAAATGGAAAGGCCAATTTGTTATTTGTTTGTATTACATATGTACATATATATGTACATTCAGCAAATAAATACCACTATACAAATATTGATATGAAATCCTTATAAGAAAAATAAATTAAAATCGATTAATTACTGTCAAGAATAGTTTTTCTTATTTCAATATTTGTTTATAATATTAGAACAAAAATGTAATATCTTTATTTAAAACAAATAGAGATAAGACAGTATTTAAGTGTCGTAAATGTACTTTCAATTTTAATTTTACAGTAGTAGGTACTTCAAGGAAATATTCAGTTTACTCCTGAAGAAAATGATAACCTTGAAAAATTCACAGTGAAATGTAATTTATGTTTTACACCAAACTGACAATCATAAATTATACGTAGGTACCTATATATTTTAAAAACAAAAGTTTATTTTTCCACTTTTACTGGAAGCATGCTTAATTACACATCTTGAAACTAATGTCTATCTACTGAATTTAAAAAAACATATTTGCTGTGAATTTAATAGTTTATAGTACCTAATTATAGTCCGTATGAAAGGACTCTGAAAGTTATGGCATCAGGTTTAACCCCATGTCGCCCAGTGCCTTCTGCTCCATGGAACAGAGGAGCGATTTAAAAAATAAAAACGCGCAGGAGAGATTTCGCGTGCTGGGAGGGGGCGGCTGTTAGTATTTACGACGCGGGACCTGCTCGACTGATTTATGCTTTATTATGTTAAGTACCTGTCACTCAATTTGTTTGCGAGTATTTATGTTTGGGCGGGACTCACGCGATTCTAATGCACTCAATAAATGTGCCATGTGTTTTACTTACGATTCAATTGAAATTTAAAACTGCAATAGATTGGAAAAGTTGCGAAATAATGTTGCCGATACTGTTAATAATTTTACTCAACGATTGAGAAACTGTGCAAAATATTAAAATATATTATGGAAATGTTATAAAAAATATTTTAATATACCGTTTATTAAGTATTACATTTCATTTTTTAACATCATATTACATATATTTTACGTTAATATAAAAATATATAACTATCAGGATTTTGTCTAATTTTAAATATTGGAGTAAAACAAATTTAAAAAAATCAAAATAAAAAATAATATAAACTTGTTTTTCTCAGCCACGATACCCCACTAGCACAAGAATACGTCCAACAGGAGACATAAATACTTATATCAAAGACACCAACACAAAAAATTAAAAGCGTAAAAAAATTCAAGAGATATTTTAATTAAAGTCATCGATGCAAGTTGTTATGAAAGCAGCCTTAGAAATTATTGTAGCAGCCTTTGACGATACTAATTAAAAAATAGTAAGAAGGTACTTGATACAAATAAGGCCTATACTTCTGAAAACCCGGTTAAAAAAATGTAACATCAAAGATACATACTTCACGCCCACGTGTGCACATTGCACACACATATGTATAACACATAATAACCTTATCTAGATACGGTACCGAATAAGGCCTCATGCCTTATTTGTGATCCTTAGGCCTGCATCGGGGCTTTATTAAAGCACAGTATTTTAATAAGGCTTATTAAGAAATTTAATTTTTTGTCTGGTTAGTTATTTAAGTGTACTAATTTTTCAATATTTAGTAAAAATCTTTTTTAATCCAAAGACCAGGAGCTAAAGACTTGCTGTGAAACAGTTTTTTTTTATAAATAAATTTTTGATGATATTATCTTAGATTTCATTTTATAGGGCATTTTTAAGCAGCAATTAATTTAGGTTTTCTAAATTTTTATTTCCTTACACTTTTATTTATCAATATATCAGCATTTTAAATAAGGTAGGCCTTGCTTGTATCAAGTACTTTATTTGATTTTAATAACTATAATTAAATGTCCCATTCTAAATAAAATATAAACGAAATCGATAGTTATTTGCGAACTGAATCGAATCTTGAAAATTGAAACGGAAGAAGACATAATAAAAAATCTTATCTTTTCTTATTTTAATATTTGAACGTAAGCCAAGAATTGTCAATAAATTATCATACATTATTATTAGAACTATATAGCTTTAACCTCAAACAAAACAGATCAGATATTAAAATGTAATAAACTAATACGAATTTTATTACAAAAACAATAAAATCCCAAATATATATAAACAAATAAAAACACAACCGCACGTGTAAACGTGCCATATATCTCGATACAATTAAAGAAAAAAACATAATGGAAATAATCACTTTATGGTCAAACGGTTTCCATTCGGTTATTGATTGGCTCACTTCAAAAATAATAAACATAAAAATAAATGCACCAGAGTTCTGCATCCCGTCATAATAAAACAGAGCGAAAGAGGGAGGGGGAATGAGTGACGTTTGAACGCTGATGGAACGCATCAAATCCAGACCCCACTCCACGGTTCTCTCGCAATTAAGCGTCCCCCTCGCCGCCCCCCGTGGTCCTCAAACCCGCCGGATAATGTACACTTTTATATCGGCAGTGTTCTGCAAGTTATAGCTGTGTCCAATCTGCAGTCCCAGTACAGCTTGTGTGTGTTTCAATGAGAGACTTTTCAACGTTTGAAGTGATTTTTTACAGTAGATTATGCTTATTATTGGAATTGAATTGAGAAAGATACTCTTCGAGATGTTTAGTTGAAGATGTAATTGACAAGTTCTTACTTTTTTAATGCGATAAGTTCTCTAAATTTAAATAGATCAGTGTTAACAGTTTTCTATTAAGGAGGCAGACACAGTTGGGACTTCCAAAAAAAATCTATTTTTTAGGATTTTTTTTGTCACGCATTAAAATAATTAATAAAAAATGTTTTTCCGCATGAAAGATATGTATTTACAGAAAATATTATAATTTTTTTATGGCAAAATATTAAAAAATAAGAGGGATACAGCAAATTCGGGGAAAAAAAAGTGCTTTGCCATGATCACTCAAAAATTGAGTCTGTAGGATCGCGCCAAGCTGAAATATTAACTATTCAATTTACTTCTTTGTTAGTTTATGAGTTTTAATTTGTTTTTAAAAAGGGAAGGAGGTCGCGAGGGTCTTTGGGTGCATGATACTCTTAAAGATAATAATGTAAGCTACATTTCTGAAAAAATAAAATAAAAGGGATCATTAGCTAATAAAAATGCTCCAAATGGACGAAGGGATTTGAAAAATTTTGAATTTT
Organism: Sialis fuliginosa; assembly: GCA_961205875.1. Taxonomy (NCBI): domain Eukaryota; kingdom Metazoa; phylum Arthropoda; class Insecta; order Megaloptera; family Sialidae; genus Sialis; species Sialis fuliginosa. The sequence goes on along the minus strand of OY540813.1, from coordinate 9,180,790 downwards.
CACAAAATGGCGGATGTTGAAAGTCAAAGTTCTTTATTCGACTAAAATTTCATTCGCATTTTCGGATATAAAAAAAAATAATCGTCAAAAAAAAATCCTTCGTCCATCCGGAGGACAATTATGTATAGAATAAGTGAGAAAAATTTCAAACCGATCGGCAAAGCCGTTCTCAAGTTACAGTGATCACCGACTTCGAAAACATGGTTTCGAGAAAAACGCGTTTAAAGTTTTGAGTACGATTTGCATGCAGATAAAAAAATTATTTTGGAACTTACACTTAATCGTCTATTCCAGGACATTTGTCTGAAATTTTCAGAGAATACTTTTGAAATATTCTACTTTGAGAAAATGCAAAAAAAGAGATTTTTTCAAAATACTAATTGGGTTTGCCCTCTTAAAAAAATAATTTTGTTAGAGGAAAGGGGGGTCACTTCTTCGCAATAATAATTATATATTTAGGTATAGTATGATAGTTGAAAATAAAAATATATAAATTACCAATTACGAGCCCTAATTTAAAACGATACGATTAATAAAATGTTAAGTATATTGATGAATAAAACAGTCAAAGAAGACCTTACTTGTGACAGTAGCAATCATCCAAGTTGTACAAAACTCTCCCTTCTCAAACATTTCAGACAATAACATCAATCTCTGTTTCGTCATCACATTCGAGGGTGACGTGGAAATTTCTATCAACTTGAAACGATCTTTTTTATTGATACCTCGAATTAGAAGTGTTTTGGTCTAAACAAAAGTCTCGAGGGAATGCGATTAAGCGCTCCCTTTAGTTACATTGAGTGCAGAATATTCTTCGTCTGATTCGGTTTTGCTATACTTTGTCGCCATATGGTTTGCTTGTAGTTATGCTAATGTATTAATGTAGACATTTTCATTATATGAAATGAATTTTTTTTTTAATATAAAGGTTTGTATAATCGTAAAATATATTAAAAAACAAAAACAAATTAAAACAGTAAAATTTTGATTTCTGCTGGGTTTCTATAAAAATAGTTATAATATAATGTATACATGTGATTTTTCTTATAATTTTCGAATAAAAAATTATTGAATATCCATATATCATAAAATATAGATATTTTCATAAAAAAAATTTTTCAAGTAAAAGTTGCTAATTTTTCCTCGTTAATTATGAATTTGCAACAAAAAATACAGGTTTAGATTTGAAAAAGAAAATTTGAACCTGAAAACTCATTAAGGTGACCTTATCAAGATCATATTGTCAATATCTAGCCCCCTCGAAACCATGAAAAATTTTCTCTGAAAATTTGTTATTTTGGAAATAATCCGCTGGAAAGTATTTATTTATACGAACGCATGTTTCTTCTTCCCAATTTTCGTTATTACTCTTCTATTATTATTGCAGAGTCATAAAGGAGCAAACGGAAACGTTAATAAAAATACGTCGTACAGTTAAATTCTTTACGTCACAATTCACCAAGGGGATTGTACATGAATATAAAAACACCAAATTACACAGAGCCCTTTCATACTTAACGGGTATACTCATAAACACCAATCTTCGTATGAAAAGATTTCCAGAGATGTATACAGACGATGTTGTTATTATTACCTTAAATACCGCTAGCTCTTTGTCAGGGAAAAATTATGTCTTTAAAAGCTGGCAATAAAAAATTAAATAAATGCCAGACACAGCTGTCATAAACGAATGCAGATATCTGTTTGAGCTGTATTCGGGTATGCGATTAACATTCTACAAAAATTTCATAAGGAAGCATGAAATTTATGTGGCTTAATGCTTTTGAAAATATATGTATAACAATACTATCAGTTGTGCTTGTGGTACTTTTTTAAATCAAGAGGAAATATTTTCGAAATAATAAATAATATTACCTACATAAATTATTTATTGTTTTGAAAAAAAAAATATTATATATATGAGTATTTTATATACTCATACTTAATAATAAATGTTTTAACTTTATAAAATCCATTTTATTATTAATAAAAAATATCGATATAAAATGACATTACTTAACCATTATATTTTATAAACAATATAATAATATAAATTACTCATCATAAACTAATAAAATTTAATGAAGAGTTAATAATAATAAAAAATAGCAATAATAAGGTATTTTATAGATAGATCTTTGATTTTTCATTGAGGTAAATTAATTTCCTCTGTAATTATTTATTCATATTTCACTTCTATGAATATCGTAAGCAGTTCATAATTAAAACATATATTACATACATACGAGTGCTATGAGTATAAGACATATTAATGTAATTATATATTATGTAATAAAGATAGCTGTTAAAATAATATACATATGCATAATGCAATAACATTTAATGTCATATAATGTTTCATTATTATTTAATTTAAGTATGAAAATTAAATAAAAGATAATGTAATTGCATTTATTACGAATTTTTTGTTTGGAATATGTATTATAAGTAAGCAAAGTAAATAAAAATGGTTTCTATGAAAATAGATATAGTGCTTTTACAAATATAATAATTATATTTATACGTCTGTTAATTTATGTTATATTATTATCATTTTATTACATTATTTTTCATATTATAAATTTTTTAATAACGGTTTCTTCAAAAATAATAAATATTACATATTTATATCTTTTTTAAATTTAAATTAAAAATACTAAAATATACTAATAATAAGGGTTAAATATACAGACTGAATTATTTATTTTAGCAAACCCGAACAACTAGAAAAATAAGAATTTTTTATAATTGCCAAAACTTTTTTAAATTTGGCGGAGAGCAGGTCATCTGGGATTAAGTTTTTTTTAAATTGCAAAAATTACTCTTTCCATTTTTTAAGATTTTTATCTCGTAAGAAATCGATTTTACAGAAAAAAATTATAGAAACAAAAATAAATATTTTAATGCGTGAAAGCCTTTTGAATTTTTTCGTCGAAAAATTTTAAAATTAATGAAATAATTGACATTCTTACAAATAAAATAAAATATTTTTCCGATAAAAGTTGTTTACCTTGACATTAAGATGACCTTGAAGCCCTTCGCCAAATTACGATAAAACATTTATTCATAACTTGTTTCTTAAAAATTCTCATTTTTCATATTAATAACGTTTGCCAAGATAAATAATTCATCCTGTATATTACACTAAAAATTAGTACATTAGATAGAGTAGAAGCAGTAAGAATACAAGTATTTATATTAATTTATTTTATTAATTTCATTTCATTTATGCATATGTATAAGTAATACATTATATAATCATTATAATATGTACCTATATTATTTTCAAATATATATTAAAATGCACACGAATGATCCACGCAATTACGTATATGGGTACGTTTATAAAATATAGTTATTTATTAATGCTTGTTTCAATGCAGCAGTTCATAATAATTTAATTGTTGTTTCATCCGTCCATATTCATCAATACACAGGATTTACATTTATTAATCCTTCAAATGATTTATTCAACTGTCATTTTCATTTTAAAATATTAACACACTAATTACAGTTGTTCGAATTGTAATTGATGAACAGTATAATTAAAACTACTATTTCATATTTGGTAATACATATTATATGTTATGTATATAAAATATATTGATTATTAAAAAAAAATATTGACTATACTGTCCTGCTAAGCACAAATGTAGTATCAGACAATTTTGTCAAAATTGAGTTAGCACAAAATGGCATTATCTATAGTTTCCTGCATGTTACTAGTGTTAAATATGGTTTTTTCGCAGTTTTACTTAAAATATTTAATGTAGATACAATAAAAAAGCAAAGCTAAACAACTAAACTTTACTAAGCCGTTTTCACGTAACTATACTTTACTAGGCATAATTATGGTAGTTACAGTAAAGTAGCTTAGTAAAATCAAGTGAGTTTACAAATCTGTAAAATGTTAACTGCTTTTTTCATATAGGAAATATTAATTCTATCACATTTATAATTTAAAAAATGATTTCACCTAAGGAAAAAACTTTATTTATAATTTTTAGCAAGTATTAAATGCAGGGCAACAATTTGAAAATACAAACTGAATTTTTCTACTTTCATCTAAATGCAGATAGCATATTTAGCTTATTGTTAGCATGGCAGTATATTGTACTTATATCATTTGTAATTTTTTCTCAAAATGTTTTAATATTTCGTTGATCTGCTATGCACATACAGTAAAGCAACCCCTTAATATTTCGTCAGATTGTGGTATGTTATTTTATTTATGTCACTCAGTCAACCCTATACTAAATGACTGGACCAAAAGGGGGTAGACCGAACACATGCGCATATTAGGGATAATTGTGACTGCCATTGCCTCGGGGGTTGCAACTCTGCCCGAGTCATTTTAAGGTTTAAAAGATTTAGATGGATATAACGCGCTATAAGCCTCCAAAAAAACTGATTAAACTCTCAACTCGGATTGTAACTATTCGCATTTATTTTAATTAAAACTATTTTGATGGCACTCAAAATTGGTGTTTTAATTTTATTTTATTTTTGTTATTATATTCAAGTGAAAATAGAATTTTGGATAATATTTTTTTTAATTAATTTAAATTCTGGAAGAACTGTTGAGGTATATAAATATTAAGCTGAAACAAATTACTTAATTTTTTACTTTTTCCACAATATTTACATATAGGTATTTAAATCTTATATATTATACCTTTTTGTGTAGTTGATAAAAATATAGTCAGTTTGGCTACTGACAGGTATACTTAAATATTGAAAAGTTTCCCCCTCCCAATTTGAAGTAAACAGTATTTTCATAATAATTGAAATATTTTTAATTCCTGTATATTATACACATTATAATAATAGAAAATATTAAATTTATATGTATATTGTTTTAGATATAAAGTAAATAGTACCTCTCGTTTGTAAAGCTTATTTTCTCAATTCAATCTAAAATATTAAACTTCGTTAAGAGGTAAAATATATTCAATAACGGCAGCACCTGTTGGTGTTACTAAGAACCACAAGTCTAGACAGGTATTATGAAAATATATGAAAAATGTAAACACTTGACAAAAATAACACGTCTTGATATCCTTTAAAAATATTTATCTTGAATATTTCAAACAGCATATTAAGTACAATATCTACACTTCGTATTATAATTAAGGAATTAAATGTATGAAGTTTTTCCTAATTACAGTTAATTATTTCCTTTCTTTAAGTTGATATTTCTATGACAAATTGATGCTTGATGCATAAAATATTACCTCAAATTTTTGTATTTTCGATTTTGTTAAAAGTATATTTATTAAAATTTTTAAACCGCAGATGTGTATTTCAAACTGTCTTCGAGATATGGCTTCTCAAATTTATTTGTCGAATTTTGAAGTACAAGTCATTCTATAGATGTTAACACGTTGATTTCGAATACTTCAACAAAAATAAATTCCGATTAACGATTCAAAAGTTACGGGTATTTTTTCCAAAATTTTGAAAAAATTAAAACTTTAAAATGCCATATCTCCAGAACAGTTTTAGATAATTACTTGCGGTTTAAAATTTTCCACTTTTCACGTCATTTTCTATATATAAATAAACAAAAACATAACGAAATCTAAAACTAAAAATTTTGGGGTGTAAAAAAAGTGGTACCCCCACCCCCCTTAAAGATAATAAATAAGAAGTAAATTCATAATTTACTACGAGGTGAGCGATTGCCTCCCCCCCTACTTGAGTTGGCACCTAAGGAATAACAATTTTTCAAATTAAACTTTATACAATCCGGTCCAATACTTTTTACCCCAATTGATGTTGGAGCTTATATATGTATCATTTACTTAACATAAAATCGCATTTTAAATAACTAAAGCGAGTCTCGCAGAACCACAAAAAATCACATGTTTGAAGTAAATTTTAATTATTACAAAACGACAGTGTAATGGTAATCACAACACGAAAAATGAGAAGTTACGAAACGGCGGAGTGTGAGTCAGTTAACGCACGACATCGCTCCGGTTGTTTACAGTCCCGGAGCGTGAACTCCGGTGATCTCGCTTTCTTGCTTAAGTGATACGGTGTACGCACTTGTACACATACATGTAATATGTATACAAGCCTGTCATGTGTGTATTATTATTGTCTGTGTTTTTTTTTTATTATTCATTTTTATTTTTTACTAAGCGTTGTGTACGTACGTACACATGTACGATATGAGAAAAAAATCCTATGCTTGAGAAATGTTACTGTTTAGATGTTCGTGAGATTAATATAGGTACTCGTATGAACGGTCGTTATTTTCCAGGTTTTGGTTCCATGGTTTCTGAATGTTATTTTTGAAAGATTTCTTTTATAAGAGACAGTTACTTTGTAAAATATACAGTGGAACCTCGTTAGTATGTTTTGGAAGGAACTAGGGGGGGGGGGGGGGTACATACTAACGTAATATTTTAAATGGAGTCTTATGGAAGAATACCGGGATCTAAAAAACGTACTAAAAAGGTTCCACTGTAATTCAATTTCAATAAAAATGACAGTGAAATAAAATAATATCTAACAATTATTATGTAGTTTTTCAGAAAGAAAATTGACTATCTTTATATGCTGCCAATTAACAATCGTGTAGTTTATAAAATAAAATACTTATAAATCGATAACATTATTTAAATATTTTACTGGACTGGGGAATTTAACAATCTTACAAACTTAACAATTATCCTTTTTAGGATACTTTTGATTGTTTTACAGATTTCATAATTTCATTTTGACATTTGTTAAATTCTACTACTAAAGATTTTACTGTAAAATCGGCGAATTATAACTGAATCGAGCATAAAATTTACAAGAAAAAGTATAGGTACAACGAGTTTGTCGTAAATATCTACATATTTCATAAATAACATTGTTTTCCTTAAGTTTAGTAGCTAAATTCTACACTATGTATATTTATATTCAAAGAAATAGATTTTTTGTGTAATTTTCTATAATTTGTATAAATAATTGCTATATCTATTATCATAGGTAATCATTCCTAGTTTATACGACATTTTATAGTTTTATTCTATACCTAACTAATAAAAAAGATAAGAAAATTTATTCCAGAATCTAGAACAATTACGATATTTATCATATTAAATATTACTTACATACATAAATTCAAAATTATTAACACGCGTCGTAGTGCAGAACATATATATTTCAAACACTACATAAATTGAATTTATTTATAAACCCAACAAGTATTAGAAAATATATTACATCCACATACAAAAAAAGAACAGAAACAAATCTATATTACTTATTTCGAGTACGGAATTCCATGCGTTGGTCAGCTGACAAAATTAAACGCAGCAAGAACCGCGCGTGTGTTTTTGGGAAATGCATTCGCGGGGGAGGGAGGTTATGTACAAAACGAGCAGGGAGAAGAGGAATGGTTTTTATGTGTTGCGGCGGAATGGATGTACGGTACGGCTTGATATGTATTACACTTGAATTATTGTGAAAGGAATGCTAGATCGGAAGAAATACGCCGATATGAGCCCCGCTCGAGTATTTACGAGACAGGCATTACACATAATTTTTATTTTCTAGTTACCATTGACTACTTGTTCAGCGAGATGCAATATTCGCTCTATATGACAAAAATTTTCTATTATCGTAAACTTGATGGTATCTTTTATGGATATTAGAATTTCTTTTTTCTTGTTATAAAAATTAATTAATATATATCTCTGTGTTATTTTGCTACAGTGAATAGCTTATAGTGATATAGAATGATTTAGTAGTAACATTTATACATTTTTTTCTATACTACGTATCTATGTTACATACAATCTGATTATGTACAATATACCTGACAAACTTCTATTGATACTTTTCAATCTAAAAATTTTCTATAGAATCATTATTTTTTGCATTTGCAAGCAGGATAAACCTCGCTGTTGATACTATTCAAGCATTAATTACTATGGTGAACTATCAAGCAATAGGTACTTATATAAAGTTTTACGCCTGTATATTATAAAGTAAGTAATATTTACTACTAATTATTAACATAATATTCATCCGATTATAATAATTTTAATTTTTATTTGAACTTTCATAATAAATAAAAATACATTCTTGTTTTCGTATGAAAAGATTTTTAATTCTTTTAAATTATAAATGACTTTTACCATGCATGTTTACTCTATTTTTAAATTCAAAAATTATATTTTATTCGAGCACTACTAGATTTAACAATGAATTTTAAAAGGCTGAATTTGGCAGGAAATTTTAACTCATGCACGTATATTTTATAATTACCGATAATTTAAAACATAAAATAAAATTTTATAGTGAAATAAAACAGTATAATGTCTATTTATAAATAGCATATTAAAATATTAGTAAAATTTAACAACGTCATGTTAAATTTGTTTTGAGTTTAATAGCAATGAAATATATAATGAAGATATAAAATATACGATATGAAAATATATCTTAGATATATTCATAGATATAATATCAGGATGTACCATTAAGTGTAAAAGTTTTAATAAGTTCCAAAGAAACTATGTGACGACATCAAAATTCAATCCCGAATTTACGATCAGAAAAGGCGAGATCCTCGACAGTAAAATAATCCTTATCATATAAATCAGATTATCCTGTTCAATATTCACGCACCCGTTCATACAATCTACTGTTTTTACGACCACATGCGTACGTTTGCTCAATAATACCGCGCGCGCAGGGCCGGCTTTATGTACGCTTTATAGACAATTCTTACAGTTTTATCTTCTTGTTTTATTAACGGTTTCATTTAACGTCCGAAAATGTGCAAACGTGCAGATTTTCAAAGCACTCGTTTTTGTGAAGATTTTCCAACTCATAAAGTTATTAGATGTTTTATTGAAATTACTAAGATTTTAAAATAATAACTCAATTAGAATATTACGGATAGTTTTAATTGTAATTTTGGTTCTTTATATAATCTATATTAATATTATGCTATTATACTGAACATTTACAAGTGAACTAAGCTTGATAAGTGTATGCTATTTTATGAACAGTAAAATACTATTTTAATATTGTAGAACAAAATTTTATACACACATTTTCATTTAAACAAACTTGTATAATAAAAATAAATATGTGTAGATTAAATTCATAAAATTTAAGAAACATAAAACATAATTTGGTTGAATAAAATGATGTCCCCATTAAGCAGTGTAGAGTGCAGAATAATATAACTAGTTAAAAGTATAAAAGCTGTGTGTGGGGTGTTGTTATCTACAAGCAGCCGTCACTGGAATAAGACGGAGGAAGATTTGGTCACAATGCATTTCAGCACAGTTTGTTTTACTTGTCGTAAAATATGATATGGCATAAAATACAAACAGTTTCCAAGCATTTTCATAATCTGATAGAATTAGCTGTTTAAAATTCAAAATTTTATGTATAGTAATTTAAAATTTCTCATATAGATAGCTGTTCAATCACAGTAATGTAGTAAGTGTTTGAAGCTATATAAATATTTTAAGTACCCATTACTTTTTTGATAATAAAAAAGACATATCTCTCATTTTTATGACGGATTACTAAATAAAAAAGAATGTTTTTATTTTTATTTTCATAGTTGAGATATTGGTAAAATTTATAACGTCGACTCAGATTGCTTCTTCATATATAAATATATCTATATTTTTTATGGCTACCACATGTGTTTTGCAAATGTTGACTTTACAAATGCAATCTATTCATAAATGTATAGAAGGTAATTTCCATAAAACCTTTCACTGGTATTGATGGAATTATGTTTTTATGAACACTCAAAAAATTGCGAATGTCGTGCGCAGAAAACTAATTATTAAAGTATAAAAACTCTGTTTACTGCAAACTTTTTTTATATCTATTTGTAAAGCGATTATTCATTTTCAATTATTTGTTTGTGTCGAATATAGATATAAATATAAGTTTGTTTATTATGGAATATATTTATTTGTTTATAATTATAATAATTACTATTGTTCAATTGAGAATTATAATTGATTATTTGGTAACTTATTCTACGTAGGTATAAATTATCATAATAATATATGCTTATCTTATAAAATAATTTATATATCTATTAATTTATTAATAGATATATTTCAACTTCTTGACAAGAAAATAACGATGATATTCAATTAAAAACTTTGAGTAAATTTTCAATTAAAAATGTTTCCCATTAATTTTTTTATATAGGTACATTACGTTAAAAGAGAATTATTAAACTAATAAATACATTTTTCGTGAGCAAAAAAAAACGTTCAGTATTTTATATTCAACCATTATTAATATTTCTTTAATTTAATTACCTGCGTAGTTATATAGTTATACTCTCGTGCTTACAATCAGGTAATAACAGTAAACAGCAATAATAAAACTTTTTCAAATTTTCTGTTTTTGGTAACGTTAGATTTTATTAACGATGTCCTACACGTTACGAAGAGAAAAAACAATAAAATATGGTATACTAACGAGATACATACCTTTTTAGTTTACTGCCATTCGTAATTTGGCTGCTTATTCTAAATGAGAAGGCAGTAAATACTCTTTTCAAAACACAAAGGCAGTAAAGGTTATAATTTTATCATGTAATAAGACACTAGCATTAAATTACCCTCAAACTATTTGCAAAGTTAAGTGAGATCTGTGCCAAAAAAAGTTTTTCTCAATTTTTACATTTTGCTTTTTACTGCCATTCACTTAAGCACGGCAGAATAAGCATTGTTTCTACTGTTTGCAAAATGTTCTTGCAAAAATAAGTTTTATTAATTTTTACTTTCAAATTTAAAAAAATGAAATATTTATTTTATACTAGAATCATAAATGTATAAATTGTTACAAATTATTTAGAATCCAGGCCTGCGAAGTAAGGTGATTTTGATGAGTTTACTGACGCCTTGCTATCTCTATTTTTGTGGACATTAGTTGGACACTGTAAAATCCATTAGTGGGCTATTAAGAATAGTGTTTACAGTTGTTTCCGATAATGAATCTCACAATAATTATATATTCGTGTAAAATTGTTAAGTTTCATGCAGGACTTGTCGTTATTACTACGGTGATATTCAATCATCCATTATTTTATCATTAGTTGAACAATATATTTGTGTTTGCTGTAAGAAATATGTATTTGATCGTAGATACAATTTACAAAAGTAATTATGTACATGTATAGGGTAAAATCTGATTGCCTCTGATAATGTCCTCGCATTATATTCTATTCTAGAGATATTCTGACTTTTGTAATCTTAGACCTTGAATAATTCACTACACATACATGATTTTGAAATGGAATTTTTGCACGTTGTTTATTATACCAAAATAAAGATGTTTGTAAAAAAATTCTTCTTCGTTTAAAATGACTGGACTATGTACCAAAACTCCCGTTAAAAACTAAAAACTAAATGTTTTACTGATTTACATATTATTAAAATATCTTTGCTAAGGATATATACATATGTACCTACAATGAACCGAGTAGGTACTTGCAAAATAAGTTTTAATAAGGATCACTGTCAAAAAATGTATTATTTAAAAAAATATTAGACTTCTAACAGGAGTATAAAATGAAACATGAAGACTTAATAAATAAATAAGTGGATATTCGTGCGTAAATCCACGGACTCTCGATAAACCGACGTTGAAAGAAGCTTGTTAGAGCGTGGAAACTAAGACCAGAATCACGCACACATACACACATATGTTTTAATCAGATGTAAATGTGCACTTAGCACTTTTGCAATTCAGCAGTAAGTATGTATGTGTGTGTGTTTATACTCGTAAATAATAAAACAACAACGTACAGTCGTATAAAAATACTTACAGATAAGTACCTACTTTAATACACACATGCATGTAGTTTTGTACAGGATAGTTCTTCATAGAGAATAGAGGTGTATAGAAATACAGATGTTGAATTTATATACATATGTATTATATAAAATTATATAATTATTCCATACATTTAATAAATGATATTATGACTGATATTTTAATTTGAAAGCAGTTAATCTAGTGTATTTTTTTTTAAAGAAATTTTTGACATTTTTACTGCTTTAAGAATACGAAGTAAATTATAAAAATACTTTGATTAGGTACATCACAAATAGTAAGGATAAATAAATAATACATAACGTAGTGGTTTGTATACATATCTATTTGTTCCCTGGTATAAAAATTTAGATCTAAAGTGATCAAATCGGATCTTGATAGATCTGCATTTTGAGACTAAATCATATTTTTTCACTTGTTCTTGATCTGTGGAGATCTGCAAATATCTACAACGATCATAGAGATCTTTCTAGATATTTGCAGGTCTCCAAAGATAAAAAACAGTACGAAAATATGATTTTGTCTCAAAATGTAAATCTATCATGATCCGATTTGATTACTTTAGATCTAAAAATTTCCTCGGGGAAGAAATAGAAATTTTTAAGCTAAACAATGTTAGTAAATATTTTTTGTCAGTAGATATATATGATTGTATCCTTCAATAATAATCAAAAAGAATAAAATAAGCGTGTCTAAAAAGAGACCTTTCAGGTCTCGAAAGATGAAATAATTATAAATAAAATAAGTATGAGGACTGTAGCAAACTATAATACCTTAATGTCGAGATTTTAGAGCCTTGGTGATAAATGTACATATATGATATGTAAATGCTAAGCATTTTATGAGGTACAATTGTTACTACTGCTTATAGATCGCTGATTTCTATTTATCGCGCATGTTTCAAGATTATGCATATAAACCATGCCACTAATTAAAACTGAGAGCAAATTCTTTATAATACTGAACATAAGTATATTACTGATTGTCATTTCGACAAACAATTTATTTAGATTAATGAAATCTCTTCAAATAATTATCGTTTATCAAACCCTATTGGTACAATATTATAATGTTCACTCACAGCCAATATTATTATATTATTATCGTCAATATTAAGATAAATTTTTTTGACGATGTTTGAAAATAAAAAATAAATTGTAAGTATATTTGTTATTGTATTTTGAATATGAACTCTTATTAGGTTAAAAAAATAATAATTAAATTCAAATTGTAACTGATCATTTGCCATTATTTGATACATTTGATTTTCATCTTGTATAATAATATTATATGACTGACAAATTGCTATCGCATGGTTCACCACCCTTCCCTATTAATTCCGATATCATAAATTATTTTAAACAATGAACAGTTTAATGACACTAAGAGAAAGTATAACCTCTCCGAGGAAGGTATATGAATTGCTTAGTAATGTATCTAACTTAAGGTTAAATATGAGACACTCAGGGCCAAAACAGCCTAACCTACATTTAAAAAAACGAAGCTTACTATATCGTTACAACCGAAATTTTCAAAATTTTAAGAAACTAGAACGACCTATGCGATTCAAGCCACAATTACGCTATAAGAGCCAAAAGCTTTTTTCACAAAAACTTGTGTACTAAAATGGTCTAATTGTACGCAGCAGGCAGAATTAATTTCAGAAACTTTAATAATAATAATAAGCTATTTAATTGCTGCGCAAGTGATTTTTGTCAATTTTTTTCTCATTTATTAAGACCCATTTTTCTTATTTAAAGAATTTTGTTATTAGGCTGCTTTGGTGCCAAGTGTCTCATATATATTGAACAGAAAAATCAGCCTATACATTTATGAATGTCAATTTATGCTTGAAGCTATTATTCACATTTAACTCATCCCTCACACATTCTAAACCATCCTGTATACAAATGTATACACCTAAATACACGTGGTACGTGCTTGTTAGAGAAGTACATGTGCAGCTACCAACAAGCCACCTCCATCGCACTGCTATCACGCGAAAGATCGTGCACAACTTACAAGAGTATATGTGTATGTGAGTGTGCAGTAGTGGTTGTATAGTTCTCTCTCATTAGCGCATCTCTGGACAGGATGAGAACCCGTGATGGTTTTATCAGTCGTTGAGTTTTATTTTTCTACAATGTTGAATATGTTAATCTAGTTAGAAGAACAAACTTCTCCAAAGTAGAATTGTTTCTTGTATTTATATGAAGATGTTAATGTTATTGTTTGTAGGTAGACGTTATGGCTTTTTTTATACAAACTTAATTTCCTTGGGTAAGCGTTTATATGAAAAAAAATTATTAGATGTCAAGAGCATATCTGAAAAAAATATGAGTCATGGAATCCTAAATAATAAAAAAATACATATTTTAATTTATTCTTCAAAACCATGAACACTTTAGAAGGAATATTAAGTACCAATAAATATTAAGTGGCGGTCTATTTTATCAAAAAAGGCGATACGAAACGGATAAATTTTTCTTCAATCACGAAAAAATAATTTAATATAAGTTTTATTATTAATTAAACTGCAATAAAATAATATACAACCATACAATTTCTCATTTCACTATTTAAAAGTTAATAGAAATTGAAAAAATGTATTCTTATGTTACATGAGTTGTAAGATTTCTTCGTGCGCTCAAGATATTTCTGTTTTATCAAAGGCCAGCACTGAGATCTGCGCAATATAGCTCTGTGATTTTTTTGTACGTTAGTAGGAAGAACGCAAAATGGTTATAAAGCACGTTTATTAATAGAAACACTGAAATCGGTCTCAAATTTTTTTTGATTCGATTCGCCTGAGTCTACCTTATTATGCGTTTATATGTAAAATTATACAAGTTTTTATTAAAAATAATATTTTGCAAAATTACAAAAATAGTTCTGATTAGCATAGTAGACATAAAATTTAGTTTTAAAAAGCGTAGGTACTAATGATTTTATCAAATACTTTTTATATTCTTTTTTATTACCGAGAATGTGTCCAACTTAAAAAACCTTAGTTTTTTTGGCCATTTCAGAAAAATCTTTGCATTAAATTTAATATGATTTTATCATAACATATAATGTTGTTTTTTATTTGAATTTCACGACCAACATTGTTTAATATACATATAGTATAAAAAATATAATCTTCTTTTAATCTGCTAATTGTAAGTATTTTTTTTAAATATTACGATTGTAAAAGATTAAAACTCTGAATTTAGGTACATATGAAATATATATCACTCAATAGAAATAATTAGCAATTAAATGTGAATAACCCTTGTAACACTTCTTATTTACTTAATTAAGCTTGTAGTATTTATTGCGTACTGCGTTACATGTGTATGAGTATAGTAAACAAACTCTGTTGACAAACTGTCACTTGAGGTCAAAGTTCTAGCATCATCAAGAACTAGCAGACATGTCTATCGTTATGGACATTTTTACAAAACATGTGATATACAGTTACTTTGATATATATACATACATGCGGTTTATGGTGGGCCCGTTTACACGTACGAATTTTATTTTAATTATCTTGTGGGTTGTACATGAAACAATTGATGTTACGATTTTGCATAAAATTGAAATATGCTGTTAAACTTGCTTTTCAACAATGACAGATATTTTGTTTATTTTTATAACATGTCTAATAACAGATTCAATTTTTTAAACCTTAAAGTTTTAAAGTATTTTATTAGAACCAATTCAATTATTCAGATTCAGGAGTATTTTCGACAACAATTAATGTTCCCGTGGTTCCAAGTCACAAGATAATTGGAATAAAGGCTGACAAATATCAACGCACAGGAGAGGAAAAGCAACAAGATTGAAGCAAGTTCTAATCAATTCGTGCGACGCTTAACTCAACAAATAAAAATTGTAATTGAGTCAGCAAGAATAATTTTGAAGAAATATTTACACTTTCATTCATACAAATGGCAAAAAGCTCAAAAAAAATTTCCAGATGAGCGAAAGACATGTTTCAAGTTCAATCGATGGAACTATCATTTCCATAAAAATTTCAATCAAAAAACAAACTTCATAGCATTCGAGCGGTTTTGCTATACGGCTAAAATGACTCGTTTGCGGACATGGACGATTGTTTTATTGTCCTTGAGAACTCCTGAAAGTTTGTCGGTATGTTTACGGGACACCCTGTATAAAGGTAAATGTATATATTAAAAAGTAAATAAGTTTTGCATCTACATTCTACGTACTTTAAATATACCAATTTCAAAAAATATTATATTTAAAGACAATTTATAGTAGGTACTTACTTATTATTGTAGTGTTACCTATATATAACATCCAAAAAGTAAATAAAAACGTTCACAGTTATTTGACCGTATGATTCGACTCTAAAATGATCGTAAAATATATAATGTATTTTTTTGTTTTTATTCTTATCCAAAACAATACTTTCTCGTCAGTGTCTGAAACATAATATTTTAGACAGCACTTAAATCCTTAATCCAATTTCTGGTTTAGAGATGTCCATCATAAAATGTGAAATATTTTTCATAGGCCACGTGTTAGGCAGACGCGAGATATAGTTACCCATTTGAATATTCATCGTGTTCTACATAGCGTTAATATCGACTGTTTCTAAGGTCTGCATTGCTATTAATATTATAAGAGTTTTTTTACAAGAGTTGCGTTGACTGATTTTGTACTTATGGTAGTTATAACAAGTGTAACATAAAATTACTGGTTGTGTATTTAATGTCTTTTATCTGTAATAATCATTGGCTAGCTTGTGTCTTAGTAATTAGTAATAATACTCTACAGTAAACTATCAAGATATGATAAAGTGGAAACTGTAATTTGACACATGGCTATTTATAAAACAATTTTTTAGTTATATGTATTTTATATACAGAATATGTAGGCGAGAGTGGGGTAATTAAGAAATCAATCGATGTATTTTTATTATTATTACATAATATAATTCATTGGTTATAAATTTTCATTATCAATTTTAATTACATAGAAGAACAAAATTAACATTAAAGAAAAAAATAAAACCTTAGGTGTTCGTGATTACCCGACTAGCATGGGGTAGTCACGAACAATGGGATAATTAAATCTAATTGGTACAAGAGTCGCAGCGAAAGGCTCTGGATGTACTTTGACTACTGGTACACTTATCATGTGCCCATAAATTGCACTTATAGCACATTACCCAGTCTTTAGCAGGAGGATCTTAATATTTTTCATTACAATAACAAACATAGTTTTATTTTATAAACATCTTCGTTTCTTTTTATTTACTTGCTACTTCATCAGTATTCTTCATTAATCGTTTGGTTATTCCCTTTGAAATCATTGCAATTTTTTTAGTTTTAGTATTAGTATTTTCATTAAATAATCCATCATTTTTTTACAGCATTCGGAATTGTCCCTACGAGCTTGAAAAAACAAACTTTTTTGAGGTTAGGATTATATAATAAACAATACGGGTGGGGTGACATCAACTACTGTTTTATCGAGGCTTATTTGAGCATTTATATTAATTAAATATCAATTATAACATGGTTTATATTTAAATAAAAAATTAGATGAAATATGATATACAAATGAAATTAAGCTTACTTTGTACCGTATGCATGATCTATACTGAACGTTAAGGGTCCGATATAGACGTAGGCTCAACTGTCGGTAAGTACAGAGAGAATATTAGCTTTCCTCTTAGAACACACAGAAACCACTGAATTCGCGATTACCCCGTGCTTATAATTACCCCACTCTCCTCTATATTCGATTCAAATTTAATCGGTAAAAGTATGATTTGAAAAATATAAGATTCAATTTTTCAAATGTAATAAAAAGTAAAATATTACAACAATGTATTTAGTGGTAGGTAGATTATAATATGTATAATCTATTATATGTACCAAAACGCGAATCTAATCATATTTAATTAAAACACACATAAAGATACTTTATTATAGAAAATGGTACATTAATTAATAAAAACTAGAATAAAATGTCGTGTACCTAGAACATAACAGTTAATTTTGTGTAAGTAATTTTAGAGTTTTACTACCCTTACAGCGATATTTAAGTTAATAAATTTGTTATATTAACCAGACGTTGACGAAAATAAAGTTATTTTATTAACGTGCATGGAAGCCAACCATTAAAAAATAATGAACGTATTTTAATATTATATTATAATTATTTCTTATCAAAATTCAACAGAATAGGTTAATAAATGATAAAGGTATATAATTTTAACAATAAAACATCATTAAAATATATTTTATTCTAATGAAATATTTTAAATAAAATCTTTCTCAATTCAAAACATTTTCCAAATTTCGATTCACGGTGGTTTCTTGCTCACTAAAATTAAATGTGTACACTCAATTTGAAACTATAAAACTCTTGATGCGGACTTCTTGTGAAGTCGAAACACGTATCGTTTTATTATATTAATATTATATTAATATTATATTAATTGTTACTTTATCATAATTTTTCAGTATTTTGTACTGTACTCTAAAGTATATACAATTACTAAAGTTTTCAAGTAATATATTTTATGGAATTAATTTACCACAGTACAAAAAATGATTTATATATCGCTGACATTATTTATGCAAAAATCCGCCAAAGAAATCGTTAATAAAATGCAACTTGGTTAGTTCCAAACATCGTTTTTCAAACATTAAAAGATGTCTCTGCTTTAATTGTTTTTTTATATTTCTTTCCTGGGGTTGACAGTTGATGCTGAATTAAATAAATTAAAAGGGTTTTTTATTTAATTGCTGAGCGAACGCTGGAGCAACTTTTAAAAGAGGAGTTGGAAAGATTAAAAACCTGAAGCATTATCTTCGTAACAAATGAGAGGAGGTTTTTGGGGAAGGATGAGAGGATGACGTTGAAACAGTTCAAAGTTTATTTTTATATATGGAAGTTTTATTTTGCCTTAAAATTTTAATTATTAAGATAAAACCTTGTATGATAATTATTTTAATATACAGATTCAAAAATCATTATTCTTTTTTTTTAACTTAAAATATTGTTTTAATAATGTTTGTTCTGTGCAAAAACAGTTTTTATACAACTTTATTCTAATTTACGTTTGCATATATGTATATATTATATATATATACACTTATAGTCTATGTTCATAATGAATTTATATTTATTTTTTGACTGATCAAACAGTCAACAACATGTTTGTTCATATATTATCATATTATTATATTTTTAGTCATTTTACATAAAAACTATTTTTATCCCCAAAAAATAATTTTAACTGCATAGAATCAATAAATCACCACAAAGACAAACTAATATATCTACACACGCAGTTGTCATAAAAACAGCTGCATATATTTGTAGAACTGAAACAGCCATCAACTTAAAGTAAATATATTCCCAACTCATAGAAAAAACCATACACACACTTGCACATATACATCACAAACACATAAAACAAGCTTTTTACATTAGGTACTGCAGGATAACGAGTATTTAGTGGACATTAGCACACGGCTGGCCTAATAGACACACTAAATATCCTTCATCATCAACGGAAAACTGATCATCAATAATATGTATGTATCAGTGATTCTTAACATTTTAGAGTCACTACAGTACCTTAGTCTATTATTTTTATCGACTGTAAACTTTAATGTATATTTATCATAGATGTCGATTGAAATTACAATTGATTTTTATAGCGCTGGAATACAAAACTTTTATTATTAATTAATTTTATAAAGTTAAAAGCAATTTATATTTACTTTAAGATCCGAATGATACGTTTATAACATAAAACATATATCTACTCGTGTATGTATGCATACATGTACAATACATACATAGAATTTTAATAACATATTTTTTCATTTCTAAAAAACCGTATTAACATTTTTTTTTTATAATTTAATCTGATTTTCTTTGAGATTTTTGTATTGCTTCCTCGCATTATCGAAGCTTTGTGATCGTCTTTAAATGAGACAAAAAAATTGATCTTTCCGTTTCAGGTCAAGATAAATACTTTTCGTTCCGTGTCTGTCTGTCTGTCCCCTGAATCCTTGTCACACGCATACTTCATGAACCACTGAACCGATATTAATGAAACTTGGTTGGTTGGTTGGGTCTAGCTTGAGGACGGTCTCAAAATCATCAAAATCTTTTCAAGATACCTCAAGAGCATTCAATTTCCTATAATATTGTAGGTCTACAACGTTTGTTGTAAAATATTTCCTTACAAAGATTTATTTCAATTAACTTAAAAAAAATCGTTATTTGTTTTTTTTTTAAATTGATATTAACTTAAATTAAAATTGTCAAAAAATTAGAAATATACAAAAAAATAATTTATTTTTATTCATTTTTAGTGCGTTCATGTGAGAGTTTTAAAAATCCTCAATTTTTATTATTATCACAATAATATTTTTGAAAATACATGCTTTTCTTTTTTGTCACAAAATTAAATAAAGAGGCATTCAAAATATTTCAGTTGCACATTTATTGAGAAACGCTGATGTAGAGTGCATTTTAATTTATTCGCTTACTGTCACATTTGTCGAGCTGTATTTTTTTTTTGTCAGAACACAAACCCTTTAATTATGAAGTGGCACGATATAACTATTATAGTTTTTCCACCTAGGACAGCTAAAATAGAAATGGTGCAGGTGCATTTTAATGATATTGTGATTACATTGAGGGTGTCATTTCCGTTTTATATTTTGTAGTGAATTTGTGGCTGGAAAATGACATGGGCGTAATTAATAACACTTTTAATACTAATGTATTTATTTTATTTTGTTTTTATGAATTAATCATTTTATACTAGATGAGATATATTTCGTAATAATTACTATAATTACTGTTCGCGGGAACCGAGAGATCATTACTAATAATTTTGTTATTATTAGAACTACAAAGTATCAGTATTTTTTCCAGGATGAAGAATGGCGGTGCAAAAAAAACAATTGAATGTCACATTTTCATTGAAATATAACTTTTTTTTAAATATAATACCATGTATAATATTATTCGATTTTATAGCTGAGAATGTTCTTTTTATAAAAGTACATACATGCATGGAGTTAAAATTCATATAAAACAAGATGTAAAAAGTATTAAATTAATTTTTTTTAAATTAGTCCTGTGTAAATTCTATTTTATTTATTTATTTCTTGTTTTTAATAATATGTATGTATTATTATATATTATGTAATCATGTATTTTTATACTCGTTAGTTAAAATTAATAATTTAATTAAATTATAAATTAAATCAGCAAATGGGAAATAAATTAAAATATATAAATACAATACATATTTAAAAGTGGATAAGAGAGGATATTCGTGATTTTACATACATTTTTATATTAATTTTGCTTCAAAGAGGAAACTCGGAATCCCATTTCCAGATGAAGAATCAAAATGAAAGTTTCAAATTGGGACACGAGGCGGCACCACTCGTGTCGCGTATACACAATACACACACACACACACAAACACACTCATCTCGTAGTTATAATATTTACAGTAGATAGAACGCGTTTTTGATTTTAAATTATATCAAATTCTGCTTCAGTAGTTCAAAATGGAACTTTTTAAATTGATACTAAACACATAGGGATGTTACATAACAGATAGCTGTCTTTTGTCGTGTTTGCAAATGTAAATAAGAATTATTTAACTATTTACTGAAATATGTAAGTATGCACATTTTTAGAAGTATAATTTGATTTTTTTAAATTAAATATTTACAAGTATTCTCGTAGTTAAAGTATAAAACTTTGGGCCCACTAGTTTTCTTGAGATTAACAAAAAGCTGCAATGGGTGGCACGAGACTTTTTAATTCGTAATACTAAAGTGAACAATGTAATTTCTAATTTTGTTAAAGAAATATTTCTGGCGAAATGTTGAGATATTCATAATAAAAGTTCCGATAGCGTTCCCGTTTTTAGCTAAATAAGCGAGTTATTTAAAAATTCATTTTTGTATTATTTTTAGCAAGCATAAAAAATTAAATTAAAGTTGAACATAATATACAAGTCTTGAGGCTTTCCGTCGGTTTGGTCGTGAACATATGCAGTGAACAAATTTTAGGGCTCTTCTAAAAGTTCAACAGAGACAAGGGTCCGCACTCGTTAAAAATATTTGAACATAATATAATAATATGAAGTAGATATAATATGTGGGTGAAACTTGGCTACTAAAATCAACCAGAAATCGATTCGGGCAGACTAAACTCTTACTATGAGTATCTCTAGCAAAATTAATGGGACATTAATTACAGAACATAATATTCTTTACAATTACTATATAAAATTTTTTTTTTCTAATTCATGTTTCAAAAATAATTTGTTGTAAGATCATTTTTACAAATAGGACACTTTATTTCCAAACGAACATTGATTCTTAGTATACAATTTTCGACCGTCTATGAGATGTTACTATTTAATACAGATTACAGACCGATAGGCAGACTCACAGCCATTATGACGAAAATATCCGGATTGGATTCAGGGAAGGTTAAAATGGATAATCCCATAAAAATCCAAAGTTCGGTTTTACTAAAAAATATAATAATTGAGAATATGGAAATCATAATATACATTGTGGATAATTATTTCTTTTCGGTATATTCTATAATAATTAATCACTCGGCATTCTTTGACAATATAATTATTTCAAGAATTTTTTTATAAGAATTTGTCTTCATTAACATCTTAACCGATATATTTTGGTCTAATGCGAATAATTTTCAAAAGAATTTCTGTTGAGATTGTTCTCTAAAGATAACAATTACTTTGATATTGTAATTGCAAAAAATCAAGGACAAATTCATTTACTTTATTTTTCAATAATCAGGATCTGGTATAAAAAGAATAGCAGAAATAATATTAAATTGCTTATTACGGAAAATATCTTCAGTATCAATGAAAAGAGACGGTACAGGGAGAAGTACACATAATTACAAATAAGAACTGATATTTTCCCTCGTTCTTTTATAAATTGTCCTCGCTTCGAAACTGTAATCGGCTTTTTACTTCTGTAGGTATAACGAAAGAAATCCAATTTTATATTTTAAAAAGCTCATTCAAAGAAAAGTGTATTGATGTCTAAAATAAGCCGTACTAGATGAGAATTTTTTACATTTCATAAAAGATATCAATGTACGATTTTTCCTCAAAATAATTCTTACTTGTACTTTTGTTAAATAGATAAAGAGATTTAATTCTTAAAGGATATTGTGTATATTTTGTTTGCGGTATATTTTTAACATTATCGCATTTGTATAATAATTATCCACATAGGTATGAAATGAAATTTCTGTTCTTATTCTCTCTTGAATGAATTCAGACAAAATAATTTTTTTTAAATAAGCTGATTGTAATATTATAATGTACGAGTATGCTTGACTATATGTTAATAAGCTTATTATGGTATATTTGAGAAATTGACAAAATATACCTACATGTATTATAGATTTTTTTTATATTATGCACACAAAAAACTGCTAATTGTTCAGCACAAAATTATAATAAACATTTATTTATGTCATAATTATTTATAGCGATTTATTTATTTATTTCAAACATTTTTTTACTCACATGACGTGGAAGCAAAATTAATAATAGAAGATATAAGATATTGACTTAATTTAATATAATATTAGCATATATAATTAAGTGATTCGCAATTATAGGTTTCATATTCAAATACACGTACATAAATCCATCAAGTATGTTATGTTTAATATATGAAACGTGTACATATATGCATGCTAGTGTACAATAGTAATTACATAATAATTACTTTAATTCTTGAAATATTAAAAGCATGCAGTAATTACTGAGAGTAAATATTATTACAGATACGTGTACAGTATACACATGTAATACGGTAGCTGAAATTAACAATTTATTGACCGGTTCGTTAGGTTTAAATCTATTCAAATACCTGTAACGCATAATTCAAAACTATAACTGGGGATATAAATCCTGCATAGTGAATTACTGCCACAGTTGGCAGTGGTGCGGCACTAAATCCTGTAAAGTTGTCAACATTGGTTTACATTTAAAACATTGCTCGCTCTTCTAATAACACCACAACACGGTAGCTTATATTGGAGTTTGTGACGACGACGAACGAAAACTCAACGACACTCGATGGTGCACGGCGGATTGGTAAAAGTTTGGCGCGCCAAAGAAGATAAGTAAACTTGCGAGCGAGAGTGTGTGTACGTTGTTAATAAATCATTGAACTGTGTTGTTGTTTCTAGCCAAACACTGCACCAAAGTATATTCAGTACTTTGATTAGTTTGTAAAGTCTTCTTAGTCTTAGGACTGGAAAAAATAATTGCCTTGTTTTCAAACGGAATTGTTTCCAAATATTGGTATATCACAAAACCAATTACTTATTTTATTATTTCATACACGAAGAAAAATATTTCATAACAATCATTCAATTTTTAAAGAAATATTACTATTTGATTCAGTATTCTTAAAACGGGAGACAATTTTGTAATTCATCCATATTAATGATAAAATAGATTTTAAAGGATCTGGTGAAATTTTACTATTCTGCGTCGTAAATATTAAACATTGTATTGTACTCGTATATAAAAAACGTTTTGAAACAAGTTTACCCATCTTTATTCAGCAATGGACGACAGTATGGACACATCTCTGTCTCACATACACAAACACCACACTCTCTCTCTTCACTGATTTCTATATAAATATATAGTTGCACTGCATCTGTAACTAAATAATAAAAATAAAAGTGTTAAATGTATTGTAACTTGCCGTTTGTTCAGTTCATCTAAAATCTGCTACTTAAAAAACAAACTTAAAACAAAGTATTGACGAGAGTTAACTTGCCTTTATTTCTATACATTGCTAGGCCACGTGTTACTAAAATTACAATACAAAAAGTAATTTTAGCGTGCAGGATCGGAAGCTATATTATTGGTATAGTTTAATTTGTTATAACCAATAAAAATATATTATTAATTTAATTAATTCTACACAATCGTAGTATTTATTCTAATGTATTTAAATAAAAATTTTAGTATCGTATGGAAAAATGTACTAACAATTGAAATAAAATAGTTTGTATAGCACTTAACAAATAATTCAACTTAAGAATAATTAGTTGAATAAATCATGTCAATGATAGTTAAAATATAGAATATATAGTAAAAATTGCGTACAGTAAAAATTACAATGGAAATTGTAAAAGTTACTAAATTGACAGTAAATGTTAAAACTGATATAAAAATTAAATTTTTAATCGACAACTGTAATTTTTAATAAAAAATCGACTCCATTTTTCTCCGTGTTATTAGCTGCGGTATTGTTAAAAACTTCAGACTATTTTTTATTATTATTTATCGAAACTTTTAATGCATGTAAACATGTTTCATTGGGCGTTTGGATTAACATGATACCAACATTCTAAGAACCGAATAAATACAAAACGTTATTTATGACGAGCAAGAAGCGGGTATATATTATCACATCATCAGCTAAAAACCGTTTTAGCATCAATCACAAATGGATTCCCGCAATCTTACCTCCTCCCATTTCAGTACAAGTACATAACAACAAGCTGTTACCGGCCCGTACATGTTCGTTCACTTTCAGCTATTGATATATATTTTACGCGTTTGTATTTACGACGTGGGGGTACTCACTCACGCACTTTTATACATATTATATAAGAGATGCGTGTATTCGTATATGCGTATATATCGTTCGCACCATCTTGTATAATAACATTCTCGCGAGTATTGTCCCCCCGACTGATTATTATTATTATTTGGGAGAAGGGGTGTGCGGACCCACACACACACGCGCCAGTTTTACGAGTTGGTGTAACCGGATTTTGTCAAATTGGTTTTTGGGTTATTAAATGTCTCAGTGATAAAATATGATACAATTCGATGCACATGTCATGAATTCATCAAATGGAATTTTTGCTTTTATGGGCTATTTCTGTCTAATTCTATCGTTAATATTTATTTTTGTACAATTTATTAACTATTGTTAGTTTTAGAATTAAATCATTGTAATGAAAGGAGAAAATGTTAATACTGATATTTAGGTGACTCTTGTCGCTTTTTATAATAAAAAATACGGTTGCTGATTTGAATAAACTTGTTTTTTCTAAATTTATCTTCGCCTCTTATAATTTTTCTGTTCCATGTGTCGGAAAAGTTTGAAGATCACTGCTCTATGTAATGAGGCAACGAATAAATTATTATTATTGTTAATATTAACATAGGAAATAGTTTTAAAACTTTATCGAGAGGGCATTTTAAGCATATAGCATATTGCCAGTATCCATAAAAACTGAACTGTTAGTTATACGGAACCAATAATATTTGAATATTCTATTGTGATATAAATAAACCCCTGTCTCTATAATAGCAACGTCTCCGTATTGTTCTCAGCCAATTGTCGGCGAAGCAATAGACAGCGACTTGCACGCGTCACTTTTACGAGTATGTGCTGTGGATTTGAACAGAGAACCGGATTTCTAAAATTGATTTTGGATTATTAAATATTATGTTTCCGTACGTAAGTTGTTCCAAAGATAATAGCAGTTTCGGAGTAATAAAGATGTACGCCGTGTAATAAGTTGCACGCTGATTTAAGTTTGCCGTATGTTATATTGAATAGTTGAAGGGGAACTTTGAGTAATTTATAATGTATGGGTGCTTTTATATTAAGTTCAATTTACTTTTCACATGTTATGTGTGGAGTGTATTTGCTGGGTTTGTAATATATTGTACCTACATTAGAATACAGCGTTTCTCAAATTTATTTTGCAGTAGTATGTGTGTCTGAAATATTAAACATATCTGGCAAATATATGAAGTTATGAAATTCAGGAAAAAGTAATTTGAATAATATCATATTCACTTTAATGTCAGTATGTTTGAGTTTAGTTTCAAATACATATAACTTTTGACAATGGATTAATATATCTGACATTTGCCGAGCCATTTAAATAAAACTGACGGACCCCAATCTCAAAAGCACTGGGCACAAATACGTAAACCAGCGGTAGTCAACAAATAACTATGTCTATTCCTATCATGTAACTGAATATATGAACAAATAGGTAAACATACCGATTGTACATATTTTATTACACAAATCCCCGAGGTATAAATTTTTTATTATCTAATGAGTTCATATTTGTATGGAATAGATATATATTGCAATTAATAACGAAATTTTAAATAAAATAAAAACCACTTAACCCTGCTCGTATTATATTATATACCGCATCCATTTTTGACCGCTATACAATAGAAGTGAAGCATGTAATAAAATTATTCTCAGATAAGAGTTCGCATAAAGTTTGGAAGCCACCGCAGTAACCTGTTATCAGTACTTGGGCGACCGCGTGCTGCTTATACGGCCGACTGTAAATCCGAGCAATAAACCTCCCGCGTATATTATGTGTTTCTGTTATGTTCGATAAGCTAACCACCTCCCTCCCGCGTACACCCATACACATACAGTGTCGGACCCTGATGAAGTATCATGGGGTAGGTCTATTAATCCGGTTAAAATACTGATTAACTTTATTTTAAAAGTGTTGTTAATCTTCACTTCAAATGTAGGTATATATAACATAAAAATTCGGTTTTTTTTTGCGGCTTTATTTAGCAATAATAATCAAAAAGACAAAATTATTACATGGTACTCTATTATGAATGTTTATATTAAATAATTAAATGCAAACTATACTTCACATTAGTGTAATAATAGTACTTAAATGTTACAACAATGTACAAAATTAAACGATATTAATATTTTTGGGGGGAGTAAAAAATATATCTAAATTTTTAAATTATTATTGTATCGATGCACTATTTCCAAAAATTTAAATTTTCGAAATTTAATTTTCAGCTCATATAATTGTTTAAATAAATAAAATAAATCTTCATTAAACTCAGGATTAACATTATTTACGATAATTGTGTAAAGTAGTTATTATACCAATAATTACTCAAAGCATCAAAAAACACTTGCTTTTATGGACCTTGGTTTCTGGGTGTAAGCAACGTCGATTTGGTCGAGTTATCGGCCATTATTTCATCACACATTACTCTTCTAAAAGTGCAATTGCTTTTTCTCAAAAGTTTTCATTAAAAATATCATGAATAATATGGATAAAAATTATTTATTTTTTATAATGTATTTTTTTGTATTTACACTACCAATGAATTTTCTGTATGTTTGCAAAATTATACAAGACAACATTTGTATAAGTGTATATAGATATACATTTGAGTGTGTATAGTCCTTTTCGAACCCTTCTATATCCAATCAATCGCGTCATCGTACCACGGGCTTTGGCTTATCTTTCCTCAGTTCTTCTCACTGACCGCGATTCCCGAAATAATGATCGGATCAAAGATGGATGCGGGATAGGTTTCAGTGAAATAATAACAGGAGATGCGGGAAAAATGATTGACGCGAGAGCTTCTATAGATTTATGCACACGCCTGTGCTATAAAAAAGGATATGTATGATAATGAGGAAACCATTTTTTAAATTTTGAACTTTCGATTGAATCTGCTAAAAATCTCTTTTACTGTTGGCATTTTATCATTTATTTAAGAGCTATTTTTGTAGTAACTTATGATTTTTATTGGCTAAGTTACAACAATAATGACAACAATGTTTGCATATCTCTAAGCTAAAAATCTGTTTATACATGTAAATAAATAAAAAGTAATAGTTTTATTGACTATATTTTATTTTATATTGCAAAAGATCATTTTCAATGATACGTGCAAATATACCTATAAAATTAAATAAAATAATATATGTAAGTGAAGAAATATACTACCCTTTTAAAATAATTATATATATCAGTGATTCCGATATAATCTGAAACTATTTTTAGTTCTAAGTTTTCGTGTGTGTATACTAAATTAAATTTAAAACGTCAATGAATTTAAAGAATGCATGTTTTCATTTAAATATTCAGCTAAACACTGTTCTTCGTATGTTATATTTCATTCAAACCTTAATCTCTACAAAGTTATTACAATAGCAGTTGAAATAAAACCTCATAGAATAATTAAGTGTAAATTTATTTCATAAAAAGTACAGTCGTAGATTTAATACGTCCAGATATGCAAAAGTAAGAACGCACAAATTACGAAATATTTTTATCAAATAATAAAAATATAATGCCATATTTTACAAGGTGGCTATGGTAAACATTAATCACGATAAATTCTAACCGTATTATGTGCAAATGTTAAATTTAAAATGGTTAATCTTTAACAATATATATTTTATTTCGTTTTATAGTTCATTAATTTTCAGCAATGTCAACATAAGCTATATATTATAATTTATTGTTAAGATATATATGTTCATAAATGTTACCTTTGCGACTAATATACTACCTATAAATATTGTATTGTTTTATATTATCTCCTATCTCTGTATTTATTTTTACTTTCGTATCGTAGACAGTATTACGTATCGACTCACATGTGAGATTATAGGTTTAGTATTAAAAATTAAAATCTCTCTTTCGAGTATACGTTGTATATTTGACAGTCATATTCTGCATGTCCACTTATCATATACCAGACAACAACCATTATCACGAAATATCCTAATCCTGTACAAAGCGTTAAACTGTTTATGTTTCGAGAGTTTCTCTTATACATTCCATTTAAACATAAATGTCAATACACAGAATTTACACGTTTAAATTTTATTTTCCACCCATTACACAAGCCACCATAAAATTTGACGATCTATACACTGTGATCCATTAATTCTCTATCTGGCATTAACTTGGCGCGTCCTGCATTAGCCCCTAACTTATTTCAACCATGAGTTCAGCAGTTAACTATAGTTGGTTGCGGCATTATCTATAGTTCAAATCTTGATGGACCATCATCAAACGCTCTGCAAGTTGGATATTCGCATTAACTGCTCACCGGATTCGGTCCGTTAATTGTCGCCAACGCCCCGGACTAACTAATCTTAGATCTATTCCGCTGCGCCACTACGAATAACAGCTATGGCCATTCGGTCAAACTGCAATGGAAGTAATTGAACTAATTAAAACAAATTCTTGTTTCGGACACTGTTTAATAATAATACAATTTGTAATTGTATAACTCATGCTGGATAACTTTTATTGCCAACAGAGTAAAAATACGATGGCAATATTCTGTTATCAACGGATCGAAAAGGGTTCAATTTGAACGCGCCACAAAATGGTATGTGGAGGTAGATTATATTGCCAATTAACCGAAGTTATTGTTTAATTAATTATTGAATAGTTATGCACGATAATTTTATGGCTGCAGAATAGTAAACAAACACGTAGTATATATACTAACGTCCTAGTATATATGTACGTATTAATAAAATATAATGTATGTACAATAATGTACATACCTAGTATCCACTAGTTACACTAGAGTCAAAGAATATTTTCATTTTAAATATTATACTCAACTTTCAACACATGCCCGTATAAAGTTTAGTCTGAATTATTTGTTATGCCCATAGGCGCTGATTCTGGAATGGGGGTGGAGGATTTTTTGTTTATTTATTAAGTTATGATTTTCCATCATATTTTTAATTTGATTTCTATGACAAATTGAAGTTTGATGCATAAAATATAAATATATCCCAACATTTTTAAACCGCAGGGCTGTATCTCAAAACGTTCTCAAGATATGGGCTCTGAACTTTTTCTTAAAGCTGTACTGTTAACTTTCAACTTGCCGTTTTTTAAGTTACGTTATCTTTATTTTTCTTTTTTTTCTATTTTTTTTTAAGTAAATAACTACTTTTCCACCGGGTTGCTTCATTTATTTAACAAAAAATATATGAAAAAATTATTTTTCTACAATTTTATGATTGATATATTAACAATGAGTTGAAGGTTTTGAACATTAGCATGAATTTTTTCGGATTTTTTTTGAGTGTATTAACAGGATGAAAAACAGACGACGTAAAGATCCAGGTTTACATAGAACTTAAATATGTTAGGTTTGATTATACGATGTATTTTATATTTTGGTAAGCAGACCGAGCATTTTCCTGGTTTCCCACGGATCGCATCCGGTCCGGATGCGGTCCGTGTCAACTATAAATACGAGTATTATTTAATATTAGGTTAGGTACATATTTCACCATAATCCATAATATATAGTTGGAACAAAAATAAATATATTGATTATGATTCTCTTTACATAAAAAATGAACCTCCAAAGACAATTGCGTGTGCATATATAAAAGCGATACAAATCTAAATATTTCCGTTCAGCTGACTCTCTCTTCGCCCAATCTGTTTAAGAAAAATCAATCCCCCTGGACAAGTTTTCAAAGTCGTAACTAACATTTCCACAATATCGTGTCGCTTCAAGTTGAAACTTCTAGATCCCAGGGTGATAGTTTCCAACATGCGATAGTTTTAAAAATACGGTCCTCTGTAAAAGCTTCGAATGCCGCTGCTTCCTGATCTATATGAGCGATCGAGGTCGCCGCTCTCCCCATAAAGAGTTACGGTCGTTCGGGGACGCACTCTGCCTAAGGATAAAGGCAAGAATGACGAAGAAAGTGAACAGGATTTAGTTTATATTTCAATGTTTTAAATTTGCGCTTTTATTATCTTCACTCACAACTGACTGGCTGTCTTGTCATCTCTCTTTTTATATCCATTCACTTTTATATGCCGATGTGGAAATCATAGGGATATGATTTGAATATACTTCTTTCTCTTTCAAGACGAATTTTCAACGGTATATAGGTACATTGATATTTTTGTTTCAAAAGTTTTGATAGTACTTTTATAATAGTTTGTTTATCAATATTAATTATTCATATTGCTGTGGAATTTTTTTTGTTTCTATTATTATTAACTTTCATACCGTAAACCAGGGTTACTTTGATCACTTTTTAAATTTAAAAGGTTGTACAACTTAAAGTATGGTAAGTAAAAGTCTGCAAAAAAAACAACAACAAACAATCGTTTTTTTGTCATACTATCGATATGTCAAATAAATAATAATTAGGCCCAATAGTTTTTGTACAAAAAATAATAAGGACGTGATCAAAGATATACTGAGAGTGGGGTTACTTTGATACCCCTTATATTTATTGCAGAAAGAGAGAAGACACTCCAGTAAAAAACAATAAAAAATATTTTTTTAATTGGTGAACAGGAACAAAAGTTACAAGCCTTTTTATGATGTTGGGTTACTTATCTTATAGGTAGAAGGCATTTACTGAAACAAGATATTATAGTTCAGTCAATCTAGCACCAATGAAGTAACAAGTATTTACTACGCAATTGTGAGGGCTAAATAGAAAAAAATACACCTTAATCACAATAAAACAATGTCATTCGACACGTGTTTCGACTTCACAAGAAGTCTTCATCAGTAGTCTAACAGTTTTATACTGATAGTCTTGGTCAAACCTATATTTATACTAAAATAGCTTATCTCGCTTTAATAATTCTAACCAATCAACTATTACCACTATTAAAAATCTAAGCTTTCTGCTGCGTCTAATTGATTATTATTACTGCATGTTTTAATAAGTTTTAAATTATTTATATCTGTTGTATAATATAATGTTGTCATTATGATGAACTACGCTGGATTTATCAATCCGGTTGTATTTTAGGTGAGCTATGTGCTCTTTAAATCTAATGTATATCGATCTCCTAGTTTGTCCTATGTAACTTTTGTCGCAAAAAATAAAGTTTTTAAAGTTAAGTTTAAAGTTGTTTTAGTGTTTAAGTTCTGCGATGTAGATCTAATCTATCTATCTTCTCGTTTTATGGTATTTAATGCATTACAATTTATAGCTAAATAGTATATAAAAATTCAAGCATGTATCTCTGTGCAAGAACTCATATACATACGAATATTAAAAACAGTTAGGGAGAACTTCCGTGATTTTAAATTTACTTTTATTATTTTACTCATCCTTACTGTCTTTCTTGTACACTGGTGTGCTATTTGGGACAAAGTTTAACAGGCCTATCTCCTGCAATTTCAAGTGTTGATGTATAATACACTTGAATTGCTTTTTGTATTCCATGGAATGTTTTCCGCGTAGCTTGGGATAATATCTGGCATGATTTTTATTTCCGTATCGTTTACTTTAAATTTAATAGAATAAATTTGCTCCCAAAATCTAGATACACGTTGTTCTATTATATCGTAGTGTTTTTTTCATTCTTTTTATTAGAATTAAGATAATTTTATTTTCACTGAAATAAGTATTAAAAAGCGTATTTTTACTAGCCTGGATTTTTATATTAGTTCTAAAAAACTCTTTAAATGTTTATGCTAATATATAATATCATATATCCTAAAGAAAAAATGTGCTGCATAAGTAGATTTTTTTTTGCATTTAATCAATAAAATGGCAGTCTTGAAGATTTAAATTTCGTAAAACAATATCATCGCCATTGCCGGAGTTCTGAGAGTACAGATAAAACAACTGCTAGAGAAACACATTATAGTAAATAATGTTTCTTTTCTCCTTGTAATTTTTTTGATTGTATTTAAAATAAAAATATAAATCAATGCATGTAAAATAACAGTAATTGAAATTCAAAATTAATATAATTTTAAAGTAATAACTTATTCCATTATTCATGTATAATATTTTTTATTCACATTTTGTTTCATCTCGCTACGGCACTAGCTAATATTCCAATAAATAATACAAATATGTAATAAGCAAAAAACAGTGAACAAAAAAATGTATACTTTTATTTCAATACAGCTACAGACCACGTCATAGTGTATTTAAATATTCATAAAAAATTCTATAAAATATTTCATCCGTCGCACAGATTCACACTAATAACAAAATTTCACAAACCATATTTTACATGCGGACAAAAAACAAAGCAGAACAGAATGATTTTGCATTACTTTTTTTGCTTTTGTTTCGTTCACAGCGGTAGACGTAATACAACAAAACATACCATACATACACAGATTAGTCGTGTGAGATGATGGATGCTGGCGCTATTGTGTAATGCATTTGAATGTTACATAAAACATACTATAAGCTGCTAATGAACATTTTAAATTAAACACGAATTCATATTTTCTACCAGCAAACAGTATCACCACACACACATACATAAATAAATCATGATAAGTTTATATTAACCCTGCGATGATGATGCTAACTCTCACAGACGCAACGGATTTTCTTTTTTATTTAACTTAACGGTACGGGATTTTATTGTAATATTTATTTGGCATTTATCAAAATATTGCTGTAAAAGTTTGTCAGACTTATCACATCATTTTTTATTATTTTTTTTGTGAAACTTATACTACACCGTACAAACTTTTAGGCTTCCGTGGTGATTTTGCATCGCATATTAAATTAATTTTTAAACGGTGCTGAAATTTAAATATTCTAACAATAACTTTGGCATGATTCATCCGCTATACTAATGATGTCACATATCTATGATTTTAATTGATGTGTGGCACAAAACACAACTGATTATTTCGTCTTCATGTTCGTTAATATTAAAATACTGCTGTATATTTTTACTACTCCTTAAAATGGTATAAATATATGCGGATCTAACAGGTTTCACTCCACTATTAATGTCCGTAGATGTGGCACCACTAGTGGAGGGTTAATATTAATCTACATACATACAGTCATATGTTGAAGTATGTTCTATCCTATAAATATACGTTCAAGGTTATCATAAGGGCTTGATAAATATTTTAAAACTTGCGATGGAACCGTACTCGTACGTTGATGGACGTAACCCAACGCATTATTTAACCTCTATAATAATAATCGAATTGCATCTAAATCAAGTTGAACATGAGTCGATATATGATTGTAAAATGTAAATCTATATAAATATACATATAATGACATGTCCTGACTGACTGACTGATTCATCATCGCCGGATGTATCTATCTTCTGAATGCTACTATTTAGTTTTGGTTTAAATAATTTTAGTTTCTAAAAAGATATTAATTGATAGTATATTTAATAAATAAATTTTTCCCAAATTAAATGCTTAACATACAACATGTATTTTATATACAATTATATTTAATTATAGATTTTGATCATGAGAAACAAATTATTTACATCAAACATGCTAATTTTGAAATATATATTGTATTATTATGTGTAAATAAATTTAATTAATCAATCCTTTGATATACATAATACGTAGATAATTTAATTAGTAATATCAAAATCAAATGAACTTTAATTGTAACTCTACAAGGGATAAACCACTGGATAAACAATTAAAATAGTTTGTAGTAAGGTATAGTCGCCAAATACAACTCCCTTTTGTAAAATCCTATATATTTTCCATATTTTTAGAGATATCAAAAATAAAAAGGCAGTATTATCAACGATTTATACTTTTTTTGAAATTATTATCAAACTTACCAATATTTTGTAGGCTTAGCTTAAACAAAAATAAGTCATATTTTTAAAATAATATTTGGGCTCCAAATATCATCCCCGGGTACGAATTTAGGGTTATGTAAATACATTATCACATAATCATCGTATCATCATCACAAAACAATAGAAACTATTATAAAAAATATACTTCTGATCAGGTTTAAAAGTCTTAAATTGAAAAATCAGTCTTCAAGGTAAGCAGAGCATATAAATTTAACGTTGTTAATGGTTCTACGATGGGCACTTGTCTCAAGTCTTCTTGAAAATAAAACAAATTTATCTACCGTTGGGGGACGATATTAGAATTTTTCTCTCGAATTTGAATTTTTACCTTTTTTTAATGAAACGGATGCATAACATTAAATTTTTTGCATCGTAATTCATCATTACAAAAGATATAATAAGATTATAATAGGATTTTATGTTAATTACAATGTATATATCTAGCATAACAGAAATTGATTTTATTTTCGGAGATAGACAAGAGAACGAAATTTGGCGACTTTACCTTAATTATTTCCTCGTAATTCTAGTAAGCTTTCATGTACTCTAAATACACTTATAATACAAACATATATAAACAGAATATTTTAAATTTTATTTAGAAAGAAGTTAATTATCATGCATAATTTTCAGCCAGTAACATATGTATTTTTAAAGACTAATAAACACAAAATATATTATATAAGCTCAAATAATTGGGCTGTTTTATTACTTTTCAGTGCAAAGAATAAATGGTATTAACACTAATCTATAAAATCATCACAAAATAAATACGGGCTAAATACACTATATATTTTTATTAAATAAATCATACAATATGAATCCCTCCTTCCATAGTTACATTTAACAAATAAGCCTGATTGATCTATTCAAATATTTTTCATTAACACAGCACGAGACTGGCGCAAAGCTATGTATTCATAAATGTTTCAACATATCTGTATACAAATGTGAACCTATAATTCATGTCGACCATAAAACTGATTCATGGAATTAGTGTCATTTGATTGAATGGGTTTATTAGCCTTTGATGTACGGCTGCATTTTACTAAAATAAAATGCGCGACGACGCTGTGCCAATTACTGAAATAATAGTTTTAATTTCCAGGTTGTTTGTGAAAATACGCGTTTGTCATTTGGTTTATAATTAGAGGGAGATGTATGTATTTGTGATTCTATAGTGTGTTAAAAACAGAGTTAATGAACATTATTGCTATTAAAATACAAAAATATTCTGATTAGTTTATAGTTACAGTATATACATTTTACAAATTACAATTACTTCATCATTTTAATGGAAAAAGCTACAACAAAGAATTACATTAATTGACTAAAAAGACAGTGACTAATGCATATAGGATACATATTATAATAAAATTATATATTGATAAAATCTAATGAGCCCTTAATACCTATATCTCCAGTTATCAATTATGTATTTTTACAATAATTATATATGCTAAATTAAATCAGTAATTATACATATTTTATAAGAAAGATGTATCTATATGTTTATAAGATTTTAAAAAGAGATATTTGAATAAATAATCTTGTAAACTTCCAAACTATGAAACTCTTGAATGGATAAAAACAAATAATACTCCAACAATGTTGTGAAATTTCAATATATAAAACACAATTTAAAAGATAAAAAGCAATAAAAGACATTGGCTATTTATTGAACGCGTTTTTTAAAAACATTCTAATAATACTTAAATTTATCACACATAAATAAAGAGCAAAAATGTCGACGTATTTACATATCAAAAAGTCAAAGAAAAGTTCAAATAAAAAAAAAACACACATAAAACTGTACTGAATATATCGGAATCCGTATTATTTGAAATAAACTTATTTGAGAATAAAAAACGTAAATCTTTGTTTTTCATGTGTTGTTTTCCAACTCTGAAAATAACATTTTTCCAATTGAAAATTGTGTGGTATATTCACCACTGTTCAAACTTTTTTGCTCAGTTAACGAGTTTTTTTAGTATAAATTTCTTTTCAAAGACACGCGGCCACTAAAACAGTGGTTTGAAAAATTCGGTTATAGATAATCTATTGGTAAAAAATATTGTTTTACTTCTGAGTTTTCTTTGTATCTACATTTTATCTAAATTAAATAATTGATTGATTCAAGAGAATACCTAAATAATTTAGCAATTTAACTGATACATTTATTGTGGTTATTATTATTAAATTTGCAATATTATTTTTTAATTAAGTGGTACAAAAACTAAATTTTTTATTGATTTGGTTCGATTTAATTATTAAAAAAATAACGTTAACCACATTTCAGAAGTTTTTATATGTTGTGAGTTAGAAATAAGGTGATCAACATGAAATTATATTAATAAATAAGATTTTGAAGGAAATCATTTTAGAAAAAAGAAGAAAGTTTTTGAAACACTGAGTTGTAGAATCGACGCGCAGTCAAACACTGAATGGAGTATATTCAATTGGCTTACTTTTCCGAACAGTATTTGTTTGCGAAATATATTTTTCGAACTTTGGTGATTATTGTTCCGTAGACTATATTAAACATCGCTGAAAGAATATTGAAGTAATTTTTGAATTACGTTTTTTAACTTCGTTTCTATGCTAAATATTTTTGTTCCGCTTATAATGTGTAGGTATGTAAAGTATTTTATATTTTTTATTTCATAACTTTATTTGATTTAAAAATTCTACAAAAAAATTGATTGAGCTGTATTTTTTATATTTATCTAAAATAAAATCGCATGTTATCTAATACATATATCTGTTTGTTAAAAAAATATAATTTATTTATAATGCTTTTAAAACTTATTTTTTGATTACAGACACCATAAAATGAATAAATAAAAACAAAATTTCATACAACCTTTAAATTTTACTAAAGTTTCTACGGTACAAATTGGTAAAAAATATGGGTGTTCATTTTCTCTATTTAAGTAACTTCTGAAACTTATAGAAGTAGAAAAAAATCAACCATTTAGTTTTATGTTTGCTCTAAATAGCTTATCTTCACTGCAGTTATTCTAACATGTCAACACTAGGGCTGTGAATAGCATTGAATTAAAATCTAAACTACTTTTTAATAGACCTGTAGTACTATTTAATTAAGTTACATAATAAATTACTTCTTTTAAGTAGAAAATTCTTAGTCATCACAGACTGAGTCATTTTTTAATTAAGCGTATTATTTACTGTTATCACTAAATAAAATTTATTATTTGTTCAGGAAATATAACATTATCTTTTTAATTCTCACATTGATAATAACAATAAAATATATTTGTTATGTATATACGAGTGATATGAATAGCTTACTTTTTTATTATAAAATTTTTCTTTTTATAATTATATATTAGATAAAACATATTGATGTTTCAATTTTAAAGAAAAAAATTATACGTGTAGGTTTTTTTTTATCTATTTAAATAAAATTGTTAAGTTTAAACATTACATTATGCTTTTTAAATAAATATTTACACTTTTATGAAATACTTTTAATATGAAAAATTTTAAATTAGGTATCTACATATACATACACATTATACAGTTTATACATGTAGGTATTATGTCTACTTATAATATAGGTATATCATTTAAATATAAGTATGTTCCAATGTAAGACTTGAAGAGGTATCTCAAATACTTTACAATAAAAAAGGTTATACACCTACCTTAATACTAAATGAAAATAAAATTCGTATAAAAAATAACTAGATAATAAATTCTCATGTATTATTTCTCTTTCTCGAATGTTAATCGAATATTATCAACCCTGGGGAAACCAAGACGTAGAAGAAAAAACCTGCTTGAATTATTTTCTGTCTGTTGTGTGTTTAGGTCCAGTATTTCTCTTTTTTCTGCTCCTAAGACGTGTACAAGTGTTCACTGCTATTTACAGGCTGAGCCCAAGTACCTACCCGCTATTAATTGAAGGACTTAGGGTCTATAACACAGACTTTGACGTAAACATTTTTTGTATCGTAAAAAGGTTTTTGATTCAGAGCAATCTAAAATGTAAAGACGTGAATTACTTTTTTTACATCATGAAGACTTTTTGTATAAAGGTTTTGTATACTATTCAAAATTTAAGGGTGAGAAGTTATAAAAAATATATATATTTAGTGGGTGTGTTTGAAATATAAAAATGGATCCCTTAAATATATTTTTTTTACTGTTGTTTACTCAAAAATACAGTAATTTTTATTAAATAAATAAATGGAACTTGGTCTATATAATCTTATTTAAAACAAACAAATAATCATGGTAACTTGAATACTGATTATAAAATTTACTTTTATTTTGTTAAGGCAGTCATTTATTAAATATTAACAAAACACATATTCTCATATCTGATTAATTGGTAATTTGTTCAGCAGTCATTAATTTGTACCGCATTTATTTAACATAATCTGAAATAGATTAATCGAGCAGTTAACTTAACGTTATTAATCTTAGTTAATATAATCTATATATATTTTTTTAATTCGATGTAATAATATATAGTACCTACACTATATACGATACTTCATATATATGATATTGTACGAATGCAATTACGACCAGTATTATTAATTATTATACTAAGAGCGTTCTATTTCATGAGTTGTTGAAAGATGGTGTTCATAAGTTACAGATTATAAATTTATTATACCATTCGTTATTTTGCGAGACGTGCAATATAAAATATACCTACATCAACTAATAATATACCAAACTGTTTAACTCTACAAAAATAATATCGAATATATAATTAATACTTTTATAAATACATCTACTGGAAATATATGAGTGATGTTAATAATTTGTAAACAGAAAAAAAAAACAATTATCTTTTGTAATGTCTGGTATTACAGCCTAGCTAGTAAAATTTGCTAGCTTGCAAACACTTTCAAACGGGGTATCGAATTTATGTGACAGTTCTCTTTGAGTTTTTGACATATAGTGGGATGTGCAGTAAATTGGTTTTTACCGGTTTTACTAAAAGTTATATATCTTTGATTTTACTAACTATGCATGCAACCATCTATCAAGCTTGCAAATATTTGTTAACTAGGCTGTAATATTGGATATAAGATAATTTATATTCTGCCAAAACAATTTTTTATACACCACTAGTTATTTAATAAATTAATTGAATTATTTCTATTTTATTTCTAAATCAATAATTGATTGAGCTGAATAATAATATATAAAAGTACTGTTCAAGTACAATTTCCCATTTCTTTCAATAATTAGTTACATTGTAAGAGCAATCATCTCCTGCGACCAGCAGCATGTACCAATTTATTTATCTAGACACACAATGTGTCCCATGATCAAACAAAAATACTTGTTTGAACTAACTGCATCAATTAACGAAGTATATCAATGGAAACTACACGACCCCAGAGCGAAATGACACAAACCGAAAGAAGCAGCAGCACTTCAATATAATACACAACAACAACAATCATAATAATGATCAAAATGTACTGTGAGAACAATCAATATTTGACAAAAGGCGGCGAAGTGTGGCGGCCGCGTGGATGTCACACAGGACCGGCCGAGACGTCGACCGATGTTGTTAGTGTGTGCTTGTGTTGTCCCCTTGCCGTGGTTACTCGAACGTGTCCTAGTCGAGTCACAGCTATAACTACAAATACTACACATCAGTCTACAATAGAAAAATGCTTTGATTGATTGATATTAATCGTGGGAGTTTGTATATATTTTATGTACGATATCTATCATATCTACTTTTTACTCTTGTACTAGTTGGTTTAATTTATTTTAATAGATGTTCTTGTATATTGTAGATGTAAATAAGTATGTATACCAAATTATGTTTTCATGTAAAAATTAAAGGTATGATATATTTTTAATAGCCATTAAAATATTGTTAAAAAGGTTAAAAAATAAAATTACATTTCTACTTTTCAGATTGCTTTTGCAAATTAAAAAAAATTAAAAAACAAAGAAAAAATAAGTAAAATTTAGTAGTTGACTTTATAAGTTATATCATATAATAAAATTCAAAGAGATTTCCAGTATTAGTACATTTACATTACATCCAATAAAAATCATTGGAAAAAATATTAAAAATAATTTATTGAACTTTTTAAAAATATATGGTTAGCGGTTATTCATGAAAAGGTTTGGATTCAGATTCAGGTTCGCTGACATTGAAATATAGTGATTCGGTTCAGGTTCAAGTTAATGAAAAATACAAGTTTTTTCGGGTTCCGGGTTCAGGTACCTGGTTTTATATTAATCGGACTTTTGGTTTATAGGAAATTGAAAAAAACTTTGTTTTGTTTAATATTATTACCATATTATGTACAATAATATAATTATTAATTAAATTTAATGGGCGGTTTAGTTGTATCGATAATAAATAATTAAAATATTTTTTTCTGTATACCCACGCCTATTTACATTAACTGTAACACCACCGCATGATGCATTAGGGTAGAATGATGGGGTCGCTCTCTTGCCAACGTGTTGATTTCTGCAATCATGATTAATATTTATTTATCTAGTGTTCAATGTGTGCTTAACATAATAGCTGCACCAAGCAAACAGTGTGGTAAAATTTTGATTAGTTTACATTATATGTATAATTATATACCATGTCTATTTATTTGGCTTCGGGGGATATATAATATAGATTTGTGAATACAACTAAAATGTGGTTTACTTTTACTTTCCATGCAAATATATTAAAATTATTTTTTGTACAAGTTGTATTTAAAAAAATATTCCGGAATTATGATATATCTATTTCATTAATTTTCATTTTTTGCTTTCTTACCTATGTACATGAAATATACCTAAGTATAGTAAAGCTGATTTTTTTCAAAATCCGTATTTTGATGAAATTATCCATTTTAACCATCCTTGAATCCATTCTGACTATTCTTGGTCT
The DNA here is from genome assembly GCA_961205875.1 of Sialis fuliginosa. Lineage (NCBI taxonomy): Eukaryota > Metazoa > Arthropoda > Insecta > Megaloptera > Sialidae > Sialis > Sialis fuliginosa. Next base: position 9,138,594 of record OY540813.1, on the reverse strand, counting down.
GTCTGTAGATGCTGTAACTCAAGTACGACAAATCCGAGAAGGGTAAAATTATATATTTAAGATTAATTTTTGTCTAGAAAGAAAACCTCATATTATGTTTGAAAACGATCATTCAACCGGATATGGATGTTTACTGTGAGGTCGATTTTTGAATTTTTTGAATTACTTTGAAACAGTGCGAATTAGAAAAATATGATCAAATGGTTCATAACAGAGAAAAAAAATTATCTGCCATGAGTGTCATGGGACTTTTTTAATACATATTACAGAAATTGAACAGTGTACGTGTTTGCCATAGGTACCATGGGACTTTCTTATACGTAATACTAAGTGTGAATAGTGTGGGTGATTCTAATTAATTATTTAAAAAAAATCTTTCTGGCTAAATCATAAATGTAGGAAAAAAATGTATGGAGAATAAATTATAGATTATAATATATTCGACATTTTTATATAAAACAAAAAATTGACAAGAGAAAACATTCGTTTCAGGTTTGGTAATTACGTTTAAAAAAATTGATTCATTTTGTAGAGAATATTATAATTTATAATTTATATCATATTAATTTTAGTCGAACTTTTATTAGTTTGCTAGAAATAATGTTATAATAAAATTAGAATCACGTGCACTGAGAGTTCCGTGGCTCCCATGGCAGATATTTAACAATTTGGTTAAGTTAATTTAGATATGTATAGGTTGAAAATATATTTCATATTAAATCGTAAAAAATAATATTGTTAAATCATCAACTTTTCTGAAATACATACAATAATAAAAATGTGGAAATTACAGTCGTTATTTTATTTCAACATACTGGAGATCACAACTTTTCCTGAAAATATTTATATAAATATACTCATAATAATATGTGCACATATGAATAGCAAAGCACGATAAAATGACGAATTTAAGACGATAAAAATTTACTGCCTTTTTACATAAATAGCATACTGTGAATGTACAAAAGCTATTTTCCCTCGACCCCATAAAAGTACGCGAAATATTGCATACTCAGCAACGGCAGCCAGTGGTCACGAATGACGTAATAAAGAAGCACCCTCGGTCAAATGTTTATCTGTAGTATTTTCATAGAGATCTTTTTGATAGCCTTGCGAACCCCACTTATGTAATATATTACATTATTCGAGGTGCAAATTCAATTTTGGTCGAATCGATTTGAGTGGCGCAGGAATAATTTTGACATGATTAGTGAATAGGGATGGACATTATGTATATACATATATATATGGTATATGCTCTTGTATATTACTTACATATTAATATATGGAAATTGATTGTCTGATACTTTCAGTAAAACGGGTGAATTATTGAAATTGCCGTATTATGTTCCGAATACATTTGTAACTTGATTATAATAATAGGATACTTTATCAAATTACTCTTGAACATTGTGTGTAATGGACTATTAAAGACACCTTTGTTAGATGGAGTATCTATGCTTATGAAATTAACAATATTATTACTTTTTTTAATGAAACATATTATTTTTATTTCTTATATTATTATCTATTATTTTTGGTAGATTCATGTTAAAAGTAAAATAAAAGATTGTGCGATTGTTTATTTATTAATTTCTTTTTCGGCATATATGTTTATACTATAGACTGTAGAATAGGAATATATTAAAATTACCTTTAAAATTTATTTTATATAATATTTATATTGTAATTTAAGATATAAGCAAACAAGTAAAACGTATACATACTAAATATTTATGTATATTGCAGTTTCTGTCATTCAGATACATTTAGAACAAATTTATTTATTTTCTACGAAAGAGATAAAAATTTCTTTAGTAAATAAAGAACACGACATTTTCTTAACAACAATAGATTGATAAATTTATATAAATATGCAATAAAAAGTAATATACAGACACTAAATAACATTTCTATATAATTTTATAAGATATAGCTCTTCGGAAACACATATTTTGAATATATATTTCAAATTTTATTCATTTCATGACAGTCGATGCTATAAACATGTATTTATTCCGACCATATAAAAAAATTTAAAAACCGAAAACAAAATATAAACGCTAATAAATTCTACTTACGCTTATATTAAAAACGAAATAAACCACTACATTTACATTTCCATGAATGACCATTAAAAATGATAAAATGACGACTGGACATAAAAAAGTATACTAATCGAATAAACGAAACAAAAGTACGCTATAACCAGTGGTGCTGCATGATAAAATTTTATGAGGTACAAGATTTACCTATATACAGACAAATATCAGGACTGCACTTATTTTTACGTAAGGGCCGATTTTTTGTATAAATTAAATATAGACCATTTTGATATATTTAATCTAGTTTTATTAAATACATTTATTTGACGTAATTACAAAATATTTTTATTAATTATTTCACCCATTTATCTTCATATAACGCATTCACTGTACAAAACATAGATAGAGCTGGTGTATGATCACCAACCACAATGTATATATGCGTATTGATTTATTTTCAAAGCGACGTAGATATTAATAAAGTGTCAAAATTGGTTTAGTGTTTTGACCAGTTTCCCCTTAGTTGGAACACGGGCTAGCTTCCCCTACCCGTCGCATTAAAACCATTAGTCAAGTTATTATTCGGGAAACGATATAGATTTATGACATTATTGCGTCAAGCTATTTATTGATGATATTGATTAAACCGTGGAGTACTTATATTTACACATGTTCTAAAACCGTTATTTGCTCAACTGTAAATGAGATGGGGTCGCAAAAATATTAAATTATGTAATAAAATTCTGTTTAATCATTTCATTTGTAATTTATTTTTTATGTGATGTGGTGTAAATTGATCGGATGATTTAATCGTTATATTTAAAATTGGATTTTTTATTGGAGGTATACAGTGCATTGCATTAATATAATACACGCTTTCAATAGTTATATTTAAATTATTACTATTAATTTCTCTACTTTTATAATCTGATTACTGTTACACAATATGTCCTAATTTGTTATAAAATAAAGAAGCAGTTATCAATTTACAAAACGATATAAGGCTGAATTTGTAAAAAAAGTGTATCAAAAAACACACATGCGAACAATTGGGACGAATCCAATGATATCTCATTTGTTTAAATCGGTCAAGTGGTTTAGGTTCTACGAGGGAACAGATAAATAAATATTTGATATTCCGAATTTTAGTATTTAAATATGTAAAGCTTGATATAGAATGAAAATTAATGAAATGGACGTATATTTGTGTTTTTATTTAAAATAATGTAACTATATAAGCTCCGCCCTAGAAAAAGATAACCGATGATGTTTGTCTTAATATTTTCGAATCTGTTGTAAGTGATTCTGACTTTTACGGTGGCAGACGACTTCTGAAACCCATAGTACATACATACATACATATAGACTATAAAAATCTCCTTTTAGCTTCGAGTAGTCAGATAAAAATCATAGTTTCATGAACCACGTTATTCTAGGTAGATATTTAGCTGCTTAATAATAAATATTCGAACAAGGTTAAGTAATTATATATCATTAAAATCCTCATATATATTAATAATATTTAGTTCATAATAAATAACATAAAGCAAGCGCAAGGAGAAGATATTATATTTAATCATTGCTCTTGGAAATTGAAGAACATAATATCGTACTTTAATACAAGCACTAATGATGATCCATAAAGACCGACTTCAATTCAATTCGAGTTGATTCCGGTAGGTAATAATATTTGAATAGACTTTGTAAGTAGATTAATTTAAAATAGTTGTACCACATTTATGAAAGCACTCATATTTATTACAAGTGAAGTGATTGATATAATTTTTAATTGAAATGTTGCTTAATGTACCTCAAAGATATAACTAAATTGTGCCTTTCTCTATTATAATATAAATTATAACAATAATGTTTTAACCAAGTCTTCTTATATAATAATGTATATTATGAGTTTTATACTACATACAACGGAATGTTGGTCATTAATATTAAAATGACATGACAACATGAAGACAAAAATATTACCGGAATTCACGATTTCATCCCGGTTCCGGATTTTCCTGAAATTTAAAAATTTTATTTCTACTTTCTACTAATTGTTAGAAATTCTTAAATAAGTATTTAATTTGTTTAAAACATCAAACTTAAATATAATAAATATGACCTAATAATATTATAATAATTTTTATAACACAATTATAGTTTTTTAACATTTAAATCATACTTATGATTTAAATTATAACACTAATTGACCTTAAAATAAAAAAGTAGAAACTCTTTATAATAATATAATTAATAAAAATTTCATTACATTATTAAATTATAAAATAAAGATTTACGAAAATTCCGGAATGTTAAGATGCAAAAATTAAAAACAAGACTTATTCTTTATTTTTTTAGTAGCACCCTAGTCCTAGATCTTTTTTCTCAAAAAACATTTCCCGTGTCTGAAGAGACTGTAATAAGAATTTAGCTAACAGTATATAGTTTATGATAATAATATATTTACTTAAAATATATTTTAAAAAAATTCGAGTCCGGCCGGATTTTTCTGGTGAATTCCGGTTCTGGCTGGAAGTAAAAAATCAAATTTCGGTATATCTCTATTCAGAAATTTTATCGATAATGCTTCAAACAATACTTAAAGTACAGTTACCCATTCTATTGCAATCGATTTATTTTTTATTAAGAACACCAAAGACCATAATTGTGCGAGCACTACATAGATAATCGAGTATACTTCTATGAAATATCATCTCTACATAATCTGATCCACAAAACTAATGCACCAACAAAAAACTGGCCTAACCTTAATGATGACCATACAGTCGGCACTTTAAAAAGAAAGCTATGCGATATAGACCAAAAAAAAAAATGAAAAAATAAACGATATTTAATATCGTCATCATTTAAGTATAGTATCTTCTATTTGACGTTTTCCTCTGAAGCAATAATCCGGTGCTTCTAAAACTCTGTCACCAAGTGATTTTGAGGAATTATATTCTATAAAATGAAACATTTGAAAGATGAAAAGAAATATAAGTAATGAAATTAACTGACAAAAACTATAGTTATGGCTCATCAAATAAAAATCATCTCACCATAAAAACTACAAGTGATTAGACTTATGTATATGCGTTCCAATAGCAATTTCTGAATGTTTGGGGCGACCTATATATAAAATATGTTAAATTTGTTTCAAACACTCTTCTGTTAACTATAGATTTAAATTTTGTAATTTGTTTTGAACATTAATGAAAGTTAATCGGGAAAATGTATTTACGGCAACAATTCGAAAAAGCAATAATCAGTTCAGAAAAACCTAAATAACTTTTTTGTTCCGATACGTATGTATAAGTACATATATGTACATCATTTGAAAGGGCATAAAAATTTGAGATAAATAAATTTTGGCCATTAAATATAAATTTTGGGCGTAATTTTGAATATTTTAAAATAAAACTTGGTAGGTACATTTTCATCAAAATATTCATATTTGTTGCAAAGTAATTGAGAAAGTTTGTAATTTTTTTTAGATTAGACATTAAGTTATAGTATTCCGCCTCCCACAGATCGATAAAACGGTTCCTTACGAGTGCCTCTTTTTTTTTTGGTCGATAAAAAAACGAAAAGTCGTCAAAAAAGTACCGCGCGGAAAACAGATTAATCCACAAATTCAGTTATGAACTTTTCTCGATCCCTAGAACATTTTAAAACCATAAAATTGCTGTAGGGAGAGATTGTTTCATTTAATAAAAAATTCCAGTTATATGACTCCACTATTATACTTCAGTAATTTGATCTGCCCAAATAAGAAACCCCAACAAAGTTTTAGAACCACTGCAATAGTATTACGTACAAAACATATCCCATGTTGGCATAGATTCCGATCTTGAAATCAAAAACTCCCCCGGGGTGGATGCATTGATTGTACACAGAGAGAGAATCACTGGCTGCAAATAGCCGAAGCGGCAATGCCACCGATGCACTGGGGAGTAATGCGATACGAATAGAGGTACATGCATGTATGTATGTGTACTGTACCTATCAGGGCAGCTACACACGACCCGGATTATGTATGATTAATGGTTGGCTCCGTTATGACATTGTAGAATGCTCGGTTTGTCTGTTTAGTAAAATTTAAAATGACATTTAAATGCAATGAAATAACCTAAACAAATATTTTAGTATCTACATATTTATGAACAATTAAAAAATGTGCCCAACGTTTTATATATTATGCTTAATCTATGCACTTTAGGTACTGATTTTTTAAAATTAATTTCTTTTGATATTGCAGCGATATTGTATCATCTATTGTCAATATATTTAAAAAAGAATAGTATCTAATATTGTAATTTTTCAAATGTCCAATATTTCTGTATGCAAAATAACACAGAGCTTATTTGATTAATGTAGTTATAATTGTGAAACTTTTTGTATTGAAAAAGTGAAATTAATTAAACATTAAATCAGTATAGCTATATTAGAATCAAACAAAATGCACAGTGCTTTATCGTGCTAAATACAGCAAAGGTATAGTTAATTATCGAAGAATTTTAATAAACACCGATAAAGTATTTAGATGAACTGATAATTTTATACAATATTATTAGAAAATATCAATTCGATCAATACGTGCCTGATTATATTTTCGTATATGTTTAGTTTTCTTACATTTTAAATCCAAATTTAAATTACTACGCAAACGTCAAAATAACACTTAATCTGCCAAAGAAAATAGTGATTGAAAACAACAAATGACAATTTTTTAATGAAATAGAAATAAATCTTAATTTTATAGAAAATTTAATGCTCTGCAAAAAAGATTCTTTAAAATTTTCACGTAACATGTATCGTTCTTGAAATATCTTTAAAAAATAACTATTTTGGGATATCAACTCTTCCCCTTTACACACGATTTTGTCAATGTTTAGGTATATGGGACCATTTACTACCCAGACAAAACCAACCATCCAAGTTTCACTAATATTGATTTAGTGGTTCATGAGTTATGTGTGTGGTAATGATTAGGGACAGACAGACAGACACGAAACGAAAAGTGTTTGTGTTTACCTGAAACGGAAAGATCAAATGAAAATTTTGAAATCGGAGAACATCTTCTAGATATTGACGAGGAAATAATATAAAATGCTTAATTGAAACTAACAAATGTAGATAATTTTGAATTCACAAATAACCGTACGACTGACTATTTTTAGAAATAACTTTTATCTCAACGTATATCATGTAACATGTTCTTTATATGATAGGTACACCTATACATTGCCTGTACCTATAACCTATACAGAACCAGTTGAACTGAATAATTTTACACATGAGCAAACTTCAATGGTCACTATACTGTGCAGCCATGGTGACCAAATGGTATAAAGCGATTTACGTTTTTCTTCCTGAAGCTCTCTTTCCATATATACACACACACACACATGCACACACCTATACTAATATTGTGTATATTAACAAATAGATAGATTGCCCGCGTTATGTAATAGTTGATAAAACGTGAACGGGTTGTGATAAACAATAATTATAGGATTTAATGGAACATGCGTAAATGAGTCACTGTATGGTTATTAAAAGCACACGGGTTTATAGCAGCAGTGAAATATTAATTACCTATGCTAGTTTTGTAGGTGGGTAAGTCAGAAAGTAATGTCTTTACTGTATATTTTAACAATTTTGCTAAAATTATCGCAAAGATCAAACGAATTAACTAATGGCTTACTGCGCATTGATACTTTTATAAATTATACATATTATTATAAAAATTAATTAAAAAAATGCTTTTTAAAAACAAACTTTTTTATTAAAAATTCACTAAAATTAAAAAAAAAATCAGCCATTACAAAATTTTCAGTTTTTTATGACTAAAACCAATAATAACGTGGGTTTTTCTCTTTCTAAAAGTGATAATTAATTTCTTCTTTTACAAAAGCTATACATTTGCCTTCATGAGCGCCCCACGCTTTTATTGGTTTTACTCATACTAACCTGAAAATTAATTTTTTAAATTTTAGTGCATCCTTAATCCTTAATATATATAAAGCTCAACGTCTCTCTGTCTGTCTGTCTGTCTGTCTGTCTGTCCGTTAGTTACCTTATCACTCGAGAACCACTTATCCGATTTACGAGTTTTTTTTTTTAATTCATAGGTACATTCTCTGGCCAGGTTATAGGCTATATTTTTTTACGTTAGGTAACATAACAACAAAGCAGTGACGATAATAGTAAATCAAGTCGGAAAAAATTTTGCCGTCGGCGCGCTGTTTTGTAATACGCTGCCTAAACCGTTCAATATAGAACAAAATAATGTATTAAAGAATTGTGTAGAATCAAAAGTTCTACAATTAAGTCAGCGACACGATATGTCTAACTTTTATATTTAAGCCACAATGACTGCTTTTATGTTACAAAGAAAACATAAAATATTTTGGTTCTGTTTACATGGATTTATGACCTACAAAACATTAATCCATATCGAAATAAATGATTTCATCGTCATAAGTACTTAATATAGATATAATTTGCCCTTTACAACATCCAATTTGGTCGTATAGTTTAGAAAATATCTTAAAATATATTTATAAAGGTAACATCTTAAATGTATGGTGTCGTGCCGCATCGAAGCGAGTACATCAGACTGGATTCGCGTACGCTCGGTAGATATTCGGAGTCCCTCGGCTGATCGTTTGTGTTTATTTTGTTTTCAATAATTAACATTTAAATTTAAACAGAACACAAATTATTTGTACTTTTTTCTTCTGATTCGTTTTTGTTAGGTAATTTAGGTATTGATAAATTATTATTACAATAATAACTAATCGTGTTTGTACTTAATTAATTAAACTATATTTTTCAAAAATCCTAAACAATAATTCCGTAGTCTACGCGAGCGAAGCCGCGTGGGCCCAGCTAGTTTTTAATAAAAGCTTGTTTTATAATGTTATAAGTTTTTATTTTAAAGTTTTTAATTATTGACTGACTGACTAACTAACATACTAAAAGGTAAAGCTCCTCGAACTCTTTAATTTGATACGCATATCAAGGGGATTGGGCAGAAAAAGGTAATATATTGGGTTTAAAATGACGTCACATAGTTTATCGTATTTTACTCGTCAAACACTTTCATTTGATACCATATCAACGGGGTTGTGACGAAAAGGTAATCCGCCATCTTGAGACGTCCGCCATATTGGATTTAAAACAATATTAGATATACTATGTTGCATTGTCACCAAATTTATACACGTGTACAAAATTTTAAATCGATAAGACAATAATTAGAAGTGGGTGAATAAGATTGTCCCACAATGTGAGTTACATATCAAATTAAGAAAAGCTTTTTAAAAAGGAATAATATATTAGAGTAACTCGATCCTTTAATTATAATCTTTCTCGTACTTTTTCTGTTCATAAAAACTGGGGAAAATTGTAACAAAAAGAAAATCATTTTGTAACATATGTAGATTTTGTGAGATAATAAATATTAAATACCTTTAATTATTTACTTTAACATTGCAACATAAGTTTAAAATAAAAAACATTACAAAAATAAAGTAGCTTTTTAGGTATAATAATGTAAATTTTACGGAAAAACTTTCATAAGATTTCTATGGAATTGTATAAGTAAAGTAACACAAAATGTATCTCTATAGATATATTTATATATAATATTAGTTTCACAGCTCAATAACAGCAAAAGAAAAGAATTGTAAACCGTGATTTTTTACAATAGCGAACCAAAACATTTTAGAGTATATCTATTTATCAGTAAAACAGTTTCTAGGGATTTATAAACATGAACAAGATAAATAATACTTCACTTAATACACCTTGAAGGTCTAATCTGTGACAACAGAATCAGAAAAACGTGTTGTTTGAACCATAAAGTGATAAAGAAGAAGAAGAAACCATTCACGTTGAATTAAATCGTTAGACTGAAAATAAATGGCCCAGCATATCAAATTGAGGGTGGTAAAAAAAGGAAACTTAGAAAAGAGCAAGTTGGCCGTGATTGACGTAGATCTGAAGACAATATTGCCATCTCTTGGGTATGTAACAATCAGTGGCGCACGATAATAGTGGGCGATGGGGGTAAACAATATAATTATAGCGAACGATATAAAAAATAAGCACTGTGTAACATTCCTACTTTTAATGAGCAGTTCACAAGTTATACCTGCTGGTTCCTCTATTGCTTTATAATAACGATGCTATTTTTGAGGAGTGAGTTATTTTTTGGAAACGATATAATTTGAAAATAAATTGCAATTGTTTTCATAAGATCGTACGCCACCATGTGGTCAATAAATGAACTATTTCAATATAGGATGAACTCTCAGTTGTTAGTTTGGAAAACATCTTTAATTAAATAATTCGTTATTTCCATATCACAATTTCTTTTTTATCATTAAACTAAAAGAACTAAGAGATATTTTTCAGTTGTAGTTTTTGATTTCTTCTACTGTTGTAAGCACATAAACTCTTGAATCAATATTATTGTTAATTCACTTATTTATTGAAAAAAGTATTTATTTATGTATTATGCATGAATAATATTCTTCTGTTTATTGAGAGAATTATATCAGTTATGAAGAACTAAGCGTTATACTAATTATTAGGCTGTTAATTTTATAAAAAAAAAAAAAACATTTTATTATTTTTTTATTCTTGCACTAGCCATTTTCTAGGTATTTTCACATTTTTCATTAGTTAAATTAAATACTCTAATTGTTAAACGTATATAATCACTGATTTAATTGATTACAATTACCTAGATGACAATTTGCCTGATTGCGTTAGTTTCGATTTTTACCACTGAACGCGTCGCTACTATCGCGACACATATCAGTACTATAATTTAAAAAATATTTCGTCATTGTTTCTCAAATTATACAAATTTTCTTAAAAAAATCAAATGACACTTGTGGTCTCTGATACTTCATTAAATTTAATAACTTTAAATTTATTGCACCCATGGATCGCGCACGCCTCTGATGATAAGACGTTAGAATTAAACCAACCGAATATCGTGTTAGAGGAAATGAAAAGAATATACTTGTTTAAATTAAGTAAAGCGTAAGATGGTTAAATGCGTTAACTCATTCAATATGCGTAAGTGTTCTTTTTATTTCAAGTGAATTAAAATTTCATAATAAATGAAAATTATGTCTTCGAGTTAACTGTACCGTATGCGTGATTTACATTAAAATGAAAGTGATAAATTAATTTTGTTAATTTTAATGTGTATAATTACATGTATGCTAAACTGCGTACAAATTTACGTATAGATTTAATTAAGTTAATGTGCACTATATTTAATTATAATTTCAATTTATTTTGTACTGGTAAAAATCTTTATAAAACATTAATAGAAAAATAACAGTAGTTTTATAGTTTTGAATTATTATTGTACAATATACATTTGAAATATCATTCTTCATTCTTTCATAAAGAATGATAATATTGTTTTTTAATTTCAACTAAACCATTCCGTAATAAGAAAATTTTCCTAAGAATCAAAGTTTTCATCAAATTTACATCTCCTCGCCCCTACCTCATCATCTACAACCATTAAACTATCTTGCACAGAAAAATACAAGCAAATATAAAACTAATCAAGCCGTACAAAACCTTAAACGCCACGTAACTTAAAAAAAGTACAAAAAACAATTCCATTTTCATTCACGGAACCAAAAAGAAGTGGCGATAAGGATCTCATATGCGCCACATAAATTACTCAGGCGGGTGGATATGGAGGAGGGGTTTGAGGTTTGTGAGTTGTTTGGTTCAGGCGCGGCGCAGAGAGACTGCAAGAGAGGGAAGGTGTCCGCGATGCCAGAGTCAGTAAAGTATAGCGAAGGGTTACGAGTGAATTGGCCCTTGGCTATCTATCACAGTCTGTTCAGTAGTTGTAGTTCTTCTTCTTATTCTTCGTCTACTTCTTCTTTCCGGTGTCCGCTGCACAATAGGCGACCATTGAATCATTGCCTCCCTCGACCGGCTAATTTAAATAAGTCATATTTCTGAAGATACTTTTTGCGATTGTTTAGTTTCGAAGGGAATGAAAATGTAAAGCGATTTTTTGTCTAGGATTGCTAACTCCTAAAAAAGCTTTAAATCAATATATAAACGTTGTATTAAACTTGGCTTTATTTTATATATATTTTTTATAAGACACAGATTTAATATTTTAAAATATTTGTATACTACAAAACTTCTTCTATAACAAATACCTTTCAGCTCTGAATAGTTGATGTATGTCTAAAGAATTTTATATTGAGAACAATACAATTAAATGATTTGACAGTATAATTAACAACTTTGAAGTAACGTATTGCAGATCGAATTCTTTATTGTAACGGATAGTCTGAAAATATAGCAAAAGTCATTCGTTTGAACAAATTCCATATATTGTATTGTATAAAAATAGATAAAAACTTCCTTGCTGAAATATTTTCACATTACTGATACTTTTTACCTTTGTATTACAACATAAAAGACGGTTCACATTAAGAACAACTGTAAGAAATGTAAAATTGTATCATTTATCTTTCATAAACATTATTGCAATTTATTAGAACTTTTGAGCGTACATAAATCTCTGAAGGATCTGGCATACTTACTTGTAAAGTTTTTATACAAATTCATGTATATTATAAAGGCGAGACGGTACGATATGGATATAAATCAATGAACATATCTAAGAGCTTTTTTATTTTAAAATCAAAATCAATACAGCTTTTTGATAACATAATTTATATTGGAGCGATTTGGTAATGTATTTTACTTTACTACCGTTTTTAAGTTATTTTTTCTTACCACTATACATTCTTTTGTAAACTGTTCGTATTATTGTTTCCAAAGATATTAATATAATTTATTATATTATGTTTCAGGGATTGTAAATTTACCGACTTATATATAGTATTGTCCTACCTACAAAAAATTGAAATATGTAAGTTATCCTTTTATTTATCAAATACTTCTTTCATACATACCAAAATAAATATACTTACCTATATTAGAACAAATGTTTCATCTATAAGTTTTCAATTTTTATTTCTTCCGGGAATAAAAGGAAGAAAATTAATCAATACGAAACAATAATGTTTCTAAACAATCAATTAAAAACATTTTCAAACTATAATGAATAAGTCATCAAACATAATGACAGAGTATTCATAATTTATATAGAAAACTCGTACTTTTTTTCTAAAAAACAACTGAGAAAAATGAAGTAAATAAACTTTAATGGACGCTATAAATATTAAATGAATCTGCATGGCACGGAATTGAATTAAACCGAGATAAACTTTTAAAGTACGTTCCCCAACAAATATAATGATGTGATGCAGTGACGGGCCTTTTAAAGGAACTTTTACTACATAAACTTTTTTTCTAATATGGATGATAATTTTTGAAATTATATAACATACATTAAACATACTATTTATATTTGTTCTTTATACTGTAACATTTTCATATTATTTCGTTATAAAATTAAATTTATACCTACGGATAAAAAACATGATTGTATTTATTATTTTATGTATATATTCATATACTTACTATAATATTAGTAGATTATGTCACGTACAATTCCATGTTCCGAAGAAAGCGTAAAAAATTGTGTCCAAGATAGGGACAGATTTTGAAGTTGTTTTCTGCATGGTGGCTGTGCATGAGTCTGTCTGTCTGGGTATGAAATTTTCTTTCATTTGTAATGACATCTGTAAAAACATAAAATGAAAAATTAAATTGTGTAAAAATATTTTTGCATTAGAAATAAATTATATCAACATAAAATTTTTCAATTATTGTCAAATAAATACAAATTATTAGCAAATGGAATCAATACTGTTTTAGTACATTGTACATTGTAGCCTCCCCATATCATCCTAGGATGGGACACCACTGATACGATTCAATGACGGGCGTGTGGTACATTGCTGAAGGGAGGGTGCAGGGGGAGGTAGAGATTGTGAGAGACGTCGGTCCTTTTCACTCTGTAACTGACAAACGTATAACTCATCTGTTGTTATTGAATATGAGCCACTAACGACGTCTCATCAATACACTTCAAATGCATAGCACAAACATATATCACACACGCGCGTATAGAAAAGGGTTAACTTTGACGAATTAATGACGTGTTAAAATTATTGATATTCAAGTTTTAAAAATGTATAAGTTTGCAACGGGAGTGAGCTTTGGAATGGGGAGTTGAGATTTATGATAAGACATTTATTTATTTGTTATTGTTACGGGACGTGCATTTTAATTTCACGTTTTATTTTGTATGGGTACTTTCGTTGGGTTTGTTGCTGGTAATTCATTTTGCCGGTAGATATTTTTTGAAAACTGTATATGACGATTTTAAAAGGGAAACATGAAAAAAACATGCTTGGCTTGTTTATGATTTGTATGTTTTTTCATCATTTCTTCAAATATTGTAGTGGATAGCATATATGCAAAAATTTATTTTTCGTTTTTATTTATATGAAATATTGAGGAACCAAAATTATCGATATTTGATACATATTTTTTTAATAATTAATTTATCAGTATTTTAGTTAAATGACTCATTTATATTTTCATATTTTTTATATGGACCATAATATACATGCTTACAAAAACATAAAACTATTATATTTATAAAACACTAGTGCATTGGGCCCGGTGTTACTCGGGTTAATATCTACAAATTATACACCAAAACCTTCCTTGTGAAACATTATTCATCCAACATGCCCACCTAACATACCCATCCCACATACGCACCCAATTTGCCCACAACACACGGTTCACTGCAAATTGTTTTTTATTTATGAAGTTTAAATCATTATATAAGAAATTTTGTATTTTTTATGACAAACATTAATATTTTACGTATTTGAAATCAAAATACACGGTTTTCGTAATCAAATATGTATATATTTTAAATTGTGTATATAGTACCTACATAATTTAATTTTGTCGTTTACCACAATAATTAATACTCGACAAAAACTCCACGACAATTTAAACAAACCAAATTAACAACACTTAACTAATATACATATATTTTGTTTTAATTTGATTACACATACATATTTTTTATGAAATTCCCCCGGTACAGTTTGTGTCAATTTATAAGCGGGTGATTTGATCTACCCAGTAACAACAACAATATCCCCCTTGCATTGAGATAAGCGTTGTCCCTCGCCCCCTTAACACACAACCCCTGTGTGAGTTTCGGGCTTCCTGTTCCAGCACCGAGCCATAATTCACGGTCGTGTGCACTCATCATCCGTATGATGGACATAAAATGTATTGTGCATTGCATCTGCCGAAATAACGATTGTTGAGGATAAGTGTCTAAATATGCCGTAGCCGCCGCCGCCACCATCGTTCTACCCACTCCCTCAACATCACTCATTCTCCAAAAGCTTTAATACCACAGTGCGTTATGATCTTCATAAAATTTACCATCGCTCGTATAATTTTATCTTTTATCTCAAATTTCTGTTTGCATGTATGTGTGTATGTGTCTCTATGTGGTGAGTTTATTTATATACCTATATAAAACCCTATATCAGAGACGTGACCAGATAATGTATAAAAAAAATACCCCAACTTATTTCGATTACTATATGTATTATATTATAATATAGAAAAAACAAACAAATCAAAATATAGTAAATCAGGCAAAATTGTATTTCAAACGTTTTATATTTAATTATTCGGAATATAATAATTAAAGCAAACATATTTAGTAATTAGAAATATTATATTATTAAATGTGATTATGTAGGAGTTTATTTTTGATGAGAATAGCTATTATATTCACTTTTTAACTTATTTAGAAATGTAAGGTAAACTGTTATGTCTTATGGCCGGTATTATAAAGAATTTGCTCGAGAGCAAAAGCTAATTAGTGTTTCGTTAAAACTATCTATTAGGTAAAAAATATAAATAACAACTACTCACAGGTGTAGTGATTGAAATCGTTTATATTTATGATGACCTTGACGCACGCTCGTTAAATAGAAATTAGCGACTTAAAATAAGTACTGACAAATGTAGCTTATAAAATAATTTGCCTTTATATTATTATACATTTATTATTACTGCTCTAGAATCCTGAGAAAATTCATAACGATTCGACACCTCGCAAATAGCGTTTGCCAAAAGATAATTAGCTTTTGTTCTCGAGAAAATTATTTATAAATCCAGGTGTTAATAATGTAGTTTGAAGACGCTTTGTACACATATTAAGTTTCATAATTACAAATTTATAGATTGGCATTATGACAATGATTATTTTTTATTATTAAATTGAACCTGACTAATTAAACAATATCAAATCCAAAGTAAACGTTAAAAAAAACATGAAGGTCAATACTACGAAAATAATAAGTACTAATAAGAAACTGTGAAACATTCTCTCGTTGAAAGGCGTGTTAATGTTTTGGAAATGCTCATTTGCAAATATAATAATAATAATTGTAATTACATAGGAGACGCACAGGTGTGTGGAGCAAAGATCGCCAGGTAAAGATAACATACACACACTATGTAATTTTACAAGTTGATTTTTCTACGCTACCTGATAACGGTATTAGTAAGACATTTCGTATAAACCAATAAATCATAAACTGGGGAAAGAAAGATAGAATCTCTTAATAGTTTTTATAAGTCAATTTCTAATACGTGGCCTTGGGTTTTAATTTAATCAAATTGTCAGATTTTTCACGCAATCCTATCCCGTTCAAGAGTGGTGATTATCTACACTGAATAACACTAATTTTGTTTGTTTAGCTGTAATAGTGTTTTGTGTTCCCGAGTCAGATTAGTTATACGCTTTCAGGATTGGTTTATTTTTCAAAGGAAGTAAACGGAATTAGGTAGTTCTATATTTTTTTATCATGCGGAAGAATCTTAGTTTCATTATAATGAGTATGTAACAGGTTTTGTTTTGAATAAAATTGTACTGGGTAAATTAAATAAAAAAAGTCAGATGCGAGTCGAACCTCGCGTACTAGTGTCCCGTATCGTATAGTTTTTCAATTAATTCGATTATGTAATTTAATTTAAATAACAAAGTTAAGAACTACCAGTTGTATTAAATGTGTCAGATTTTCCTTTCTATTACTTTCGGAGACAAAATAGTTTACTACTTTTTTTAATTCCTAAATTCTTAAATTGCCAGTTTTTATTTGATACTCCACTCGCCTGAATTAAACAAAATATATTTTTGGTAATCCTTTTGCTCCATCAAAAAGCACCAAAAACATAAAATTTTATTATATTAAGCCAATTCTAAGCTGTCTAATTGTAAGTCAAATAGTTCAATAGTTAAAAGGTTGCAGACAGACAGACACTTTTATTCGATTACGGTATGGTACAATAATAAAATGTTCTTATTAAAACAATTCATTTATCATTATGTGTTCTTCAATAATTTTCAATGACAGAAGGTGCGGCTGATATGAATATCACAGATATTAAATAATACTTCATTATTACATAACCATCTGAAGTTAAAATGATTTCTGAATGACTTGGTAGAAGCCTCGACTATGTAATATTATAACATCCTGTAGAAATGTACAAGTTGATATTTCATACATCCACCCCCCTTTAAATACTATTATTTATGTTCACTCAAACGTAAGATTAAAATCAAATAACTTTAACAGATACAACTGTCATAAGAAGTGACAGAAAATTTAAATTAAAATAGTTACAACGCATGTTACTGGAAGCAAAATGACGAATCAGTTTTTGTTGGTTTAAACATGACATTTAGAATCAATCTAAATAAAAATTTATTTAATGTAATCATATTTTCAATACAAATCTCCCTCAAATGTTCGACCCTTCTCATCGTCGAACATACAATTTAATGAAACTCTTTTTATCGTAATAATTGAATTTAGTTGTGATTTTTATTTTTTATAATAGGTTACACCATTTTGCTATAAGAATTTTCATTTAATGTAATTATTCTCTATATATTAAAAAAAAATGTTAGTTTGTATGAGGCTTATAGACTCGGGAATTACTGAAGCGATTTCAATGCGGTTTTCACTAATAGTTAGATAATTTTTCTGTGCAGTATCGTTTATAATAAAAACAAAAAATTAATAAAAAATCTTAATCTATAAAAATTGTCGTTGTAATAAATTTTAATAACATTTTTTTTAAATCATTATGTCTAATAATATTGTTTTTGCTCATATTTTTTCACAAAACGCCGAGAAATGGGTTTTATATATAGGTAAACGCTTTAACATCGACTAACTTGTTTAATTACCCAACATTCAATTTAAAACAGCACCTTTTACTCATTCTGATTACATCTATAATTGATATAATAAATTATATAAAACATTTTTTCTTTAAATTAATCTAAATCTTTTCACATATGTATTGGTATCAAACTCATGTATGAAAAATTAGCAAATTATATTAAATATGCAAAATAAAAATTCCATGTTAAACAATTTTAATTTACAATAACATTTAATGTGAGCGGTCAGAAATCGCCAGACATTTTAACTGACCCCATAAAACATTTTTTCCTCAACACAATGTATAATTAAAATACATCATTAACAAAATGGGTGCAGTATGAAATAAAGCAATAATGCGTTGTCGTCGGTCCTGGAGGTTGTTCACATTGAATATTGTTTAAAGACAGAGTACTGCTGCTATCGTTCACGTAAATCTTTATTATAAACGTAATTTATTTTAGATAACATACATGGCATAAAATTAATTACAATAACAATCAAAGTATTGTGTGTAAAAGTGCAGTTAGAGAATTTCGTTGAAATTTAATTTATTAACGAGATATTAATAAATAACATTTGTTCTTAACAATTCATGTTTTTAATGAATTTTTTGAAAAAAAAAAAAACATTAATTATTATCAACCAAGAACAAAGTGTAATAAAATAATTCTGAGCAATACCCTTATTTAAAATTCTAGTAATTAATGTTAAAATTTAGATGTGCCTTTTTTTCTATAATATATTATATTTATTTAAATTAAATAAACCTGTTATAATTTTTATTGTTTATAATGTAAACCAATATATGTTAATGTTAATTTTAGAAACAAACATGAATATTTAGATTAGTTAATTAGTATGTTAATGTTAAAATTACAACTCTATAAAATCTATTTTTAAAATTGCTCACCCTGTAAAAAAATAAAACTGTGTTAAAAAGAGATGGATAGAAATCAAACACACATAAATAAACTTAAGTATCTCTTTTCATTACCCCATTTCATAAACTAACAACTAAACTGCACAAAGTTTGAACAATGGCAAGTCAATAAAAGGATAGATATATCAATGTTATGTGTTCCTATGTATATCCCTCTTTATCCTGTATCGGATTACATCAAGGTGCACATGGGTTTGGTGCGTAAACATTTCGTTTACAAAAACAGACCCTCGTAAAATGTTAAATTGATGTTGTATTCTGTTCCATCGTGTAATGTGGAAGCAGGCATTAGGAGCCTTGATAACCGCGATTCATGTAGACCTTTGGTTTGTCAGTAAATAATTTAACATTACAATAATATTCTAGCTAGATCGTTTCAAATAAAGATTATTTGGTTAAAGTGATACAAACTATATATTACATAGAACATAATGTTTTGGAACTATATTCCAAATGAGTTTCAAATCGTTGTTTTATTGTACATATATGTATATATAAAATATGTATTCACTATGTTGTTAATAAGAAGCAGTGGTACATTTAGAAATAAATTTAATATCAGATTATCTTATATAAGTTACTGATGGGATATTAATATTTAAATTTGTAAAATACGGAAAAAATAAAAGTAATAAGTTAAACCTATTTTATTTTATTTAACAACATGCATTTTAATGTTTTCTTATATGTATAATATTTTTAGGGAGGTTAAAATCAACATTAGTGCATACAACAATTAATTATAAATATCTTCGGGGAAATATTTCGTGACTTGAGATAATAAAAACGTATTCAAAAAACAAAAAACTATCGATGAATAAGTGTAAAAATATTTGCCAAACTTGACTATAACCATGTCACAAATAAATAAATCTGTATTTTTCCAATCTTTATGGTCCACTTATATGAAATTATGAAAATGTATTGGTTTCTTCATAATGTATATTATATGCTCTACCCAACTTATAATATCCTTTTGACACGATATTCCTAAAATATCGATGCTGAAACTATTTCGTGCACTGGGTTGTTGTTTTACTGATGAGGATAATAGAAATAATTTGTGTAAAATAAATAAAAGGCATGCAAATTACAGACCTCAAGTGTAAAGATTATTATAATTCCAAACTTTGATAGAATTTTTGCAGGCTGATTCATAGATCTAACTTTCGATTACCAGAAAAGTTGATAAATCAATTTAATGTTGTGCATTCATTAATTTTAATGTGTACCTGCTACTAATACTTTTACTAGATTAATACCCTGAATGATAAATGAAAATAATCTTTTTTTAAATAATTATGATAATTATATTCAAAGAATGAACTTGAATAATACAGTTTGTAAATTCAAATAAACTATAATATATTATGTAATAAAATTTTATTAAAAATAATTAAAAGTACGTATAAAACACAACTAATATTTACAGGAAAAACAAAATTGGCTCTTCGCCAATTGAACACTCCAGCTTTAGAGTTGTTAGAAAACTAATTCAAATAAAGTCCAACAATTGTTTGTAGTTTTATAAAATACGATTGGCTTTATTTACACTCACTGTGACAAAGCTTATCAATAAAATACACATTCTTTACTATAATGTCAACTAGTATGCTTTTTGTTTTGTGTATTATTGATTCTATATTAAAAACAAAAATAATCATAATGAACAACTATTAATCACTTTTATAATTGTTTTGATATATTGTACGGTAAGTAAGGAACACAATCCTTCGAGTAAAAAAACATCTGCCAAGATAAATGCACAGTGTCAAAGTAAATATAAATTTTAAATAATTGAGATGAATCTTAGTAAGGGAATATTTTATAACAAACGTTGTAGACCTATATTACAGAAAATTGAAGTGATTTTTTTGAAAATGCTAAAATATTCAGGGTCAGATTTTAATGAAATTGAATCGCATGGATTCTTTGATGACAATTACTAAAAAAAAATTCGCCAGGGACGCAAAAGTAAGACTGCAGTTAGAAAAATCGAAAGTAGACAAGATCTTGTTTCTTTACTATATACATAGTACAATAGTACATGTTACTTAAATCAAATAATAAATTTATAACATATATTTAATAATGAAAACAATTATACATATTGTACACGATTTAATATCAGGTGTTTGACATAAATTATGTCTTATCTGATATATGTATAACCATATTACACATAGAGGAGGGATACATTCCATATGAAATACGAAAACTGTATAAACCCATATCTTAACAGTGTGTATAAACTTTAATAACTCAATTTCATGTCGGCAACCAATGCAAATATGCATAGAATAATAATGTAAAATATATGTTTATTTAATTAAAAACAAGCTGCTTTGATTATAGGAACATAACCCCAATACAATCTCTCTCTTATTAATGCGTCACTAAACAGGGCTGTATTAAGAGTAGCTAATTCAATAATATAAATGTATGTCGTGATATGTCTACATTTATATTATACTTATGGTTTCGTTATTGATAAAGCAATATAAATATAATTAGTATTTTATCATGGCATTAATGTCAATCATTATAAATCGGCAATACTATTAAATAAACAATTTAAATTGATCATGTTAAAAATACGTTTACAATTAGAAAGTATTATAAACAATATATATTATTAAAACTATTTAAAATTAAATAAATATATATGTTAGAACAAAATTTACATATGTTACGTCACGATGGTACAGCTACATCTTGTAATATATCCAAATAAACATATGTGTAAATTGTAAATTTAAATCAGCGTATATATATACATATATTATAACGAAAAAAAGATATTTTGCATGCATGTGTTTATGGGAGGGGGTGTACCTAGTGACGTTATGGTAAATTCCAGTAAAAGCTTTTTAAAATTATTTACTACCCTCTAGTATATTATTAAAGAAATTTAATACTCCAGTACTGCCATTGCACCCAAAAATCATTATAAACAATACTTTTATTGCTACTCGACATGAATATATATGAAATATTTATTCGCGACACGAAAAACTGATTTTACATCAACTTTTAATTACAGTGATTACATTAAAGCATTTTTGGGTGGAGAAAAATTAAGTCTTGATATATATTTCAGAATATAAAGTATTACTATTATATACATAAGTAAGTTTATACATATACTATATATAAGTTTTTGTGACTTAGGTCAAAATAGATACATTTTATGTATGTAATTGTATACCAGTGGTGGACTAAAAAAGTTGATACCAGGTGCAGAGTGTTAGTTATGCACCCCCCTTACCCAAATACTTTTTAAAAATCATTGTAGTGATCTTTTTAGGTTATCACTATTTTTTCCATTTTTGCCACTGTTGCAGTTTAAAAAAATAAAAAAAGAATTATACATTAGTAGGTAAATACTTCTATTTTCGATCATTTTCGTAGAAAGAATTCATTAAAAAAGAATACTTCCGAAATATTTAAACAAAAAATGTAACTTTTCCAGTTTGTAAAGACAAGACCAGATGATCCTCAAATAGTACTATCCTTTCCAATAAAGTCACTTGGTAACACTATGTACACTTGTCACCACTGCTTAAAGATCACTGATTTCTACAACTTCTTCTTATAACACGCGTGCGTCAATGTCATTCATATAAACGACACCATTCATTAGAACTATCAGTGGATTGTCATATATATTTAATACCAGCAGATAACGTTAGCTTAACTTTTACTCGAAAGCAAATTCTTTATAAAAGTGGACATTATTCTATAAAGATATATCTATAATGTTTTCATGGGGTCCTTAACGAACTAAATTTCATAAAAGCGTGCTAAATATTACAGAATATGTAATAAATTTAATATAATTTGCTTTTAATATATTATACTCCCATTTCTCTGTATCTCTTGTACATTTTCAAGAAGATAATTGAAGAAATCAATCCACCCGACGCGACGAGAACTTCCTCATCGTAACAGAAAATCTCTTTTATAAGAAAAAGTGTCAGTGACTGTAAATAGATGTAAACTTTTTTTATTACACACATCCACCGTGTTACAGGCAACCACATCAAGATTATTTAACAAGAATCCAGGACGTAACATAATATTTAAAAAAGTTTCATCTACGATAAAATTTATTTTTCCGGGTATATTTGCATCTGCATTTATACCAAACAATTACTTTCGTTTCTACCAACTCCAGAAGCAACATTAACATTAAAGTGTTAATTTTATTACATATATATTATCTAAAAGTCATTACAAGTATATAAAACAAGCTCTGTAACTCTTACCGTATAAAAATATGTTACAAGATGTTTTGACAATCATTTATTTTGTACAATTGCATTCAAACACGAACATATATTTAGTACTTCATAAAAAAGCAATTAACTAAATTAAGTGGAATAATGACCGGATTCAGTTTTCAAACGTAATAAAAGTCAGAAAACGAAAAAGCAATACAATGAGCACCGCCGCCTACGAATGTAGAACTTAATGGCGCGTATAATGTTCACGCATTTTCTAATATTTATGATTTTTATAACACGCACTCTGAATTTTCGTATTTTCACTTATTCATCAATCAAAATTAACGACACTGCTTGGTTTTGTTTGGAATTTCCGATGTTATCTAAAACTGAATCGTGAGCGTTTTGGAGGGATGCCGCGCTTAAGATTAGAATAGATGTTTATTTATTTAAACAGCGGGCTATCGCTATAATTGAGAACGCAATTAAGTTAATATTTAATGATAAATACATTATAAATGCCTCGTCGTTCTGTTGGTACCGTTTTCCAGCATTGCAATGTCGACGTTCCAGTAAGATATGGGTTCTGATACGATCGTGATGAGTGATTCGGTTAAATTAAAAAATAATTCAAACCGATTCACTGTTGAGCTGTATTGCGTATACAGTAGCTAAATACAAACAACTGTATACATTGCAGAGTAGGACGTTAACTATATCTAAAAATTTTAATAATAAATATACTTAATTGCCTCCCACATGAGAATTTAACATACAATAGGATTCACAATTAATGGTCTTTGCTTGCATCCCATTTGGCAGGGTAAAGTAAAATTACACGGTGAGAGGGAAGTGGGTATGGGAACGTTCAATTACATTTTCATTTTATTTAATTATAAATTGTATTAAAATGATGTACGTAATGTATCTATTACCTATAACCAATTTACACTTTACAATTCATATAAATAAATAATTTTATTAGATGAGACAATATAATTTACAAAGATACACTATTTAAAACTAAATACATATTTGCGTATACAGACATTATAGTTGTAGTTAATAGGAATTATAAAAGACGTTTCACTCGGCGCTTGCTTGCTAAAGTTAGCTTATTTATCGAGAAGTGAGTAGAATAGGAGAAACCTTAAAGTTAAAACTGAAAGCAAACATAGAGTAAACACATAAATGTTTGAAAGTTTACGCTTGGAAATGCGTTTATACACTTGGTGTAAAGGTAAAACATTAGTACCAACACAAATACATCCCTTGGGTAAACCTTTAATCAAGGAAATGCCAACTGAAGAAGTTACTGTGCTAATTCAATTTCACACGTTTTCTGGACTAATGCGAGCGATTCCAAAACGAGCGTTGTTGTTGTAATATTTCAACATTTTGAAAAATCTTCAAGTTTATTTTGTCATAAATATTAGAGCGCAATTTCGACCTTAAAGTGTGCTCACGTAAGGTGAATAATTCAGTATATCTTTCGATATATCTTTCCTCACCACCTGTTGTGCTGAAGATTGTTCAGGTAGAAAGTTTATAGAGGATGAGTTCCGTCTATAGAAAATTCTATCCCGACCTGTCTTTAAATCTTTAAGATATTTACGATTTTGTGTTCTTTGCTTTAACCGATGAATGATGATTATGACATTGCAAATGTTATTCACATACATACAATGATGTTCTACAAATCGAAACAAATCATAAATAAATTAAAAATTATATTTTTTCTTTTACTACAAAAGTATATTATCGTAATATATGTATGTTTACTTCAATTGTATTAGTAATACTTATTTTGTTTAGGTAATGTCCGGTATCAGAAAGGAACTAGAAAATTTGCTAGCTAGCAAGCACTCTCAAATGAGGTAATAAAATTTATATGACAGTTCTCTTTGATTTTTTAATAGATATTTGCATGTTTTTAATGTTGGTAAATATACTTTATATACCTTTTTTTACTTCCTATGCATGAAATGATATGTCAAAAACTCCAAGAAAACTGTCATATAAGTTTGATACTCCTTTATGATACCAGACATAAGCCTAATATCATTTCAAGGACAAATAACATAATTTATTTTACTTGACTTCTGTATTTAACTTTTTTCCTTGATCCCTTATCTTAGTTTTCCTAGTCATGATACAGACAAAAATCTATAGTCACCTAACCAAACATAGACACAAAATAATATGTATACTGTATAAAACATGTCAATTCTTATCCTAAATCCTTCCAATTTTAACTGTAATTTATTTACATATTTAAACACAATATTAATCTACACTACAAAGAGACAATAGATGAATTTAAATAAAAACAACATTTACACACGTGTATAGATTGGCAGATAGATATCTGTTTTCTCGATATAGACGTTTCTTTTTATATTTGCGTGCACAAACACATAGAAGATTGTTAATTGGGATCGGACATGTAACAGCTTTATATGATTAATTTTTTCAATAAAATATCCATGTTTTTACAACTAGTATATTTATACATATTTACATATACGAGTTTTATTGTAATTAAAAAACTACCAGATACATTAATTTTTGTTTTCAAGTATAAATAATCATGCATTTTATGACTGATCTAATATTCCAAATAACTCTAGTTCAGCGGTCTCAAAACTGTCGGTAACGAGCTATCGGCAGCTCAAGGTGGCATTTTTGATATAATTTATTTGTCGAATACAATTCAATAATTTATGTTGGTAGGTATAGATACATAAAAGATAATTTGAATTTTAAAAGTACCTCCCATGCTTATTGAGTTTGGAAACCACTGCTCTAGATAAAGTAATAACATTTCTTTGAGCTGCTAATTCAATAAACGATTACCAGTTTTCTATAGAAAATCAATCTAACGAAAAGAAACAGAAATTCAATAGCAATAAAATATTCAAATTACTTAAAATCACTTTCACAAGATTCCTTTTTCAATCAAATAAAAACTAAAACCTTTACAGGCATGTGTTGTATACTATTGACATTTGACATTATGTATTTTTTATGAAAATGTACGAATTTTAATCTGAGATGTGTGTGTACAAATAAGGAAGTGGTTCTAAAGGTCGTCAGTTTGTTATCCCGTAATCAATATCACCCACGCACGCGAACATGGCACAATATAGCTGCCAGCAGGGCAGGTTCGACGTTAGAGGGGCTTTGTTGTTACGCACTATAGTTATTAGCGCTATTTTTTGTACTAATCATTTTGATTGTAAACTGGTTTTAAGACAGACTCTGGAAGATTAATAAACTCGTGTGTGTTTTTTCTGATTATGTTTTGTGGTTCAGTGTAGTTTTATCGAATATGATCGGGCGAATATTTTGATTTATATATTTTTGTCTTCTTTTAACTTTATCTTAATATCTCAAAGATTTTGTTGTTATATATAACTTACATAGAATTAGGATAAACAATGGCACAGTACTCATATTAAAAAAATAAAATAAATAATATTGACCTATTCAATTTTTTATTCGAGTATGGATTCTTATTTTTCATATACATATGTATATCTTATACTATACCTAGTAGCGTCACAAGGGGGAGGGGTGAAACCCAGGTCGAAAATCGAGTGTCCCCCCGCCCCGCCAAAAAAAGCAATAGGTTTTATTTTTTACATATTAGGCGGATGTCGTGATTTTTTAACGATAGAAAAAATATCTTTCAATTACTAAATTTTTTTTACACATTTGACTCCCGAGAAGCTAAAAATAAAATTACGGACCGTCTCCCCCTCAGTATCGTTACTGACTATACCATTATTACTTATTATTTATACAATATAAATATATCTGAACTTCTCCTGTACCATCTTACCACCTCTTCCACTATACTATTTTAATGTACCTATGTATGTAAATTGCACATACATACATTAAAAGTCATGTTAGTTTTATACAAACCTACATAAGTTGAAAATTCACCCACGAGTAGATATTTCGATCGATTGTATTCGTTTCATTATCTTATAACCACAAAACTTTTTTAATGATCACACACGATTTGTTTCAGCCGTGTGGAATAAATTAAAATGTTTACTAAATTCAACTGCTGATATTACATCCGTTCTGTGTTATTAGGTGTGTCTTAATATACATCAAAAATATATAATGAACCAATGTTTGTTGGTTTATTTCATTTCAGATGGGAATTACAAAAAATAATCGAGCTGGAGTTTGGAAATGTATGGTTGCATGT
This sequence comes from Sialis fuliginosa, assembly GCA_961205875.1. Lineage (NCBI taxonomy): Eukaryota > Metazoa > Arthropoda > Insecta > Megaloptera > Sialidae > Sialis > Sialis fuliginosa. The sequence continues at coordinate 9,110,896 of OY540813.1, read as the reverse complement.
TAAAAGCAAATCTCAATGCAGATATAATTGAAAATTTGAATATCGGATCGACTGTAATCAATTGGACTGTTATTTGTTTATTTAATTGAGGTAACTGCAAAAAATAAGTGATATTTATTATTCGTTTACATTCGACGAATTTGAATTTTTACTTTTTATGCAGTTTAAATGATATATGAGGTAAAATTATGTTCGTGAATTCATATTTTTAATGCATGATTACACTTTTTTAATTTTAAATTATTTTTTTCCGCACCCAATGCTATGCAGTAATGTTGCATGTGGCACAATAATAAAATGCATTTGAATTCCAAACTGTGATATTTTAAATTAATGAATGCATTTCAATAAATTATTTCCAAAATAAATATAAGACGATAATATTTTTGCACACGATGGTATAAATTATAAATTATGATATTAATTGTATATTTTTTTAAAATACGTACCTAAGTGTATTGAATGCTAAAAATTTTCTTTTGATCTCGGCATCATTGTACGTACATATATACCTATATTCAATTTTTCATTAAAAAACCTTTACATATTTAAATTCTTTGAATTATCAGCTTTCATTTAATATCACTTTCTGGAATTAATTATAAATAATTGCCAAAGACTATTTATTTTATTTTTATAAATGAATGTTTATTATTGACACAATATTTACTGTAATTATATCAAATCTCAGTATAATAATGTAAAATGGTTCAATACCAATGTAGGAAATGCCAGCCTTGACGATCGGCCCAATATTGGGTTGCCAGTGTTGCAATTTCGATATTGGTCCCAGTCTATTCGATTACCTATTCTTTACTCAAGATTGTGCTAACCTTCAGATACCGAGCTCTGGGTTACCTATTCTTTACCCCAGATTGGACCAACTCTGAGCCAGCCAGTCTTGAACGAAGATATCATTTGTATTTTGGCCCAGTGTTGGCTAGCATTGGTGTAAGCCTGGACCAACCGTGGTCCCTTAGAAGGCTCTGATAAACAGATAGGTACAGTGTCCTGTTTATCCGATCTCGGTACGACACAAGTATGTTCTTTAATTTAAAATATTTTGTATACTTAGTTGTAATGTCAACGGATTCTACCTACCTATAAATGTACTTATATTAATTGAAATTATTCATATAAGTAAAGGAATACATATAAGAAGGTGAGTTCTAAAACTCGTTCGTTCTATTTAAAAAAACAATCGAGATTCAGTAGATTTTTAAAGAATTTTTGGCATTCTTTCATATGGTTATGTCAGTTTGAGCAAAACTCGCTCAATTTTATTATAAGTGAGCGAGTTTTGCTCAAAACTGACATTACAATCTGAAAGAATGTCAACAATTCTTTCAAAATCCACTGCATCTCGATTATTTTTTTAAAATGGAACGTACGAGTTTTGGAACTCACCTCCTCATATATAAGTTGTATACATTTTTACACCTATCGTTCAGAACTACACATTACCAACTCTTTTCGCAAAGCAAGTGAAACCCACTCGGTTGACAACAGAAACAAATTAAAAAATAAAAAATCGCATAATCCCAGTCTGACTTTAGAGCACGCAATCATAATACCGCGGCGTTGAGGGGGTTGTATCCGCGTAATTAATACACAGAGGGTGGTTGCGAGCTAGGGGTCGGCCACCGGCGGCGCGGCAAGGGGGTGTGGGTGGCGGTGACACAGCAGAACGCCTAATGAGTACAGAACTGCCGCTTTATAGGCACTAGGATATAACGTGTAATTAACAGAGCCAGGGGTTGGGTAAGGGTTCGCTCCTAAGGGGTGCACAAATTTATAAACAAAAATTTGTCGGATGGATTAGTCAACAAGTTTATTGTTGTTTCTTATGTGTGGGGAAGTAATGTCATGTTGGGATTAACATGTGAGTGTATTAACTACTTTTGTGTAGTAGCCCGTATGCTAGGTATTTAGTAAGTAAATCAGTTTTAGAAATGCAATTAATGTTGCATATATTCTATAGAATCAGAGTTTATGACTAAATTTAATTTATTATCATTTTTATACGATATGTAAAAATTATAAAATATAATGATATAAAGTACTATGGGCTTCAGAAGTCGTCTACTACCCTAAAGATCAGAATCGTTTACAACAGATTCCAGCGTCCATTTCATAAATTACTTTTACATCATGTTTTATCTAGCAAATGAGTTTCCAAATATCTGTCCTTGTTTGGTACATGGAGAAATGATTTAAATATTATAATAATAAATTGGGAGAAGCCTACTAAGTTTGTGATAAGCGAATTTGAATGAAAACTGGTCTACCACTTCTGCATGCGACTGTACATCGTGATAAATTTCCACATATAAAAATATTTGTTATTTATAATTTTCAAATATTTGTGTGGGGTCATATTCTACTTCTAGGCATCTAGATATAAGTTGTATCTTAATTATTACCTAAAGCTTGCATAACTTATGTTCCATAAAAAATCCTAATAAACTGATATAATTATATATGTATATGTACAGTACACATTATATACATGTAACATTTATAATTTGCATGAGTCGATAGCACAGTAATTATTTCCATTTTTATTTATTAGTTGACTTATAATTAACACTCAATTATTATTTCAATATCAGTGTAATCTGGGATAAGCGTTGATATCACAACACATTTTTGAAATTAACAAAATCAAAGTAGGTACATAATCGTAATTTAAAAACAAGAAAAATTGTTAAATTAAAATACTGTCAAGGCCCATCAATACCATATTTTTTAATACACACAATATCCGTTGGCAGCCCTTCAAAGGATACAACGTGTAATTAACAGTCGAAGGGGGGAGGGTGTGCACACAGGACTATTCTATTCGGCAGCGAGAGAGTAAAAGGGGTGAAAAATTCCATAACGATGGATAATTTGATAAAAGGCGACGAGAAAATATGTGTTTAAAGTTGTGTCGTGATATACTGTGAATGATGCTATACCACTTTAGTATAAACACCAGTGGCGGTCTGTCTTTAGAAGCGCGAGGGTTCTAAGTAATTAAGAAAACAAAATTTAATATATTTTTATAATTTTTTTTTTATATTTGGCTTAAGGGGTTACATCTAATTGTTACTTCGGAAAATGAGCCTTTTTTTAGAATAATAAAAGAAGCAATCAAATGAAATCATTTTATAATTGAGCGAGATTTGCTCAAAACTGACCTTATAATATAAAAGAATGCCAATTTTATTTCAAAATCATCTCCTCTTATGTTATATTTGGAAATTATTTTTACTTATGTTTTGGATTGTTTAAGGGGTAACATCTAATATATTAATTATTTTTTTAATGGAACGAACGAGTTTGGAATTCACCTCCTCATATATACCTACTATTTATTTATTTCTGTTCAACTACAATAAAATATAATTATTCTATTCTTAGTAAGTAAAATATTATCAAATGGATAGTTTTAACTAAAATAATGCTAATTAATTCAGTATTGTAATAAGAAAAAAGGATTTCGTAATATAGGAATTTTAACCCTCAAATATTTTGTTTGTAGACTTCCACTGGTTAACATTCTACTGGGATGCGAAATCTCGGTAATGATCCATTGAAAGGAATGTATTTAGGCTCAAATTAAAAAATGCTGATTATCTTATGATGGAGCGGCATCCGCTAAATCTTGCGCTTATTAATTTTTTGCTTCATTATATCTTCAACGCCTCTATTTGTGAAATATTAAACATAATTCATTCTGCCTCCTACTTCTTTTTATACATCCACACAAAGCATAAATGTATTAACCATTTAAAATAATTTAATCTTGATATATGTACACAATATATTTTTTATTTTATTTTTTGAATCTCTGCAAAATGTTTTGATTAAAACAAATACATAATTGATATTTAATATCTCTTTAAATTATTATTTGAGAGCTAAATATAGATCACATATTATTGGTAGGTATATAAATATTATATTGACGGTAATGTTTACAGCTCGTAAATGAAATTATTCTAGCGGACAAAAATAAACACACAGAATCATAATGCAAATAACCACTAAAGTTCAAATGAACCATTATATTAATATAAAACAGCTGAATATACAATTGTGTATATACACGTAAATAAATATTGTTTAATTTTTACATATTTGCAGTGGTTCTATAGGCCTTTTCTTACAGGTTTCTTTAACAAGAGTAATTATTTAGACCTACGGCGCGGCGTTGGAATGGAATTGTATATCACACGGGGGTCATAAATACAAATATGAAAAATAATATCTTCCAGTGAATGAACAACAATAATTTCATCTCAACACTAATCTCCACATTACAAGGGACGCTGAGAAATAATAATAGAGCGACAAGGGGTGAGTTTTCATTATATATATAAGGAGAAGAAGAACACGTTAATGAGAGAACGGCGCGACTGTCAAATGTTTCTACGTGGGGAATTATTACATAAGAAGGTGTGTAACCCTATCAGTGTGTTCACTAATGGAAAATATTTACAGGGTTTCCGATGGTGATGTCTTACGTGATAAACTAATGACTCTTTTATATTTAATTATGCCGAGGTGTCTTTAAAATAATGTACGTATTAACAGGGATCTTGTTTGTGACAAAATATTACAAGAGATGAGTTTAAATTAACGCCTTCGTTGCTGATAAATTATAAACTTATTTGAGGTTCTGTTTTTTTTTTTTAAATAAATATACAGTTATACTAATATAGGCATGAAATTATTATCAAATATGATTACAGTGAGCAATGAAGCTATTAATATTTCGTATAAGAAATATAGAGTATTTATAAAAATAAAAATTTTACTTTAATTATTATTCAAAGCTGAACTTACCCATTTTGAGATCCGAGGCGCAAAAATATTTAGTTTTAAAACACGACATACAAACAGCGTATTAATTAATATTATAAGTGTATTTCAAACTACTCCTAAATATGTGAAATTTAAGACAATATACCATATCAAGCACCGAATATATTCAATATATCAATGGTGGCTATTCAATTTAAAATTGAAAGAAGAAACTACACTATCCACAAACATAAATATACATATATGCAAATGAAGCAAAGAATATCATTACTTTTTTATGTCGAAACACGACAAAACATACATTTTTAAATAAAAAGCTTATTAATATATATTATATAACGTGTACATATATAACCTGGGCTGCCAATTATCTTTGATTTTATACAGTAGTCGTTCGTACGTCTAAATTTACATCCGTACCTAAAGGCAATAACACTGGACTACAATAAATAACAGCGGCTGGATTAATATGTTTGTTGCAGTATCCACGCGTAATGTCAGTTTCGTTTCTAAATAATGTATTACATACACGGGCTTGTATAGTTCGCATTATTTTTGACATGACCATAATTATGTGTTATAATGTATACTGTTATTTTTAAATTGTATACTCTGTGTTAATGTTGAATTGTTTTTGTATGTAGGTACTCGTATTACATAAATGTATGATTTATTGTTTTTTGTAAAGAAGGAATATTTGTATCGATATATTATTTAACTAGCTGAACTACGTATCGCGGGCGTTTGTTTGAGAGTTAGTGATATTTTGACACATATTTTTTATATTAAAACAATAACTTTAGACACTCCATACTTTATGAAAAATGGTGATTTTTCCTCGTGCTAAATTCACCAGGTAGTTAATTATTGAACAATTTAAATAAAAACCGAGAAATTGTTCAGATAAATTGTCTGACATTGGTTAACCATTTAATTTTAATTCACCTGATTATTTTTTCGTATATTTTTATTTTTTGAGAAGTTCAATCTAAATTTATGCAAACATCAAAATAACATTTAATATGTCAAACTAAATATCAATTTTAAAAAAAACACGATTTTTTAAAGCAAATTGAGATAAATCTTTGTAAGGGAATATTTTACAACAAACGTTGTAGACCTTAGAAAATTGAATGCTCTACAAAAAAAATTCTATAATTTTCACGGAACATGTGTAGTTCTTGAGATATTCTGAAAAAATAAATATTTTGGGATGTCACCCGTCCTCAAGCCAAACCCAACCAACCAAGTTTCATTAATATTCGTTCAGTGGTTTATTAGTAATGTGTGAGACAATGATTCAGAAAACAGACAGACAGATAGACTAGGATCGAAAAATGTTTGTCTTGACCTGAAACGGAAAGATCAAGTTAACATTTTGCAATCGGAGAATATTTTTTTTTTAATTTTAAAACCATTACAAAGCTTCTCGTATCTTTGGTATTGTGAGGAAGTAAAATTCATAAATATTTATAAATTCATTAAAATCAATAAACTAATAGAAATAAATGCAGGTGCATGTATCGTTACATAAGTACCTTTATATTTTTTAAATTATAAAGAAACATTTCATTAATTATTTTAATTATAACTGTACATACGAGTAACATTATTCATGTGATACTTTCTGTATCTGTTTATTGTATATTTTAATTAATATCCATGCACGTTGTTAACTATCAACAAATATATCTAACAATTACTTTTATAATTATATAAACCAGTCGTCACAATATCTCTCGTGAATGTATCGGGTTACATTTTGGATGTAAAACACAGATAATGTCTGCAGTGTGGCAGACACATATTCCACTGCGCATGTGAAGACTAATAAGTGTATTTTTTAACCAAAGCCTTCTTGTTATACTGTAATTGTAGGGTTATGAAAAATATCAACACATGATTATAATCTAATGTAATTTATGATTCTGTATCATTTACAGTTTCAGTGAGTTCGTGGACTACTGCAGTAATATTTTTACATATGGAGTAGGTTTTATATTTCTTAGTTTTACTGTAAATTATACCAAACATTTATTGGAGAATATGAAATTTCAACAAAAAGAATATAAATTATTTCAGTACAAATTGTTAGACTTCATTTCAATAAAATATTATAACATGAATCATTTTTCAAATTTATTTATTACGCATCTATATAAAAAATTAGATAAAGATTTAAAAATTGTGAGTTTGATTGCTTGTCCTTGATGATCTCAAAAATCACTGCACCAATTTTGATGAATTTTTTACTAAATTATTGCTTGGGATTCCTGAAAGTAACCCAGGTTATGTGCCTGAATAATCAAGTTATCTTAACCAGAAAGAAATAAAAAGAGACCGTGTAGACCATTTATGTCATACGCTCGATTATTTGAAAGCTATACGAGATATTTATAACAAAATAATCTATGCAACTTATGTAGTGTTCAAATAGTTATATTTACTTATCCGCGGCAGATATAAACAAGCAGTAAAAAATATGGCACTAGTTAGAGCTGGGTGCGAGTAGTAAATTTTTTCATGTGGACAATTTTTAAATTTTAGATCGTGGACGTGAACAAAAATTACTTGCGCGTCCAGATATGACGAAGGTGTATGCGGAGAAAAATTTAACTCATTGTCAGTATAAGTGTGTACGTTTCATATGGTTATATGAGGTGATATTCCAACATCCACCCGAACTACGTCGGGCAAGTAGTCTATTATAATATTCAAATATGATACAAGAAATAAAATCATATTATAAAAAATATATATATTTATAATAAGTATCTGAAATGAAAAAAACGAAGCTCAAAAAGGATAAGGAATCATATTATTAGTATTATGATACCCAATTCACGGAAAAGTAAAATACAAAAATAAGAAGACAATGCAATGCGGATATATTGGGCATCCTTTAAAAACTGCTGTTTGTGTAACCCAGGTGCTTTTGGATGATCTGTCTTGAATTATTAAATACAAACAGCATTACGTACACATCTCAAGACGTGATTCGATTGGTCTGCGAAATGTATTTTTTCTCTACATCAAGAAAATGTAATTATAAGAAAATGTTTGTCCATATTTATATATATAGATAAATCCTTCTTTTGTTTATATCTGGTATATTCTGATATAGGTATATAATTATTAGTTATGAGTTTTTAGAATCTAAAAGTATTTAGATTAAAGTTTTATAATACTATCCTAAAATCCCTTTAAATATTGATTAAAATTTATTTCAAAGATTCAATTTATGTTATTAAAATAAAATTCACAGCTAATATCTTCATTAAGTTCACATACTACTAAAAGTATAATGATTGTTAAGTAGAAATAATGAAAACTGCGTACTTTAGCGTAATACAAATAATACTAAAAGTTAATTACATATATAACAATAAAAACGCTACGCTTTAATTTTATAATTACATCATTACGGATTTATATAACCTGTTACTTTTGCATTAAAGGGAGAGGGGGTGGTCGTTACGTAATGTTCAAACAACACTATTTGCATTGGCCGCTTGTGCATACAGGACTTTATTAAAAAACCTAAAATGTTCGCTGTTAAAGAAATATGATTAAAAATTCAAGGAAGTAAAATAAATGTTAGTACCAACGTTGCACAATATAACTTTTTATATGCACTTTTAAATATAAACTGTAGCATTAAATGCAAATATTAAAAGTATAATAGACCCCTGGATATGTTTAAATTGTAGAAAAAAAAGTGATGTATTCTTTCAACTGTACAAGCTTTTTATGTTGTCATTACGTTTTAATTATTCATAAAAAATATTTAACTGTTGCTACCGTTTTTGTCTCTTCAACTTTTTAATTGCTTATAAAATAATTAATAAGGTAATAAAGCAATACGTTGTTTTTTAATATTACGTTCTTTCCGCCAACGGTATCTATATAATTTTGCATAATAAAAGACATTTGTTGCTATCGTTAAAATACGAAATAACAGATACATTATAATATGCTTCGGGACCTTTCTTCGAAATTACCTTTTTTATCGAACGGTCGATGTGTATATTCCAATTCAATGTATTTTATTGTTACGTATGGAAATTGCTACTAGTTTTTTTTATCAGAGTTTAATTAGATACTATACTAGGAAAACGTATTTTATTTTAATTAATTTTTAGAGACAAAATATGTATTTAATAATTCGGCACTTTTTAAATTCGTTTGTTCTTTAGTTCGTTTATTTGTTAGTATGTTTGTACCAATATAACTCCAAAACGGCTGGACCGATTACGACATATATGTACGTGTTAAAATATATAATAAATTACCTGCTATAAATATTCAAAAGTTTTCAAAACTATCGAATATAGTAAATTTATATATTGTATGGATTTGTATAAAAGGGTAATAAGTGCGTCAGTGTAAAATCTCGAAATGAAAAATATTCAAAATGTATGTTTGTATAGCTTATTAATAGATTTAACAAAAGTCCAGAATAAAAAATAAAGTTTAAAAATCAAAAACCCGAGCTCGCCTAAATATTCCAATGTTAAAATAATAAACAAGTTGTCTTCAAAAGGAATAAGTTTCACAAAAAGGCGTAGTCGCACGTCACATGAAGGTGCGGAAGGAACACATGAAATTAATTTTAGGGAATTTCGACTACGCCTTCTCAGTTTAAAAACAACTTGTTGAAATATCGATTTTAACAGTTATAACTCTTTTAAACAAATCAAACTTTAAAATTTTTTTACGAATATGTATTTAATAATCATTATCATATTAATAATAACCGTTTCGGTTGGTTTATAAATATAGGAAATAAATTAAACGCACACTATTTTAAATGAAATGAGAAATAGTGAAAAACATTAATCTAACACTTTTCTTGTTTTAGCAATAGTTTATATAAACTAGCGTTAAGAAAATACTTTTTGTTGATTAAAGAAATAAAAATGGCTCCTTAAAATGGCAAAATGAGTATTAAATTGGTGAGATTTGTACTAAATGACCAATATCATTTATTTATAATATAATATTGTATGTATCGCACAGAGTTGATTTTCTAATAAAATACAAGTTTACTGTCCTTGGTTAGGGCAATCTATTAGGGGGAAATCGAGTTGATTAGTTTTGGGTTGCTTAGTTTTCGTTAGGATAGGTTAGGTTAGGTCTATTCTAACACATCAACACGTGGTATTTGATAGTTGTGACGTCGGTAATGGCATATTCTTCAGGTTAACCTTATTTAATTTGGGGGGGGGGGGATTAATGGAACATCCCACCCAAAAAGTTATAAAATTAAAGCAAATTCAATAATACAATAAAAATTGTAATGCTCAAAACGGAAAATGTCATCACTCAAAAAAATTGTTTTTAATGTCACACTTTATGTTTAGTATAATGCTCAGTATTCAAAATGTTATTGCTCAAATACAATTTATTTAATGCTCGAATTATATAAAATACTACGCGCTTAAATACTATCCATAAATATATAAGTATATTATATAAAATCACATTTACGTAACAAGTTTTATACTCGTAATATACCTACGAATATAACAATAATTCTATTTGCCGTAAAAGCTGTTTATATTTTAAATATTATTACGTGACATCACATAAAATGACATTAGTCTGGTCTGAAAAGTTCATACATATTTTATTGAGGTTAAAATATTCGTATGGAATCTTTAAAAATAGCACCCACTGTACTGCTTTTATGATTTATGTGAAGCAAATACAGACAGCGGATTTAACAGAGAATAAAAATCAAATTAAGGGTGGTTATACACAGCAGACATGTCTGTATTTACTTTATAGAATAAGAGACATAAATTATAGAATGAAGATTCATAGAGCATAGATGAAATTAGGATAAATTTAACTTTAGTACGAAAACGTATGCTGGGTATTATATCACCGCATTTTATTGTAAAGTACATTCATTTATAATTACCCAAAACCTAATAAGATGGTGGCACCAGTCTTGGCAAGGACCCCAGTAAATGGAAAATTTTTAATTAAATGTACTGAATTAGAAATATGTGTTGATATTTAATTACTACCATTTCTGAATATCAATGTATACACATTTAACTGTCTTACAGCGTGATTTGATGACAATCAGCCAATTGGTGTCAAAATGGTGGACATTTAACTAATTATTAGTATAATTTATTTATTAATTATTATATTATCATAACAACTGCTTTACATTGTTTCAAATTAGACGATTCTATCTTTTATACCGTTTGAGTCGTAGTACTTATTATTTTGTAATCATTCGCAAGTGTCCATCACTAATGTGCTCATTACTGGTTTTACCTTTACCATTACTGGAGAAAAAACATAAACAAAATAAAAAGGCTATAATTTAAAAAACAAACTATATTTACGGACTTTGGTAATTAAATTGATTAAATAAAGATTTACTTGTTTATTTCGTAACATGAGTTCATGAGAATTACAAAAAACAAACCCATTAATCAAAAAAAACAACGAAAACTTGTTCTTATAGCGGCCATAACTGGTGCCTTTACCTTATATTATTTTAACAATTAGATGTAGGCATAGATATTTTACTTATGCTTCTGCGGTCATTGGTAACTGAATTGTTTCTATAAATTCGACCGAACACGTTTTATCGTGTCATGCTTTTTTTTTTTTTTGCACGGAGCTGAATAAAAAACATAAATTATATGTTTAAAAAAATGCAAAATTTTTAGACAGTTAATTTAGATAAGTGACATTCTTTTAAATAAATGCATGTGTTCATACAAACAAAACTATTAATTTTCATTTGTAGTTTTAAAAGATTTTAAAAGCAATTTTTCCTTTAATGATATAAGTACACAGTATTATATTTCATTTTAAAATCTATCACAATTATAGAGTTGATTAGAACAATTTGTTATTTCCTAAATGTAGTGGTCATTGTTTTTAATGAAATAAATTAATAGTAATTCCACAGCAATCAAGTTTATTAAAATAAAAAATAATAATAGTACAACACAAATACAATGTATATTTCATATTCTTGGTAAAAAAAGTTTCCATTTACAATTACATATTAACAGAAAGTAACGGCTTAAAATATAATGGGATTATTATGTCAATAAAAAATAATAATATGCAAATGAAACGAGAAAACAAGTTTTTTAAGAGGTTACAACAATTACTAGAGGATAGGCGCCACAACATAAACTTGTATCATCATAAATACAACACACGGCCGTAGTTCAAATCAGTGGCGTATTTAATTAAATTAATTATTTTTATTATTATTAAATATATTTTACGATTATACCAATTATTTTAACTTTTATTATCCATTCACGTGATTAATAAAATTTCTTTGTTAGTTTTAATAAAAAAATTACTTGGCTATCAATTATTTTAATTCATTTATTAGATACTTTAGACAAAATTTTATTTGCGAGCAAGTAACAATATACAGTAGAACTCGGTTATAACGTCATTAAGGGGACTGTAATAATCTTGACGTTAACTATAACCGAATGTCGATAATAGTCGATATAAGCGAGGTGAATTGATATAATTTTCAAACATACTGCATCTATATTAATACTTATTTAATTTAAAAATGTGCACATGTTAAATTAACTAACACTATCACAGTTTCCATCCCGTTTTCTATTTATCTATTAACTTTTAGTTTATCAACAACTACTTATACATGTCTTATTCAATTGTAAAATGGATGTTTTAATGTTTCTAATGTTTAAGACAGAACAATTCAATTTTATCACATGATTAAATTAAGATAAAATCTATGTGATAAATGACCAAAAACTTTCGGTTTTCTCATAAGTAAAAAGGATAATAATAAAAAAAATATTTAAATCAGCTAGCTAGAAAAATTAGAAAACTAGATGAGTGACGATGTAACCAAAGTAAAATAAGAGGCATTAACCAAGTTCAACTATAATCTAGAATTATGTATTAGAATCTACAAAACAGTACCATTCTCTTCATATTTGTACTCAATATTCACAAATAAAATACATAACCTTTCAACAAAGTTCACATTTATCAGTACAACATCAAAGTTAATGTCATCATTAAAATTCCTAACACATCTTGTATATGTTTTTGTATTGTACAATCGAACAGGCCTATTGTACTGCACCTACTCAGAACATCTTTTTGTAATGTAGTGCTCGTACGTGCGCGTGCGCCACTGCCTCAGCGACACACGTATGACACACACACGCACACATACACACATACACACATTCATACATACAGGGTTTCCGTTTTTTGATTATTTTTAAAGATAGGCTCGATTGAAATCGAAATTAATTTCAATCAAAACAATTGCCTTCATTTAATCGATTTTTCTAAATTTCATACATGTTAAATTATTTTTATTGAAGGAAAATACACTACTTGTTTAACAGATATTTATTATCAACAATTATATACCCATCGAATATGTTTTTCTTTAATTTACAACCATAAAAGTATCTTCATTACCATTAACAAATAAATTTCTCAGTTTTTATCTGTAAATAATGCTTAATACGGTACTGCACATTTATACCCCTCTCTCTATTCTACACATATGTATACCATCCTTATAGAAAGAGATAGGTACAGATATAGTGACAGTATTGTAGTAGGGCTAGATGTCGCGTAATTTTGCAATCTTGACTTTCAACAGCGACTGCTTGTCTGTTGTATTAATTCACCAGACTGAAGACATTGCATAATGTAAGTGCAGACAACTTTTGTAGTGGAGCAAGAAGAACGCGCGACTCTGATTGCAGTTTGTGATTTTGTTCACACTCTAAATATTATTGCAAATATATAAATTATATACATGCATGGATGAGTATCGGATCTTATTTAATTAAAATTTAACAATAACATAAAACATAAAATAACAAAGTGAAGAAATAATACGCATACAAGATGACATAAATATATCCCGAAAATAGCATTAAATTATCTAATTCTAGATGTAGCATATGCTTATGACCTATTTTCATAGCCCCATAATATTTACACCAACCGACATACGGTAATATCCATTAAATTTTTCAATTCTAAACATCAAACAGTTTACTTAATTGATTTTTAAATTATTTTGTATAATTTTATTAATGTATTTTGCTTTGATCGGTTATCATTAAAGAAAATTAAATAAATGACTTGTATACGTTTTCAAACAGTTAAATGTATACTCATACTACTAATGAGTTTAATAAATAATAAAAATAATACATACTAAAGATGCTGATTGATTTATCGTTAATTTAGAAAAAGATAAACGTATAATTTTCCTACATGTATAAATTGATAATTTCTGCTTCAGGTAACATAAAAAAACCTAAACTGTCAACTCTCACAAAATCAATCACGGCTTTTTATATCAGTACATGCGACATTAAATTTTATGTGTTGTATTTACATTTCTTATAATGACAGAAGTGAAAAAAGACTTTTCGTCAATTATATGTCTACATTGATTACAAAATCAATGTTGAGCTTTATTTTTAGAAACGAAAACATATTTATTTCAATTACTAACCGGACGTGTTTCTTAATATATCAAGGTTTGTCCGTTATTTTTACTTAAAGAAAGAAACAATAATTTTCCCTCGATATTTACATTTTCTGACAATCCATTTACAAACCACAAGACGTTAATACCACAGTCCTATGACAACTATGAAATATGGCAGTGGCCAATCAAAATGTATGTCAGTAATATTTGTTTTTGTATCTATTCATGTGTGAGGAGTGGACCAAGCGTGTAATTCACATAGACGTATATAGTTACAATACCAGTTTTGGTTTGTTCGACTATAGTCATCAGTTAACTGTCAGTTAGCTTCTAGCATGCGTAGGAGGTGTTGTGAATTAATAAAACGCTTATTATCTTCTAACCTAGAGTGTTGATATCAGAGTACTAAGGAGCGTCGTACAATGAATTATGATTATGAGCAGGACCGGACATACAATAATTAATTGCAATTTTTTTTACATTCTGGTAATAAGTCTTAATGTGAATCAATTATCAAAAACTACAATTTCTTTTCAGATTTATTTTGAATTACTGTAGGTTTACGATTGTAACGAGTTAATTGGTCATAATATAATCAACACTTATTTTATTTTAAAATTGGTTTTCTTTAATTTTTTTCAAATTTCAATTAGATGTACGAGTATTATATCATTAAGGTATTTTTATAAATTGTATTACTTATATAATTTAACTAATTTGTATTATATAATTTAAAAAAATAGTTTGTGGTAATTTTAGTACATACTTATTATTTTAAAAATATTATAGTTAAAAAATCTCGAAACTTTACTAAAATAAAAGTGACAATAATATTAAATCTACTCCATTAAACTATATACAATTAATAAAGAATGATTGTATTTTAGTTTTAAAATTTTTGATGGATATTTTTAAATAAAGTTTTATAATAAAAAATCGTTAAATGTTAAAAATGTGTACTTAAACAATAACTATTATTTATACTAAAAATTCCATTTACTGATGAAATCTTAATAAATTATTGTATTTCGTAATAAAATATACAATAAATAGAAAGTTGTTATATTTTTGATATAAAACTTGATATTGTTATCGCCCGGTCCTGCCGATGAAAGAGAGGATGGTCTCTAGGTACATAAATCATTATCTATTTTTGAAATTATGATCGTATTACTGTTGTATTGTTATGTTGCCTACTTTTATTAATACTTTTTTAGGATCGATAACCTCTGTGAACCTTATACGGAGTGTTTTGCCAGACATTATGGTTCATTTGTTGAATTTTAAATAAGAAATATTTAATGTAAATGAGTACATAATATTAAATGACAGACTTCACGAAACTGTTTAAATAAATTATTATGATTTGCTTGTTGCATTTTGATGCAGTAAATAAATTAGCTTTTCATGAATTACATTGTTCCGAGAAAACCTATTTTGTTTCCTTGATAACATTTGAAACACAGACGAATATTATAACCTGTTATAAACATTAGCATAGATTTTGTTTATTATTTTATGAAGTATAATATGTCATGCATGTCAAACAAAATTATATAAACGGTGAATTATTTATAAACTGTGATCGCCTTTCAGTAAAATTAATATTACTGGAAATAAAATTTATACATATTAGAATTAAAATAAAAAAATTAAACGTTCATATTACCCGCTTTCCAACTTTTTGTACAAATAAAATTAGCATAGTAGACTAAACAAAAAACGTTTGGTTTATACATTATACATGCATATAGAGAAACCAAGAATAATTAATTTATTGATACTTGTATATTTTAATTATATAATTGTGTCCAATCATTGAATAAAATCTAACACCTCTATAATACAATAATTCCATTGTTTTGAGTGCAAGATAGTTGCATTTCCCATACTCGATTACACAATAATAATAATAACAATGATAATAACACATATAAAGACTAATGATAAATGAATCCAGTATAAAATATCGGT
The DNA here is from genome assembly GCA_961205875.1 of Sialis fuliginosa. Classification (NCBI taxonomy): domain Eukaryota; kingdom Metazoa; phylum Arthropoda; class Insecta; order Megaloptera; family Sialidae; genus Sialis; species Sialis fuliginosa. Next base: position 9,094,611 of record OY540813.1, on the reverse strand, counting down.
TTTGATTTATTTCTCCGACTCACACAACTGCGAACATGTTCTGTCAACACAATTCCACGTACCCAGAACAATGGATAGTTATTTAAATGCACTTTCAAATGCATCTAGATCCCAATAAAATTAAAAAAAAAAAAAAAACAATAACCCGACCGACATTGAAGTATTTGAACCCGGGACTCTCAGCGGGAGGCAGTCTAGCACAAGAATTAATACCGCAAAAACATTGTTAATTGGTCTCATGTCCACGCGAGGCGCTGCTGGCGTGTCTATGATCTGATTAAACCAAATGACAGGTTTAGACGTACGACTGTTACCGACTACTGCCAGCCTATTAGTATAGCCGGACCGCATGCAACGGCATGTATAGACGTTTACAGTCCGCACATTTATCGCGATCGTTTGTTTTATTTATCGATATGTCCAAAAACAGTACCTGCACTCCTGCTCCACTGTCCAAATTTGGAAATATTAATTAAAATCAGGGGTAATAATTAAGAAAGTACTTAAGATTTCTTTCCAATGAAAATAAAAATCATTTTCAAGAGTCATGAATGGAAATCGTCGACAGTCTAAATTTATGTGGAGCCATATCTGAATTAAACAAATATTACTGAATACTCCACATGAAGTTAGACTTACAGTGGTTTTTAACCGGTATTCCGCGAACATATTACAAGTGCTCCGCGAAATAATAAAAACAATTCACAAGCAGCGCTACCGAGCTCGATTTTCATCCCATCCATCAGTTGTTTCACAGAACAATAAGTGATAAATAATAATAATAATAAGATCATTATTAGAAGAAAATATTGTACATTACTTATCTTATCGATATCCATTTGCTACAGTTAATACCTATGTCGAATTACGAATTTTCGTTTCATGAAGAAGAAAAGTTAGTTTGTCGATGGATTGTATTGAAATTTTCTGACCTGGCTTTGAATAGTTTTGAATTTTTGTGCAAGCCAAGTCCCTAATTCTTTCCATAAAAGCAAACAATTTTCCTATAGTTTTCAACATCATATTTGTGTGAACTGGGCTTTTCAATATTTATGAACATTAAAACTAAACAACGTGAAAGACTTGGGAATATTGATAATGAGGGAGGGTAGTATTATCACATATTAGACCTGACATTTCTATGTAAAATCTGTAAAATCCAATAAGCTCAAGTATCACTTTAAATTTGACTTAAAATTTTTACAAGAGTTAGTTTTTTTATGAATGTATATTTTTAATATTTGACTGACATTAATTTTAAAATTATTATTGTTACCTACCACATATAAAATATAAGAATGTTTACTACTACTGCGATATTTGTTGACTAATTGTAAATAATAAAAACATTGTATTAATTTTTTCTTTGTTATACAGCAGTATTATTTATCAAACAGAAAAAAATGTCTGTAAAATTTTATAAAATATTAACTTCCGTTGCTCAATAGTGAACTCTTATATAAAGAACATTACATGAGGAAGTATGAAACAAGAAATAAGAAACGTTTTTTAGTTCTTTTTATTGTTTCCAGTAGAGTTAGTACTAACTTCATTCTTTTAAATATAACAGAGAAAATTAATTATAATTTTATCAACTGGAAAATACTATTTTAGTCTAGTTTCTTTAGTTTTTCTTGAATAACTTCTCATCGGAGTATGTTAGAAAAACATTTATTCAAAGCATAATACGAAAAGATATTAAAATAGCAATAAGTTCTTTTATAATTAAGATAAGGGACATAATTATTTAATATGGAGCCACCTACAACTGAATGCAACCCAAAGATAAATATAATTAATGTAATTTACATAAAATAATGAAAAAAAAAATCTGGAGTTATCAGGGCAGGTGACATTTATGGGACCCATGGAATCACTGGCGATGTTCCAGTAAGTGATTCACTAAAATTATTGTAACATAGCCTTATAATTCCTACAAAGTACGAATTATTCCGAAGCCTTCGTATCTTACCCAGCAGATATGTATTATAAAATATGTAATTGGGTTTTTTACATGTTTATTTTAACGTCGTTTATAAAATTTAATTTTTTTTAGAAATCTTTATCTATCGAGGTCAGGATGCAGATTATACAAAGCAAATACTGCATTGAACGACCAATATTTGATAGCTCCAATCTTGTTTTTTTTTTATATAGTGACTGTATAAGTATAGGTATAGAGAAGTTTCGCTTAACTCATAAATATAAGAAAAATTCTATTCTTTATAAATTTTTCCAGCATAATCTTTATTAGAAAGTCTTGATTGGAAGAAGATATTATGTTCTAAATCTTCTATGGTGTCCTCATCATCATTTAGAAAAAGTTATTTTAAGTTTTCGTTTGGTCGAAATTGATTTGACTAAAAAAATATGGTGAATCTGGAATATTTGGAATTTTGTGTGATTAGAAGTAGCTTTTTGTAATTTGGAAACTTAAATAAATTTAAAAAATATTATTTGACGCCATGATATTTCTATCAATGAAGAAATTAAACATATAAAAAATAAATGCAATCAAATTCAATATTACGAAAACAAAACTATATAAAAATAAATCATTAATATAATACACACGGTACATATAATTTATGGATATCTCAATCTATAAAATGGTACTTAATTACTGATTAGTTTTTTAATTAATCTGACATTAATTCTGTGGTTCTCGACAATTTATATATCAACTATTATAAAATATAAAGGAAATCTATAATTAGCGGTTGTATTTTAATATTAAAACTATACGTGGAGGACATTTTCAATAAATTACAATCAATATTTCATGTATTCATAAAGTTAAAGACTTTTAAATGGTGTTTTCTATTAGCTTATTCAATTTGTAGAATTAGTATACAGAGTGATATATAAATCATTTGATATATCGAAAAAAACAATATTATAAAAAATAGCAACGAAGTTTTTATCAATTATTGGATCTATAAAAAATAAAAAGCTAAGAAAATTTGAAAAATTAAACGCAGTAGAATTGTACTTATAATTAAAATAATTCTTTCAATGTTGAGTTTTTTTTAAGCAGCTTTTACGTGCATAACAGTATAAAATAACCTGTAAACATTCTTAGAATGTAGCAATATTTTAATTTAATTACAATTATCGTTAGAAACATAACACTATTATTCATACATTGCAATAAAATTACAATTATACATAGTATTGTTGACATTTATATAATTAATATTTATGTAATCGATGGTTAATGTTTCTTAGCATAAATTATCATATTAACAATTTCTATAATTATAAGAGTTAATGATATTTTTTTTCTAATAAAATTATATTTGCAATAAGAAAATATATGTTTGTACATGTAGATCATTGAGATGTTTTAAATAAAATCGTATTTAAAAATTTAAGTATAGGTTTTGTTGTCATTTTGTTAAAATCACCGTGTTTCTATTTTGTCTTTTTGATATAAATACGCCATAACGCTTTAGTTTTATTACTTTATTTATGTTGCAAATCCTTACAATTTAGTGTCAAATTCTTGAGAACCTTCATTTGTAAACATATATTTGTATAATAAATTTTCTATAAAAATATCATTACAAAACCAACTCTTCAATAAATTCAACCAGGTATCTAAGTAAAACGTTGTTAAAAAATCTATTTTTCGAATTTAGAAATCAAGATACTGTTGTATTGTAATGCCTCTTCAATTAACTTAACCCCAATTTTTTTAAGAAATATAAAAAAGATTATGCTGTATTGTGCTACAATTGCGTTCAAATTTTTGTTATCGCCAATACAAAAATTTGACAGATTGATATAATTTTTGAGGTACAAGCTAGCTCCGCTATTTTCATTAAAACTCCTAAGATGAGTACAATACAGCACAAATTTTTATATATATATTTTAAAAAAAGCGGGACTAAGTTACTGGTCATAGAAATGTAGTAGTAATGTCCGGTATTATAAACGAGCTAACAAAATGTACAAACTTGCTAACAGTTCCCTTCAAATTTCATGAAGTGTTTGACAAATTTCGTGCACGCGTAGTAGGTAAACACCAACGGTATTAAAACAGTGGTGATATTATGAAAATTATTTTGTATGGTCAGACTCATCAACTGTGTTATAAAAAATTGTATGATTGCTCTAAATTCCATAACTAATCCATAGATACTATCACAGAATTAATACCCCATTTGAGAGTACTTGCAAATTTGTTAGCTCACTTATAATACTGGACATAAGTTTCCCTATTTAAAATCAAAAGAAGAAGATATTAAATTATATTTGTGAACAATGAAAGAACTAAACTTTATTATATCGTATCACGAATGTACCTATATATTTTCGATTGAAATTAAACAAAATGGAGTTGCCAATAAATCAAATAGCATTTCATAATTACAACTATTTTCGAACAGAGTGCGTTGTGTTTCTTCACCGTTTAGTTGAACCGAGGTTGGTTGGCCTCCACCTGCAGCCCACGCGACCGCGCTGTCTTTTGAAACGCGATGCTCAGTCACTTTCTATTTATTTGAAGACACTGGGGAATTAGGAACTGAAATAATAATCAAGCGCCTGTTGTGCAACAGTCGTGACTGGCAACTGTACACTATTACGTTAATATAATTATCTTTATGAAAAGTGTTTCGTTAAAAATAGAATGTAAATGAGAATTGAAATAAATTAAAATTTGTATGCAGAGATATTGTTGTATTAATAGTTGAATCATTACACACATCATTTTATGTACTACTTTTGCTCGGTATTATAAAGAATTTGCACACAAATTTGCTTCCAGCTTATGCTATCTACTGGGAGTCAAATTGTTGTGAAATTGCTCAATATTTTAAAGCAGTGGTAGTAAATGTATAATAATGTAAATGAAATCGCTGATTAATATGCATGCATCAAAGTCATTATATGTACGATTTCATTGGCTACATCTGTGAGTGGTTGTCATTTATATTGAATACCTAGCAGATAGCGTTAGCTGGGAGCTAATATGAATTGCACTCAAGCAAATTCTTTTTAATACCGGGCATTAGAATAGCGTATTCCTGACTGAATTTTTATTTTTTTTCCGATGAATTATCGCTTGTTTTTTAATTTGATGTCAAATAATTAATTAATTAATTAATGCTATAATAAACGAACATCACTTTATCCGAGGGTTTATTTTGGAATTCAGTTTTTTATTTGAAGTGTTCATATGTCATTTTTCTAATTTACATTTTTGTTTCAATAAGTATAGTTATATGAATAAAATGATAATATTGAAAAATATATACATACTTATGTATATCTGTATAATAAAACAAAATCAAAATAAATTCTAGTTGAATAATATATTAAGTGATTAAGTGAAATAAAAATTGATATTGTCCATTGTCACCAAGCTCGAGTTATATTCGAAAAGGCCATAAATATCAAAAATATACTTTTATAATCGCACGTTTTATTGAGCATACGTAATCATGTTTTGCAAACCATTACAAACCGAAACAGTTTATAAATATTCAGTGGTGATAAACCCTTTCACACTTCTACTCTAGAGTTTTGTTTTAAAATTCAAATGATTGCACACAGTGTAAGCAGTGGATTGTAAAATCTGCAATATTTATTGATATAAAATGGAAATTCATCGAATTAGTGCATAAAATCATAATAAAACGTTAACGGAATTGTAATTATGACAAGACATTACAGAACGTTTATATATTATTACAATTTTCTATTAACGGATATAATTAAAAACGTTACTTACTATGTGATGATTTGTAAAGTAATGATATTAGAGTTCAAATGCTAGGATTCAATGTTAAATGAATCATGGTTAGAAATGAATATGAATCATATTAAAATTATATCAATGTATTTGACATTCTAGTCTTCTGTGGTGATTGATGAATTTTATTGTATTACTTCATGTTCAAGGCTATATTGATGAGTAATAAATATTAAAGTTATAAATTCTGAAAGTAACCTACAACTTACTAAAAATCTATTAAATTGAATGCTTATTTTTATTTTTTCTGCAGTGTTTAAAATGATTATTATTAAAACTACAGTATAAATATGAAATAAATACAAATAAAGTAAAGTTAAAAGTATATACTTACTGCCGTGCTTAGGTAAAGGGCAGTAAGGTATAAAAAAAATAAAAACAAACAAAACTGAACTCGAAGTTTTTGATTTTTTTGAATTCAATTAATAATTTTTTTTTCATAAAATTTACTATGCCAATGATAAGTTACATGACTTCATTATAATATTTTAGTGTATTTTAGTTTATAATTCATCATAATGCCTAAATTGAGTGACTTACTATCTTTTATTTCTAGAAATTTAAAAGCAGTAAGATGTGGTTTACTGTCTTTGTACTCTGTAAAACAGAAATACTGCTTTTTTTGTGTTTTAATTAATTCAATAGTTTTTTGTCAGAGGTAAAACGCAGTAATGCAGAATAAAATTTCAGTTTTATTTCAATTATAAGAAGATAAAAAGCAGTATAGTTTAAAAGTTACTGCTTTTATATTCAGGAAAAGTAACTAATTTGATATATTCTACAAACTTAAAAAAATAACATTCTATTGAAATAATATTCTTAATGACATATGTAAAAAATCATCTGAAAAACCTAATAGCATCAAAATTACTAAAGTAAAATAAGTTTAAAGCCTTTTACCTAAGCAAGATAGTATATGTAAATAATCTATAAACCTAATAATATTTTATACGGATACACATAAATCGAAGAAAACAAAAAGTTAATAATTTGAGAACAGTTAGATTATTTACGTATTATTTATTACGCTTCCTAAACTAATATATGTTCTTATAAACTATAGTAATTAATAAAAGATAATTACTAATCCACCTTTACAATGAAAACACATCGTTTGGAGTGAAATATTATTGCGATCTATATTTCATCCTAAATTACGAGCACATCTGAAATTCTAATTCTAGTATAGTTAAAGTAACTGTATTCAGCCGTTAGAATAGATAAATTCAAACAGCATACATAAACCCATATGGGTCATAAGCCAACACGCCTATGTAACCAAGGTCAATGGGCTTGCAATCACAAGAACCATAAGAATCATAATTCTTGTCAGTTATTAGGCAATACCTGTCACAAAACAAGTAGTGCGGAACAAACTAATTACCGTCTAACGTGATCCGTGATTATTGACAACACAGGTACGGGCTTATGTATTACATATACAGTATATATACGTATTATGATAAGATTTTAGATTATAATTTGTTGTAAATGGGTAATTAATACTTATATTGTATGATTTATGTCAAGATTTGAATTAAAATGTTGATTATTAGAGATTGATCTTCGTAGAATCATTTAAATATTTTTAGATGCAATTTGCAATGAATTAGAAAAAAAAAACATAGTACTAAAATATCGTTATGAACCCTATTTTATTAATATATAATAATTATGTAATAACTAAAAAAAGATAACATTACTTTTAAATATAGTTATTTCACAATAAGCATACCTAATTAATTTACACATTAGATATAACCATTTATTTTTTACTTTTATTATTATATTAGAAATATTGATAGATAGTAAAATATCTAAATCATATTAAATTTTAACATATTGCAGGTAAACGTTTGTACTTTTGGGTATTATTGATGTATAATTTTAATAAAAAAAAGTGGATAAAACTACAATACAAATTATTATAATTTACGTTGATTAAAATAAAAAAAATAACTCAAATTTGTTTAAAAATACAAACGATAAAATTGAAACACATTATATTTTCAGCAATTGTAGTAAGTAAAAAAATAAAATAAAATAAACAAGGCCAGCTCTGATTATACCGCCCGCTCTTGCTGCATTTAGAAATCGTGATTTTGTTAGTACTCGTCATCAACATTGAGTTCTTCTGCTTTTACTAGAGCGTTATGCTTGACCTCACCTTCAATTGGTTCTTCTCCACTCTCAAATGTCAGTTTAGATCCCTCGTCGCAGATAAATTGTTCATATTTCGTTTTTTTTATACGTTTGAGATAATATCTGAAGGAGGTAAAGTTTTTAAGACAGCGCAAATTCGTTTGAATAAAATAAAAGATGTTGTCGATAATGTTTGACATATTTATTGAAATGAATTTAATTAAAGGGCATTTCCTGTAAAAATGATATTGACAAATTGACATTGAAATTTATTTATTATTTGCTTTTTTACATAATTATTACTTTCTTTTTGTTGTTGTTTATTATATAATATGTATGTATATAGGTATAATCAAAGATTTGTTAAGTTACAATTTTTATAATTTCTCAACTATGGTTTCATTATTTACTGTAAAAGTAGGTATAGTCAAATATCATAAAACGTTCATGAAACATTTGATTAGGGTTGCGCATATGAAACAAGAGTCTCGGGTTTTTCAACTGATAGTCTATTTCTGGGCTGGCCAATAATATAATACAAAATTAGAATTTGAAATATTTTTGTGAATAAATAAAATCATTATTTATTAGTATTTTAAATACTGTAAACCATACAGATATATTTTATTGTTGGTTAAATATATTTTTTTAATTTACTATGATTGAATACTTGCTTTTTTTTCCCTCGGATCAAATGAGACGAATTACAACCCTTTATCTGAGACGGGGAGAAAAATTAAGATTTTTTTCTTTTTCGCTATTTATTGATTATACAAAATCGTAAATATCACGATTCCTATGCGAGGTAATGAGTATTTTTTCCGCGGAACGAATGAGATTAATTACAACACTTCATCTGTGACAGGGCGCGAAATATATATTGAAGATCGGCTATAAGTATAGGTATATACTACAAAATTTAGCAACGTTATAACTGAAATTTGTAAATTAATATAATAAATATACCTAGCTTAAACATTAAAATAAATAATAATTTATTATCACTTATACTATAATAATAGGTACCTATATAGAATATATATTTGGAAGCTACAATATGTAATTTACATTTAAATTGTGTGAAATTCCAAACTTCAATAACCACTTATCTCAATAACTTCCTACAACAATGGATTCTGTTCAAATTAACACACTCTCATTCACTAACAAAAATAATATTTCGCGATCATTCAATTGATCGTATCACCCTCACACAAATAAGGGCTGTTGTCCATAACTTGTATCAATGGACAATCAATTAAATGGAATGTAAGTAATTTATTTAATTGTAACTTCATATGTAAGTGGTGGTGTATGAATTTATGCTGGGCCATTGTGGGTTTTTAGCGGCACAATGCCTATGTAAATGAGCGCAGTAACTCAAATTATTTCCTTGCTCGGTGATGCGCGAACAGCTCGCAACTCTTTACGTTTTGGAATAATTTCAGCCCGTGTACAAAGGGTTTTATGATGGGTCCACATTAGTAGTTATAAATGCTACTCCTGTAAACTGCATTGTTTGTGCTCAGAGAGAATTCATTTGAATAATTGTTATTTATTGTAAAATGTGTGACTATTTTAGAGTTATTTGTTTACTTTAGAGACTGCAAATATTAATTAAAAGTAATTTATTTCACAAAACTTTAATAGATACTGTAAATTGTTTGTTCTGATTTAATTTAAACCTTCTAATACATAGTATGTTTAAATTTATTTAGATTAATCGATGCATAGAAATACAGCTAACAAACAGTTAAGTGTGATTTATGGATCAATTATATGGTTTAAATAATACTAGCTTAAGAAAGATTAAATGTAATTTGAAAAATATTGAAATATTTTAAGAAAGTCGCCAGTTTACAGATTTCTCATGAATTAGTACGTTTATTTTATATATAGAAACCATGCATCGATATGAAATAAAATATAAGAAACTACCTCAGTGGTCACTAAACCGTCGATAACACGTTACCGGTTGTATTTTCGATAGCTCATGCGAGAAAATGTCTAATTTATTTATATTTTACATATTTTTAATGATAGTCAGCATGTGGAATAATAAAAATGCTTTAATTAGGTAGGTATTTTACATGAGTAAATGTAAAATGTTTATTGAGTTATACGACCGCTGAACTAGACTAAAAGAATAAATATGAATCGTTATAAATGCAAATATGTAAAATGTGATTACTACATGAATTTTCCAACAACATTACTGTAAAATAATTCTATTTATGTTTAATTCTCCATCATCAATTTCAAATTACCCTTGGTTGAATTTTTAAAACACGAAGTTCTGTTGAAAAAATCTAACAAAAGAAGTGTTTGTGAAACTGATTTCATATCCAATGCAATAAACATGAGGAGAACGGAAAACAAAATAGTTCTCTGTTGAAATTACATTTCATTGACCGACAATTGTTTGCCGAAACCAAAGATCAAAAAATACTGGACATCAAAGTAGTTCGAATGGCAATCTTGTACATTCAATGGTTTGGAAAAATCAGCAAAATTTCAATTAAACTCCCCGAATCATCGAATGCTATCCGTATATATCAGTCGTTAAAACTCGTACCTGATAGAAAAGACAGGATTTTAACGATGAAAAAGTTTAGATGCAATTTATGAATTGAAATTGAGGATATCTACGTTAGTAGTTTTAACGACTCCTGTTTGTTGTCACTGCTTTTCTTCAGCTGCTATAAAATTTTCAATCGACTTAACTAGACGCAAAAAACTGCATTTGTATTATACATAGAGTGGTGCTTTAACTCTATCACAGAGTTATATTTTTGTAATAATATATATCAATATAAATATATGACTTTATTTACTTCCTCTAATGCTTTTAACAGTGATTTGCTTCCTCGCAATATCGAAGATACGAGAAGCTTTATGATCGTTTTAGAATGAGATAAAAAAATTGGTCTCCGATTTCAAAATTTTAAATTAATCTTTCCGTTTCTTGTCTGTCTGTCTGTGTCTGTGTCCCCTGAATCCCTATCACACGCATAACGCATGAACCACATAACCGATATTAATGAAATTTGGTTGGATGATTGGGTCTGGCTTGTGGACGGTCCCATTTCAAAATCGTGTGTAAGGGGAGTGGTGACATCCCAAAATATTTATTTTTTCAAGATATCCCAAGAACGACATATTTTACGTGAAAATTTTATATAATCTTTTTTGTAGATCTACAACGTTTGTTGTAAAATATTCCCTTACAAAGATATATTTCAATTTGCTTTAAAAAAATCATGTTTTGTTTTTTTAAATTGATAATTTACTTTGACATGTTAATGTCATTTTGACGTTTGCATAAATTAAAAATATACGAAAACATAATCAGGTGCGTCTTAAGAAAAATTTCGAACTTATATTTTTTAGTAAAATTAAAAGGCTAACCAATGTTTCCTTTGGTGAATATAGCACTAGGAAGCACTATGCATTTATCGTGGCACATGTTTTTTTATAATAAATTCAATTGAAAGATGTTACTGACATAATTTTTATTTCAGTTCAATTAGTTAGGGTTGTTTTTATTTTAATGTACAATAATATATTTTTTTATAATAAATTTGTCTTCTGAGACCTGAAAGGTCTCTTTTAGACGGCTTTCAAACGATGAATAGGTTTTACTTGGTAAAATAATATGTTTTTAATGAGATAAATCAGAGCTTGAAATAACATTCAACGGCCTTTTCAGTAATGAATATCATATTAATTTAGTATAAAATAAGTAATATTTTTTTTTATTTGATCTCATCTGACATATTCTGCGAATTAAATATATTTAATAATAATCAACGAGGAAAATATTTTACTTTGATGTTCAAATTTAGTTTAAAATGTTTATAAATAATTTATTAATGCTCTTTATATAATATTTTAATGTTTTCATTATAATTTTTTTATTGTCATTTTTTATATCATCAGTAAGAATATATGTGTATATAATATGAAAAAAAATAATATAAAGCATGACTTAAAATATCTTTATCTCAAGTATGTATGTAGTAATAGTATCATACAACTCTGTGATACTGGTAGTTAAAGATTGACCAGGTTTTAACTACCGACCATAAAATCGTTCAATTGGATAAATGCTTTGATAAATTTAATGACTTATCTTATCATAACGTTGTCGTCTTCAATAACAATGGCTCTTTATGATTTAAAGAACTATTTCGAACAAAAGATGTTGTATACCTTAGTCGGTAGTTATTATTATTGTTATGGATTAAAATTAATTTTAATAAAACTTATATGATTCATTTTTAATAACAAATTTTAATAATTTTTATTCGATAATGAAAACATTGATTTTGTAACAAGCTGTTTTACCCTCATAAATTGATACAGTATGCACCAATGTCTGACAAATGTCAAATACCTCAAAAGGGTTGCGTTTCTGATAAAACAGCAAAAAAGCAAGTTTTGTCTGAAATAATTACATATCAAATTTCAAATAGTAGGAGATTTTTTGACTTTCAATAATTTTTTACTCGGAAACTATCAATTTGAGAGATTAAGTACAAAGGACAAAATTGCTATTAATAATATATGTTATGCATTCAATACATATTTTTTAACCATGAAATTTTCATATGAAACATTTTACCAGAAACTCAAACTCTTTAAGATATTTGTCCGTTTCCAGACTATTGGAACACACTGTATATATTTATTATAAGATATTAAATGTAAAATTGGTTGCCGACAAATTCCAAATGCTTGTATTTACCTACACGTCGTATTCTAAATAAATATCGATATACTTTGAAAGTCCTACATACGCTGGGATATATTTCCAAGCGTTATTAATTTCCGTAGAAAGCCGAGAAATGTTGCCGTTTACTTATGGATGCATCGCTTCTGAAATACGCGAAATTTCTATTTCCTTAGTGGAGAAATATTATTTCCGATATTTCAAATATGATTTTATATTGTGTTTGAAACGAATTTTTAAATAAAACTAGATAAAATACGACTCTTTGAGAAATCATTTTACAAACGGTTACATATATAACTTGTGCACTCAATAGTAATAAATGTATACACGAATGGAATTACTGCATTTTCTCCTCATTTATATGTAGATCTACGAAATTTTATTTTTATTGTATGCTTGTATCATTTTCCAATTCAGTTAGTAATATATTGATATTTATGTTTCCTCTAATTGGTTTTACTAACAATGTATATATCGTAATATGTACTTATGTACTCGTATCTTACTTTTATATTTATAATAAATTTCTATAGATAAATATATGATTCAATACGTAATAAAACAATATATATATTTTTACAAATTTAGTAACATATAAATATGTACATACATACTTTTATAGTATGTTTACAGTCACGGCCGGCATGAGTGAATCTAGCATCCTAGACAATTTTATTGTAATTTCTTAAACCCATGTATATGAAATATATATAGGTACAGTATAAGTAAGTATTGTTAAACCTATTTTTTCGAAATCCGGATTTTGATGGAATTATCCATTTTGACCTTCCCTGAATCCATGTCGGTCTGTAAGCGCTGTAACTCAAATACGACAAATCGTAGGAGGGTGAAATTTTTTATTTAAGATTATTTTTTGTCTGAGAAAAAAAGCTCCTATTTTTGAAAACGATCTTTCAACCGGATACAGATGCTTTCTGAGGTCGATTTTGGAATTTTTCGAATTACTTTGAAATAGTGCGAATTGGAGAAAAATGGTCAAGTTAAAAATTGTAATTAATATTATTATCTATACGTTCAAAAAAATTCATTTTATATATTATTCTGTCTTTTATATTTGTCAGAAATGTTTTAATAAAATAAAAATCACGTACACTGTTCACTGTCAGGATTACGTATAAGAAAGTCTTCTGGCTCCCATGGCAGATATTTTAGAATGTGTTTCTCTCTGTATAAACGTCTGTCTTCTGTCCTGGCCTGGCGTCCCGGGCGGTCGCCAAGCTTGTTCTCTCCTTATCCCAGTACTGTGAACCGTACTCTTTTACAGAATGTAAAAATATGTAACTATATATTGAAAATACTCAATGAATCAAAATTCAATTGAGTTAATACCATCAACAACTTTTCGCCATAATTTAAATATCAATATACAGAAACAATAAACAAAAATTGATCATCGATAATGAAACGAATACAAATTGCAGTAGATATAATTTAAATTTACATAAAGAAGCGTTCATCGAATTGACTACACCGCAATATTCACAAATAGGTTTATATCTTAGCCAATCGCGTACACACACAGAGTAACAACAACATTCATAATAAAAAGAATAATAGATAGCGTGGAGTAAATACGCGAATCCCAAGACAACTCAGAGCGTTCAATATGGATTACGAAGTTGGCGTGTTCTCTAAATCCCGGAAGGCGCTATAAAACGTCCCGAGCTTTCACAACGTAAAGCTGCTCGCGGCGCGAAGCTTTTATTTATAATATTGTGTTCAGTTTAAATATAATAAAAGTGATGTTATTCGCCCAGGTTTTGGACTCCACCTTACACTTACTCTATTCCACGATGTAATTTCGTTTGACAGTTTTGTGATGTTTGTTTTTTAAATGTTGCACAAAGTGTATTGAGGAAACAAGTATTTCAATCTGACATCACTATTCATATACCAACTGAGAGTTTTCTTGTGTTATTTTTGTCTTCTTTTCTTTAGAGTTATATTCGTACACCGTGACAATTATATTCTGATACAACTCTTCATCGACGATTTACTGTTATTGGCGTTATTTTAGCAATCCATTCTTTACCAAAAAACAATTAGTTATCTAATATATCATGTAAAATAATAATGCAATTTAAATTAGTCTTAATAAAAATTGCCAGCATGAAAGTAGATATATCGAGAAATAATATTTAAAAAATGGTGATGAATTTATATTTTCAGATGAGAAGTTATTTATTCTAGAGCAATTCCACAACTCCCCGAATGAGTTTGGTCTGCTAAGATTGATGCTGCATCGGTCATGGTTTGGGGCGCCCAAGAGGCAAATTACCCTTGATTTTTATTGAAAAAGGCGTAAAAATCAATGCATAATACTATTTGGAGGAATTATTGAAGAAAAATATCATGCTGCATGCCAAAAATTTATTTGTAAATGATTATTATTGAATCCCACACAGTAAATATTATTCAAGCATGGTGTATGGATAATTTGGTTGATTTTTTGTTGAAGAATGAATGGCCGCCAAGTTCCTTCCGATTGCAATCCTTCGATGATTTTGTATGGTCATATATGTTGTCTAAGCTCCCAGATTACAAATTCTCAAATTTGCAGCAATTTATAGATATTATTATCAAAATTTGGGACAAAATTCCAATGGAAATAGTGCGTGCCGCTTGCAATGACTTTTGAAAGAAGATTGAAGCTAGTTATCAAAGTTAAAGGAGGAGTTATTCCCAAACACTTTTCATAAATTTTCAATATATATGTCTACTTTAAGAATTGAATAAAAACTTAACTGAAACTTTATTATAAATTTAATATTTTAGCGTTTTCATTTGTGTCTGAATATAGTTGTCACGGTGTACATGAATTTTTGTTTCGCGATAATTAATTATAGTAACATTATTTTCAATATCCGTATTTTGCAGCAAACATTAACTAATAAAACAATAGCTTGTGAATATACATATTTCCATATTACAAATGCAAGTGACAATCTGATTTTTATTTAAATGGGTAAATACATACCTTTTATTCACTGAGATTGTTTTATAAACAATTGAAATAATGATATGCATGCTCATAAGTTAAAAAAAAATCAGATAAAAAAACGTTGGCGTATAATTTTCCATGATTCTAATTATTTTTATTCTTATGCATGTTATTAGATTGAAATAAGGCATTACTATTGCATAAACAATTAAGAAAGTTTCTTTTTATCCTTATAACAGCAATTATTATTTTATTTAGTACATATCTAGGTGAAGGAAAACAAAAAATAACACAATCGTTGGAAGCAATTATCTTTAACATCTATTAGCAATTAGTGCTGGCAAAAGATTTATAAATTTATGTGTAGGATATAACATACAAGGCGTTTAGAAACATAAAAAAACAATCATTGTAGAGATATTATAATTTTTCACTCTAATATACATATTTTCAGGGCTTACAAAATTATTATAATACAAGTATTAAAAAAAACGCAAATCTTTCTGATATTAAAAGAAACTTACGCCATAATCCTTTTTAATTACAAGTTTTGTGTTACAAAAGATACGTAAATTATATACATTTTAAGCAGTTTGAATTCGTCCAATCATAATTATGACTATATTATATTTGTAAAAAATAATTAGACATATACATAAATGTGCATGCTCATTATAATTTTTAATTTAACATTCATACGTCATTTACATACAAATTACATATGCAGCGATAATGAAAAACAAACAAAATCATTTGAGTCAACTTCATCAAGAACAGTTTGAAGTCAGTGCACAGTATAAACTATGACTAACTCTAACCGATCACAACAATGTGTGTACGTTAAAGCCATTTACGTCTTAGCACGTCTCATATTCAGACGTGACTTATATGCGAAATAAATTATCCATTTACGTAAATTACTCCATGGCATTATTGCAACTGAGTAAGAACTGATGACGACAGACAACAAATGAAGGTATAATGGATTGTCGGAGATATACACCTTGCCCTTTGGCGTCTTATATTGAGAGTTTTAGATTTGCGTTATTGCAATGTTTATTAGACTGTTTCTCAAAATGTTAATTTTTATAGTAGAAATTTATATTTAAAATCAGTATTACACAAATTACATTATAATACGTGATAGAATTTCAGTGCGGTACATAGGGAAATATTTGCTATATCAAATGCATGCACATATATTTGCTTTTCTGTTCATAAACATACTTTTGTAAATATGATAAAACTAAATTTCGTTTGGCTCTGCGAACCAAGAAATATTTGTTTAAATAATTAAAGTTGGCCCAATCTTGAGTAAAGAATAGGGGACTGAAGCTCGGTATTTGAAGATTGGCTTAAACTGGGACTAATATCGAAAAAGCAACATTGGCAACACAATATTGGGCCAAGCTTGGGCCCATTGTCAAGGCTGGCATTTCCTACATGAGTGCACAGTTTTATATTTAATATCTATACATATATTATCGTTGCTCTGTTTTTTAAATCCGTAATGAAAACATGAAAAAAGTGAGCGTGTTAATTTATTGTATATAAATTTAAAATTCAGAGCAAGAATTTCTTCAATTCATTTTAATCTTCTGTTATTCACAGAGGTGGACAGATGATATTATAAGTTACAACAAAATAATTGCGCTTAATAAGGCCCACCCTAACAGAAGAGTGAAAGTAAATAGATATATAATATATCCGTGTATGAATGTTATTGTTTCAATTCAATAGGTCATAAACCTACACTTTGACTATCTAATGTCTAATAATGATTATATATCATCAAGAAATATATAATTAAAACATTATCGTTGTTCTATGAATGGACACACAAATAATTAAAATTCTATTTAAATGCCATTTTATAGGAACCTATTTTATGTCAGCTTTTTTTATCAAATAAGATCCTTAATTTTTTATTATTTTTGCAGATAAAATTTCAGTGTCTATAGACAGACCGACACTCGGACATCATGGCGAAAATAGAATAGATTCAGGTCAAAATGAATAATTCCATCAAAACCCGGAAATCGAAAAAATCAGCTTAACAATACTTACTTATACTCTATCTATTTCATATGGGTTTAAGAAAGTGAAAATTGCTTCATAGGTGACTCCCGTTCTTCTCAAAGGTGAATATCCACTTTACATTAAAAACTAGTTTTAAATTTGTTAATTACAATATAATTAACAAAATGCAATCACCTTTTATAAAAAAAATCAATTACCTATAAAATAAATGAACGTAATGTTGATACATTTACGTAATGGCACAGTTGTTACGTATGATTTTAACGGTTATCACACGCACGAGTTTATGTACAAAACGTCATTACGCTAACGATTCGATAAGGTATTGTTACTATATGTATGTGTGCACGGGCAGACACGTATTGTCTTGATATAGATTAGTCACGTACAAGCTCGGCCGTATTGCATTTACGTCCAAGTTTTGACATGTTGACTAATTATTGAGATTCTTATTGCCTTGTGAATGTGTGCAAATGTTTCTGCAACAGAGTTCATAGATAAAAGTATACAAGAACGTGTACAGCGATTATGTCTCTTTATCTTGAACTTATTGTCATAAATGTCGAACTAATAAGCTCATATATAACTTTTATTTACTTTGAATTAAATCATGAAGCTATAAATCTACATTGTTTTATTAGGAGCTAAAAGTGGCCAACTTCACAAAATAATTTTTTCATTTTTGTGTGTCAAAATTTCGCATTTTGTGGATTTAGTATTGTTATAAAATAGGAAAAACCATTAAATAATCATATTTTCAGATAAGATGTTTAATACCGAGAACGTGACCTTATTTCGCAAACAATGAGTACAAAGAAAATTGATCAGACGGAAACGAACCCGCAGTCTTCCGAATGGTATCAGTTACACTGACCACCAGAACAACCGGATTGCTTATAATGTAATATATATGTCATTATAAACTGTTTGTATCAGACGAAAAAACTTTTTAATAGTGTGACTAATATTTTTAATAAAATTTCCATCAAACTCTTCATTTATGTAGTAACAATGGTATTATAATTTATCACACTTCCTTGCTACAGTTACTTTTCTTATAATGTCATTACGATCAATATGTATGTATGTATTATTATTATATCATGTACAGTGAATAGATTGTATCGAAATATAATAATATTTGTATATAAAATGTATACGATTACAAAAACAAATTCTTGTAAAAAATAAATAATTTGGTTAAAACAACACGTGTGTATGTTATAAGGGTTCCGAAGTATGTACGTACTACGTGGACTGTTTGGAGCCACAGGTGCATTTTTGAGTTAGAAAATAATATAAGATTAGCGTCATATTCTACTAATTGAGATCTACATTTTGACATCTCACATGCCTATGAAATAAAATTATATGACGCCCCTCTCTATTTCTTCAAAATTTTTAATGATATTGTTGACTTTAGTATTAAGTCAAGTTAGTATTACAATACTTCCATTTCCTTCGAAACATGGAAGTAAAATTGGGTGCGTTCAGTTTATGTTAAAGAGTAGGAGCATTTGCGCACTATTATAAGTTTAGATTTGTGAAATTTTCTTAAATTCGACTCACCCTAATATACCTACATGTAGAATTGCATATAATATGTATTATTACGTACACACATGTACATCATATGTACATACATATAACTGGCTCCAATTATGTAATACATTGTCTGATCTAGATGCAATTACTCTGGTTAATGAATACAACGTGTATGTAGTATATCTATATATATGCATGTGTGTGTTTGTAAATCACAAGCTTCGATTCAGAATTCCAGTGGATTTGAGATGTTTGTATGATTAAGAGCTATATAATTGTTAATTAATTATTGTAATTAATCGTTATATTTAACCCAGCTGAACGTAAACTGTCTTGTTTGATGCAAAATTAAACTCGAGTTCTGTTAGTAAGAAATTTATTGTAACCAAGTTCTCCTGTAATGCAATTGCGCTCTTGGGTAATAATTGTTGAAATATAAACTGAGGATGCAAATTGGATAGTTCTAGTAGATTACGATGAGAATTTATTGTTGAATTACTGTGAAGTCAGGTTTACATATTTATTTATTACACATATTATAAAGTATGTAGGGCATTCAACAAAAAAACTTAGGAGAGAGTGGGGTAATCATGAACGCGGGGTAATCGCGAATTTAGTGGTTGCAGTGTATTTTAAGAGGAAAGTTAATGTTCTCTCTTCCCTTACCGACAGTTGAACCTACTTTTATTATCGGACCGTTAACGTATAATGTAGATCACGCTCACAGTACAAAGTAAACTTCGTTCCATTTTTATATCACATTTCATCTATTTCTTTATTATAATAAAAGCTATGCAATAACTGATACATAATTAATAAAAATGTGATTAAGTAATACTTAAGTAAGCCTCGATCAAACAGTATTTGATGTCACCTAACCTCAAAAAGGCATGTCTCTTTTTTCAGTCACGTGGCGCAATGACGAACTAATTAAATTGGGCAATTTTTGAAGAAGACCCAAGTACATCAATTCGAAGGCGACCAGGACGTCATTTCAGCGTATTATGAAAACCTTGAACATGTTTCCATATAAAATTCAGTTGGTACATCAGCTTAAGCTACCAGATTATGCCCACAGATTGCAATATGCCATCATATTTAAAGAATTAGCGAGGGAAGATCCCGAATTTATTCACAAGGTAATAATATCAGATGAACCAGATTTCCATAAGCAAAAAAAAATCCAAGATTTAGAGTACGGAAAACCCTAGAACTATTCAAAAAAAGGAATTGCACCCCCTTAAGTATACGGTTTGGTATAGAGTGTCGTTGGAGACTCTCTCATGCCGTAATTACGACAATGTGCTCGTTGGGTCAGAAACAATTTGTGTTCACTGTTCTATAGTGAATTATTCCATGGTGAATTTCTTAGGTCTTCTTTATAAAATGTGTAGATAAAAATTAGTAAAAAAAATAGTTATTAAAACTTCAGACCCCTTCGTAACTTTTGGCCCATCCAGTATAATCACTTTTCACATTGCTAACGAATGAAATTTTTTTAAAATTATTTTAGATTATTTTTTTAATATCATTCGACTAGTTTGTTGATAGCAGATAGACACACAGGCCTACATAAATTTAGTACATTTGTAATCGGGACGACCTACTCTTTTAATTTCTAGCAAAAATTAACTTTATAAAATAATAATAGTAATATTATCTATTTCCGGTAAAACTAGAAGTTTGATTAAAACGAAATGTAGAAATTTTTTATCGAGTTAATTCAAAAAATAAATGTGCCAAATTTGATTATTTTTTTTAAAAAGAATCAATTGGATTGTATTTATTTTTTATGAAAGCTAGAAGAGAGATAGACATTGTTTACAATACTTGTTATATAATTATTTGAAAATAATTAGAATATATTTTTGTCTATTAATTTATTTGTACCCACGCCTTATTTATGTAAGAACCTTAAATGTAATAAAAAATAACATAAATTACAACACAAATACACAACTAGTTTTTACAAAAGGTAGAAGAAAACGCTTCACTACTAATTACACTGTTTTACCATTTTTAGAACTAAAGAGTTGCTTCACACGAACAGTTTTTGATTTATTGGCTTACGTTTTAAAATCAAATATGAAAAAAATAGTATTTCGAGATACCATACAGCTTAAATAGTGTTGTAAAAACAATTACATGATATGACATTATGTTCCTCATGTATGTAAAGAATTTAATAGCATTAAATAAAAAAAGATAATATTAACATGAAATACATACGTTATTTTTTTATAATATTGCATATTAATTTATTGTAGGTACATAAATATAATAAAATAATTTATATATCTGGTAATTCCCAGAACTATTTTAAATTTACAAATATAATTAATAATTATGTTATTAAACATTATTAATTTAACTTCTGAATTTCAAAATAATTTCCAAAACAAATAAAATATATATCGTGTGAAATAACACTAACCCATCGAAGTATTAAACACTTCCTGATATCGATTTACATAATTATAGTGAGACAAACACACACACATACACACGACTGTAAAAAACAACAACTTGCCATCAGCTGTTCTTCACATTAACCGGAATACAGTATGCCAACAACTCGTTTGGATGCGAAGAATATCATCAGCATATCAACTTACAATCTAAAAGCATATAAATAAAACTCGCTGTACTACTACGCAATGAACGAACTGTGCATTTAGGTGTTAATAATATTAACACGTTTCCGTCAATTAATTTTTGTAGATGTCTGTAATAATATATTTTTTGAATTGCTGGATTTATGATATTATAAAAAATAATTAATGCATTTTTTTATATAACTGGTATAACTGCGGATAATATATTGTATAGGTATTATTAAAATTAGGTACCTTAAATTGTATATAATTTTATATAAAATAATGAAAAGTGTAATTTTAGTCATCTATGAATATTTGGACAGCTAGTATTAATTTTAAAAAGTGGTAAAAACAACTAGATTTTTTAATAAGGTTACTAAAAAATGTAATAAAGAACATAATAGTAATTTTCGTTTATGTTTCCTTAGTGCAAAAACTATAATTTATGCAGAAGTAATTTATAAATTAGTTTTAAATAAACAAGAATAATAAAACAGTTTTTGCAGTTTAATCTAAAATAACAATCTTTACTATTTGTATATAAAATATTCATAATAAGTACATTTATTTAAAAATGCATCCATAAATAGTAAACACACAGTTATTTACAATACAGTTAATACTCGTAATACGTAAGTGTTTAATATTCATTTGACTTTTTTTATAATTACATAAATGAATAAATATTAACGAAATAATCTCCAGTGCCTACATGAAGCGCACGTGTGTATTATATTATAATATATCGGTTATAGTAAACAAGTATAAATATGCGTGTGTACGCAAATGTATCAGAATCAGAATATCAAGGCCACGAGGAAATGCAGGAGGCAAGGTTACTACGATTACGCATAGGGTGTTAATATCGGGCGCCACGGGTCCTTATTTCTGAGAAGAGGCTACGTAGAATTTAAATAATGAGTTTACAAAATGATGGCGCAGCTGAGGTTTTGGAGAATTTTAGTCAGCTTTAGGTGGTAAAAATAGAATAAAAATAAGAAAAGGGTTAGTTTTAGGAAATTTTAGAACTGTACAGTAAAGAATAAATGTTTTATATTTATAACAATTGAAAATAAATAAACCTTTAAAATTATAAAAATTAGATTTTTTGTACTTTTGTAAACAGAAAATGTTCTTCCTTCTATATAGTTATCCGATTTGGCTGAATTTTATTAGGGTTCTATTCTGATAAAAGATGAAGTAAATTCAAAAGGATTTCTGTTAATTTATTACGTTTTGCGACCTCTAGCGTGTTTCCGTCACTTAAAAATTTCAATTTTACAACAAATTGAACTTTTAGAAGAGCCCTGAAGATGTCCACTGTAATGTGTGACGAAACGTTGGCCGATAACACGACCAAACCGACGCGGCTTACACCCAGAAGACAAGATCCATATCAAGACCACCGCGGAAGCCTCAAGACTTGTATAAATTGAACTTTGTTTTTATTTTTATATGAGGAAATTAAAACCAATCGATATAAAACTGAGTAAATATGCAGATTGTAATGTTCTCTTTCAGAAAATGTAAACTTTTAAGTGGGTTACTAAAGAAATTTAATATATAATAATAATTTTATCAATGTACATACACAAAATTTTTAGGACGAGAATAGAACACACTTCAAACCTTAGCTCGCTTGGGATGTGCGATACATAAATTCAAACAATGTTTAATTTAAACTTTTGACAAAATCTAATTTTATGTTTGTATATTCCTATACGCATTCGCATTGTATATATGTATATGATAAATAGTACACGTGTTTGTGTATGTACCATAATAGAGAATCAATACATACACACACACGCACGCATTGACAAAACAAACACAGCATAAACAGAAGAGATATATTCAATAGCTGGCAAGCAAATATCATCATGTAATATTCAATACATGTTTGTATCGCGCTTATACCTAAGTCATACATTACCGGGTTCTAACAATGGTTACTAACCCCCCGTCCCTCCTATCATGGTATCAGACGCGAGACACGGGCCCGGTGGCTATGTAGCGGGTGGGGGTGGCAATGGGGACAGATACGCACGCCTATTGTGACCCAAGGCCTTCCTCGAATCGTGTTAATATTAATGGCAATGTTAATCTTCTATACTAGTGCATTTGTTTCCTGTTATATGTGATTTGTATGGTTAAGTTTAGAATGCTATGGAATAATACCGTTTCATGGGTATTGAGATCTGTATATTGGCTGAAAATGGAAAATAGCGAGTTTAATAATTAATTTTTATATGCAGTGTGTATACCTACGTACTCTCTAAAACTGAATCAGTGAATAGTCACAGATTATCAGTGACTATGGACTACTCTGCACTGTGAAATAGTGAAAAGTAGACCACTGCTAATCAAAGTCACTGGTTGATCAGTGAGAACTGGTATAGATCACTGATTTTTGGTGACTTTTTACGTTTTTAGTGAATTTTCACAGATTCAGTTCTGTTTTCTATTAAGAATGTCATAATATGCATATAGAATTTTTTTGTGCTCAAGAAAAAAAAATTATAGAAGGATTTCTAAATTTTAAAGTGCAATCTACTTGGTAAATTACATATAATTTCAAATTGCAATATTTAAAAGATCTTGAAAACATTTTTACAATTTTCGAATTTCGAAGTTCGGTTTAAATTTGGACAAATTAAAAAACTTTGACACTGCGCTTCAGTTTTAGCTCCGGCTCCAAAGCCCCGATATCTGTGTCATATATATAATTCGGTATTAATAGAATTTCATTTGATTTCTTAACCAACAGTTATTTTTTTAATATTCTGCTTGCAAAAATATTTTAATATGTAGCTAGAACTATAAAGAAAGGCATTATTACAATTTTTGTCAATTAAAAATAGTACAATAGATAATCAAGTAGACATATTAATTTATAAAAAAAGCAGAAAGTTATATTTTTTCACGCAAACAATTAAAATATAAAACACCTATCTACAAAACTAAGAAATCCCATGCAGTATAATTGTTTCAAAAGTATCGCACTAAATAAATCACCATAATCTTAAATACGCATTAGCATTAACAATAGCAACACGACCGACCGATGTGGCGCTATCTAGCGGTAGGGAGGCGAAGAGAGTTGGGGGGAGGGGCAGCCAGATACGCGCGTAATGTAACTCTAAGTCATTTCACATGAATATGTATGAACCTACACAGGCGTATGTATCAAAAACCTTGTTACAATGTGAGGTTTGAATATAAAGTCACACTCAATGTATAAATCGGTTTATCTACTATGTTTTATAATGCAGGAAGCTAATGGAGAATGGTCATTATTAATGTTATATGTTGTGATAATTTTAGTATGAAATAGAATTGTAATTGTTGCACACCATAACACTAAAATTATTGTATCATATCTTAATAAATTGAAATATCTTGAAGTTAAAAGTATCATAATATTAAAATCGTTAGATACTAAAAACAATAAAAAAACTTAATTGAATTCATAGTAGAGTCTGCATAGATTTAAAAATGGAAACACATTGCTGCAGTCGTTTGCTCTATAATAATCAAGATTACGTTTTCACTTAACTTTAGAATTGTGTATATATAAAGTAAATATAGTATTTATTTTAGATACCTATAATATGTAGAAAGTGGAGATAATACTACTATAATATTTATTTCAAACAAATGCGTAAACAGACATTATGTGAAATGAATAAATAAAACGTTTATCATTAAGTATTCCTTTTACAATGTTCCGTAAAAATTGAATATACAAAATTTTCTTGGCAGCAAAAAATATATAAGAAGTAGAAAAGAAGAAATCCAGCTTAATAGCTATTCTGTTTAATTGGGTAAATTTTAGTACCAGTTCAGACAGTATAATTTTAATTAACTGGAACTAACATTCAAATAAAGATTAACCTTATTGTTGAACCCATATCAAAAGTTCAAATTTAAATATTTCTACATTCTGTAGACTGTAGACCATTACAAAATGATTTTGTAGTATAATAAATGGTCATATTCTATTTATATTATGGTTAATTAAAAATAAATAAACACTAATGAATTAAAAATAAACACACAATGTTGTTAATATTCTATGAGCGTATAAAAGATATTAAAAGTTCGTATGCTTTTATCTAATGCTCATTAGTAAACTTAAATTTCTTAACACAGATGTGCACCGTCTAAGCAGTAAACGTCGTTTTAATCATTAAATAAATTCTATTATAATTGTTAATACCAAAAATATATATACTTTCAGTTTATTATGTTTTACAATACGATATTATAATTAATGTAAACATTTTTATTTGAATAAAATTAAATTAAATATTTCCCGTTTTAAACGATACTTAAATTATTAATATATACTTCTGGTACAACTTGCATCGTATTAGTTTTATATCATTATAATTTATATGATTTTTAAGAGTAATAACACTTATTTTAGACATTTTATTAATAGATTAATTTTTTTTAAGTATCCAAACACAATAATATATAGATATACCTAATATATTTGTTCAAAAAAGAATTAATAAAAACATTGTATTTATAAATAGACAAGAACAAAAAGGTTCGATAATTGTTCCACTTAATTAAATAATTTATAAAACACAAGACGTTACATCAGATCAAAGACATTTTTTATCATCAAGTTTCCAACTCAAAGGAAGACAATGTATATTAAAAGGTATTTTATATTGATGACAGGGTGGAAATAAGAATGTCAACGAGCGAGATGGGGTAAATGACATTTTCAACTGCGAGATATGAATAAAACCCAGTGAACTGTAAAAACTCGGACTCCGCGATTTCAACTTACAATGCCAATCAGACTGTACTCATAAATGGTATGGTATAGGTATGTAGTAGGAAGTATGCACATTATTGTACATATTTCATTACCTCTATTGATACTTCAAATAGATAACTGAAGGTTAGAATTGTCAGATTTCATAAGATTATTATAAATAATGCAGGTTCAAATTTTAATTAGGTACTTGAAATATATGTATATACATAATTTTGTAGTTCAAGGGTAAGTGTTTTTCTTCGATGAAAACAATATTGTTTTGAAATTAGTAATTACATTTTTTGACAAAATAACATACAAACGTTCTTGGACTAAGAAATCCTTGTTTTATATAATATAATGAAAACAATATTTTCTTAATATAAGAAATATACTTTTAATCAAATTATTATTGGACGAAACAATAATATTGTTCAATTTTTTACCTGTATTTATTTACATTTTTAAATACGATGTGTTTTCAAAACATCGTGTTGCTGTTTTGTCTTTTCGGTCTAAACACGGCATGGGGCTCTAAAAGTAGGAAAACACAAATAAATTATAGCTGATACACAATAAAAGTATACACTTATACAGGATGATTTACAATGAATGAAAAAAACATTAACAGTTGATCGAAAAAAACTTATCATAAACATGTGCCCATACATTTTTCAGAGGGAACTACAGCCCTCAGAGAATATTCATTTTCTATTTAATAACTGGAAAACCAATTGTGAAAAAGTTATAAAAATTTGATAATAATCGGTTCCATTATTTTTTTTACATTCGTTGCAAATCATCCAGAATATTAAATAACTTATATTAAAACAATTTGCGTAGGAATAATAACTATTTTTGATTATTTATCATAAAGCTAATTGGTTCATTTTGAAAAAAACTTAAAATTTAATGAAAATCGTAAATATTTTAAATAGAATAAAGTTAACAATTATTATAACATAACTGGCATCAAAGAAAAATGATTTTGTACAAACAAATACAATTCCTAGAACATCACAAAAAGTATATACGTAGGTTGTTAGCGCTGTTTTTCAAACCCAACCATATAAATTTCATTAATTAAATATTGCAATGCAGCATGCTTTCATCTACCCATATTACAATAGTGCTTCTGTACACATAAAACAAAATTATTTTCGCTGCTTCCTCGCAATAATTCCCGAAACAAACAAAAAAGCAAAGTGCAGAATACGAGTTCATGGAAGAGCTACCCCCCACTCTTTTCTCTTACTCTTTTTTCATGTCGACAATGTGTTGTTTTTTCATTATAAATAGGAGAAATGTATCTAATTGTGACCTAGACGATAAAAAATTGATTCATTAAAATAACAGTAGATTGACAAATCATATTAATGTTCAAGAGAATTAATTTTGTTAAGATAATAATAATAAAGGTACATTATATACAAACATATATTCCACCCTTCCTTAAACAACAAGTATTGGATGTAGAAGTAAGCTTTTATTTTTTTGTATAATTTTTAAATAATGTAATATCATATTTAATTAATATTCAAATATGTACGATTGATGCTTTTGTGGTGATTTTGTAGTGCACCTAAAAATATCCACTGTAATATGTGACGAAATATTGGCTGACTTTGTGACGAAAAAAAAACACGACTTTAATAACCCAAAATGTCTTCTGGCTTGTACAGAAAAAATATTTTTTTATTATTATTTTTTTAAATTATAAATTACCCGTTAATTCCACGTTTACTCTACAGAATCACATAAAACGATGAAAACTCTACTCTCACTGTGTGCGAGTTTTTGCATGTCGACAATTCACTGTTGTTTTTTTATAATCAAATATGGCAAACTAATGAGTGGATATTTGCAATTTAATTAAATAATCCAATGGATGGTGACCTATAGACGTCGACTGGATTCTTGCATCAACAAACAACTCCCATAGGGCGGGGGTAGAGGGTGTTATAGACGAGCTAAACTGAACGCCGTCGCTTGTTTGTACAGGCCGATGGGCGAATTACTTCACAGCCAAAGCTTTGCCATGCTTCAGTTGTTAAACAGTCTGTTTTTCTTAATGAATATATATAGTGTTCATGAAGATCGCGTATATGTGCTTTGAAATTATAAGTAAATTAAATTTCACCAAATAACATCTAGATTTATTTCCTTACTTTTAATTGTAGTTGATAGTTTTCGAATATAAAATTGTTGAAAACCCAGAAATTTCTGTTTAATTTGCTTAATATAATATAACATAAAAAAATTGTTTCCATTTGCAATAAGTTTGCTTTGAAACCCAACCAAGGTGACTATTTCAAGGTCAACCCATAATATCAATTTTAGTGCTTTCAAAATCTTGAAACTTTAGTCTGAAACATATTTCCTGAAAAAAAATTACTGCAGACTAATATAGTCCTCTTATACCTAAAGTTTATGGGTCAACAGTGTTATATACAATTTAAAAAAATTGTGAAACTTGGCGGCCGATATATTTCTACTTCTGAGATGTGAATTTTTTTCCTGTTAAGCGGTTTTTGTTACGTTTTAAAAGAAAAAAAGGAAAATAATAACATAGCATTTTATGAGGACCAGAATATTATTACATGTTAAGCGTTAAGATTTTCACTATATTAATAAAATGTCGTTCAAAAATATAATCTTCTGATGTTCCATGAGTATAAGATTT
The DNA here is from genome assembly GCA_961205875.1 of Sialis fuliginosa. Lineage (NCBI taxonomy): Eukaryota > Metazoa > Arthropoda > Insecta > Megaloptera > Sialidae > Sialis > Sialis fuliginosa. The sequence continues at coordinate 9,065,375 of OY540813.1, read as the reverse complement.
TCAAAATGATCACAATCGAATTATATCAAGTTAAGTAACATTATTTCTTTATTTGTATGATTAAATTAAGTATGCAATACGAAGCTGCAGAATTGATAAAAATCAGCTGTGTGTAATGAAAGATTTCACTGTCAACGTTTGTCATGCTTCAGTTAATATTTCTTTTACTTAAAAAATGCAACAAGAAAATTACCTGATACATTTAGTTACACTTCAGTGTGTGAATAATGCAATTAGTCATTGTAATATTTTATATCATAAAAATCAGAGCAAAACTATTTTTAAACATGTATAATACGAACTATTCCAAAGATATATTGATTAACTTCACAAATCATACAATTGTTAAATTAGTAAGAATAGGCCTATTTTAGTTTACTATTATATTCAACAGTTATCACATTTTCTATAAACAAGTGTAAATCCTCTGTATGTTCCCATATATTATTTAATGACACGATTGTAATGAAACAAATTGTTAGAAGGTCAGCAGTTCACGCCTGCGTTCTTTTTAATCAATTCTGTATAATAATGTTGTGGAGTAGATCAGAAAAGAGCACAGAGTCAATGCTAGTGCGTGTTGGGCTGCAATTAGAGCAGCTTAAAACGGGCGGAACCAAAATAAGTATGTATAATTTAACGCGCTATATCGATATTGAATCTTAATTTAATGATTACAAAAATATTGGGATATTTTTATTTTATTTTAGCATGTCTGGTACTTACAGTATTTAATTATTTAAAACATTATAAGCTAAGTTAATTGTTTTTGTAATATTAATTTAGAATATTAAATAAATTACTAGGCGAACACAAGACTTTTTATTCGAAAAATTTAAAAATTTAAAATAGCAAACATTCATTTCTGGTTTAGTAATGCTCTTCAAAAATAGGAGGTCCATATCTGCAATAATACAGTAATCGTAAATTTAATATTTAATGTTTGAAATTTCACGATTTTGCCACAGACTGACGGACACACACATACGTCATCATTGATCACAAATACTTGAGAGAATTTAATTTAAAAAAAATGAGACATATTTTTTAACATTAAAATAATCTAAATTCAGCTAACACAAAAATATATCTTTTTTAAAGTCAACCGTGTGAAACGGCACTAAAACAAAAAAAGAGCACGTAGTCTAAGTGCGTGTAGTTACTCACATAGAGTTGCTGGAGGCTGTGTAGACTGACGCCTACGACGTCACAAGCGCACGGGTCACTAGATCTGCCTCTGCCCAGCGCTGTCTAGATCCGCTGATGATGATAGTGAAAAAGATATCCGCTATTTTGACCCAAAAAGTATAATGATTAGATGCAAGACGGTACTTAATCGTATATTTTTATGTTGATAGATAATCTTTGATACGTTGCGTTAAATGAATCATTTTGTTTTACATTTTTTATATTATTTATCAATATCTTCGTGGTACTTTTATATACCAGAAAATTACACTTTTCAATGAAATATTTTATTTGAATAATAATCCATTTATAATGTTTAATAAAAAGAGAAATGATAGAGGTATACTAAAATTTTAAAATGTAAAATAATTAGGATTGAATGGGGGTAAATGCAACACCAGGATACATGAAATAATGGTCTCTTATATTATTAACTTCCCAACAGAAAGTTATTGTAATTGGTCCGAAAATCAAAAGCAAAAATTTCAACATATTTTTATGTTTCATGGACACTATAGTATATTTACACTATTTTCAGAAAGATATACATATGTGTGTTGTGTGTGTGTGTACGAACGTACGTACGTGTCATTTTTTACGTGCACGAAATCCCGCAAATAAAAAATGCTATTGACTTCGTTGGGGTGTCAATCGAAGCGTATTGACGTGAATATGATCTGAAAGAAAATATTTTTCGTAATTCAACCCCTACGGGAAAAAGGGATGTAATAGTTTGTATGAGTAAAAATATTTTTTTAGTCGGATTTACTTGAAACTTAACACGAATAAATATTCTAAAATACAAATAATGAAACATGTATTTCAGTATTTTTTTATACATGTATAAACAGCCATTAAAGGGGTGAAAAGCACAATATACATTATTTCTATTACCCCTAATACTCTTGAACATAATTCACTGTATAGATTTATTTACTTCTTTGACTTTTGATGTATATGACGTTTTTTATACCATAATTTATTGATCGATGAATAGATAAATTATTATAATAAGTATTATTAATATTACATTAGCCCCAAATCGCTGAGATAAATATAATATGTTGCTACTTTGTTTTCATTTATGGTTTTAAAATTCCATTTAAAAGTAAATTTGTGCATTTAATAAAAACTAATTATTTATTAAGATATTATATATAGAACAGACATTTTCATTTACCTCACTACACCCTACCTACAGAAATAGCGTATCCAAATCAAATGTTATTATATTTTATGTGCGAACTTAAAGTCGAAAAAGGAAAAGATAGCATTATAAAAAATCATCCAAGGTAATACAAATAAAATCATAACGTGGGTAAAAATCTTTTATAAAATAAAAACAGAAAAGTAAAACACACTCGCATTGAAAAAAATGTTATTTATTTGCATATAGAGCAAACCACTCTATGAAACCGCTTTCCTTGAAACCCCATAAACATCCATCGAGGTAGAGAAAAAACCAACCGCACAATGGTATTAGTGGAATGATCTTTAACTTTACACAAACGGTTGTAATTACACAAAAATATCAGTGAGGTTTTTAAAAACCGACTGCAGCAATTATTTACTTGAACGCAATTAGCTCCCTCATTAAAGAGATTTGTGATTTGAGTGTAGTAGTTCAAGATAACTATGGACGAGAATTATTCCTTACCAGATTACTCGGATATCATTATCTACTCTACCATGTACAAAACTCGTTACTTTAAATGCTACCACATTGATTTATAAAATGTTTTGACGTTAGGTAACTTACGACTGTAATATGAAGAGATTGTTTTTATATACATACATAAATACTATTAAATACTACATGGCTTGAAAAGTCTTTGGCCTAACAATGAAAAAACGATTTTTTTATTCTTCGACATAATCTCCATCTAGAGTAATGCACTTGTTCCGATGGTCCTCTAACATTTCGATACCGGTCTTACAGTGGTTTGCGTCAAGTTCCTCAAAATAGGCGTTTGTTTTCAACTCGACCTCTTCATTAAAGTAAAATCTTTTTCCAGAGAGCCACATTTTCAATTTCAGAAAAAGGTAGTAGTCGCTGGGGGTCATCAGGTCAGGAGAATACGGTGGGTGAGGAACCAATTCATAACGCAATTCACTTTGCGGTCATTAAATACAATTTCACGAATTTTTCTAATATTTTCTAGAGTAACTGCTTCATTTGACCTTCCTGAACGTTGTGCACCATTTGTGCTCATACGGTTCGACGAAACTCAGCAAACCAATATTTTACGGTTGAATTAGTTGGGGCAGATATGCCGTAACACTTACCAAGCCATTCCTTTGTTTGGGCAGTATTTTCCCCATCAAAAATCAATGTTTAATCAAAACACGAAATTCACTTTTTTCCTTGATTAAAAAAATAATAAAATCTGGGTCACTTCGAAGGCTGTAACATGAACAAGAGTACATGAAATGTCATGAAATTTTGACAGTATTCTAGTTAAGGATGGTACTCTATGGGAAGCATAAAGATTTTTTGTTTGTCGCCATTTGTATGTCAGGTCAAAGACTTTTCAGCCCTTGTAGCAAATGTAAAGATCACAGTTTGTTTATTTTTAATTTATGCTGTAATAAGTTAATAAGTTTACTTTATGAGAGGTTATGAGAAGAGTTTTACTTTATGGGAAGTATAAATCTAGAGTTTACTAAAATAGATTTAAGAATAAATCGCATGACCAGTTCCAAAAGCCAAGGTAAAGACCTAATAAAATTGATATAAAAAATATGGTATTATATTTTTTTATGTAATACTATAAAATTCATTATCCATTCTTAAATTAGCAAAGTTCTCGTTGAGTTATTTTCACACTGTTAATAAAACATAAAAAAGTAATTATTTTATGTTCTAACCACATCCGCGTGTTTCAGTTTACATAAATACATATAAAAATCTCAAATAATTAAACAAGGTATTAAATATTTCATAAACAACACAAATATGTGTAATATTTTTACTTTACACATGCATAAATTACATTAAATATATGTAAATATCGAATTAAACAACCGACACTAATAAAAAATGCAGATCAAAAATGAAATTAACAAGACAGTTAGGCTCACAAAATAGTAATTAGTTAATTAAAAAATATAAATGTGGCTATATAAAATGTATGATAACATTAGACTATCAAAAAATTAATGAAAACCGAATAATAATCACACATATTATATTTAACAAACATACTAACTTATTTCGAGTAAATTAACATAATTAGATAATATATACAATTGTAGAGAACGAATTCAAGATATATTTATTTAATGAAACGTGTTGCGTATTGAAAATTAATCGTAAATTGCAGAACGATGAATTTAAGCTAGTTTGTTTCATTATATAATATAGCAACAGAATAATATAAATCTAAAATACGATGCTACACTGTAAATTGTGAATATATTTTTTAGTATATCTAATTGTAAAATCTATATATGGAATCGTGCGGTTTAGACATAATTATTTTTGGTAACATCGTAATCTATGCAAACCTCAAATAGTTAAATAATAATTAATATCACCTTGAATTTTAGTCACTTCGTATTGTTGGTTTTCCTGTATCTCAAATAATAAACTGGTTGTTGTAAATACATACATACATAGTTTGATTACGTTCAAAATTTATGAAATTTTATCTCACTTAATATGTATACAGGGTTAGTCAAAAGTAAAAACCGGGCAAGTTAATTGCGTAGCTACCAATGAATTCATGTGCCTCAAAGTAAGATTCAAGCATATTTTTAAGCAGTAATTTGTAACTTTTTTTCTTCATGGCTTCGTAACTATGATGTTATGAAACCTATTTTTATTAGGGTTCCGAAGAAATCCGATTAATCTCACTTTGTCGCCCTTCCGTCCGTCCGTTCTTTTCAGTCAAAGCAAAATATCTTGTAAACTATATAAGCTAGAAGCTTGAAATTTTTAATAAACATGTAAAATGATGCCCTCTAGTAAAAGATGTACAAAGTTGAAAAAATAATTTTTCAGGGATGGCGCTGAGGAGCTAAAGCTAATACGTTTTATACATGTGGCACGTCAAAAATCGCACCACTAAGAGGCTAAAAGATGTATTTTATTTTGGTACCCCCCCCCCCCCGCTAACTCGGTAACTATTGGCTCACAAAATCTGAAAAAAATTTGGTAACAAGGCTTTGGTGGTACTACTAACGACAATTATTTTTTCACTCAAAAATGTAGTACATATTTTGGAACCCTTATGGCATACACTTGTGTATGTCTTGACCGAATTATTATGAAATAAAGGTTATATTTGGTAACAAAATATAAAAAATCTCAGTCGTGTATTTGATAAAAATGAGCAATTATAGATTTTCAATTTATTCAGAAATAATTGAAAAAAATAACTAATGGTTAGTTAAAAACTAACATTTTTAAATATTTTATATATTATTATCTGAATGTGTTCTAAATTACAACAAAATGCTAAATTACAAAAATATTTTATCAGTTAATAAAAGTAAAATTAAGGTAAATAAAAATAATTATTTCATCCATTTGTACAACGAAAATAAACAAAAACTTAATATTATACAAATTAACTGTATAATAATTTAAAATGTTTATCCTAATTTACATAAAACTAATCAAAAGCATAAAGTAATAATGTTTTCCATTTGTCCATAAATATAATTAAAACATGTCATATGAGTTCCTTCAATCAGTTCTGTATTGTTTGCTTTAACGGCAACAATAAACAGTAGGTAAAATGTAATTGAGTTATGTACTGGCTGTACTTTTATTACAGTCATAATATTTTGCAATTAATATACAATTACTACATAATTAAAACGTAATGAATCAACCCATCCGCGTACGCCATGACAGTTAAATACTGTTCTCTTCTTTAAAGAATTGTTACAAAAAATGATCATTTCATATGTGATCTTGATTAATGATTTTAAATTATGAGAACTTTGTTTATATATTCTCTTTCTTCTTTTTCTCTATTGGATTTGTTTGGTGTGTTTTTAATTAGAGATGTTTTTTAATGGATATAAAAAATATATGATTATTTTTTCTTTTGATGTTTTCTTTATACAGAATCTGCCTTATGTTAGTATTTTTGTTCTTTACATAATGAGTGTAATTAGTATTTAATGAATTTTTAAAGATGATGTGAAAAATAAAAATTGATAAAACTTTATAATAAGTTGCTAGAATATAAGTAGGTATATATAAAGTATAAGTAGTAGCGTTTTTAAATAATTATTTTACTAAACAAAATATATAAACGAATTAATAACATATTATCCATAATTTAATTAATTAACATTCTGAAAGTTTTTGATTCTACACCTGAAGAAATCCGATTGGAACCAAATTTTGAAGAGCAGCGTTAAAAAAATTCCTTGGAGGTTGTTGGATAGAGCAGAAAAGATGATAATCAGGGCAAGATAAGGGGGTAATAATCACTCAACAGAGCCGATTTTTTGGACAGTTTTTTAGGCTTTCTATTAGGCTTTAAATTTTCATAGAACCTGTTCGGTAAGGAAGGTATATATCATTCGAGGATATTTACTGTGATTTAATTTATAATTTTTGGTTGATAAGTGGTAATTTTTGATCTACTAATCATTACTAAAAATCATACACCACGCTAATGTGATGATGGTTGACCTTGTTTTGTCCTTGACAAGGTACAGCAGCATCAGTTCTCGCCGAGGGCAATTACATGGTTGGTTTGTAAAACTGCTCTCGGAGATCAAGACCTACGTCTGTAATTGTATTATCCAGAGTACGCGAGCATCGCTTTTTATAAACATATCGTGAGAAAGTCACTTCACTCAGGGCCGAATCGGGTTCCTAAAGTCGGTGAAAATTATAGTCTTTCTAGTTCCATAAAAGTGATGCGTTAATATGAATTAATTCGAGAGTAAAATCAGTAGGTGTGTTATTTATGTAATTGTATTTGAATAATTCCTATAATAATAATCAATATTCTAAATTTCACGAAATATAGGTATGAATCATTCAGAAACAAAAGCGAAAAGTCAAAAATAACTGTAGTGTATATGTCTTTTTATTCTTTAAAAAAAGTAGATCTCAATTATAGGATGTCATGATTATTAATTACTAGAATTAATCTTTTTTTTATTCTATATAGATTAATTAATTTGCACTTATTACTTATACACTAGAAAACATAATGGTTTAGAATCGTTTTGTTTTGTTTAACAATTGTCACGTCCGCATCGATAGTAAGAAAACCTCCTATGCAGTTTTACTTGAATAAAGATGAGTTTTGTTGTTAGATAAAAATGTAATTGACATTTTATTATACTAAGAACCGCTTCATGGGGAATCAGAAGAGTTAAATGGACCTCACAATGATCATTTTCAGGTTAAATTATTTCAATTGTGATGAAAATGCGTTCCAGAATTAGTCAAAAATAATAATAACGAAATCATATTTTTTAATCAATTTTTTATATAAAATATAATTTAATTTTAAAACAAAGTTATTGAATTTAATTATGATGATACAATGTTTTATTATCAGTGAATTGTACTTACATGATTTAACATGTCCAATCTTGTTTCAGCTTCTATTGTTTTAATCGTGGTTAATCAGTCAAGTCAAGGACAACCCCAGATCCTTTCTATATCAAGTCTTAGCTTGCTTGATTAAAACACGTGTATAAGTGTATTATATACATGTGTATGTAAAAATTAAAGATTGGCTGTTTATTGTTAAGGGTTTCTGCTTTATAATTTATTGGATAAAATTAATCTAAAGTGCCAAATTTCCTAGATTTTTTATTGGGTATATAAAAATATAGTACCTAGCCATGGAATACAGAATTCGATAATTCACGGTTTCAGTATTTTATTAAATTAGGTCACTATAATCACGTCTCTTTCAAATATTTTGTCGAATAAATAGATGATTTTTAACACATGTTAACAATTAAATATTTTCAAAAATATTGACTGCAAATTGAAATATAAAGAAATATTTCACTTTCAAGAAAGGTAAAATATCCGAATCAAATATTATGATTGTTGCTAACCTATTTATTTATTTATTTTTGATTTTCATACAAAAGACGGGACTTGATGTTTCCTGAGAGTTTGAAAATATAATTTTACACGATTTTCTCAATAACTACTGAACGGATTTTATCCCCGTTTTAACTAATGGATATAGGTAAAGTTTAAGTGTATAATTTTTTGTATATTTTGTGTAAATTTCGTGAAGTTGGAATAAACAATTCGTGGTGAACCGTGTGTTGGGTGGGTATGATTACTTTATGTTTAATTGAATTAATATATAATGCGCTAATAGTTTATAAAAATGAAATAAAAACTAATATATTTAATCAGATAAAAGTAAAACATTTTTGAGATCCCTGGTCTATTCTCTATACAGTTGTATTGTTGCGCTACAAAAAGGTTTAGAAGAGATGTTAACAGTTTCATTACAAACTGTGAATATTTCATGTTTATTATATTAACATTTAAATTGTGTTCTCCTGCAGATAGTTTATTCTAATTAGCATAAAATGTATTTCTTCATTTCACTGTAATTGTAAAGTAGATTGTCACAATGTAAGAAAATTTAAATGAAAAAAAGAACGGTTTAACGTAATATTACGTCTTAAAAGTTTCTTATTGAATTTTAAATAAGTATGATATTATGATAAACTTAACATTTACATTATGCATTATAACATTTTGTTATTGTTGGTGGTAAATACTTTTAATATATCTAATGTTATAATTAAAATTTACTTTATAACCCTCTTGTGTTTTTAATATCACCATTTTTTTACACTTTCTTGAAGCTTGAAGATATTAAACAGTTTTAAAAGGTAAAAAATCGAAATTGATTATGATTGTTGTGTTTGAAAATATAATTTTACACTGATTACTACTTTACTACTAATCGAATTTTATCCCAGATTTCACTAATGGATAGATTCAGTGGCGAAGCGTGAAATTTTTAAAAGGGAAGTATATTTTGTCAATCCTCCGCCTCCTATTAACAAATAAACGTTATGAAACAGCTTTAGTTCAAGCTTTTACTTTTTAAAATAAATTATTATATATTTATATAGTAACCAAATGATTCTACGTCTTATTTTCTTGTATTTTAGTCGATATTTGCATGACGAGTTGAAGTTCACTGCAGGAAATTTCACTAAAAAATTTAGAATTTTTGATTTCGTTAAAAGTATGTTTATTGTATAGCAAATGACGTGAAAAGTTGTTTGTTTCAAACCGCAGGTCTGTATCTCAAACCGTTCTCGAGATATAACCTCTCAAAGTTTTAGTTTTTTCAAATTTTTGGAGAAAAAAGGCGATAATTTTTGAACGGGAAGTCGGAATTGATTTTAATTGACGGATTTGAAATCAGCGTGTCAAAATCTATATAATGACATGTATAATACATTAAAATCCAACAAAAAAATTTTCGTCAAAAATCGATATTTTTTTAAGGTATACCCCTTTGAATTTTTTCGATTTTTCGCGAAATTTTTTTTCTCTAGTTTTAAGGTATTATACATGTCATTATATAGATTTTGACACGCTGATTTCAAATCCGTCAACTAAAATTAATTCCGACTACCCGTTCAAAAGTTATCGCCTTTTTTCTCCAAAAATTTGAAAAAACTAAAACTTTGAGAGGCTATATCTCGAGAACGGTTTGAGATACAGACCTGCGGTTTGAAACAAACAACTTTTCACGTCATTTGCTATACAATAAACATACTTTTAACGAAATCAAAAATTCTAAATTTTTTAGTGAAATTTCCTGCAGTGAACTTCAACTCGTCATACAAATATCGACTAAAATACGAGAAAATAAGACGTAGAGGTATTATAGTTTTATAACTGAGCGTGTAAATTAATATTTAATGCTATTATTGACTTTTGGTTAAAATGTTTGGGTTGCGTATATAGATGAATATTCTAATAATATTTTTAAATTATTTATTACTGAAAACACAGATTTGTATTAATTTACCCAAAAAGAAAGGGAAGCATTGCTTCCCCTGCTTCCATGGACGCTTCGCCACTGGATAGATTAAGTTTAGGTGTTTAACTTGTGGATATTTTGTGTAAATTTCATGATGTCGGAAAAAAACAATTCATGGTGAACCGTGTGTTGTGGGCATATTGGGTGGGCATATTGAATATTTAAGGTCACTATGATTTTGTGGATATTAACCCGGGTAACACCGGGTCCAATGTGCTTGGAAAAAATAAAACTTTTTAGATATTACGTAAGGTAAAATTATATAAAAAATAAAACAGTTGAATCAGTGTAATATACGGCTTTGATATATAGTTTTTATTACCTACTACTACGGTGAAAGTGTTAAATATGTTTTTTGACATGAATTAATCGTACCATAAAATGTCTGAATAACATTAATTACACGATTAACAGAAACTGTATACACACAATACCTCAACACACATATACACACTAATGTGTGTGCACAATTGTTTGTTCAGTGCATAGCCGATAGAGGCGCTGGTTGCATCGTGCGGACACAGCACTCTCGATCACAATGAAATGATAAATACTGCCATAAGCTTTACAAACAAAATGTTACAATAATAATGGTGATAAATGCATTTGAATGAAAAATAACCGTTGTATGTCTCTCTATGTGATACATCGTTTTGTTTCGAAATGCGATGTTTCCGATATGAGAAATTATTTATGCAGCAACCAATTATCGATTGCATTACAGCGAAAATTACTGCTGTTGACGATTATTCAATATTCATGCATGCATTATGCATGCCCTGGCTAACGTGCAGCGTTGGAAAAGCGAGTGTTTGTCTATGAAAGAAAATAACGTTGATTCTACTCTTTTGGATTAACTATTTGTCGACCATCAACTGTTATCGCAAATTTTCATAAAACTAATTTATAACTAGTTTTTTTAATGCAACTTTTATATTTTTACTTTCTTATACTTATGTATATGAAATATAAATATATGTAGTATAAGTAAGTATAGCCAATTTTTTTCGAAATCCGGATTTTAAATATTATAATTTTACCCTTCTACGATTTCTCGTATTTGAGTTACAGCATCTACAGAGCGACCAACAGATACACATACATTATTGCAAAAATAGACAGAATAGATTCAGGAAAGGTCAAAATGGATAATTCCATCAAATCTGGAGTTCGAATAAAATCGGCTTTACAATTCTTACTTATACTTTATGTACTTATATTTTATGTACTTATGTACATGGGTATAAGAAAATAAAAACTATAATTAAAAAAAAAATGTATCTCTACCATAATATATTACCCACAAGTTACCAACAAGTATAATTGAGTTTTTTAGCCGTTCTAAAAAAAAATTAATTTGACCCACCTTTTTATGATAATAATGAGTACCTTATCCCAAACTATTATTAAATTCCATTTACTGTTGGTAAAATAAAAATAAATAATAAAATAAAAAAAATTTACTTCGACTCGCAATTAGTGAAACAATGAAAAATCAAATGTAGTTTTCACCGAACATCGGTACGTACATTAATACAAAGAGACCCAAATTAAAGAGAGAGAAAAAACATAATTTACTTGACAAAATAGACCATTGAAATTTTTATCGTTAAAAAACACCGCTAAATAAGCGTGCAAAGATAATGGATCATTGTTAAATCTCAACAGCTAAACCATGTTAAATCAAAAACCGTTTAAAGAACAGTTACATGAATTAGTATAACTAAACATATCGTTATACAATTTTAATGTTTTCAAAACAGTCCGTCATTAATTTTCATTAAAAAATAGTAAGTCCTCTTAACGACCGAAATATATCCATTCAACACCTGGAAATAAACAAAAGTGTATGGAGTTAAAATAAAACATATATTTTACTCTAACTCCTACTTCAAATGCTAAATTATTTCCATTTGTATTTAATATATTGATACGTTGCTTCCGTCAGTTGGGACACGTTTTGACGTTGACTGTTTACGCGAGATAATGATATGACTTGAAAAATTGCTCTTTGCTATTCGACACCCCATTTGGATTTAAGGAAAGAGTATGTGTGAAATGTATAATGCCCGTAAAGCCGTCTAGTATTTTCTAGTATTCGCCTTTTACACTAATAAAAAGTTTTTGTGATATTTTGTAAAACGAACTACCTATATTATTAATATTATACCTATATATACTATTAATATCTCTCTATATAAAGGATCATCCATTAATCGTGATACATCTTTGAATTAAAAAAAAAAAGTTGTTATTTATTTCAAGTTCAAGAGCATTCGATACCATTGTTTTAAAAATAATATCGTTCAAATGGCTTTGCTTGACGACGGTCAGCCGAGAGGTATATTTATATATTATTTGGATAACTCGGGCACATAAGTTGGTGTCAATCTTGCCAATGACGCTAACAACGTTGTCCTCAAGGTAAAAAATTATTGCTGGCTTATTGGCATAAACCAGAGATTTAACATAACCCCAAAGAAAAAAATCTACGGGCGTCAAATCACACGATCTTACTCATCGTCGCTGAAAATGATTTTTTGGCCAAAATTGGGATCGGTTTCCAACTGCTCCAGAGTCCAATCAGTAAATGCGCGGTACGTGACTGATAGGCTTCAGTTCTTGGCCGCAGTCGGCTGTCAAAGTTTTATCATAGTTATATTATCATGATCCTTTATATATTATCATATATATATTATATTATACGTAGATACATATGATTTACTATATTGTATGTATTTTTTAAATTCCATAGTTTTTTTTTATTTAGGCAAACCAGCTTATTGTTAAAGTATATAAATATATAATGCATATATTTTTTGATAAAAAACATTAATAATAATAAACATATAATGAACATTATATACGGAGCATAATCTTTGTCAACCATGTCTGTTGGAGGTGTGCTGTAAAATTAACTAACTGAATTTATTAAAATATACATAAAACATAATGAACATTATTAAAATACAAAAAACAGATTTAATTAGTTTAAGTAGTTTATAAGTACATTTTAGCTTTAATAAACATGAGTGTTAATTTTAACAGTGTAGCATCCCAATTATGTATGAAACAAACTACTAATGTTGATGAATCGGTGTTTAAAATTTTCAAATAGTTTAGGATGAATGAGGGTTGACTTCAACACATGTAATACCAAAAGAATGCATTACTGTAATTCACCATAACTAAAAATACATACCAAATCCATTAGACATGTGACACGGATAATATCTTCGTCGTATTTTATATTATATGTGGTCCACGTAGTACAATAGACAGACAATAGCCGATTTATCAATCGTGTTCCATGATGAAACAGTACTAATGTCTTCGCGTTTTATTACCATTTATTCATTTTTATTTTTAAATTTTCGAACGATCAATATTGTACGCGATATAGAATGAATGAAACGATTGTATTTTTTAAATTATTACTGCAACTTTTTACAGATTAGTGCAGGTAGTAAAATATAATGGATTCTTGTGGTTTGGAAAAATATTTTGTATGTCGATTTTTTACATGAATAATATTTTTATTATAATGGGCAACTTAAGTATTTTTTAATAATAATTTATGTATAATTAATACTTACAATCTATGATGTATCGTCGATAAGTCGATTTGAATAAAAATAAATAAATAAATTTCTGAAAAACTATTTCAACAGTTACGTTTTTCTTCTGCTGGATGTTTTCCTCATTCAACAGTTCCTCCGCACTATTTATATATTTTTTTGTTTCGAGACAAAAGGACGCAAAGAGTAGGATGCTGCTTATGGGCCAATCAAAACAGGTTATAACGTATAGGATGATTTTATTTATTTATATACACGATTTTGACTTACGCGATTTAAAAAAAAGTGTTTTTTTTTTCGCGACGCTTTGTATCCCTGCAGCCATTGTGCTAACCGAGATTGTCAAATACCTCCTCCTTTCCTCATTCCCCCTTTGTCTATTCGCTCAATGTTTAGTTGGCACAACAGGGAATTTATATATTTTAGTTGGTGCATTTTGTTTACAATTTTAAACATTTTTCTCTGCTACGTTCACTTCTTTTACAAAACTGATTGTTATATTTTTTGATACAGTAAGACCTCGACCTCGATGATTTTTCGACTTACAAGAAAACCTTTGGAACGAATTAATCGCGTAAGTTGAGGACTTAGTGTGCAATAATATACATACAAATAAGGTAAATTAATTAGATTTAGTAGAATGTATACATAAATATGCAATACCTACCATTTGCAACTTTACAATTTATTTTATAAAAGGAAATAAAAATGACGTATTTCGGTATTTTTCGTTTTAAAAATTTTACCATAATTCATGTAGAATTTTTATGTTTAAAAAAATAAGCATACATCGAACATAATTCCAATAAATATAAAAACCATAATAAAGAACCGCGTATTTATGTCGAAAGAATTACTGGTAACATTTAACAAGTTACCTTTTTATAAAAATAAATTAACAGCTATAATAAACGAGTCAATAAACGTATTTATAATTTACAACGTAACCCATATAATTTTGAAAATCATAATTCAACAAACACTGCTACATGAAAAAGTTAAACGATTATTACAAAGGTTGTAAAAGTTGTAGGTAGAATGGAGAGAAATGACATTATTATGTATATGTATACATACAATGTTCGTACTTTTGTATGTATGGATATTATGCACATGCTTTTCTTCTTCGTGACCTCCGAAATCTGACGTGCGATTCTTAGAAATTGCTAACAAGCCCAGAAGTTGCACGAAGTTCTGCTAGAATTGTTATTATTATTACTATTTAATATTTAATGCTCAACACCCTCGTTGCATTAAATTGCATTGTAAGGCCTATAGCTATATTAGAATCTGAACGTATTCTTATATGTGAAACACTAGTTTATATATTTCAATTTAACCAGTGTGCATACATCAGTGGCACACCCAATGGTGGGTTTTAGGGGTTTCCCCCCTTCGAATTTATCAATATACATTATTTAACTTAACAATTGTTATACATAAAAAAATACAATTACATATAACCCCCCGAATTTTTTTCCATGAAGCGACACTGGCATTTACAATATTCATACCTTTAGTTGAGTTATTATAGAAATAGATCAGTTTGGCTTGTGTTAATTAGAATTATTTAATATCATTAAAATACAAGTACATTCTTTATAAAAATCGTCACCCAATCAACTGGTGATAAACTACCCTTACTTTTGCATAATTTTTATCATAATATGAAATCATACTATAAACTAGTTTTCTATTGACCTAAATAGCGATTTAATTCTTTTAGAAGTTAAAGGGAGGGGGATTGAAAATTTCGAAAATAATCCCTATTTATGGATAGTGAAATTTAATATTTTAATAGATGTTTTTGTTTATCTATAAATATAATTAATTATATGAATATTTTGTTTTAATTAAGAACTAATTTGAATACCTTTTTCTACTACAATGCATGTATACATTATCGAAGGAGGCCGTGCCGAGGAGGAATCATTGACCGGTGTGAGTGTGGGGTGGATTGTGTGGTGCATCAGGAGAGCGGTGTGTAACAACGGTACGCACGCCGCTCCGTCTGGCGCGGTGCATCTCTCGGTGCATTTGCATCAGCAGCAGTGAGTTGTGGTTTGTCTCAAGGCCACGCGGGGCTCTGACCCCACCGCCACCGCACTAGCAGGACATTCACACTGTGGAACCCGAAATCACACGTCACGTATTTTTGTGCGTGTGTGTGTGTGTGTATGTGCAGTGGGAGGTGATGAGAAAATTGCACTCAAATATTAGTTTTCGGGGAAATTTGGGGAAAATTTATAATGGATGTATTTAATAAATTTCAATAAATGAAAATGAAAAGTAAAATAACTAAGCCAGTCACGTATTAAATTGGGGCCAGTAAAAACCCAATAAATTTGTCTAGAAAACATTTTTTCTGTGGATGTTTTGAGCTGCAAAACAGATGTTCATTATTTTTTATTCACCTGTATATACAACTTAGAAATAAATCCACTGCATTAAATACATAGTAAATTCTTGGCATAATATGTGTTGCTCCTTTATTAGGTTAGTATTGATACACTTTTTTATACTTGTAGAAAATCGTATTATTGTCGATATAGAAAATCAATAAATTTATTGATAGATAAGATACTAGCACCAGTCTTGGATATGACCCCAGTAATGTCTTACAGTGTCAAAATCGTGGACATTTAAAGTAATGATTAGTATTATCAATTAATTAATTATTATATTATCATAGTAACTGCTTTCTTTTATATTTTTTGTATAGTATTTATCATTTTGTAATCATTAGCAAGTGTCCGTCACTGCGTGCTCATTACTGGTTTTACTTTATCCATTACTGGAGAAAAACATAAACAAAATATAAATATAAAGGCTATAATTAAAAAAAACTATATTTGCAGACTTTGGTAATTCAATTGATTAAATAAAGAGTTACTTATTTTATTAGTAACATAAGTTCATGAGAATTTCAAAAAAGAAGCCCGTCAATCACAAAAACAGTAAACCTTGCTTTTATAGCAGCTATAACTGGTACCAGTACCTACATTTATAAATACTTTAATAAAATATATATAAATACATATAATCAATTACACTCTGTATATCTTATTACCTGGACGTCACTGTCCAGATATACACCCATACCTATACAATTATGTACATACACACGTGTTATGTTGTTGTTATTATAATTTAAATATTATGCGTGTGTAACTGGAAGATTGCAGACGAGACGTCCGTTGTTAGAATTATTAATGTCGCCGTAAGGTTCATGTGTGTTGTTGATTGTTGTGGTGAGTAATTATTGGTTTGGGAAGCGTGTAATATGTGCATGCATGTATGTAAATGTCTTCAGTTATAGAGAATTAGTGGCGTTTTATTTTATATTAGATATCTCGAAATTAAACATATTATGTTTAAGGTTAGAGCTTGAGCTTTCTATTCTGGTTATTAGCTACATCAATTCGGCAATAAGTTTGTTGTTTTTAATACAAATATCACATTCATACTATTATTTTAAATAAATCAAAAATAGTTAAATATTTTCAGAAAAAACATATATTTTTTAAAGTTTGGGGGTTCAAGTGCCCAAGCAGAAATTTGTTAGGGAAAGCCGCAAAACAGTCAGTGTTGGATCTGGTTCTATAACGGAATGCCCTATTCAGGCATTCAGATGTAAGCCTGATATAGAATGACCTATTAGGGCATTCTCAATCAGTTTCGGATAAGGAGAATTGTATTTTAACCATCTTAAGGCATACATTTTGAGAGATTTTTATGTACAAAATTTTTACAGAACCTATATAATTTACATACCTACATTTTGTGCTTAAGCACCATATAATGTATCTCAATGAGTCGTAATTATTTATAAAAAAAACTGCTTATGTTGAATGTTATTCTTCTAAGTATTTCTCTTTATTATTGATCGTAATATTGTCTGTTATTTTTCTGAAAAAAAAGAAAAAAGATTAAACCATCAATAGTTGACAAATCAAATGTCAAATAACAAGAGATCAATACACCCAACATTACAAATAACACAATTGTAATTATTGTATTTGCAATAGAGGCTCATAGCTCCTATACAATACTATGTAAGTTCATATAACTGCATCCTATACTCTATTATAAGTAGCAGAACTCCACACGTGCTCCAAGTTGCCAATTGAGAAGTAACACGAATGCTCTGAATTAGAGAATAATACACAATGACTCTTGTGTAGAGAGATTACAGTGGCGTCGTCACACATATTGTTATGTTATTAATATATTATTTTTAGTAAAACACTTATAAGTGCTAATAATTCGAATATAGATAATAATAAATGAAATAAATAACTATATTTGTAAAATGATGTTAAAATTTGACATACAATAGTTTTACTATAGGTGTATTAATTATTGAATTTATTGTTATTAATGCAGTATAATATGTTTTATTAATTTGTTTAATATCCAATGCAAAATGTATCATGTCATAGAATATCAATCCATATTAATTAAATATCATTAATTAATAATGCATTGTAAATTCGAGACGCCACTGGATGTTATAGAGAGAACGGTACAACAACATGGTACAAATGTAAATTATTGCATTATATACAAACCGGCTAGAACGAATGTACCTTTGGTTAGCATCCATTTACCTTGTAATGTGTAGGGTGAAGTTTTATTTGCTAAATTAAGTATATACATATGTTTGAAAATTGGCATAGTTACATATTTATACAGAATATTCACAAAATCCTCGCCTATTCGTTGTATCTCGAGAACAGATTGAGATATCAGATAAAATTTGTACACTTTATACCATTTAATGGGAATTAAGAATGATAATTTGTGGAGAGTTATATTACTTATATTTAAGTATGAAAATTTAGACCCGCATGTATAATTTTTTTATTATTATAAAATATGTAAATCAATTATACATACGTGTTTATCTTAAATCCTTACGATTTTATTTGAAATACGTGTTATATAATTTTAATTACTTGTTATTGTATTAAACATACATAAATATATATGTTTAATAATAAATTCGACTTTATGACAAACAATAAAACATGATACTTTCCGAAAAGTGTAGCATATAGTATACATATAATATAAAGTTACAAACATTTTACGATATTTTTATTCTTCTGTTTTTGTACAAACCTAGAAGATATTTACCGATACCAGTTATAAAATTTGGTAATAATGTTTAAATAAAGTACCTACTGATTTTTTTACTAAAAACTATTTGATTTTATACTGGATCCAGCGTTTATCATAATCAAATTCGACCTAGTAAATAATAGATCGATGTTTTTAAATTATGTCATATAAATGTCTATTTATAATTTTTTTCATTATTTATATAAAAAATTATTCACACTTAATTTATTTTAATGAATTTATATAAAAAAATCTAATACAACATCAAAAGGGTGCTAATATACCATATACGGATAAATGTTTTTTTTTATTATTTTTTACTTGTTATATAGTTTTTACAAATATAATATTTTTTTCTGGTATTTCAAAATATTAATTAATTAACTAATTAATTAGTTAACATTTATGAACATAAAAAATATTAATGAACATAATAAAAAAAACCTGCAACAGAAAGAGTTGTACAATGTCAAACATTAAAAGTAAATATACAAATAATTTATCATCATATATAAGAAAACGATCACTAAACAAAAATAAAAATAATAAATGAAACGAAAATAAATCAAATCTTACTAAAAAAAGAAAAACATTATTTGTTCAATAATATCTCGCACTGTGTAACAAAACCAATAAGATAATCGGAGAGTCAGCAAAAATAGCGCTGTATTGGCATCGATTTCAATTCAGTTTTATTACTTAACCATCCAATATCGCTCGGATGATTAATTTGAACGATCTGTCGAAATCGATGTTCAGGTCTGATGGGATATTAAGTTTTTTTTCGTTCGAATTGGTATTTTGCAAATCTCGTAAAATAAATGAATAATGACTGCTATATATAGACTAGTTATATTTTTATAATAAAACTACTGCAATTATTTTTATAATGTTCTTAATTTATGGTATATGGTATGTATAAATACGAGTATTAGTTTTTTAAAAATAATTTTTGTTAAAAGTTTGTTTTCGTCGAAATGATATTTATTTTATAACGTCGATCACAATAAACTTTTTAGTTCTGATTATTTAACCTACTTTTGAACAACGTGGTATCTACAAATGTACCATTTACGTATATTATTATATAAAGTAATTATAAATATCAAAATAAGCTACCACTTTAATTTTAAAATTTAAAAAATAAAATAAGATTAAGAAAAAATACTAATAATGTAGGATCCTCGCTTCTGGGTGTAAGCCAGTTATCAGCCAACCACGACCAAATAGACGCGGTTTACACCCAGAAGCCAAGATCCATACCAAGATAACCGCGGAAGCCTCAAGATTTGACTAATAATGTTAATATAAAATACACTCACATATAATTTGAAATTGTATTATCATTATAAACACTTAAAAAACAAAACGATAACTTTTTACTGAAGTTCAATCAAACGAAATATCATTAGTAACTTGTAAAAATATATATATATATATTTTTCCTAAAATAAACAACGTCAAAAAAGGTTAATGGTACAAAAACTCCAATACTCATTAAATGATTAAGAATCTGAGCATAGAAATTTGGCACAGCCCGAACTGGTTCTGTCAACGGCAATTTATAAAAATCCTGCAAGGAAGAGAAAAAACAACATTGTACTGTGCAGAAAAAGCGTTTTATTCCACCGCAAATTGTTTTCTCTCGTGCAGATATTGGCTGCTGATCATTGTCGGCCGTTTGCCAAGAACCCGCGCTAAAATGTTCACGAGAAAACGTATCCATGTGTTGACGTCTCACACCGCGCCATCTATTGTCAACTCGTCGCAACACATGTTGGCTAACACATATGTACATACAAACGTACATTGTAAGAAATCGAATCAGTTTAATATTTAACATATCTTTTTTTCTTTCTAATTTTAAACAGAACATAAGTATTTTTGTATAATTAAGATTTCAAATAGCAAGCACTGTGCTGTAATATTATAAATATTTTTCAATAATTATTTAAATCACATAAATATAATATGCTACAATATGCATAGGTATAGGCAAAAATAGAAAGTACCCAAAACATTTTTTTATAAATTTATTACCTAGTGTGATTCGACGTGAGTGTAAAGGATTTTCACATCTTGGATCATAAGCGTTCGTGATTGGATATTCGCACATTTGGATGTAGTAAACCATTATGTTTAAAAAATGATATGTGAAAAATCATATGAAAAATAATGAAAATTATTGTTTATACAGTAAATTATCATATTCCATCTTAATTTCTTATCTTCAACTTGATATTTCTATGAAAAGATAAATTTGAGCTAAACTTATTGTGTTTTTGATTTCGTAAAAAGTATACTTATATAGAAAATGACTCGAAAAGTGTAAAATTTTCAAACCAAAGATCTGTCTCTCCGTTCTCAAAATATGGCTTATCAAAGTTTTTTTAGAGATAAATTACCTTAGGGAAAAACCACTGATGTGATTGTCAAAAAAATGTCGATTTTTGAAGAAATTTTTTTTATCGAATTTTCAAAATTTTCTAGTAGGTACTTATTATACATTACACATTTATAAATGTCATTATTCCTCATTATATAGATTTTGATGTCCTGATTTCAAACTAAAACATTGAGTGGTAAATTCTAGAAAACTGTTTGGGATACAAATCTACGGTTTAAAAATGTTATCTTTTCACGTAATTTTCTATATAATAAACATACTTTTAACGAAAACTCAAAAAGTCATATTTCATGGTTCAAATTTCAACTTTTCGTAAAAATATCAACTCAATTACATTTTAAAATTTCATTTATAACATAATAAATTAAATTACATCACGAGCGAGACCGGGCGTGTGTAAAAAATACAATTTATGAGTGATCGTGAGCAAAAATTACTCACAAACCCAACGTAATTTAGGGTGGTACCGAAATTTATTTAATTTATAAAAATTCATGAAGTGAAAACGATAGTTTTAGCTGAAAATTTCAATAACTCGGTGAAAAAAAATCGTAGAAAAATGTCTGAACTGTACATGAGCGTCATGGGGTTCCCAAATTCTAATTTTCACCACTAACCATAACTTCAAATAATTGTATCGTATACAATTTACATTTTTCGGATACCATTTTTTTAATTTAATATATTTCTATTACATATTTCAATATATGAAGACAAAAAATGCATTTTATTATAAAATAACCACACTTAATATAATATTATACATGTACATATGAATATAACCACTCAAGTAACTAATAGAAATACATATATACGAGTTCATATATACATACATACATACAAAACAATAGATAAGATAGAATCTACTCTGGCGATGACGTGTAATCTAATTGTTGTATCGTAGTTCACGTGAACAACTTCCAGAGAATCGTCTCTCAGCAGGAACACGCCGCCGCCGCGGAGAGAAAACGGCGGCGACGCAATTAATTGATGACTCTAATTTATCAACTTTAGGGTCCCGCCATGTCGGGAAATTAAACTTCTACTTTACCGGGGGACACAACATATGCGAGTGTTACGTGTTTTATATACACCACCATACATATTTAATATGGATGTGTGTGAGCCTATATTTATAGCTTCCTCTCTATGTTAACTTAGTTAAGGGTTATATATTTATTTAAATTGGATTGATAGTATGGATTTATGTGATGAGAAAAAGGTGTAAAATTATGTTGCTTAAACGATTAATTGATATAAGCTTTAATTGTATTTAATTGTTCTATCATTAATTAAATAAATTTCTCTATAATTCTGGTTATTGAAACCTGTAGAAATAGTATTGATAAAGGGAACATGTCTATTATATCCCCGGCATTTGTAGATGTGCAAGTCTCATGTATAATAGCATATGATCAGCGCCAATATGAGTAAAGTGTGTACTAACTATTAGTTTAAATATTTATTATTGCATATTAGCCTAACAAAACTAGCTAAACCTATTTCTCCCCAATAGATTCTCCTAATCAAGGACAGTGCGATTAAATCATTACATTATGCATATTTTAATTACCATGTTGCAGTTTTCGAAAATAATAACCGAATATACAATAATTATCTATTTAAAAATATTGAAATTAATAATACTCACTTTACACACATTGGCGCTGATCAAATCAAACACTACATGACACTTGCCATTTGCAAATGCCGGGGATATAATAGACAAGTACCTAATAAAGTTTTTATTCTTTACTTGATATTTTTTTTAAATTCATACATTTTAAAATTCTTCTTATAGTATACTATACACCCAAAATAAACCTTCAATATTCGCCATTTTTATATCGCATATTATAAATAATTTGCTCTGAAGTTAACCTAACGACATCTGCGAGGCATTAAATATAAATAACAGCCTATTGACAATTCTAATGTATGTATTTCATGAATTATCTTGATGCATACTAGTTAAATAGAAGTCAGTAATTTTAAAGCAATGGTGATAAGTGTACATTAAATGCATAGCGTTTATATTATTATACATTTATTACCACTGTATAAAACCCTGAGCAATTTTTTTATAGATTATAGTGGTCTAATAATAATATAATCTCTGTTATACTATTGAGAAACTATATAAAAATAACAATAATATTTTTTTAAATAATTTATAGTCGCGATTAATATTAACAATTTAAAGGTTTAATACCTATATATGTTTATATTATTTAATTACTTATTAAAATGAACCGTAATTAAAATTAAAATAAGTACAATAATAATATACGTACCAGTCATATTTGTGTATGTACGAACTATATGAAATGGATGGAATAATTACTTGGAAGCAATAAAAACAACATATCGGCAGTTTTTTTTTATAAACACTCATTACTTTTATGTAGTAATAAGTTTTAACGAGCGCAAGCTACTGCAGACAAGATGAGCAGGTGAGCGATCACTGATTTAAACACGCACATTTTACATACAGATTCCAAAACGGTGGTTGCAACCTGTGACCCGTTACTAATTAGTGATCTGTGGAATAGGTAATCGTTACGCGAAATCTTATGATCGATTTTCTTACGATCATAAAATGTTTATGATTTATTTAAAGCTTACTTATTCCGTTATACGGTATCAAGTAACTTCAATACGTGCCGTGAAATGTAATATGATTGTAAGCGTTTGAATATAAACCGTATCGAATTTATCGTATTAATAGATTTTTTTAATAAATTAATCTTTTTTAAAGGAAATGAAAATATTTGAAATCTAAATTCCTTTTTCCATTACTGATCTGATATCAACTTCCCTAATTGAATTCCACACACCCTTACTTTATTTATATACAATTTGTCCAACCCTACCCATCGCTAATATTTTAAGGAGAATCTCCATAAGCGGCTACCGGTTGTTTCGTTGCTGCTGCTGTTGTCGAACCGACTTCCCCTCGACACCCCCATAACCCCCACCGAACCCCCCGCCACGTAGGCTAATGTCGTGTTTCGGGAATGCAAACTATTCTGGATTTATAGCTTGCTGATATGCATAAATTGTAGGGCGGATGTTTTATTTGTTTGGGATATTTTTGTGAGATAAAGGTTAAATATTTTTATGTTTAGTTGCGCTCGACATGCTCAGACTTGTTTTGCATTTTTGTGTGCATGTCGTCGTTTATTATTCAGCCGGGGAATGAAGATAAAACTCAGTGATAATTAATTTAGTAGTTAGTGCTGTTTACTATTGACAGTTTTAATAAAGTGTTGAAGATGTAAACGTTTGAAATATACCGTGTACTATGACATTAGGCTTAAATCTGCGCTAATATGACATTATAATTAATATGATATTGGAAAACGACCCATATAATTCTTTGGATGATTTTAGCAAATGTTGTTGATATTTCTCCTGTATTTTTAAATTTTATTTATGATATTATGATTGAAATAATGTAGTGTGGAGAAAACTTTTTATCTTATTCTAGCATAAATTACTATTAATTATTGTATAATACCATGAATTATTAAAATTTTGATATTTACCACAGTATTTACAATCTCATATGTTTAATCCCACTGCACATAACATAACTGAATATTTTCCGGCAATAATGAGATAATCGCTAATTGTTGTTTGGACACAGTCGAATTGAGCAGAAAAATTAACCATACTAATATAACTGCAATACCACGTATAATGACCAATTATTTTTTAGCAACTTTTTTATTCATTTCATAGCATTTAAGCATTCACAGTCTCCTTAAAACCATGGCATGAATAGTAGATGAAAACATTTCGTGTTAGTGTCTACTATATTCGAATTACCACTACGAAGAAGGATGCTGGTAATTCTAGGGTAAAAGTAAGTCACAGTTTAAAAATAAATTTTTGAGTAAATTATGGAAATATACTTGTGGTGTCTCTAATGGAGTGTATGGAAGCAATTTTTATTTTACTCTGCACGTTTCTGAGAAATACAATAAAATTAAGTTTGTGTAATATGCCAAGGTACCTACTGACATTCAAAATAATACAATTCAATTTCTTTATTTAAAAACATTTTTTGCTGATATCATCCATTAAAGAATCACCTGACACAGAATGTCTGCAATTAAGTATATATTTCACAAAAATACTTTAACAAGCAAATTTACAAATTTAAAAAAATAAATATTCACAAATTCATCTTCAAGTATAAACTTTATAAAAAATGAATAGAAAAATAAACACGAGTTGACATTTTATACAGTATTTTTTCCTTTCTCCCGTACACGTTTTGAATTAAACCGGCACACTATGGGCCAGGAGACCCTGTTCTATGGCCAAAAGTCCAGAAGTTATCCGTTTTAATTAAAATTCATTTTATAAGGTTTTTTTTGGACGCTGATTTCAAATTTTTAATAAAAATTAAAAAATTCAAAATGGCGGAACCAATATGGCGACTAATATATTTCAAAAGTTCTCCAATTTAAATAAAATTCATTTTGTAAGGTTTTATTGGGACGCTGATTTCAAATTTTTTATGAAAATTTAAAAATTCAAAATGGCGGATCCAATATGGCGACCAAGATATTTCAAAAGTTATCCGATTTTAATAAAATTCATTTTATAAGGTTTTATTGGGACGCTGATTTTAAATTTTTTATGAAAATTTAAAAATTCAAAATGGCGGATCCAATATGGCGACCAAGATATTTCAAAAGTTATCCAATTTAAATAAAATTAATTTTATAAGGGTAAGCACGCGGTGTAAAAAAATAAGAATCTAAATACAAGTAATCTCCTTACAACAATCCATAACAAAGTTTCGCTGTAACACTATGAATGAAACTAATTGCAACCCTTCATCCGTGACAAGGGATGAAATATATTTTTTTTATTTTTTATTACCTATAAATAATTGTAAATATCTTGGATCTTAGTTAAAAATTGCATAAACTCACCCACTGACTACCCGGGCCATTAGGGGTTGAGTGTCCATTTTTTTTTTATTGAAGACTATTTTGTCCAAATTCACCTGTATAACTATGAAACTATGCAGATAAACATATCAAAAACCCACCCTCGTCCACCTTTTACGCTATTAGGGGTTGAAATTTTAATTTTAATTGAATATTATTTTGTCCGAATTTACCTTAATATCGTAAAAAATATGTAAATAAATATATCATAATTTTGAAAATTAAACACCAATAACCCCCCCCCCCCCCCCTCCCATCTCTTAGGGGTTGAATTTTCGAAAATGCTATTTGTCTTGTACAATATGTGTGCAATGTTTCATTCGAGTGAATACAAACAAATTTTTTTCGACATATAAAGTTTTCCACCCCCTTGCACCCCTTAGTAGTTTAATTTTGGGAAATACTTATGTAAATACTAGTTTCATTATTTGTATTATAGAGTATTCATTTTAAGTTTCAAGTAAATCCAACCAAAAAATATTTTCCCATTCAAAATTTTACACCCCTTTTTACCCCCGTAGGGGTTGAATTTAGAAAAAATTTTCTTAATGGGTGCTTAGATCATAAAAGGAAGACACCCCTCAAATTTCACGGTCCAGAGAAAGTTTGTACACTCGTAGTACTATATTCGTTTATACAATGTGAAATAAATATGTACATTGTACATATCATTCTTGTACGTTTAGAAGAGTTTCACAGTCAAGCAAATGAAAACGGGCAAAAAGGGGCAGATCTAGGCTGAAGTGCACATCCTAGAGAAGACATCTGTGGGTCTCATTACTTAATACAAGGCGGTATCTTTCGGTATTCGCAATCGGCAGCAGGTGCTTTGCTGAAAAATCTTGTTTTTTTATACTAAAAATGTGGTTTTACTTCAGTAAAACTGAAAATAACGCATTCATGTGACATTTAAAATAATTTTTGAACTTCCACGAACGAAATAATCCAAATATACGACTTGAAATTTATGACTTTACAATAAATATTACATTTTACAAGCGACAGTAACATAATTTTTTTTTATACATTTTTCAACTTTGCGCCCCTGTCATTTGAACAAGAATTGATTAATCAACATGTAATTGTCATCATAACTACTTCAATTAATACCGAATTCAGTGGTCTAATTCGTTTTCTCAAATTCGAAAGTAGACTTTTGGCCACAGAACAGGGTATCCTGGCCCATAGTGCGGCAGTGGGGATACCATTTATTTACGTTGACATTTCATTCAAATTTTAATTGACAACATGAGTTCAAGTTTAAGAATTTATTTGTGCTTAACTCATACATATACAACATGGTTTTGTGTCGTGTACAAAAACTCATCATTAAAAAGTTGCTGCGCATGTTTTCATAAACATCGTATTATGTTCGTAATTTAAATTTTTATTATATGAATCATTCTTGAATGTGCAGACATATGAAAGTGATATTCTTGTCTGATTGAGATCGTTACATTTATCTTAACTAAAGTACCGTTATTTAAATTAGTCAAAATATTTTCATTAACAAATATAAGCCAAATGGGATAATTATAATCATTATTAGTTAGCTAGAGATTATATTTATAAACTGAATAGGTTTATAGCTCAAAATTCTGTACAGGGGCAATCTTTAGCGCAATCTTTAGCGTCATCGCATAGTACATAAAAATCTACAAAAAAATAATGTCCCTCCAACATTTGTTGCCCACAACATAACAACGAGTCAGTTTTTATTTTTAAATGTGTTTTTTAGCCGTTTGGATTGAAAAATTGTCACACTTCACATTTATAATTATAAGGAATATATTTTCCCAAAATTTTATTAAAATCGATTTACTATTGGTCCTTTTTTAAAAAAATACCAATGGTTTTTTTTAGGTTATGTAATAAAATTATAAGATTTTAAAATATTTAGTTTTATAGAGAAATCATAACATTAATGCATATTATTGTAAAACACTAATAATGCTTATAAATATATAAATATAGACAAATAAAGTTGATATACATGTATGTATTACCAATCAAGTATTACATATTGGTAGTAATATTTTTCGAGTGTAACGGCAGCATTTGTTCGATAAGACGTGAGAGAAGTGTAGATGCAATTCGTTCGTTGTGTTTGTCGGCTGTTTTTGTCGACAGCGGCGCAGATGGAGTTCGTCTTTAACCTAAAAGCCCCCAAATGTATTGTCATTGATCATTTATAAATGGGAATTGCGTGTCGTCGTTTTTTCAGTGTCGAACTCCGCAGTGAGTCGACCTGCTTCCTGACGAACAAATGAACCATTGCAAAAGATTGATTTTCTTTTGACTAACAACTAATCTTATTTGATTGTATAGTATTGTCATTTCCGATATTAATTCTTCAATGTTTAGAAATATCGGTTTTACATACAAATATAATATTCCATTTATACGAAAAACAAGAATTGATATAATTTAATGAAATACTCACCGTATTTTTTAAAATAAAATTTACCACACAGCTCAATAAATAAAATTATTTTGATTGTTTTTCAGTTCAACTGACACAATTACTACTTAACGACGACATTTCAGTAATGAAAGAGGAAATCTGAATTGTCAATTCAGTAGTTCATTTTTGAGCAGATTAAAATGAGAAAGTATATGAGTTAGAAAAGCCAGCCACTATATTCAATTAGAATTATTATCTGAAACTATTTCAGTATATTATGTATTTATAAAGCAGCAGTACTAATTTCTAAATAAAAGTAAATGTTCTCTCTACATATTATAATATATACGAATGCAGCTACATATTTCCACTTCACCCATTCTATCCAAATGGACAAATTACATAATAGCCAGAGTTGCAGACGAACAAAAGCTTGAAATATTAAATTGAAGCATTTTCTTTGACTTGACAACGCTGTTACTTGCGGTCGCTCTTTGAGTCTGACAGACAGAATTCGATTTAACGGCAGAGTACTCGACAGCTACCGGCTGGCTCTAGAGAGCAGAGACTCTACGTAGGTATGTGTGTGTGTATGTGTGTACTCTTCCACTCTTGGTGGGTTTCCAAAGTACCCGTGCTCATATGTTTGTGTGTTCTTGCTGTCAGTCTTTGAAACTAATAAGGATTTAGTGCACGTGTATCTAGAAATAGATAGAAACGATTCCATATACCTACCGCAAACTACGATAAAGTAAAAAAATCATTACTGGGTATTAAAAAAATGCAATGTATTCCGAATGTTTTGCTATATGTATGGCAACGATTAACTTTAACCAAAACATAAGATATAGCTAGTAGACTAAAGATCAGTATGGATAACTATATATACATTACTTCCATGTTCCATAATCATATCCATAATATTTTTTTATAAATCTTAATAATGCAGTGGAAATTATGAGAAAAAATAATTATAAATATAAGATTTGAAAAAATTGCGCATATTTATAAAACAACTGATCCGATGTGCACCAATTAATAGATCTTGAGTCCAGAATTTATCGTGAACGATAACCATGTTAAAATTGTATTTTTTTCACATAAAAAATATATCAAAACGTTGGTTTTTTATATGTGAGATCATCAGACCTAAACCGCTGCGCGTATCGAAGCCATATTCACACCATTTGGTTAGTACTTATGGTCCGATTTGGCTCATATTCAGAATATAAATACCTATGTATCTATGTTAGCTACACGAAAAGAAATATTTTTACAAAAAATGGACCCAGTAGGTAGCGCTGGAGTCGAGATATTTAGATTTTGAAACAGATTATTTTTGAGCAGAAGAACATTTGCCGGATCGGCTGAAACAACAATTACAACCCTTCATACGTGTCAGAGGGTGAAATATTAATTCCCGTGCGAAACCAGGACAGGTTCGCTGGTAACCATATATATTTCAATATTCACCTTTTAATTAATAAATAACTTAAAAGAAGATAAAATATTTGATTAATATTTCGTTAATTCCTTTAAAATATCTGACACTGAAAAAGAAACAAATTTTATGTTACAAATCAAATTAATTTATTTTGATTTGTATTCTAGTGATTCTGTGTTGTAACTACTACAAGTCTACTAGCATTTAGAGTTGCTACTGTCTGGTGGAAACAAGTGTCTGAATGTTTGATAAATGTTCATCTTGTTCAATCGATGCATCCAGAGTGGCGGCTCCTTTTGCCGCATCCCTCTTACTACAGGGTTTCTCAAACGTCACGTTACTTACATTTTTTAAATATTAACTTCCCAATGTTGGTTCCATTTTGGTGTATAGTGTATAATTCTTAATTTATTAGATTGACTTATTGTTAGTTTCAGATGCGGATCTAGGTTTACAATTTTGGGCTGGGGGGAGTCATGGTCTAAGAAATGATAAATTTTGTGAGGGGTCATATACTGTGACATGGACAAAAATGTTTAATAACCATTTTTCTATTTAATTTGTTTTAATTTTTGAGGTATGGGGGGGGGTCCCTCATGACCCCCTGGATCCAAGCTTGGTTAGCTTATTGTGTCATTATAGAATTGATTCAATTGCAAATAATTTTGTTCACAAAGTCACTATTTGTTTGTACATTTTTAAATAGAAAATGAAATTACAGTATAGTAAAATTTTCATGAGTTTGGCAATTTTAAACGGATCTTAAGAATTACGACCCTACACGTAGGGAACTACGTATAAACAACTCCATCTACAGCCATATAAGCGTTTGCTTTTAAAATAAATAAAATTTAAATATATCTACATACATGCCAATACTTTATAGATGTGTTATAGTGCACAGAGCTGGTAAATGTTTGAGTGGTTCTGGTTTATGTGGAACACCGATTTGCACGCTCTCACATCTATCACTACATATTCAATTTGTAAAAGTACTCAATTTGAAACGAGCTGCATTTTATAATGATAAAAAAGGTCGCTCCATTTTTCATCCGTATATTTATAAAAGGAATCTTTTATCAAATATAATTATTTTTATGTCATCTCTGGGCTATTTGTTTTCCGCAGACATAAAAGAAGAGGAAAATGTGTGTGTTTGACGTTACTTATTGAAGGTCTACCTTTTAATTTCCTATTTATTTTGCAACATGTATAATAAATTAATATCATTGATTAGTACAAGTACTTAAATCTATCTATATAATCATTTTGCTATTCATACCTGTATAAATTTTTAACAATCAAATTAATAAAACAGTAGTTACCAAAAAGTGACATCTATCGTTTATTTCAAGTTTGATATAACATACATGAAATGTATTATTATATTTGATATCTATTAATTAAATGTTTCTTATTTTTATTTTAAATTATATACAGATTGAATAAGAGTAAAAATAATTTAATTGTTAAAAAAGTGTAATCAATTTTATTTTTTTCTGCCATTGTTTTCCATACATATAATTATTTTGAAATATTTTTAATAAATCCTTCATGGTCGCAAAGTGAACGTTATTTATTAAAAGTAAAAAATATATATGTAGGTACCTACAGACAAAAACAATAAGAATGTAATGAGTTTACCTTCTGTTACAACAACACGGTCGTTGTGGTTACGTATTTTTAAGACAGTTGTTTTATTTATGACTAATATTTATTTGTGTGCGTACACATATGTGTACAATTATAAATAAACAATAGCGTTATGTTGTTAATAACGCGGATATTAATATTGATAAATGCAAAGATAAAATGATTAATAAGTCAGTGTTATAACGAAACGTTAACCTCGTTTAAAACTTTAATGATTTTATTAATAGTTTAGATATACAACATGACTTTATTATATATACAGTGTGTCCCAGGATAGATATAACAATAGGTATAATTAACAAAAAAAAAATCGAATTTCGGAATGAAATATCATTCTAAAATTCGAAAATTTTTTGTTCATTACACTTATTGTTATATCTATTCTGGGACACACTGTATATTATGCAAGTATTAAAATCTTATATTCAAGAAAATTATAATATTTTTCAAGAATTATTTTATTTATTCTTGAAAAATATTCAGCTGGTTAATAATCAAGAAAATCTATGTTTTGCAATGATCGTCAATTTTAAATGTATTATTTGCTAAAATATAAGCTCTTCGTTTCAAATCACTGTTTCTTATCTATCTTATAAAATTAACTACTCACTGGTTTTTTGTGCTTTAATTAAAAACGAATAGCTTTTTATAAATTAAATATACATACATTAACTCCACTCATCAAAATCTCAAGTTTGAGTCATCCATCATTGTCATTTTGTTAAAGTATTTTGTTGAATGTATGCATAACATTATCTTCTTTACCAGCTGAACATTTTATATCCAGTAGTAAATTAACTTGCACTATTATTAACTTTTAATTAAACGTATTGTTTTTTTTATTGTTAATAATATTATATGAGTGCTAACTATAAATAACTGTATACAGATAATTTAATGTTTTATTTTAATATATGTATTTATTTATAATTATTTTAATTAATATATATAAAAATTAATTTATTATAGGTATATATGTCAATATTATTATACAAAAACAAATCACCCATGAAAATATATTATGTAAGTACCCACCGTTTATTAATTAATGAACTACATTTTATTGTACGTACAGTTAAGTACATTTTTAATAATGCAATTAATTTGGAATAATTAATAAAGATAAGATAATAGGTATACCATCTATAAAAGAAGAGCTAAATATGTATGTACATCCGAATGTAAAATACGTATTGAGATGGTATTAAAAAAAATCTTGGAAAATGATCATCATTTAAGTATTTTTAAAGTCTAATATCAAATTTTTATCAAAATGATTTTAGATGTAATATTTAAATAGAATGTCAAGTAACACTTTCATGTATAGACTTAAATTAATGATCGAGAGGTCAGATATCTCTTGTCAAATAAAAATCTAACATGACCTTACAAAGTCACATTATCATAGTAAATGTTGGAGCAAAAAATGACACACCCTAATATCAATTGTTTATGTACATACAAAATTTAAATATATTAACACGGTACTTGTCAACCTCTGATCTATGAATCTATCATGTATAAATAGCTTATATGGGTACTATAAGTGCCTACATAAAATATTAGATATTACCCACGGTTCTATCTGCGTTTATTTCGAAATTAAATAATTTTCTTTTTATAACTTGTATTAGAAATTATCAATCATAATATTTTGTTATTATTTATTTAAATATTTTTTATAACAATGTAAAATTATAAATTTAATAAAAATATGATTATGATATCGCTTGTTTTGCTTTAACTCTTAAAATATTATAAAATAATAATATTATCAATGAGTGCAACTTATCAAGTACGTAAAATTTTGTAGGTACAAATACTTTTAAAGTGACTTCTACTTCACAATCTTACAACATAAAGCTCTTAAGATTTAACTTGCAGATGTTTTAAAAAAAACGTTTTGTCCTATAATCCGATCTCTTTAAATCTTCATTAAACAAACATGGGTTTAATTATTTAAGTTAATTCTGTTCTTTGTTTTTGTTAGACGACGCCCTTTTAAAAGATTATTGTGACACTTTCAAGAAAAAAGTATATAAAATAAATAATTTTGTTCTTCCTGATTATCTATTAATGAAATATTTCAATATACATATAAAAAATTTAACTGAAAATAATGATTTAATTTTACATGATGTCGTATTACTAAATTGTCTATATCTTATTTGTAATTTAAAAGATTATATTTATTCGTTTTTCATAATCTTTATTTTGTATCTACATGTATTAATATAAACTTAATTTTATAAAATATCTAAATAGTCCAATAATTCATTAATAAAAACATTGGTATATATTATATACAATATACATATAAACATACATATGTATGAATATTGACTACTACGTAATACTTAAATATTACATAATACTAATATTTAAATAACTATAAACGTTGATGAATAACTTCCTAAAATTATACACACACATTACTCCAAGAATTAGTTTACATGCATATGTATATCCACAATTAAAATGTTCTCGAGTATTAGCAGCCCACATTAACAAATTCAATTTACTAAACACAAATTGAAATAAGAAAAAACAGCAATTAAAATTAAATAAATGATGATGAGGATCGCTAGATTATCTAATCTAAAATAATAAAAGAGCGCATGAGGTAAACTGAAAATTAAATTAACATATCAAACAGTGATCTATTTTTCAATCTATGTAAATTATAAAAAAAAATTCCGATTAGATACATTGGAATCGTTGCTATACTACGCCTGGTTAAGTCGTAAGAAGAATGTGGTAAACTACGTCAAGAATACAGCAGCGGCTTCTATGTGGAGTTAAGTGAGCAAATAAATGGTATCTTAAAAGGTATCTTATCTAACTATCATAGAAATGTCAATTTTTGCATTTTATTAATAAAATTTGTGAAAAAAATTAGTAACTTATCTAAACATATAAAAAAGTACTAAGCAAAAAAAAACTATATATAGTAAAAAGTTACATATTTTTTTGTAAAGAAATCCCCAAAAAGTTCATTTCTAGACTAGAATATCCTCTTAAGATTAGTTAATAAAGATAGGAATTGTTTTCTAATAACTTAAATTACAGCGAAAACTTTACCTGATCAATATGGCTGAAACGTTTAAATTAATTTTAGCGTAAAAGATAATTTTAAAATGAACAATGATTAAAATTTTAAGTTAATTTATTTATATATAAGACATACCAAGATAATATAATAATAGTTTTACGTTTTTATGTTAATTATGCACCTTTATATTTTCTACTATAGCCCGCCACTGCTCATAATGCCTGTTCTACATACATACATGTTTACAAGGTATTTTTTTATTCCTTCTTAAATTATCCCTCATTTGTCACCGATGATTACGGACGTTCATCAAGCCCTGACATCATAATAAATGTGTATAATTAAACATCTTAGTAGGCGTGCTCAGGAACCGTGGCCTAACAAATTAAAATTTACCTAAGAAATCCATTCCGAAAGAACGCATTTGGTCATTTGCAACCAAGTGTTTAGCATAACACTCCAGTTAGATTATTAGAGTAGGTACATTGTTAAAAATTTTGTAATTTACACATTTAATAATAATACGTGTTGAGGTTTTAAATGAATAAATAGTAATTTTAATTAATTATTATACATGCAGTTTATTAAAATACAAATTATGTAAAAATTTACGAATTCAATTATTGCGTTAGATGTTTCTGTACCTTTAAAAAAAATATTATACATATAAGACAGTTTTTATTAAATATTTACATGGCATATTTGTATGTAATGTTGATCGCGAATAATTTTTATGGTCATAAGCATTTAAATCTCTATATAAAAAAATTAATGTTCGTTTGTATGAGGCTTATAGACTCGGGAATTACTGAACCGATTTCAATGCAGTTTTCACCAATAAATAGACAATTTTTTATGCAAATTTGTGGCTATCAGAATTTTATGAAAACCTAAGATATAACATTGAAATACTAAAAAATCTTTATTAAGTCGTGTTTTGTTTCTATAGAACTGTCATTTATATAAAAACACAGTTGCCATTGAATAAAGAATTCTATCATTTACGGTTTCAGTACTTTATTAATTTAGGTCAATATGATTACGTCTCTTATTTAAAAGAAAGGTAAAATATCTAAATTGATGATTGTTGCTAACCTATTTATTTATTTATTTTTGATTTTCATACAAATTTACGGATTTTATCCCTATTTTCACTAATGGATAAGTTAGGCTTAGATGTTGGAAGTTTGTAGGAATGTTGGGTGGGTATTTTAGGTGGGAATGATTACTTAATGTTTAATTAAATTAATATCCCCGAGTAACACCAGGTGCAATGTGCTACTTATATTATATTTATATCATTAAACTAATTATTATTTGCAATTTTATGGTTCTATTAAACCTGGGTAGGGTGAACTATATTAAGTACAGATAGTTTAATTTTATGACTCAGCATAATTCTTATAAATGTTAATTAGTCCTATAGTGGTCATTTTTTAATTAAAGTAACCTGAAAGGTGTGATAAATTTATACGATGTAACAGTATATTAAAATAGATGGTTTGTATAATAAAAAATAAGTGTTATAACTTCCCTTTATTAATTTAAATTCGTCAAATAATTTTCACGGTACATAAAATTGACTGATTTTCATCCACAGAAAGTTATATTGCTAATTTAAAATAAAATTTACAAACACTAATATTTCCTTAACATTTTTTACAGTGTACAATATCAAGAAGCCGGTATAATTTTACTGTTATCCAAATTTAAACCAGACATTAAATAGATAAGAAGACATGGCAAAATAAAACGCATTTATAAGATACCAAAATTATCTATTAGGTACCTTTAACGGTATGTTAAATTCTGCAACCGTTTTAATGTGGAAATTGTATGCAAATAAATAACAATTCACTCAACTCACTGGTCTTACTTACTATAATAACATGTTACTTATAGGTATGGTATCCTATAAAACAGTGGTCCTCAAACTTCGTCGACTCACAGAACTCTTAGATTTTTTCGGCGAACCCCTCCGCACCCTAAATATCACTAAATGTATCTTTATATTTTTTAGTTAATAAACACTTAACTAGTTAAGTCGTGTGAGTGCTTAAAAAAATGTTCCAAAAAAAATATGTAAAATTTCAACGTAAAAATATGGCATTAAACAACGTTTTTCTAGTCTGTATAAATTTTACTGTGCCATTTGTAAAATTTACAAAGTGCACAGTATAATTTAAAAATACTTCATATAAGAATCCAACCAAAACTATCAAAATTAGTAATAGTACCTATAAACCAACAAAAATCCCGCGATATAGAACCAGCACCGCTCACGCGTTGCCGCTTTGGATTGAAACAAATGAACTTACGCGCGCGTTCAAACTTCCTTTCAACATCCATTAAACACTACGGCCATGCCACAAATCAGTGACATCTCAAGACATTCGGATAAATGACGCCGCGGCTTAAAACATTACACTACCGTATTGGTGCGTGTTTAAACGTGGAAATTAATGCCCTCTCTGTAGGTGCTATGGAACTATAGATACAGTAGAAAATGTTGTAAATGTAATCGTACATTTATATGAGATGTAGTTAAATTTTTAATATATTATTCGGAACACCACGCGAGATAAAGGATTAATGTCAAACTTTAATTGAATAGACGTTTTTTTTTTTGGAAAGTAAATACTGTGGTGCTAACATGATTTGTAATCTATACTTATTTCTATTCTATATTATGAGTTTGTTTATAAATATTCGGTGATCTCAAAAATCATTGGACCGATTTTGATAAAATTTTCACTGGAAAATTCCATGTGATCCTGGAAATAATATAGGCTAAAAATAATTGTATAACTATCTTATCAGGAGGTTGAACAGTGAACAAAAATGTTAGATACATTATAATTTTTTACTAATTATAAATATTACGCTGTATATCTATGTACATGCAGGGCTGGCCACATATTATGAACAAATTATGTTTTTATAATAAGTGAGGTTGGTTTTAATTTCCCGTTTTTTTCTTTAAAATATTTTTCTTTTTATGTGACTTATTTTGGTTTTATAATATAACACATAAAAAAATTTTGAATTTAAAGTATTTTAAATATTTGATACCATTCAGATATATATTGTTGGTTAAATTTGCTATGATTGAACACTTGCTTGTTTATTCCGCTCGGATCGAATGAGACAAATTACAACCCTTTGTCTGTGATGGGGCGAAATATTAAGTTTTTTTTCGCTATTTATTTACTAAATCGGTAATATCTCGGTTTCTATGCGAAGTAGTGGGTAATTTTTTTTCTAAAACTCCTGCACTTATGTAGGATGAATAAGATAGATTACGACAGGGGGCGAAATATTGAAGGTCGGCTATATGTATAAAATCCTATGAAAATTAAGTTTATAAGTTAAAAGTCATTATATTATAAAATTGATTATATAAGCTATCTATTGGCTTTTTATTAATTGCTCTATATTTTCGTTATATTCGTGTTTCCAAGGAAGACGTAATTCTAATTTAAAAAAAAAGAAACAAAAAAAAATGTATTATTTTTTTTATTTATTTATGTGCGGCCCTCAGAAAATTTTAAGTCGTCAATGCGGCCCGCGGTGTAATTTGGGAATTCCAGGCCTGGTATACTATATTATCTAGTTAAATAAAATATTTTTTAGATCCAGTGTTTATCAAAATTTGAATGATTCCTTGATAAGGTTTCTTCGTGAAACAAATAAAAAAATAACATATTATTTAGTTCATAATCGAAAATAGTTAAAAATAACATAGTTTATGTCACGTCTTGCGAACATAATTTTAATAACTATATTCCTGTTTATACAAATTAACATTTCGTGCCGAGAAAATCATTTAGTGCTTTGAAATTTAAATTTATAACTAAATTGTATGAACTAATTTGTTGTCGTAACTTCGACAGCTTTAGCAACACGAAAATATTCTACTCATATCCTACACGCTGAACATACATTAACTTCTCATAGTTATTATAACAAAGTTAACAGAGAACCAGAAGGATAATTAATGTATCTCTACAACGCGTGCGAGTATAAACTACCAACATTTATATTATATTATATATACGATGTATGTACATGCGTATAAAAACATACACATGCATATTATGTACTTACTTAAATATATACCAGTGTAATATTCATACAGTATATATATGTCTGTATGTGATGCCTTTGCCGTAGGAATTATAAATGCCAGTTTAAAATATATTAACATATTTATTTTTTGTTGAAAATTTATATTTAATTTGCAGATGAATGAAAGTTAGAAACTAAGTATTTTATTAATAACTAAAACATGTCTACTTGGAAAATAGATGGATACTATTTAATATAGTATATATAATATGCTATATTGATATATACCTATAAATATATATATATATATTTACTCGCCATGTAGAAGCTATTATTTTACTTCTTCTTCATAATCTTCATGTCTATTAGATAATTTCCTCTACCAGTGTTACGTAAGGAAGTCATTAAAATTCAACTAGTAATTATTTATTAAAATAAAATGACTCTAAATAATTAAGATATTTCTAAGTTCAATGTGAGAGTTCAAAATGAGAAAATTCATTGGCAAATTAATGAAATATTCAGCGATTTTTACTCTGAAAATAATGTTTATATATCTCAAGAAAACAATAAAAATTGGTAATATGATTTTAATCTTTAAAATGCATTTATCCCTTAGGTTCACTCATCTATTCAAGCTACTTGCATTACGTGTTATGGTAAGAGAAAAGTAAGATAAATACTATCTTTATCGTACTTATTCTACTACCCATGTTTTCGATACGCTTTTTTACAAATAGGGTTAGGTTCGTTTCGGAAACTTTTACACACGCTATATACTGATGTGAAATAATTAATAAAACTCACCCTGGCCTTAACTTCTTCCTACTATAACGCTTCTCCATGATAATATTAACACGTGGTGTGTAATTATTTTCGTATTTGGATGCAACACAATATAATTTACTTCGGTGTTTCTTTATGGGCTAAGTGATATTACTTTGGAACTATCCGTAAAACGTTCTCACAAAAATGAATTAGGAGTGGAGAAGCGATTTACAAATTAGTTTATTTTTAATAAGCAGGTAGAATAGTGACTAGAAGCATTATTTATTCAATATGTTGATTTTGAATTTGACCGGTAAATGTTTAGAACTGTAAAGCTTAAGGATTTTGTTTGGGTGGAAAAAATAAGTATTACATATAATTACATAGTTGCTATGTTAAACTTGTAAAACAGCTTTTAATATGACATGCGAGTAGAAGATGGATAAAGAATAATAATAATAAGTAGCAAATATATAACATTTATGCGATTTTGGAGATAGTTTCAAATATATACTCGTTTATTTTTATATTTACGTCAGTTTAATAGGACCTAAATTAAAATAATATTAAACTAATTTAAAGTAATCTCCATAAGTTAATATGGTTGTATTATAATTAATTCTAACATGCAATGGTATTCAAGTGTATAGCAGAAAAAAATCGAAAACAAAATATTTGCTGTGCCGGATTAACATAATAGCTTGACCAAATCTCACTGGGATTCGATAAAAAATATTTTTTAGTTACCCATTTGCTTCCCGCAAAAAACGAGCAGGTCTATTATTAGTCAACCATTTACTATTACTATGCCAAATCTCAACTTTCTAGGTCAAACGGTTCAGTAGCTAAAATATTGTGACAGACAGACAGATAATCAGATATAGTAGAACAGTTGGACATAAAATACATACACACAGACACAGTGTTGATTCCATAAGTATACCTTTTTCTGATTTTGGTACAAAAAAACTAAAAATGATTCATTCTTCAGTTATTTAAATTATTTAGTTATTGTGAAAAATAATTAACATATTTCTTTTAACCCTAGATCACTAAACATATTTTCAAGCTACAGTGTCACTAAATGTTAGTCTGATAGATTAAGAAGATTAAGTGGCTTACATTAGACAACAGGTAGTTTTTACCTAAAAACTGTTCTAAAGCTAAC
Source organism: Sialis fuliginosa (assembly GCA_961205875.1). NCBI lineage: Eukaryota > Metazoa > Arthropoda > Insecta > Megaloptera > Sialidae > Sialis > Sialis fuliginosa. The sequence continues at coordinate 9,024,537 of OY540813.1, read as the reverse complement.
TAAAGTCATACTTTGCACTGATTTGCAAACTGATACAATGTGTTCACCACAAATGGCCTTGCTGCAGGAGTGACATGAGTACTTGGCCATCCTGTGCTATTGGTATATTTCGCGAAATCTCCGGACACGCAGGTCACTAATTTACTCACTTATGAAGTTACTTAGCGGGACTGGGAAGGGGTTCATCGGGAACACACTTAAACACGCAATAAATGGGAGTTATGTAGTCTGTGAGATTAATGTTCAATAATCTAGGGTTAAGCAAGTTTTAAAAATTAGCAGATTTTGCTGTCTCAATATTATAAATTCTAACTAATATAATCGTATGTATATTGTATATGTATAATAATATAGGGGAAGACAATAGGAGACTGCATTTCAAAATGCAGCCAAAAGGCAAAGTCCTTAATCCATCTCTGTATATTAGAATAAATATCCACAAGCCATTTATGTAATTTAATTATGAAAATAACTTCAGGTTTACGAATAGACACTTGAGCAATAAACTAGCACATAAATACATTCAAGCTCCTTGCAATATGGTTGGAAAACCGCATGAGCTGAGAACATAAATTCGCGTGTAGTATCGGGTACATTCGAATTTACACTCTCGTATTTTTCGTGAAGATCTGTAATGTTTTAAAACTTGTCTCACACTACCAATATATCCTATGTACAAAAGAAGCACATGTTGTTATACTGCGCTGTAGTTACCACAATAAACTGTACTTGACTGTTGCATGCTTGTTTTGAGTTATAAAATGTTCCCGGGTTAAACAGAGATGGGGTACTTAATGGTACACATGTTAAAAGAAAATATCCGCTTTTAAATTATCTGTTGTTAATGTATTCTGAACTTTGAAATGTGATTTTTATAAGCTAACATTTCGAAGATCTTATAGGTCATATTTTATGGAAGGGTAATGGGGGAAATTAAATCACTAATAGATCAACTATATTCACAATGTTCTTAATTATGTTGTGATATGTATAATATAAAAACTTTTTAAAAATCTATAGCCAATAAAATAGTTTATAGCAAAAACAAGGAATATTTACTACTTCGTATAAAAGAGTTCAATTTTATTTAGGATCAATTTCTTGTTAATATTTCGCAATGTTTTACTAAATTATCATGAAGCATTCATAAAAAATAAAAAATAATCTACATTCTAATTTTTCTCATCGCACATCCTCAAATAGACATCCAAGTCAACAAAAAATCCTTTAGTACATTTCTCCTGTTCATTATATCCACCCTCAATGATTGTTGCAGGTTTTGTAATAAAACAGAACTTGCATACGGCATCAAAGGAAGACAATTAAATGCATCGAACCATAAATAAGAAAGAGATGTGTTTACATTTTATTTCCCGCGCATCCATACTTATAATTGTCAGCAGACGAACACTGTAAGGTACATAGGTGCATTTGCAGTGGCGCTCTTTGATAAATTACCACAAGGATTTTATACAGCATTATTTTTATTAAAACTGAATATAATTTAATAAGCATGGATAAATCCTTGATAACATAAAATGATAAAATAACAAAAAATAAAAGTATGCTTGATTTTGATATATGAATGTTTATTATTGTGCAGTTATTTATGTTTTTGCTTCCTCGCAATGTCGAATATACGAGAAGCTTTGTGATCGTTTATTATCTCAATTGGCTTTTAAAAATCCTGTTTTTTTTTTAAATTGATACCTATTTACTTTGACATATTAAATGTCATTTTGACGTTTGCATAAATTTAGATTTAGATTGAAACTGTCAAAAAATTAAAAATATACGAAAAAATAATCAAGTGCGTCTTAAGAAAAATTTCGAACTAATATTTTTTAGTAAAATTGTATAAAAATTAAATGATTAACCAATTTATCTGAGCACTTTATCAGTTTTTATTTAAATTGTTCAATAATTAACTACCTTTGGTGAATTTAGCACGAGGAAGTGCTTTACATTTAATTACTTGGCAGATGTTTTTCTATACTATTTACAGTATCACTTGTTTTTAATAAAATAAGTACCTATTTGTTATACAAGACTAATATAATTTTTTTATTTGAATTTAATATATCCTCTTACACAGACCGCCATTGGTTATAATTGTCAGCGGGTGAACATCGAAAGACACATACGAAGCAAACATTAATGTCAGTTCCTTACTGCAACATCGTAAAATACGAGACGCCAGCGCAACGTGTTCTTTTGCGAGCGGGTGTAATGCCACGACACGATCATAGTATTCATGAAGATCCCTGGCTCTCTGCATCGTTTACTACACTAATTTATTCATTGGGAGCTCGTTAGTCCATGTATTATAACGCAACCGTGATAGTTTCCAATACAGCTCGTTGTAAAAAATAATCTAGATTCTGTTCGTTTGTAATAAACATACGTATGTTGTCTATCAACTTTGAGTTCAAAGATTGTTAGTGTTTTGTAATGGTAATATGTACATATATGTAGCTGGGGTTTTGATGAGATGAGACATTGATTATTATAATCAAGAAGATTACAAATTATCAATTATTATACGAAACTTGATTGTAAGTCACGGATTCTTGATCATATCTTACTTATAATTAGATAAGGATTTAATCGCAAATATTATTAATATTAATTTTAACAATGTTATATACTTGAAGATAATTTATTCTTAGAAATAGTTTAAAAAATCTATACCAGTTGAGAATTCACGTATAATGTTCATAAGCAAAAATGATTAAATAGATATTTTCTAAACATATATGTATAATAATATACATATAATTGAAACAGACCATTTTCTAACTCAATGGCAAAGAAGTAATTGTTTTTCTCCTTCTTATATTTTATATTAATACATACAGCCAGTAAAAAATATAAAGATCCGGGTAGAAGACAATTATGAGACCTAAAATTTTATGGACTCGTGGCCCATACGATTATATACACGATACTAAAATTATATTTGTTTTATTATAAAATTTTAAATAATAAAATAGTTTACTAATTAATTAAATATTTTAGTAAAAAAAATTAGCAAATCAACAAAAAGTAGTATTAGATTAGTCGTCATGGCAACAAATCCCTTCACCGCTCCGAATATTAAAATTAAAATTAAAATGGAATTAAATTAATTTTTATAATTCTATGCAGATAATACAATTATAAATACGATTATATACAATAATAATAAGCATAAATACATAATTTTTGGGTGTCCCCTGGACCAGAAATTATGGATTTTTGTAGGTTATACTCATTACAACTTTTGATCAGCTTACTTTGAATTAAAATTACATTTGTGCGAGGGTCTTTCTTTTGCTCTACTGCTGAAACGGCTTGTTTGTAGACATATGTTTATTAATAAAAAGCGATTGTTTTAATGTCCTCGACAACTCTTGAAAGTTTGTCGGTATGTTTACGGGACATACATATATGTATATTTGTTATATACGCAGTTAAAAGATAGTCAAAGCAAGATAAATTATGGATGAATTAAAAATGCAGCAAGGTATCAAAACACAAATCCAACAGTCAAAAAGTGTTATTTGTGATGCTGTTAATAATGCTCCTGCAGGAATGTATTAAATATACACCTCGCTACACGAGAAACATTGAAATTTGTTACAGAACTTCAGTTCGAAGTTTCGAGTAGGTACTTGTATATTTAATGCAAGTCGTGATTTCAGTTTCATTAGCTTATAAACAACAATCCAAATCACATTCGAGATTATGGTTTGAAAACTATTTTTTTATAAAAATTACTGTGTGTTTGAAGAAACTGTCTTAAATTTATAATAATACATATATTATGAAGTTTTAACTATAACAGTTAAAGAAAGAAGTTAATTTTTGTATTATCTATTTATGAAAAAGTTAGCTATTGGACCAATTATACATTTTTGATATGTATGAGGCGTTGAAATATGAATTTTTTAATACACTTGTTAGGAAATAATTTTTTAGATATGAATTTTCTAATTTTTGTGATTTTTTAATTCTCTATTCAAAATAAACTGTACAGTAGTACAGGGTATAAAATTCATTATCATAAAAATTGTTCAGTTTTGTATATCAATAGCAAAATTTAACTATGACTAAGAGGCTAAGCTCATAGCCAATAACATAAATTAAAAAACATAATAAGTAAAATTTTTGTAAATTTCTTAGAACAAAATATATTAATATAAATTACATAATTAGTGCACTTGTTTTTTATAGTTTTTTTTAAATTTCGTTACAAGTTAACTAGTAAACATTACAGTCGTACAAGTCTTGAGGCTTCCGCGGTGATCTTGATATGAATAAAAGCCCTCAATATGTTCACTGCAATGTGTGACGAAACGTTGGCCGATAACACGACCAATTAAATCGACGCGGCTTACACCCAGAAGCCAAGATCCATTACGATCATAATTAATTTTAAACATAATATAAATACAAACATTTATAATTTATTAAACATTCAAAGATAGATATTATTGGATATTAAATTTTCAATTAAATATTTACCATTAAACTTCAATACGCACATTCATATATGTATAAATTTATTTATTGCCCTTACACAATATATTATTATATTCTCTAATAACAATAATTCTACTGAATCCTTGCAGCTCTCACATCTCTTCTAAATATAATACATAATATAATATAAATAAATATAATTGATTTAGCTCGGAGGAACTGAGCATACAACACCCAGCGACCTGATAGCGAATCGATATATTATTTACAATTGAACTTTATGTATAGAAAGTACATTCACATGTTACATAACCAATTGCAATGGCAACGATATGGCACGTTTGTGTTACAATTCACTCACGGTGTAGTAAAATTGTAACAATTTCACTTATCGTGTGTGATTAATGTGGTATATAACCTTTAATTAATTACGCATGTGTAGCAAAACTGCAATGTGTCATTTAAGCTCTAGTCATTTTTGTTTTTATTGTATTTTAATTTGTAATCGGATATATGTACATTGTACATAGTTTTGTTAATGTTAGATAATGCTTGATTTTGAATATATTTATGAATTAAGGGTAGTTAAAATAAAAGGTTGGTAGAATCAGTCCTAGAACTTCATACTCTTATACAGTTAATTTATTTGTGTATTGTGTACTCCACAAAAATGTGCTCCAACGCCAGCAACATCTCATTCGAATTTTAGAAAAATATCAGTCCTTTAGAAGTATAAAATTAATTAATAATTACTATTTTATATTGCATTTAATCATAATTCAGTGATAATTAATTAACAGATTAACTACTATTTAATCCTAGTTTGCTCTAGGCTAGTATTTTAATCGAGTAGTGGGTGATTAACTTACCACTAAATATTTTAGTAACTCAAAAGTGTCCGGATTACATTACATTAGTAAATTCCGTGCGTCAAGATGAACAGTGTACAGCGTAATAAAGTAAAAATAAATAAATTTATTTATTTATTTGTAATGGCTATATTAGAAGAAGTTGGTGAATAATGTGGATAAGAAAATGGTTCAATAGGAGAGATACACTAGGAGCTACAAATGTTCATCTCAAGGAGTTAGAATTAAAACATCCCAAAGAATACTTTGTAACATTATGAATGACAGAGAGTTGTTTTAATTTTTGCGATAATTAATGAACTAAACTGAATATATCGAGTTCAGATTTGTCTGAAAATGGATTGACTCGACTAAATGGTTTTAATAATACTCGACTAAAGTCTGTTCATACTCGTTTAGTTACTAAGTTACTCGCCACTTGATCAAACAACTAACTTAGTCTGAACTAGGCTTTAGAGACCAAATTCAATTGTAATTACATGTTTGACATTGCATATACCTATTATGAAATTATTAAAGTAATTAATGAATAATAGTTATATTAGAAAAGTTATTTTATGTTCTTTAACGATTGTTGTCAGTAATAATAAACCAAAAATATTTTTATGGTCAATATTTCTTTAAAACATAGCGGTAACTCAAAACGGTAATTTCAAAGAAACTATTTATGTAATATAAGTTTGAAACATAGCAATGTTTAGATGAAACAATATTAAACTTGTTTGAGTCCGTACAAATATCAACGGTGTAAATGAACCCTTAGTTGAACACAAACTATTTAACAAATGAACCTAATATTTCACCCATACAATTGAACACAGGTAGTAAAGCTTGACTCCGTTCAAACTTACTTCAGAAAACTGTTCGCGTGCAATTCATGATGCTGTTGTGAACATGTTAACACTTATATTGCCTCATTGTTTTCTGTTTCACACTGAAATTTAATGTGTATGTTTTGTGCAAATATGCTATTTTATACACATAATGATTATACGACATTTTTAGTTTACCCACTTACTTGTAGTTCCTACTTATTGATAAGGGACGACTGGGATAATCACGAACACGGGCTAATCTCAAATTCAGTAGTTTCATTGTGTTATAAGAGGAGAGATAATGTTCTCTCTGCACTTCCCGACAGTTGGGCTTATGTCTAATATCGAACCATTAAGTTTAGTATATAAAGATCACGCTCACGTTTAATTCCATTTTTATATTATATTTCATCTAATTATTAGTTATAACTGATATGTAATTAAAATATATGTAATTAAGAAATGCTCAAGAAAGTCTTATTGTCACCCGTATTGTTTATTATATGAACCAAACCTAAAAAAAATTTTTTTTTTGTCAAGCTCGTGGAGCAATGACGAACAAATTAAATGGAGCAATTCCAAACTTTGTAAAAAAGAGTTATGAAAACTAAAACTAGCGAAAGTGTGAAGAATCGCAGTAATTTTATAGAACACAACCAAATGAAGAAGACTGATGAAGTATCAAGTAAAAAAGAAGAAAAAACGAAGACGTTGATAAAGAAAAAACAATTTTTGTTATTGTAAAACATATTGTTTGGTCATTATTTATTTTAACACTATAACTATTATATTATAATTATTTATTAAATAAATATTAACTTATTGTAATTAATTAATTAAATTACATTAATAATATACAAATGCTTCTTCGTTGTATGGATGTTTTGTTTTATAAATATTATGAAAATAAATAGATTAATTAATTTTAATTTAATTAATTATAACTTATAATAAAACCAGATATATCTTCTTATTGATAATTTACTTATTTTTATGAAAAACTGAAGAAAAAAGATTTATTTTGCATTATAAAGTATATTTGCCTAACATAATTATTAATGTAAAATTTAACGATAATTAAAAAGTTTGTTTTATTATTTTTTAAATAAAAAAAATATATAATAAATGTTTTTATTATAAAGTTTGAAGAAATATGAAAATATATTAATTAATATGTATCATAAACATTCATGTGAACTCTAAAGTGTAGTAAAATTTAAATATTTGACCCGAAACATATTAATATAAATATATATAGCAACAGATCTTGGCTTCTGGGTGTAAGCCGCGTCAATTTGGTCATGTTATCGGTCAACGTTTCATCACACCCAGAAGCTAAGATCCATGCCAAGATCACCGCGGAAGCCTCAAGACTTATACATATAAGTAGGTACAATATAAAGTAAAAATATAAGTAAAATATTTTGTATGAAATTTCAACAGAAACTTGGAAATGTTAATAATTATAATTATTAATATAAACTCTTGAATTTGTAAGAATCCCAAAGACTCTGCACAGGTCTTCGTAGGGTAATGGAGTTAAGTTATTTAATTTTTAACCCTAAATAATTATATCTGAGACCCACATGCATTCAAATGTGGCAGTGACCATGTTAAACAATAGCAGTTGGGTAACATTTCAAACAGTACACACATACACACAGAAAGATAGAACTCCAATGGTATAGAAAGCCACGCGCGGTCAGTGGCAAAGCGGAATATAGAATGTTAAATGCAGCAGGGCGGCGGCTATTGCAAAGCCCAGTAATTAGAATAGAACTGCTCATTCCCCGTCCTATGCACTTTGCCATTTCAAGAGATCGTCCGGAATATGCAACGGACTTTGTACACATTCCGGGAATGTTTATGTGTTTTATAAAATGCTATGCTTTTTGTTTGTTGTTTATATGTTTCATTTCATTTGAACATTTGTTCTCAAAGAAAGTATGATCTAATTATTTTTTGTTTGTTTGTGAATGTGAGGGTGGAAGTGCTGTTTTTATTTTTTATGTTGGTATGGGATTATGAATTTCTGAATTGTATTTTTTTCAGTATCTTCATGATGTAAATATAATACTGTTTTGTTCTTTTTTTAGAATTTTAAAACCAACGTTTATTTAATAATAAAAAAAATATCTGAAAAATTATTCTGTAAATTTGGCAAGTAGTATGTCGATATATTACAGTATTCATGTAAATATACAATATAAGACTGTTGCAATAATTTATTACTTACATATTATCACATACGTATAGAGAAAATTTAGTAGGTACTCAAATTTATTTTTTATGTTTGTTAAAAAACAGCGGCTATCGTTCTTTATTATTGAATGAAAATGGGCATGTGTACATTTCATTAATTAATGTAATTAAAAATTAAACAGAATGTGTAATTAATTAAGTCCTTTTTTAAATTGAAAAATAAAGTTTATTAAAATTCGGGTGTAATTTGGATGTGATTTTTTATAAACGTTTACAAATGTGTGTTTTTTGATGTACAAATTATTATGTAAATAAGTCACATTTGATTAACAATTTTAGACATAATTTAAAATTTATTCAATAACAAAATAAAATAGCTTTGGTAATGAATCTACATTATTGTAATTAAAAAGTACTAAGCATTTCTTTTTTCTTTCTTTTATCCATTATGACAATTTAAAAAAATTATATGTGTTCAGCCAATTATATATTCGTATACATGAGATAAGAAAATTGCCAGTTTTTTTAACAATTCAGAGTCAAAGGTAATGAATTCAAATATACACATACATATGTATATTGTATTTACTATATATTATTATATAACAGGTTATGAGCTAAGAAAACTTTTTTGTCACATTATGGCTATTTTTAGATCTAATGCCAGTGGAAACTATTAATCAGCAAGTCACGAGCTACAATTTCTTTAGTTTTAGCCATAGAAAATAGACATTGAAACATGCACTACGCATTCTGTATTATCATAATGTGTAAAATGCGCGATATATGCTCTTTAGAGCATAAACCACGCGATTCAAAAACAGACATAAACATATATGTATATGGTTTCAGATAATTTTTGTTTCAACATAAAATCATTATATCTAATTCGAATCTTTTCTTCTAAATTCTAAGGCATCATTTTATTCTGCAAATTTTAATATCTATTCCATGTAATATATCTACTTTTTATTTTCAATCAGATTCATATTATATAGGTAAATATATATTCTATAATTCAATATTAAACTAGTTGTGCGCGAGCGGCTTAGTTTAAGATTAAAAAAAAATATAGTTGAATTAAGTTCAAAACATAATTAGTTATTATTGTTATAATAACTAATCAACACATAAATTACCTATCAAAAACGAATCAGAACAAAAATTAAATATATTATAAATATATTATAATTAAATATAATTTTTGTTCTGTTAAAATTTAAAAGTTAATTATTGAAAATAAAATAAACATTTGACGATCAAAACACAACAACCGAGCCGAGGGATCCGAATATGAATAATAAAAAAAAACACGTAAATCGGATAACTGATTCTTGAGTTATAAGCGCACTAACGGACGTACAGACAGACAGAGAGACGTTCAGCTTTATAGACATATATAGATGATGTAATTTCTATCTCCAGATTTAAGAATATTATAAAATAGCATGTTTTGTCACCCCTCGTGTTCGCAAAGAAGCGACTACAAGCGCAAGTGACGGGCGTAACGGTAGCGTGAACTAACTATGATAGATCCCCGTTCACCTTTGCACACTTTGAGCTACTATTGCTGCCGTTGTATCTCGGAATCACTTGGCCGCCAATGTTAAATAAAACGTACACTTATTAATCATCCTGTCAACTTTTTTACTCGATCTAACGTGTTTTGGTGATTAAAATAAAATATCAGATACAAATCTATGCTATTATAAAAAATTGTTGTGATACTCTGATGTTTTGTACAATACTTCTAATGTTTAACTAAAATAACTCAGTAGCGTAGGTTTAAATATAACTTATAATATAATATTAACGACAGTCATGCCATGATATTTATGAGAATTTTATCTCTACAACTAATTTTGACGTAGACCACGTTTTTTTCAGCAATAATATATTGGGGCTAGATTATTTATATGTATATTCCCATTTATTATAAAATAATTGTAATCCTCCATTCCTCAACCTTTAAATACAGAAGCATAAAAAAGAAAAGCTAATTTCCCCCTGGTCATTTTTTCATACAAATTAACATTTAATCAAACCTTTGATAAACATACATCTTATTCTGAATCTTATGTAAAATTCCTCACTAATTTTTTCTTACATTGTATCTGCAATATTTCCCATTGAAATTGAGAAAGATAATATTTACAAAATATTTAAAGCATGAAAAAGTAAATACTGAGGAATTTTATTTAAAAGAATTTTTTCTGTATAAGAAATAATTAAATGCCATCAAAATCCAGATAAGATATATTTCAAGTCGCTTTGTTTATTCTCCCTCAAATTAATTTCAAGCTACGCAACTGCCCTGTGATATTTACAAATTTAATTAATCATTGTGTCGCGAAGTACTGAAGAAACACAATAACGGTGTCAAAAAAATTGATTAACATTTTCATAAAAAGAAGAATAATTATGTGAAATAAAACCGGGCCTCGGAATTAATATAATTTTATTATCAACGCTTTGAAAAATTTCTCGTTCTATTAATTTTATGTTATATGTGATAATATTAAATGTTTAATTTACTGGAATTAATTCATACTAAATTATATTTGAGAATAATTTTGTTATAATATATTTTTATTATAGCCTGACCGTTTGAAAATTTTATTTATATAAACTTATTTGCATACCGAATTATGTATATATTGAACAATTTAAAAAAAAATATTTTTAATTATAAGGTATCACACAAAAACAATGATTAATTTTTAATCGTATATTTTACATATTAAACATTTTTCTAAAAATTTTACATTGCATCTAATATTATATTTTTAGCATAAGATTTAAATATATGCAGCTACCAATATACATACGTAATTACCAATTAATATAATTTTATAAATAATTTTTACATTCGTTTTTTTCATTTCAGTATTATAAAACAATCAGATTCAGGATTATCAAAAAAGTACAAATTATTAATAATTTTATTATATGTATATGTTGTACTTAATTAATTACATTTATAGACTGATTCTTCCTTTTTAGTAAAAAAATGTTTAAGTCGACACATATCAATGGAATTACAATTATTATTCCAAAATAGTATTATAACGACATGTAAATGCTAGATGCTAATATATGTATGTCAAAATCATGATAAAAACACATTAATATATATATATATTGTGTTTAAATTAAAAATATTTAATTTTTATCTCATTTATTTATGATTATTTTCTAACAAGAATTTTCTGATTTCGTTAATTCGCAATTTCACTGATTTTGCATAACATATGCACTAAAATTCCAGCTACATAAACAGCATGCTTTTCCGCCTTAACACAGTCTCATTTGATATTCAGTATCTAAAAGTTAATTACAAAAAACGCGACAGTATTTTGTATATAGCGATAATAAAATTTCGCAAAAAATAAATAAGCTATTTCTTGAGCATTACACGAATACTCATGATCATAAAATGGGGTAAGTCTTGCTAAGTTAACGACTCGGGGAACACCGCAACGACAGCGTTGTTATTATGGGAAGGCATTACAAACCACAATAACAACAAAAACCTGTCCCCGCGTCCTCCAGCGCCACCTTAATTAAACCAATAAAAACAGTGGCGTGGTGGTCGCTCATTAGCGACAGCTGTTGTTCGCCGCTCGCTGACAAGTGTTCCGATCTTTAAAAATCTCTCCTTCATCCTCTTACAGTCCCTGTGCTTGGATGTATTTATTTCCTTGCACGTGCCAATGTCGTTATTCGTTTGTTTTTATTATTGTATGATGGGTAGATCTTTATATATGTTTTCTGGGGTTCTTCTGATGAATTCAATGTTGAAATAGAAGATATCTCAGCAAAAGATCAGCGGTCTTCGAAATATTAATTTTATATCATTTTTTGGATACATAAAAATTATTTAAGGTTCAACCGACATTCGACTTAGGCTAAAATTAATTGAAGCCAACGGTTGACTATAAATATATGAATATGTAGGAATAGACGCGACTAGGAAGCGTGGGTGAATAATAAAAAAAAAACTATCTCAAGTTGATAGCAAATACATTATAGTTTCATGCATAGGAAGAAAAAATAAAGGTACATATATAAAGTATATTTACTAAAGTGTATTTACTAACCTTGCATAAAAACAGTAAAAATCAATTTACTGTGCATGCAAATATCTGTTAAAAACTCAAAGAGAACTGTCGTATAAATTTGATAATAATAAATATTTTCTCTTACTTCTATAGCATTTTAACAATTAACTTTTAACCTTATATTGGCGCGAACTTATTCTTAGGGGCTTTTCGAATAATGCAAATCTTATGAAAAACATTACAATAAATTCGATATAATTATTTATATTTTATAATTTATGATAACGTATTTTTAAAAATTATAGAAAATTAATTTCTCTAACCATGACATAATACCTATATGTAAATACAATATACATAATAATAACAAGAAGAAATTTCTAATGACTTTGCAATACATTACAAAATAATTATTTAAATAAATAACAGCTGCAGAAATGCTCAATCACTGAAATTTAAAATATGTGTCTTTTACATCGCTTAATAACTTCGGTTTGACATAATTCACATAGGTACTAAATGCAAATTGTACATATAGTTAATAATTACCGTTGCAAAAATAAATTAGATTTGTTACATAAGTGCAAATTAATGTTATATTAATACCAATTATATACTTATTTGCTTACACGTTATTTCAATGTAATTAAATATATTTTTATACAGGTTCTAATTTATTAGTATCAATTATCAATTATAGTTGGAGGTATTTCTAAGAAAGTGAAATTTTACTGAGAATTGAATTTTTAATTAGAGAAAATTGATATGTAAGTGAAAATGTTACATATTGACACAGTTTACATAAATTAAGTAAAAAAAGAAGCAATAGAAGAAAATAAAATGGTTTGGCCATAAAATACACATCCCTTAAACTTTTTAAAATGTATTAATTAATAACGTTGTCATTTAACGAAAAATGGGGGTAATTTTCAAAACTATACTTTTATATTTTTGTATAAAAAGTGATTACTTATTTAAGTTCATTTGAAAACATAACCTCACTTATTAATAATTGTATTTTCTTAAATCGATCCATCTCAAGAGTATAAATAAAATAAATATTTAATGCAAACTTACCCAATTTTGTCTTGACTAAAGATGTACGAGTAACGTAATGATTAATGAAACAGAAAAGATAAACATAAAATCATTGTAATTTGTTAAAAAGTCACACTTTGAGTAACACAAATAAAACACATACATACATTTAATTATAATATGACAGTGGCAGCTATTGTGGCGCACTTGAGCGGATATTTTTGGAACTTCCAGAGTAACTATCTATTTCACGATTTTTAAAATATAAATAAATAAACTGCAAATTTCCTTATTTCTAGTCAGTGCCGGGCTTAGCAAATCTGGCGCCCTGAACGAGATTTATTTTTCCGTCCTCTCTCCCCCTAAAAAAATGTTAAAAAATCACCGAAAATATCAATTAAAATTGATAAATTAACAAATAAGTTGAATAATTCATGTCTCAATCCTACAGACTAAAACTTTTTTTTAAATATAGCTTACATCATTAACTTTAAGACTATCAAATGCCCTAAGACCGTTGAGACCTCCTTCCCCTATTATGAACAAATTAAAATTGATAAATTAACAAATAAGTTGAATAATTCATATCTCAGCTTGGCGCTATCCTACAGACTCAAACTTTTTTTTAAATATAGCTTACATCATTAACTTTAAGACTATCAAATGCCCTAAGACCTTCGAAACCTCCTTCTCCTATTATGAACAAAAATTAAAATTGATAAACCAAAAAATTTTTTAGCACGACAATAGAACGCACATCCAAGCCATAGCTTGCTTGGGGTTTGCAATAATAATTTTGTAATTTTATTTTTCGTTTTAGATTCGGTTTGTAGTTCATATACGTAGAAGTCGACATGTAAACGTACTTATTTAAAAAAATGTAGTAGGTACATTAATGTTGGCACAAAGGGAGTGGGTAGTTTAGATGTTTTTATGTTTGTGCGAGTAGCAGTAGCAAAGAGATGATTCCCAGCAATTAACCTATCCGTGATGACGCGGTGTTTGTGTCGTGACGAACAGAAGCCTGTTGGAGTAAAGTATACACGCTCGTAAAGCACGATACCTACATTCACTGTTAAATTAAATTTCCTTGTCCCGGCCACACAACCAATTGTAGACATTTTATTTCCACCGTTTCTTTTACAACAGATCTCGAGTTGAACTTAAATTAAAGAACGTACGCTGGGCTTTTATAGTTTTTTTATTGAGGTATTTACGAAATAGGCTTTTGGTAGTTTTATTTATTGCTTTCGCGATCATTCCGTTCTCAGTGATCATCACGATTCCCTTGTTCGAATTTTTATCATCCGCATTTAAATTAGACTTTTAGATTTAGTGAATTGGGTTAGTTCTTCTTTCATCAGCCGGTCAACGACCGTGTGATATTAGATTGATTAACTAGAAACTAAATTAAACGGTTTAAATTTTATTAGAGGTAGTTAATACTGTGATTTCGTTTACAGGCCTAGATATATAGAGTTTTAGTTTTATGATAGGATAAATTGATCTATTAAATTTTCATGATTGTTACTGTAACTATTAGAATAATAACATCGTATAAACAGTAAAGTTATAGCAGGGGCCTGTTACCCTGTTACAAACACACTAACTTACAACTCGTATACTGAAAATTCAATTTCAGATTTTAGATGTTTGTGGTTATCATACATTTTATTACATACTAAAATATATATGTGAGTACAGATTCTGGTCGATCTCGGTTATTTTGTGGGATATAGAAAAATATAGATGCACTTAATAATAATTAAAATAAACATATCGTTATATTTTATTAAGATTTGTAACACTTTATTAACAGTAGCCTGCAGTATCTACGGGTATATTATAATTAAACTTATTTATACTGCAATCATAATCATCAAAATAGAATTAAAAAGCAGTTGAAATATAGCCATAACGATAAACAAGTGGATGTATGTTTCATACAGTTCTTAATCTCTCTTACTAATAATCATCTATTATTAATGAGATCTCAAGATCAACAGATAAAACGCATCGTCTGAAATTTAATAATTAGGTGTCAAAAGATGTCGCAACGCTTGCATTTACGATTGACACTGTTTTTCATATATACAGGCGATGTAATTAAAAACGCATTCAGACACACACATCTCGCAATGGGTTAAACGGTATAGAAATTGCCTGAACGGTTATAATAAAGCGCGGTGTTACACAACACACTCTTGATCCATCGATATTACAAGACCAGTCGATGGATATACATTATACACTACACAGGTATCATTGGCGGCCACAGCATGAGAAGAAAGTCGGCTGGATAAACAATTTAAAATATCAAAGTAAATAGCAAATCAAAAAAATATAATAATAAATTGTAAGGGAATATTTTACAACAAATGTTGTGGTGAACTTTATTATAGGAAATTAAATGCTTTAAAATTTTCACGTAACATGTCATTGTGTCGTTCTTCAGATATTTAAAAAAAATACATATTTTGGAATGTTACTCCTCTCCCTTACACACAATATTGATGATTTTTAATATCGGTTCAGTAGTTCATGAGTTATACGTATGACAAGGATTCAGGGGACAGAAAGACAGATAGACATAGAGTGTAAAAGTCTTGACCTGATATAGAAAGATCAAGTTAAAATTTTGAAATCGGAGAACAATTTTTTTTCATTTTATCACAAAGATTCTCATATCTTCGCTTTGGTGAGGAAGCAAAATAATTTAGTAAATAAATGAACTAGTTAACATTATTTATTTTTTATTACTAGAGTTATTTACTTCTACGTCAGAACAGTTTTATGTAGATAAAATGAAATAAAAGTTAGCTCCTCATAATATTTATGTAGAAGTCGCCTGTGAAGTGTATTCACAATTAGTCTAACAGAGATGGAGATCGTATCGGTGTGCTGTGGTCTCTTTACTTTCACGTGTTTCATGGTTACTACTACACTACGTACAACTACAACAGTCGTGCTGTATGGAAAACTAGTATTTGTCCATACGAGTGGGCAGATGGGTGTGGATGCAGGAGCGTATTATTCATCTTGTATATAAATGCTCGATGCTCATCTGAATAAATTAAAATATTATATCATATGATAATGAGATCTGAATATACTTTTCCTTGTTAATTATCATTTATCTTCTAAAGTATAGAATTGAGGTTTTTATGCGACCGTTATGAAGTTTTGAATAGTTAAATTGTTCATGTAAATTGTTTTATAGCCAATGATAAACATGAATTTTTAACTAAAATTATATTCACGCAAGATAAATTTTCAATAGGTTTGTAAATTAATTTTTGAGCTTTACCTTTCAACGCCCAAAAATCGTGGTTTCAATTCTATGCAAGAACAATGAATAAACACAACCTCTTGGTTATAAAAAAATATCAGGAGCTTTATAAAATTCGATCAATATAGTTATTAATATACATTTAACCTTTACGTGCATACAAGTAACCCGTTTATATGATATATATATATATATTAGATGTCATAGTTCACATTTACATATCAACACAGACATTACACTAAATCCGGCTCTGTAAAAGTGCAAGCTGCAGCTGCAACCCGTAAGAGTTTTAAATGTCACACAGGTCTCTCGAACGAGATCTGTGTCAGTTACCTAGATGTTAGAAATTAATTAATACACACATACAATCAATACTGTAAGCTTTACACTTCACTTAATATGTGTGTGTGTGTGTGTGTTACACACCCACGCTGTCATTGCCTGTAAGTTTATTGGGCATTAATCTAATGTAAAGAGTTGTTTTGTTACACCGGGACTATTTATCATTAATATGATAACAACAAATGATAATTAATTCTAATGTAATAGTAATTGTGAATAATTGAATTTTGTATTCATATTTAAGTGGTATGGGAATAATGTGCATATATTATTGATTATTATTATTATATGCATTTTTAAACATAATTTTTTTTTAAGTGAAAATTTTTATAGTTAATACAATAAATAAGGTTTTCAGTCTTGAACAATACCCCAGTGTTAAAGTGGAGAAAAAAATAAACAAAATAAATGGCTATAATTTAAAAGCAAACTTTATATTTATATATTATGTATTTTTCGGATTTTGGTAATTAAATTGATTTATTTAATAAAGATATATTTTATTTTCAGCGCGCCATGAACTTTCGGGACAGATAGTAAAAAAAAAATTTATTTATTTACTCGTACGTGTGATGATGTGCATGTAGAGTCGCATGCAGAAGTGGTCGACCAGTTTTCATTCAATTTTGCTTATCACAAAATTAGTAGGCTCCTTCCATTTGATTATTATAATATTTAAATCATTTCTCCATGTACCAAATAAAGACAAATATTTTGAAACACATTTTATAGTACTCATATATATTTGTTCGATTAAATTATTATGTAACTATTAAAAATTATATAAGTAAATTCTGTTGTAATAAATATTTGATATTCCAAATTTTAATATTTAAATATGTTAAACTTGATATAAAATTAAATAATGGAATGAACGTAACTATATAAGCTCCGCCCTAGAAAAAGATAACCGATGATATTTGACTTAATATTATCGAATCTGTTGTAAGCGATTCTGATCTTTAGGGTGGCAGACGACTTCTGAAGCTCATAGTACAGTATGAAATTTTACAGAATATTTTTTATTGTTTTAGTTAATATTTAATTAGGAAAAATAAAGATGATCTTATAAATTCTTATTTAAATATCAGCAATCTCCAAAACGTAACAACACTCTTTTTTCTTTAACATAACAGAACAAAAAACGAAATAAAAATATATGCAGTGTTCATATTCAACACCGATAGAAGATTTGGCAACGGATTAAACTTGTTCTGGAAATTCACGGATCGCACGTATCTCTCGTTCCCTGAAGTTAATCCATAAAATATGTCCGTTCTTACATATGCATGTAATTCTGTACTGAAATTTAAGCAGCAAATATTCTTGCTAAATGAATAAATTGAAACATTAGTGGTTTGCATATAATTTGCAAATATGTGTACTGAATATAAATAAGTTGGGTTAAAGGCATTTATGCATTCAAAGCATCCGGTATTTTATTATTTATTGTAATTTAAAATACTCGAGACTGCACATGCTAAACATAATTTTCACACTGGATTTTTACAACAAAATAAGCATAAATTATATAGCGCACCGTTGTATTATTTTATTTTTGTTTCTTATTTGCATATTATGAATTATTAATTTTGAATAACACGATGCATGAATTTTTATTTGGGTTAAGGTATTTCTTGACAAAATCTAAAAATCAAAAATAAGCCAAAATTTTATAAATAACTAAAAAAATATTATTAGAACCTTCATTCAAAATCTTAAAATGATTTACCATCTCTGAGCAATGATATGGTTAAAATAAAATCAAGAAATTTTAGCATTGTGAGCGTAATTCCTATAACTATTATAGGTACTATATGTTTTTATTGATTTTATTTTGACGATATCTTTGCTCATAGGTTGTGAATCAGTTCAGGACTTTAAATGGAGCTTCTTATAATATTGTTTTAGTTATTTACAAATTTTGGACTTATTAATGCTTTTTTTTATTTTCTGAACACGAAACGCGCAATACTTCTTTTTCTATTAGCGAACCTTGTTTATCGCCGATGAATACCTTAAATAAATTTATTAGAATCTGCTTTAGATCACTAAGTAAGCCGTGAAATTATCATTTTCGTTATGTTTAAAAATTTCAACTGTAAAATATGAATTAATTTAAAAATAATAACTTGAAATAAAAAGAAGTACCTATTTTATTTGGACCTATTTACAAATCAGTAAACTATATCTTAAATGCAAATGTTATAAAGCGATAATTTTAATTAAGAGTAAAGTTTAAAGCTTCTACATATATAGTATCATTATATTTAATTTTAATTTTTTGTCGCACTTATACTGGAACAGTTATAAATAATTTTTCGATTTCGTCATTTTTGCATGCAGTGTTCAGTGCAGATGTTCTTAGTTGAAGTCAACACAAATATTTCAGATTTATTACAGACCCAGATATCCAGTATTGGATTAAGACCATAAAATTCAGTTTAAATTTCACATAAGAAATAGAAAAAGCTATTTTTTTTTCTATATTAGTGGTTCTGGGATTATTTCGTAGTAATTTTTTCATAGTATTATTCAATAGATATTTATTTAGGTATAATTAATTGAAAAAAAAATGTATAATTAGAAGCATTTATGTAGTTGATAATTTAAACTATGAATAGTTTATACTTACTATATTAAATGTATTTTTCGGTTAATGACGATTACTATAATGAAGATTTGTTTAACAATAAATTGAATAATAATTTGTTCCTTACATTTAATAACACGTACTTTCTTCTAAATTCAAATACATTAATTTTTTGGCAATTATATTTTTTAACAGTACTTAGTTTGGTTTTGTTTTGGAGTTTATAGATTATATAGATGATCCGGCCCTGCGGATTACTAACGTGTGTGATATTTGTTATAATTTAGAGACCGCAAGACAAGGTCGAAGAGCTAAGTAACTAATAAATTTCATATGTAATACATCGTCAGAAATACTATTTTCGTTTCGTATTCGGGCACTAAGAATCTCCATAAATTATCGTAATTGTGTTAAATGCTAAGATAGTGAGTGTGCTTGTTGAAAATTCATTTAGATTATAGAAAGAAACGACGTTAAGTGAAAATAGATTTATAGGTGTAGATATTAGAAGATAATTGATGATTGTTTTTATTAGTTGAAATATTCATGTAGAAGAAAGGACTTTTCAGTGAAAACTGTTCTATGGCACATAATTAGGTTTCTACTTGATGTAAATAATTTATTATATCAGGATATTTTTACTGATTTCACAGATGGATATTACTATGAGTTTTTTTTACAATTCGAATATTTTGTATTTTAAATAATTTTGTTGTGGTTATCTAATAAAGTTGATATTGATAATTTCTAAAAACACATAATTATCAAAATAATATGTGCATGTGGCAATATGTGTAGGTACGTACATATATTGCCGTGTTGTGACTAGGGTGACCAGGTCTCAGGTTTTCACCCAGAGTCTCAGGGTTTGAATACTGTTGGGTTTCGATGTAATTTCTCCGGATTTTGTAATAATGTTAACGACTAAATCAAAGGTCGTCAAAAAATAGCAGGGGGCGCAAATATATGAGGAGTAGGATATTTAAAATAAAAAGGATAAAGTAAAGTAGAAAAATAAGTCTTCATTTACATGTCAGGGTTTACAAAAACTAAAGTCTGGTCACCCTAGTTGCAACCAGAAAGACAAATGTTTTTAAAGTACCATGTTGTTGTTTTGTCTTTTTGGTCTAAACACGACATATGACTAACAATAAATTCTGTATCTGCACATTTTCTGTAATATTGTAATTATTTCTTTTAAATTTAAGAAGTATATTGATTGATATTTATAAAAAGCATAGTGCCTTATATCATCGCATTTCCTCTACTATATTTGTAAAAAATAGAGTAATAAATAATGTAGATTTAATTTAATATTCCCAATAATATTTGTTCAAATATCGATAACAAAAATGGCAAAAGAATCATATAAAGATTTATACATGAACCCATATTTATAATATATAAAATATAATAAATCTATTTTGTTTACTTTACGAGTGCAATAGTGAATGTTAGCAATATATCAGACTCGTCTATAAACTACCAGATTGTTATGTGTTGCCGCAAAAACCCATGTGTACATTATCATAAATAACAGAAAAAGAAACGATGTGTTTGTGTATCACTCCCTGCTATATATCGGGAGTACATAAATAGTTCTTAGCATTTATCTATCTGTGTGTATAACTGAAAAATATGAGATATAACTATGTAGAAATATAATTTAGGTTATTACAACTGCAGCGATTATTTTTATGTGTCGCTAATAAATAACAAAGTTACATTTAAGGGTGTATTTAATTTATTGTTAATTTTATGTATTTTGATTTATTTTTGCTCGATAAAATGTTAAATCAAAAAGCTGTTTTCAAAATTTAGTATTGATTTTTAAAGAATTATCTGATAATAATAAGTCCAAATAATTGTTGATACTATCATGACCTCCGCAAGGGGGCTGGCAGGGTTCTAGCCTGGAGGCATTTTTCTTGGTTGTAGTACAAAAAATGGTCACGTTCACAACTGACCGAAAACAGTGAACAACGAGCTTTGATTGGTTGATTCATGGAATTTCTGGTGGAATTTACCAGAAATTTAAAGAATGTCATTATTAAGCGTGTAAGGAAGTGATAAAGAAACTAGTGTTCTGGCAGAAACGCTCGACATGAAGTGAACATAAAAGTTCTTTGGTTAGCCTGGTCACTAGTTTCTATCTCTTTCTAGTACTTCTTTCTCACTTCCTTATACGCTTAAAAAATGAAATTCTTTTAATTTCTGGTACATTCCACCAGAAATTCCATGAATCAACCAATTAAAGCTCGTTGTTCCGTTTTTTGGTAAGACGTGAACGCTCCCAATGTTTTAGGTATCTTAGCAAGAGGATGCCTGCCAAAAATCATGTCTCGGTGGCCCACGATAGCATATGGGGGGGGGGGGAAGCATGGATACTGTTCTCAAATATGCAAGTTTTTTTATATTGCAAGTAGGTCAATTCTACATAATATTCATTAGTTAGCTAACTTCGAATCGATATTAATGTCTTAATGATCTCAATTATAAATATATAAACAGTTCCAAAGCACAAAAAATAGCATGACAATAATGTAACAGAATAAACTACTGCACGTTCAAGGCTTTAATAACGTTAAAATTACAGCAATTCTGAATAAATGAGAAAACAAACAAAACAGAAAAATAAAGCAATAAGAATCTACATAACCTCAATCATGACACGGTTTAAATGTAGGTACAAAGTAAAATTTGTGTCTTTCTATTCCCAGAGAACAAATAAAATATATAATTATATAATGTTTACTTGAGAGCAGCAACCTTGCTCGCTTATTACATACCATTGAATTCAACGATACAATCTAGTTTTACATAATTACAAGAAACACTGTGGAATTGCCACGTGTCGTGCTATTATTTGTCTTTACTTTGGGGTAAATTAGAATATACGTTTATTAGTTTAACAATAACGCTAGCTACTGCTGCCGCTGCATATATTTCAGATCAACTTCACTTCAAGATAAATTTAATTTGTGTATTTAATACTTTACAATGGAACTCGAGCGGAATTATGAATGTTCATGTCATGAGAAGATTTTAATTTGACATGTTGTAATAAATATCTCTTCGGAATCTTTTGGGATAATATATTGGATTTTTTTCTTATTCTTTAGTAACTATTGATGTTTTGACGCGGATGTTATATTATAGAATATAAATTGTGAAACTTTTAAATTTGATTTAAATGAAAAATTACATTAAAAATAATGACCGTTATTGTTTATATAGTAACTTTCTTATATCTTTAAGTTTTTTTGACCAATTTTTTTTAGAATTTTTAAGTATTTTACAATATACATGACATTATATGTATATGGATCTCGGCATCTGGGTGTAAGCCGCGTCGGTTTGGTCGTGTTATTAGCCAACGTTTCGTCACACATTGCAGTGGACATCATCAGGGCTCTTCTAAACTTGCAATGTGTGACGAAATACGAAGACTTGTATTATATGTATAGATTATAACACGCTGATTTCAAATCAGTTGACTAAAATCAACGGTTCAAAGATTACGACCATTTTTCTGCAAAATTTTAAACTTTAATTGAGAAGCCTGCGGTTTGAAAAATAATTTTTTTTATATAATATTTGTTTAACGAAATCTAAAATTCAAAATTTTATAATAAATTTAAAATTTGCTATAAAAATATCAAATTAAAGATATGAAAATAAGAACGAAAATCATAACTTACTAAATAAACAAAAATCCCCCGTGGAATCACACCAAAGTAAGTGATCTCCCCATCCTTCTCTCTTGCAATCGGCGCCTATGGGTATAACAATTAATTCTTAATACAGTCCGGTACATTACTTTTTTTCGGGTTGGTGTTAGAGCCCGTATCCGGCCCTGTGTATCAGGGGTTATTTTAAGAAAAATTTTCAACTGCAAATACCTTTTTTTGCTTTTTTTGCTCTACACTTACACATTATTGTATTTTTCTTTCTACTTGCAATTTTTTAACTACACAAATTAGCTTTTACAACTGTAGTTTACATTTTTAAACTGCAAAAACAAGCTATAACTACACACTGAAATAACCCCTGATATTCAACTTAAATGTAGTTTATTGATATGTATATTATAAAGTGACAAAATTAAACATGTAGGTATCACATAAAATAATATGTACACTAAACCTCAGTTCTGAAGTGACCGATTAAATGAAATGCATGTTCCAATATAAATCAGAGATATTCCAGCTTTATGAACACCAACAGGAAACAGTAAGAACAGGTGCCAGGGAGATGGTCAAACGTCCATCCGTTGTCCGTCTGTCAGAGCCACAACAACTGATATCCCCTAACACACACCACACACACTTCCTGGCCGAGATTGTTAGTGCGTAGTTAGATACAAATTATGTTGTATTATTTAAATGAGTTTTTAAGTGTATTCTTTTTATTCCTCTCTGAATTTGGATTTCAAATTAAAAACATGTTTAATGTTGTTGAACCGTGTAGTACTGATGGACAGAGGTGTAATTACGCCAAATAATACTTTTTTTACCAATAAGGGACCATCTATAAATTATGTCACACAAATTTCGAAACAATAATTTGGTACTCAAAATCAACGAAAAATAAAAATTCTTTCATTATCCTTGGCTGTTTATATTATTTTTATTTATATGATATTTTACCATGTACGTTCGAAATTTTCCCAAAAACTCTTGAAAGTTCTCGAATTACTAACAACATATTAATTTATATGAAATTCATTGTTTTGATTTTTTAGATGTTATGTCATGAAGCTTGTGACTTGTACACTTTGTAGATCCTCCCTCCTCCCTTAACGTGTGACGTAATTTATGAGGTTATGAGGTTTCATAACTTGTTTAAAGTATCTATCAGTGCTATATCATCGAAGTAATTTTTGTCTTTCTGATTTTTATAACTTTTGATGTAAATTTGCAATTTTTTGAGTTCACGAATATTATAAATTAAAAAAATAGAAAGAGATAGACTTCATCAGGATAAAATACAAACGACTTGTTTTTTTAGAACTACACCTCTGTGTAAGTATAGTTATCTACATAAATATGTGATGTGTGTGTGTGTGTGTGCGTACATAGCTATTCACTTTACGATACAATTAACACTGTCGTTGTCTGATGCACAGCAAATGGCCCACGCCGCTCAAAAGTAAGTGACCGACTAGTTTACGGGTTGCTTATCAGATTGGCTCTGCTTTATGGCTACTGCCTTTGCCGAAAATTCATAGTTGTGATCAAAATATGCGTACATACCGTAGCTATTTATTTCCCTGTCGTCACATTGCAGAATTCACTAGTGTTGTCTATTCCATAGGAAATTTTTGTTGTTAAATTTTTAGAAGTTCTTGTCTTATATTGATTGTGAATTTGTTTATTTATATTCGATGATTTGGAACTTTAATAACTGGCCAAAATAGTATGTACTATACATTAATTTATTACTATACGAATAAAATTTGTATAGCTATTGTTTGTACATTAATTTTACTAATCTATCTCTAGATTTTTCAGTGCATAATGTATGTATACCTATACAGTATACATACATACATACATATATTATAAAAGTTTTATTTAATATTAAATTAATTTTACAACATTTTTGTAATTTTTGATTTTTTTTTTAATGAATTTTCTTGTTCAAATAACTCACTATTAAAAACCTGTTTTGAATAATATATTTTAAGTGAGAATTTAAAAAAAATAATCTGAAAATCTCTTCCATGTCTAGTTTAGCACGTGTACCACTTATTTTCCCATCCCTGTACTAAACTTTTGTTAAAATTTTAGATTAATCTTTTAATACTAAAAATTAAAAAAGGAAAACGTTTAACGTTTTCTATATTGTCTCTGGTTTATTTAAGTTTATATATTTTTTATAACATTTTATCGTAAATTAAACATCAATTCTAAAATTACCCACAAAAAGGTACATTCATTTAATACTATATATTTATAAACACCGAACGCTTAACAAACTGCTTCTAGACTTAAAATATCTCACTCAATTAATCATACGTGTATACTGAAATGAAAATTCTAATATGTATGTCAAAAAATAACACCACATAATTATGTTCAATAATCCGTATTTCCCTACAAACCCACTGACGCAATATCATCAATCACTCCGTTGCCATCAACAGAAATTGAACCAACAATCTTCTGTATAGTCAATATGCAAGCGCATTGTTTTAGTTTTTACATAATAATGAGTGCACTATTTTGTATTATACTTGTGATGCATTACTTTGTACATAATAATAACAGCAACGATAGTATAAAATAAGAACACAAGGATAGTTTTGGACAGCATTGTTCTATGAGTAAAATTAACTGTATTTACATATATCTGTGCATACTTATATAGTACGTCCTCTTAAATATGGATTTAGTTATTTTAAAAGTTATATTTTAAAGATATTCACTGTTGTGAAATTTTAGGTATAAAAAATCTACAACGAAGATGTCATCTCTTACACTATTAAAAAAATATATATTTATCTAAATAAATATAATTACCTACCTAAAATTATAATTTTACGTTAATTGCATTTATATAGATAAATTAATTAAATTTTGAACACTCACTGTGAAGTTTCTCGATATATGAAGAAAAATTTATTTGTATATTATTGAAATTTATAAACTATATAGGAAAATCACTGGATCAAGTCCGAAGCTATACTATAATGTGCACTTTACACATGCATATGTTGAAACAAATATCATTTATCATCGTAGTAATTTAACATACACACTGATGCATTGTGTATGTGTATGTATATAATTCAGAACAATACATATTTAAGTTTGTTATGACTTCGCAATTGTTCCCACGCTTCAGATTCATTCGATGTGAATTACAAGTGGAGTGCTTCTGTGTTGGAAGGTTTGCACAAACTTAACGGCGACAAATTATGTAATATATTTGAATACATATTTGGTTTTCTTTAATAAAAAATGTAACCATATATTTTATAATACAAAATACATATATTGCATTACCCTATTATATAAAAGGTCTACGCGAAAAGCAGAATTCTGAAAGGCTGACATGGACAAAAGGTCGACAAGAACAAAAGGACGACTCCCAAAAGGCAGACATGGACAAAAGGCAAACATGGACAAAAAGGAGACTCCCAAAAGGCAGACTTGATCTTTTTCTAATTTTTCAATACATATTCCCAATTTTGTTGAGATTTTTCTCACTTCATTACTTTCGGAGATATGTTAACATTTTTCTGAAAAGTTAAACGAACTTTGACATATATAAATTCCTTGAATTATCAGCTTTCATTTTATACCCCATTCGCCGGGATTGAATATAAAAAATTGTTATTCATTTGTCCTTCTTAAAAAAGCAAATAACATATAATTTAATGGTCTATTTTTGATCCATTAATTATTTTGTAATCATGTAAAATGTGTTCATTTTTCCTATTTTAGTACCTATTAATATAAACATTCTGTACTTAAGCTATACTTGCATTTTATTTCCTAATATTATACCATACATGTATCATAATTACCTACATATATACAAATTTTAACACTATCAATATAAAGATTCTTGCAGGATAAGGTTCACAAGAGATGAAAAACCTCATAAAGTATACTTTCACATAGTGCGTTCTGTTCTTTAGATCTGTACGCACCTTAATGTTACGAGGATCATCGAAGCTTATCTTGACACACCTAGAATTATCCACACTCGTAAATATCGTTTGATCTAGCATGATATGCACTCAGCTGGTCATTTGTAGTAACGCTCTGACATTAGCTCGTAGGTATACAACATGTGAAAAATAATTAATATTTATTTTAATCCGATTAATAATTCAAAATTTAACGATTATCAATAACCCATTATTATGCTTATGTGTCCTATTTCAGGTATTTATTTTTCTTCTATGTTTTAATAAATGCTTCCATGTCGTTAATAATTCTGATAGCATGTTATTATCTGGTTATATATATTTCCTGATCTATATATGTACGTCGGGTGTGTGTTTATTTATTATTAAATTATCATTGTTTTGGAAAATTGTAGACGCATATAAATTTATATGCTATATAATTTTTCGATTGTCTTTTTACCTTTATTACATGAACGTTTCTTGTATAAATAATAAAGCAAGGTATTTAAAATTACTACTCCAATTATTGTACCATTGTACCTATCTATGTATCTTATGATTCTAATAAAATTAGTTTAGTCTCAAGATATTCAAAATGAATGTTTTTAAAGTTATTGCATGATTGATCTATTTCAAATTCATTGATTTTGCTTCCTCGTTAAATAATATTGAAGATATGAGAAGCTTTGTGATCGTTTTAGAATGAGATACACAAATTGTTCTCCGATTTCAAAATTTTAAATTGATCTTTTCGTTTCAGGTCAAGACAAACACTTTTCGTTCCGAGTCTGTTTGTCGCCTGAATCCTTGTCACACGCATAACTCATGAACCACTGAACATATATTCGATATAATATTTTTTAGTAAAATTGTGTAAAAATTAAATTGTCAACCAATGCCAGGCAATTTATCTGAACACTTTATCGGCTTTTATTTAAATTGTTCAATAATGAACTACTTTTGGTGAATTTAGCACGAAGAAGCACTGTGCATTTACCTGGCAGATGTTTTTTTATTATTATACTACATAATTATAGTCCGTTCAATATTTATGATACAGTAAATAAATTTTCATCAAAATAATTTAAGGTTGAAAATATTCAAAGATCTTTGCACATTTCACAAACAAAATTTACATTTTTTTCCTTGATTTAAATTCCTATAATATTGCGGTGAATGAATTAAATTTTAGTTTGAAAAATCTCCGAAAAGTATTGATATCAATTTATTTAATTTATTTTATGTATTTATACCTATGTATCATTCTTTTTACCGTAATCACAGAGCTTTCAATATTTTTTTCTTTCCTAGTAAATACATTTGATCCTTTTACCTCCAGTTTTATCAAAATTTGTAATTGGTAACAGTCATGTAAATCTCCAAAAGGACCAATCAAAACCCTGATTTGCTAGTTTACAGATGTGTACCAAGTTATCAACACAAACAAACTGGTAATAATATAATAATATGTATGTATATAGAAAAAATAGGTTATTAGTGTTTTGACGAGTATGAAATAATATGACTTTTTAAATAAATATATATATGTACACATAAAATTATTTTATATTCAGTAAGTACATATTTACCTATATTTCAAGTAGGTTCACGTTTGTTTGTTACATCATTTTTTTTATTTCATATAAGATTATCAATTTCACATTTGTATACATAATACATTCAGTTCAGACGATAGAATATCTCAGATATATTCAACAAATATTTTTAAAATAAAATGAGAAATCGATACAGGGAGCACACTGTGTATGCAACGAAGACTCAATTTGATCAGAACATGTTTACAGTTGATTTGGTTTCAGATCTTCAATATCGAAGGAAATTGGCCACCAAATACGGATGTACTACGTAACGGATAAGATATTCGATCAGGATTCTCTAAATAGTTCACTATAATATCATATTATATATATGTAATATTGCATAAACCATCATATGTATTGTAAAGCTTATACGAAAATACATTCACTTAATAGATACATATATCTAACTAAATGTAACTGAATTGTTACCTATATGTATAGTATATAATCATGCATTTTTTGTTTATTAGTTGATGATTAAGACATTAAAACCGCTTGGAAAATTTACGATTAGGGCTAACGAGACGAGAGCGATTGAATTTTTACAAGAATAAACCGAGATGATATCAACTTTATTTATAAGACACGCAGGGAATCTCGGGATTTAAAGCATTATACATTATACATTATACATATTATACATATGTATTTATTTAGAAAAGAAAATTGTTTTGACAAATTTAGCGCCGGGTCAAAGAAGCCCTTTGGAAGATTGAAGGCAAATAAAACAAGTTTATTGAAAATCA
The DNA here is from genome assembly GCA_961205875.1 of Sialis fuliginosa. Classification (NCBI taxonomy): domain Eukaryota; kingdom Metazoa; phylum Arthropoda; class Insecta; order Megaloptera; family Sialidae; genus Sialis; species Sialis fuliginosa. The sequence continues at coordinate 8,994,875 of OY540813.1, read as the reverse complement.
CAACCGCTGATCGAATCAATTTCTTCATACATAATATTTTAAGCTCATCAAATGTAATTTACTCTACAATTCGGTCACAAAACCTATTGCAAAACTAAAAACCAATTATCAGATCATGAAAGGTCAATGTTAAGTATATAGACACAAAAACGTACAATTCCGTGCGATTGTATCTATCATAGCAATCACGGCATCAGCTAATAACTTCAACCATCACGTGACCGGTCCGTTAGACAGGTAAATCGTCAATACACTGCATTCAAAGATGAAGATATAATCAGTGATTTAGGTCCATCAAGCCATCTGTAATTATTATGAATACATAAACCAGTGGCGGTTCGCATTGGAAATATATTTTTATGAAAATAATTTATAAACAGTATTGGTATGTGTCGCGATGGTAGCGACGCGTTCAGTGGTAAAAATCGAAACTAACGTAATCGGGCAAATTGTCATCTAATTGTAAACAATTAAATCAGTGATTATATATGTATGTTTAATAATTAGAGTATTTAATTACTTTTATTAAGAAAACAAGTATAACTAATGAAAAATATGAAAAATACTTCGGAAATGACTAGTACAAGGTTTTCTTTAAAAAAAAACAATAAAATGCACTGTTGCGTATATAGGTTAGGTTATTTCTATTTTTATAAAATTAAAAGCCTAATTAGTATAACGCATAGTTCTTGATAGCTGATGTGCTTACAACAGTACAAGAAATCAAAAACTACAGCTGAAAAAAATTCTTATTTCTTTCAGTTTAATAATAAAAAAAGAAATTGTGATATGGAAATAAAGAATTATTTAATTAAACACGTTTTACAAACTAACTCACCCTATCGGAAAAGTTCATTTTTGGACCACACCATGGCGTACGATCTAAAACACATATCAATAGTCAATTCTGATTATTTGCCTATGAAAACTACTTAAGTACCTTCTGAAAAACACCAAAAATAAAAATAACTTTTTTCAGTATTGATCGTATAAAATATAATTAGAGCTACACGCTGAGACGAAATTGGCTTACATTCGTACAAGACGAGATCACAACAATATCTACTTTATCATATACAGAGGTAATATGAATCCTTTTATCATTTTACAATATTAAAATAAGTAAATAAAAAACACACAAAGAGAACAGGGAAAACATCACTTTCTTCATCTGAAAATCAGATATTTTTTACTAAAATTTATAGAATGAAATAACAATAAGTAAATAAACTTTTAATTTTTTCTTAGATCGCCACTGTACAAGATATAATTGGCTATACTTATGTATATATGATTGTTTAAATTAGCGGCACGGGTTAAATAATTGAAACAATGACCAATTGGATATTTTTGTCATGCAAGCTTACCGCATGCAGCTAGAAAATGAAATACATATAAAACTTTCAATTGGTTTTGCTATTTTCTGCAGTAGTGTGGTTACAAACAGCATTTATTATAATTTTATCGTGTATGCAAATATTTTTTTTATGATACTTGAAAGTTATTGGCTGTTTTTCTTTGAATACATAAAATTATTAATAATTCTAAATTCACTTTTTAATAACTAACCCACAATTTTTGAAACACTATATTAATTGTGTGAAAAGTAGTAACAACTAATTAATTACTGAACATGTTTATAATATACTAGGGACTTTTCCTGTGGGTGATTCATATAATTATAATAATTTTGATATTATTTCAAAAATTTTGGTAATAAAAATAAAATTTTATAATTTCTGCTTTACTTACGCTGCTGTATCAAAATAAAACACAAATTTATGTATGCATATTAATGTATATTACAAAAAATGCTGCTTGAAAAAAAAATTGCAGCTCCTTAACTATTCATCATTATGAAATGAAAATTTTCAATTAGTTCCGATAGGAATGAAGCTACGTGTAGCAAAAACTTCATTAAAATCAATCAATCGAGTCTATAAACAATTGTATCCATGCAGATATGTACACCTATATTGTAAAAAATATACATAATATATAAGGTACTGGCATCAGTCTTGGATCATACCCCAGTGTTGGATTCTTGTTTAAATTAAATGTACTAAATTAGAAATATTTGTTGATATATGATTACTGCCATTACTGAATCATACTCTATACACTTAACTGTAAAACAGCTTAATTTGATGACAATCAGCCAATGGGTGTTAAAATGGTGGACATTATATAATTATTAATTATATTATTATATTATCCTAGCATCTGATTTACATTGTTTACAATTTTACGATTATGTAATTATTATCAATTGTCCATCACTGGGTGCCCATTACTAGTTTTACTTTATCCATTACTGGAAAAATCCTAAACAAAATAAAAGGCTATAATTAAAAAAATAAACTATATTTAATAAAGAGGTATTTGTTTAATTGGTAATATGAGTTCATGAGAATTACAAAAAAGAAGCCAATCAATCCTAAAAAACAGTATACTTTGCTCTTAAAGGAGCCAAGACTGGTACCAGTATCTTATATGACATTATACTTCTGCATAGCAAATAGTTATAAAGGTAAATAACCTTCAAGTAAAAAATATCTATGAAAAAACATTCAAAAGACGTTAATTATATTCAATGAACATGTTGAACAATGGTCGAGTAAAGCACACAAAATCAATTTTGAATACTATGTACCGGAACAGAGTGTATTCTAATGTATTTTTAATTTATAGTCAAATGATAGTCAACCAGTTGTTATAGTTGAACATACTGATCAAGTGAAGAAATCTACCTGAGAAAAAAAATAGTACTTCCTTTTCTATTCATGTATGTATGGAATTAAAGCTTATGGAAATTACATTATGCGTTTTAAATTACATACAATTTTCCATATGATATTATTCTTTTTTTGTACTGTTGATGTGTCTATGTCCATTTTAATAGACCATTGTGTTTACGCTTACATATGTATGTAGGTACTTACTCGTAGATGCACATATCATATATCTACAATGTCTATATATGATACACAGAATATAGTAGACACTGTTAGGTGATTTGTAAAATATATTGAACAAAATTTTATTTTAATTTCCCTATGTTATATGATATGATAATGGTGAATCCTTATAACAATTATGTATTTTTTACATGGAAATATAAACTAATATGTTTTATAAAATTATTTCACAAATGAAAAAATTTTCTAAGATACGACTTATAACTTAATATGTTCTGAATCCTTAATCCTTACTCTAACTATTAGTAAAAATATAAGTCTCTAATCGAAATACTCAAAGAAAGTTAGTTATCTTTGAATTTTTATTTTTACAATTGACTTTTTATGTAGGGCAAACACGAGTTAAAACTATACACACATACAATGAAAAAATTGTAAAAGATCCTCAAGGCAACTAACAACTTCTATAAAAAAACGTATTGAGCGAATCACAGCGAATTTAAACAATGCATACTAAAAAAACGAACAACAAGGAACTAATTCATAACAAAATAATACAACAAAAAACTGTACACATACATAGCCTATGGGTAAACGCATGATATTCAAAACACCCAGTCATGGTTTCTTGGAAAACAGACGCACACAAAACTCGACCGGCCGACCCCGTGCTCATGGAACTGTGACGATGATTGCTTTGGTGATCTGTCAAACGTTTCTACCAGAAGAGCAGTGACCCCGTATCACCTCACTCCGTGATTGATCCTTCCGTCAGTTTAACGACTTTCGTTATTATCCGCTTCATTTTTTATTTATTTATCACCTTTATTGCTGCTTTGCATGAAGATCTCTTTTTAATACGAACTAACAGTGATTTCACTATAGATTTATAAAATGTTGTTTACGATATTTTAATATACTAGATTAAGTGATGTAAGAAAATAATTGTGTGCCTTTGGCTAAAAACGACAAACTTTATAGAAAAACTGCTAACACTGTATTGAATAGGTACCTATTATACTGCTTGGATTTATATTGTATTTTAAAGTGAATAAATAAATGATACATTTTGTAAACTGTTAATTTCATCTCCTCTCTTGGTAATCGTTTTATCTTAGTTTTCAAATATTCATTTCATATAATATTATACTACAATATATCAGCAAAATTATACATACACGGACAAAAATATATATTATAACAATCACTCAAATATTACTATTTGATTCAGTATCATTCTTCCATATTAATAACAATATACATTGTAAAGGATCTGGTGAAATTATACTATGCTGCATCGTAAAAATTAAACGTTGAATTGTATACAAAAAAACCTACTCATCTTTATTCAGCAATAGACAGTATGGACACATATCTATCTCTTTCTCACACACATACACACACACCACACTCTCTCCTCACTGTGTATATAGTTGCACTGGTGCAGGTGGTGAGAGATCTGCAACTAAATACATATATGTATACTGTAATGTAATTTTTAAATGTATTGTATCTTACCATTTATTTAGTTTTTCTAAGATTTTCTACTTATAAAAGCAAACTGAAGACACAGTAGGTACTGATAAAAATATACTAATAATGTAATTAATTTTACACAACCGTAGTATTTATTGTATTGTTTTTTAATAAAAATTTAAGTATCGAATAAAAAAATATATTAATAACAATTGAAATTAAATAATTTGTATAGCGCTTAATAAATAATTCAACTTAAGAATAATTAGTTGAATAAATCACGTAAATGATATTTATACGAATATAGTAAAAATTGCGTATTATAAAAATTACAATGGAGATTGTAAAAGTTACTGAATTGACAGTACATGTTAAAACTGATAATATTTTTTGATACAAAATTGAAACTTTTAATCGGCAACTATAATTTTTAATAAAAACTCGACCCCATTTTTTTCCATGTACTGACATGAAAGATTATTTTCGCATATACACTAAAATTAAATAAAACAAAATTATTACGTAATATAAGTTACTTGTCTTGCTCATATAATACACAAACACATACGTACTCTAATATTATCATAGTTAATCTTAAGCAGTGAACCGTGTAAATTGTTTAACAGCACATCTTTTATGCTTATAATTACGTCTACGTATATATGTTTGGACGTTAAGAAGTATTACAACTCAGAAGTATGAAATATATTGTTGTAGAAATTAATATGAAATGCAATGAGCATTAAAATAAATAGCATGAGTGCATGTGCATTGTGCATATTATAATATTTTTTAAAATAATATTCATTATCTTCTACGATATCGTGACAAGTTAAGTTGAAGAAAATATACTTGTTTTATGTGATTCAGTTTTAATCTGTATGATTACAAGTCTTATCTTCATACTTCTTGGTTATTCCATTATTAATGTTTAGTCAGAGAGTTTAAGGATTAATAATAGTTAAATAGATTCATTCATAGGTATATAGAAAAAGGATAAGTTGTAGGTAGCATTTATTTTTTATAAACATTGCTTCATATATATTAGAATACAAAACTATAAAATATACAATATACATATATACATTTAAACTGTTTTCATTTTCCGAAGTATTTGTTACAAAAAATAAAATAAAATATTCCAAGCTTTCTCGTAAAAAAACTTGTCAATTCAATAAGAAACCATGTAGGTAAGTATATAAATCATCGATCGTAAGATATTTAAAGAAATTAAAAATAAATCGGATTTCTTGGAAGCCACCCGCATTTCTAAAAGTTTAATCAATTTTAAGAATCCCGTAGTTCCTGCAACTATTATTATACAGGGAAATGGATGTGCTGTAACCAAGACGCTGTCGAATTTTCTGATATTCTTATCTCCCTAGGGACGCCACCCTCTATCATACTGTTCCACATCCCCGGACTTGGGATCCCAGATTCCATCATCGTCTCTGACGAAGGACTTACAAAAAAGAATCTGCTAAAGTACACTGTAAGACGGTATGAAAATATGCACCAATTTCCAAAATGCAGATTTAAAAAGGCTACAGACATAATGTATATACAGTGTGTCCCAGGATAGATGTAACAAGAGGTGTAATGAACAAATTTTTTTCGAATTTCGGAATACCATTTGGGGATCGAGTTCTGCTTGATGTAAAACTAATGTTATACCAAAAATTAACTGATTTGGTTTCTACAGAGTGTCTTAAAAATAACCAAGAACAAACCACCTATATTTTTCAAAATATGAAAAAAATCCACTACGATAATGTATGTATGCTTAGAGTATAATTTTGTAACCGTACATACCGAATTTCAGAACATTAAAAAAATAATCATTTCAATCAATTAAGTAGATATTTTTTTTATTTTTTTTTTATTCACAATAAAATATCTAATTAATTAATTAAATATTCTGAAATTCGGTATAGGGTTACAAAATTACATTCTAAACCAATTTTTTTCATATTTAAAAAAAATAACTTTGCTTATAAAACACCAAAATCAACTAATTTTTGGTATACATTAGTTTTACATCAAGCAGGATTTGATAAACAAATATCACTCTAAAATTAAAAAAAAAATTATTTATTATACCTTTTGTTACATCTATCCTGGAACACACTGTATATTTAAAAAAAGTAATTTATTTGTTTTATAAATGTCGATATTTCGTTTACCAGACGCAGCGTAAAATTATTCGCTAGAAAAAGTATTTATTTTACATTTTTAATCACGCCCACTTACTCACAATCACCCATGCTCACGAATTATATTTGTTTATTCACGCCTAACACGATTTAATATATTGTGTTATAAATTAAATATGGAATAATAAAAATAATGTTATTTTTTCTCGTGCTACTTTTTTTCAGGTCGAAAAATAACCCATCTTTAATTTATAGGTATCTATACATATTCTATTATTCATATGAGTAATAAATAAATGATTTGAATATTACAACTATTGAAACACGTACATATACACGTCTTTAAAAAGGCAAAAATAGATCATCTCTACCAAACCTAAACCATCAGTCGAATTTTAATCAATCAACTTTTTGCTTACGTTTCGTAAAGCATCTTGCACACTTTTTTGCCAACAGAAAATGGATGTCTGGCCTTTGAAAGCATTATTCTGTCGGTAAAAAGATGTTAAAATGATGTTAGTCTGTCACCTTTGACTGGACTTGGGACGATTCGATGCATTTATAATATTTTTTCCTTCACAAAACCGCAAATATTCGTGAGCTCCGGTTCTTTCATTGTTATTGTAATAATATGTATGTAAAAAATAGTTTGTATAACCACTGAAAAATAAACACATTTAAAAAATGCAAGATAATGTTATATTTATGCTAATTACTACAACAATTTATATATATTAGTTTTCTATGGAATTAAGTTGTTATATATTTGGACCCGGTGTTACCCAGGTTAATATCTACAAAATCATGCCCACAACACACGACTCACCACGAATTTTTTTCCGACTTAATATAATATTAAACCTAACCTATCCATTTGTGAAAAGCGGTATAAAATCCGTTCAGTAGTTACTAAGAACTATTGGTGAAAACCGCATTGAAATCGGTTCAATAAATTCCGAGTGTATAAACCTCATACAAAAGAACATTAATTTTTATATATAGAGATATGAATTTTCTGTAATTTGTATAAAAAAAAAACATCAATCATGCATTTGACAAAAAAATTCTCCGTAAAGCCAAGAAATGTTTTATAATTTTATATCGGATTAAAATATTACAGGTATATAATAAAAAAAAAAAATCTCAACTTCAAAACAAAGCTTAATGAAAAATAAAAATATCAGATCATAATTGATCATGGGGATCTATGTAATTATGAGATAAAATTAAAAACATTAAACGACCCTCGGTAAATGAAAATTTGTAAATAACAGAGGGATATCAAATTAATGAGTGCATCAACTCAATTTATATCAACAAAATTCATATTGCGTTTGTATTTTCTGTTGTTTGATGTAAACGAATATTATTTTATATTATTGATTATACTTACTTAATTTTAGAATATTTTTATTATATTTCAGAAAAGTTATCGAATATAAAAATTATATAAATTGTTTGTCATTTGTTTTGATCGTTATTACTGAAAATAGTTTGGATTTTTCAGTTCAATCAATTTTGATAGTTTGAAAAAATTGTTTAACTGTTTCGACGATATGAAAACTATTGAACCGATTTTTATGGGAATTTTACGGTTAAATTACTTAAGACCTTATAACTATAATAGTTAAGACTGTGCTTTACGACAGGTTCGTATTAAGAAAAAGTGTAGTTTTAATATTGCTATAATTAACCAAACAAATTATATATTTTATCATATAAATTGTTATTAATCTTAGTATTCATGTATAGTTAAAAATATAAAATAATAATAGTTGAAATTTTTTGAAAAATGAGTAATATCGTATTATCATCGATATTCTTTTTTTCTAAATTGATACATGATTTACAAACAGTACTGTATATAAATTATATAAGTATAGAGATAAGTTAATCTACATTATAAATCTCGTTTCATAAACATTGTAACTGGTCTGTTTGCCTTAACACTTGAGAAACAAGAAGTCATTATAAGAGGATAGTAAACAGAAGCTGAAATTGTTTATCATCATTAGAATTTTTCGCTTGTAACACATGTGGAGCGCATAATAACCGAAACATCATCAAATACGCTTGACTGATTTGAGACTGGAATAAATGAAGCACAGAGCGAAATATTGAATGCAAAAAAGACTAACTAATAAACATCTATTCATCCACAACACAAACTGAAGAGTACCAAGGTAATTGACTCGAAACAACTGGTCGCGGGTGTGTGTGGATCTTGGTGAGGGCGGAGGGGGGACGTGAAGGGTCGGACGCAGGGCAATGCCAGCAGCGTACACAACCAGAACAGTGGATATCAAACAATATCTCTCTGTGTACATAAAAATGTTCATTTGTATGAGGCTCATAGACTCGGGAATTACTGAACCGATTTCAATACGGTTTTCACCAATAGTGAGATAATTTTTCTGTGCAATATCGTGGCTATTCATATTTTATTAAAACCTAAGATTTAACATCAAAAGACAAAAAAATCTTTATCAAGTCGTGTTTTGTTTTCATGATGTCACATCATACAACTGTCATTTAGGTATATAAAAACTTAGCCATGGAATACAGATTTCTATAACTTATGGTTTCAATATTTTATTTTATTAATTTAGGTTATCATGATCACGCCTCTTTCAAATATTTTATCGAACAATTGAATGATTTTTGACATATGTTAACAATTTTTAAATACCTATATTGATTGAAAATTGCAATATAATGAAACATTCACTTCTATGAAAGGTAAAATATCGAAATTGATTATGATTTGCTAACCCATTTATTTTTATTTTTGATTTTCATACAAATTCTAAGATAGGACCTGCTGTTTCCCGGGAGTTTGAAAATGTAATTTTAAACGATTTTCTCAGTAACTATTGAACGGATTTTATATACAAACAATTCTTAGTGAGCAATAGTGAGCATGTTGAATATTTACATCACTATGATTTTATGGATATTAACTCGGGTAAAACCGAATTCAATGCGCTAGTATACATAACTATGTAATGTAAAAATATGAAGTATCAATTGAATCGTTTACTTCGAAATAATAACTATTAAATAAGATGTGTACAAACAGTTTAAGAACTACTGTACTTTGTACCACGATGATTTGTCAGCAGAGCGAAATGCACGATGTTTTAATGTGCTTTTTAATGGATCATAATGATCGCGGACAGCGCTGCTCTACGTTATCGGTCGACCGATAGGTGATGTGTCACCATAATACACACACACACACACACACACACATACACACCCGTAATACACGTGCCTTTTTTTGATCAAGCATGTATTATGTGCGTAATAATTCGTATCTAATTGCACATGTGCTTATTCGAGTTGTTGGGTTATGAAATCGAGAAAATCAATTTCAGCTCATAGTATGTATGATTTTCAAGGAAATAAAGGCTTCAGAATATCAATTTATGTAGATTTCAAGGAAAAAAATAGTTTTCTGTTATCAGAATAACAGATTAAATAAAAATTGAGTAGATATTGACATACATATGAATGATATACAATTACTTACTTATTTGTTTGCTTAATGTAAATAAGGTAAAAATCAGATTCGCCATTCACCCTCACGATAGCATTTAGAGATTAGGGATCTATCTAGTTAAATAAATGCGTATATAATATATCCCATCAATAATTTATACATTAAAATAAAATGTCATCAAAGGTATAATCACATTTCAGTAGGTAATGCATCACCAGTAAGCTCACAAATGATCGCATGGTATTTTTTATCATGTATATACGTATTTTCTGTGTGTTCTCCATTTCTGATCGGACACAATCGTTTATTTGTCAGTACACGTGGCCGTTTGGCAGTGATAGATGATATTAGCTGGGCACACACCAATCAATTTTTATTACTTAATAAGAATTTCCGTACCCGAAACTGTATTTTTGTTGATAATAATGGATACTGTTATTTTTGTTTGTATACACATTTATTTTTTGTTGCTGATTACGAAGGTAATTATTATTTAACGACATGTAATTTTTATAGGTTTTATTATATTTTGTGACTGGACATTTTGTGGTTTTATATAAAATAAAACTACATATGTATAAAAGTGATGGCTTTTATTGTATTTTTGTATACAATAATTGGTTTGATTTTTATAATAAACAATTGATTTTATTTACAAATTACATAAACGAAAATTATTTTAAAATAGTATATCATTATTTTTATTTATATTTAATTGTATCAAACCTGGATGCTATGTGCATATATGTACGTTTTTTTTACTTTCTTATAAAGCCATATATTATAAGAAAGTATATATAGTATAAATGCCTTTTTTTATTTTGATGGAAATATCAATTTTGATCTCTGAATCCATTTTACTTTTCGCCATTATTTCTGTCTTTCTGTAGACTCTGTAACTAAAAAATATACATAAAACGGTACTATATTCAAATACGTCTGAGAAGAAAACCTTCTATTTTTGAAAACGATCTGTTTTATCAATTTATTGTAATCAATATTATTATGTATAAGTAGTGTTCTATTATTTTTTAAGGGAAACTGTTTTAAAAAAAATATATTTGAAATAATTTTGAAATTATTAACAAATATGAAGTATTGAAAAAGTACTTCACTAATAAAGTCCTCTACAATCAAAATTAAAAATCTACAAAAAGTCAGTGTCCGACTGAAGGTTAGCCAGAATCTTTTTCGCTTTATATTGTATTTATTTTTTAAATTGCCATGTGGAATTGAATGACCTTTTTCAGTCTTTCAATAAAAAAAAATTCAGTGTAATTTTATATAATCCAACCTTCGGCCTCATTTTGGCCGAAGCTGAATGTTTGGTCGGACACTACTAAAAATATATTTAATAATAACCAATATACCTAAATACCTATACTATTTAGGTAATAATACTTACATATACACACACACAATAACTATAAAAGTGGTCGCATCGAAACAGGATAGTAAAAACTGTTAGTAGGTACTAGATGTCCGACGTATCGTTACAGATTACACTCAACCATAAAGATTGGTTATCGTATCAGAATCCGTATCAGCAACGCGGAAGCCGTGTTCCGGAACAATTTGTGTAGAGATAGATGGTATCGGTTAAAAACAAAAACACCGGCGTGAACAGTGCAGGGATTATGGGTATGGAATAACGAATAATCATCCGCAACAACACCTGTGTATGCATTGTATGTGTGTGTATATATATTTACATGCGTGTATAAATAATATACATATGTGAAGTGTACGTGCGTTATATTTGCCTTTTAAAAGGCATAATAACACAAAACGAAAAATGAAAAAAAAGTATGTATTACATTATCTTAGAATATAAATTAGTGTCAAACTGACAAAAAGTGTAGTTTATAAAACCCGTTTTTTCATAAAATCTGTAAAATATTTTATAAATAATCTAGGAAAATTGACATCCAACAAGGAAAAAAATTGTAACAGGCTAAATTTTTGCATACACCTTATTGTAAGTATATTTGTGTGGTACCATACGATAAAAATTATTGTAAGTACCTAGAGTAAAACAAAAATATAAAATTTTCAGAAATCATCCTTAAAGTGCCATTTTTTTTATTTTAAATAATATTTTTCATATAAAAGTACCTACATATATATATATTTTTAATAGATTTTGATTTTCAAAAATACATCAGTGGAAAAGCGTTTCAAACGTCGCCGTCGCGTGAGGGTTTATATATGAGGAGCTACAAAACAAAACCGGATAAATCCATTTTTGCAAATTTTACAGGAGAGGTCAAATGTAAATGTAACCTATTTTCATGTAAACTTTTGAGTATGGTTTTAGGTAGGTACAGTGATTATACAATGTACATATTATTATGCTGTAGAAAAGTCATGGAGTTATAAACAATTCTTTATAATTCATTAACGGTGTCTCTTACACAAAAACTTGTAGTTTCGTTTTTGTAGCAAATTATTTCAGCTACAATTTAGTAAGATATTTTTTTCCGAAAACAACCGTTTTCGAGATATTTGAAAAATACTGTTTTCGCAAACTTTGACCCCGCGTAATCGACCCTTGCAGTGGTCAAATCGATGAGGAACTTTCACACATTATTAAGAAACCTTATACTAAGGTGTATGCAAAAATTTTGCCTGCTTACAAATTTTTTCCGATCCTAAATAATATAATAATAATAATAATATTATAAAGTTATGATTTTTGAGATTTAATATTAAAATAACTGTTGAATTAATGAATGAAATACATATATATATATATTTGTAAAATATTTTTTATAAATATTATCATTTAATGTTTCTTTTAACACACGTTATGTTTAATATAATAAGTACATGTGTGATATGAGTATAGGAACAGGTATTTTTATGTTTGTGCCTAAAGCGAATAATGGCTTGCGGGAATATCCACTGGTAATTTTTTTTATAAAAGTGATTACATTTTTATCAAAGGGATGGAATTGATTTCCAATCACAAAGGAAATAATGTTTTACAGATTTTTTATCACAGGAATGCATTAAAAAAATTGTGTGTAAAAATTGAAATGAATTATTTTGAACAAATGTCATTTTGTTTTTAATTTGTCGCGATTAAAACAAATTTATCTAAAATAAAAATTGAAAATTGATCAATTGATATGAAATAAGTAAAACCTATAAAAACCGTTTTTTAATGAAAGTAAAACACAATATTCAACACCTGCACATTATTATATTCCATAGGTGTTTCTCATTATTGTAAAAGAGGGGGTTAATAACGCTTATCAAACGTGTAACTACAAATTATCTATTTTTCCTTAAGATCAACTTTCAGTTTGTTATGACTTATTGACACGTGATCAGAGAAATGTGGGCAGCAATCAAAACTATTGGCCGATCGCATGACCAACTCTGTTAATATTTGAGTGATTGTTCTATCATTAAGGCGTTCGTTTATCTTCACAGTATTTATTTACGTATAATAATGCATAATGCGTTATTTCATTATTATTACCTTCATACACACATATTCAAAGTATTACAGAAGAAAATGGTGTAAATATGATAAATTCTGATCTTGGTATTAAAACGGATATATTTTATAGAATATAAACGTGTATATTTTTTAATGATCCATAATAATCATAATGAAAATAACAGTTATGATAAAATTCGTGTTTTTATAAACAAACTTAACTTAAATTTATTGTGATTAGAAAAAGTACTTAAACTTATTGTAAATGTAAAAATTTTAGAGAGATTTTTAAAGGTAATTCAATTTTATAATAAAAATTCACTTACAAAAAACATCACTTTGATGAAAATTTTAAAGATTTTTATAAAATATTTAAATATTTATTACTTAACAAATTAGATACTCGTACGAATTTGCCATTTAAAATTTATGTGCTTTACATTCTTCTTAAAATAGTTTAAAAATAAGTAAAATATGCCTTTGAAATAAATTACTCTCTAAAATGTCTTATTAAATTATAAAAAATATATAAAATGATAAATGTTTTCTTTGCAAAAATATTAACAGTTGTAGATATTAAATAATAAGTTAACAAACTCTTACAGAAAGTCAAAAAATAATTTAAAAATATGGAGACATTTAAATTTTAAATATTTTCGTATTATCAATCTTTTTACTTCCGCGATTTACATTACATTTAATAAGTTTTGTATATTTTGAAGCTTCCGTAGCGATTTCAAATATTTATGGATCTCTTATATTTTATTTAATTTTTTGCCTTAAATATGTATACTTCAAATACTTTTTATATTAGCAAGAAAATTATATTAAACTAATAGTTTTGGCAATAACAATATTTACAAAGTAGAACATAAGAAATGTTAAAACATTTTCACTGCGTTCAAAAATTCATACGATCAGAAAAAAATATGCACATAAATCATTGAATCTTATGCAATAGGTAATCTGGCAATTTCTGAATCTAAATTCGCATCTTCATGCATTTCGAGTTTCGCTTTGCCGCCGTAATATTCTCATTTCTATGTTTGGTTTTTGAAAATAAATTATTAAAATGAATAAAACGAATTGAAAATAAATTCCAGTGGCAAATAAATATCTACTTATTGAAATTGAATGCAACCCCAAACAACCTTTTCGTAAATTTCTATACTTCTCCAAACAGTACCGATCTAATAAAATAGATACGGACAGTAAAATTTACTTACAATACGAAAAACACACAAGAAAAAATATTTGATCGAACCTGCATGAAAACAATTTACACAAACAAACTGATAACGTGAACTTTCGTTAGATATTCTTTTACAAGCAACAAGCGACCGAGAACAATAATTTATGAGCTTCTCCAGACCCGTTTCAGAACTATTTAAAAGTGTATATTTTATTAATAGATACATACAAGATAGGTACATGTATAATAACTTTTATTTCATTTTTTAAATAATTTTAATTATATTTGCATATATCGAATCATAAATATATGTTATCCGACTAAAAAATCAATTAAAGAGGGAATTACAACGGGTCAGACAAACTAAAAAAATATGCACTCTTATGTCCGGGATTATAAACGAACTTGCATTTTTTAGCTAAGAAGCACTTCCAAATGAGGTTTCAAACCTATCTGACAGTTCTCTTTAAGTTTCATGAAATGCTTGACAGTTTTCGCGCACGCGTGTAAACACCTACGGCATTAAAACAGTGGTGATATTATGAAAATTATTTTATTATGGTCAGAGTTGCTAACTGTGTTACAATAAGTTGAATTGTTGCTCTAAATTCCATAGCTAATCATAGATACTATCACGGAATTAATACCACATTTGAAAGTGCTTGTTAGCTAGCAAATTTGCTTGCGGACATTAAATTATTTCTTACCTTCTTGATCTTTTAGATTTATTAAATATTGTTTAATATAAATGATTAATTATGAAATCTTACTATTCGTAAGACACTATAGTGTTCTACAAAATTGAAATCTGTATAAATGTAAAAAAAATATTTAAGAAAAATAAATTTAAATCGCTGATAAAATGAGGGTAGCACGTTTATAATCCTTCCTGACATTATTGGCAGCAGTAAAATTTTAAATAAGAGCCGACATTCATTTAGGCATAGAAAATATATTTATTCCTTTTTTGTTTTATAAACAGTAATTTGTATATTTGATATCTTTATAACTTTGAATAAATAAATTATATACCTATACCTACATAATACATATGAGTATCACTTTTTTTCTGAAGCAAATTTTTTCAGGCCTATATCAAAATTCTACATGTGAGCCCTAGTATGATAAATGTATCAATAATCAGTTAATTTTAAAGTTCCGCAGCCGGTCCTGTCTGTATACATATATACATATATCGTGAGCATTGCACATATCATGGAAGCGAGTTACTATTTGTGCATAGCGCTTAGGTTCATACTTCATACATTATTCAAATCAGGACAAGAATTACTGGATCTAATACGCAGGGGTTGTTTTTCTGCATATTACTTCAAACGTGTCCCCGTATTTGAATTACGTACATTCGCATGCGTTCTTAAAAGATGTTTTTTGAACATGACACTTTTTCATTTTGTATTTTTCTCGTATATTATGCACGTTTTTTCTCTATCTGTTACTGTCTTATTTGTAGTAATGTCTTGTAAAAAAACTGTGAAGTGAAACATGGAGACTGAGATTTATTAGAACAATGATTTAAATTTTAAATAATGACGCATTTCGTATTTGTAAATCAAACGTTGACTATATAATAATAAGTATGTATAAAAATAAAACAAGTAAACAATGCATCAGTAGCGTAGGAATAGGTCCCACAGAGCCTGCAATGCAGGCGAGTCCCGCACGACAGAGGGCCTCGGAAAGCTACACAAAAATACATATACGCATAAAAAATTAATAATAAAATAAAAATTACACAAATAAATTATTAAATATCGGTATGAAGAACCATACATGACTTCCATGTTCTATCTATCTTTTTAAATAATTTTTAAATATACATTTTTTAATTTTAAATATTTTATTTATATAACCTACTACTATGAATATACATATCGTAATACATTAAAAAAACATATATACTTACAACGGTTACAGCTCTTTTTGCCATTTGTATATAAATATTAGTTTTCTAATGTCAAAAACATAATTCACATTCGTAGAAAAACTAATTTGACAATTTGAATTTAGTTGCATTTGTTTCCAAGGCAACATGAATTAATGACATATTAGTATTTAAAATTCAAATTTTAAGTGTGTTTTTCACCCCTTTAATGGCTGTTTAGGCACGTACAAATAATAAATGTCCCTTAGATTCAATTGAACTGCAAATGTACCAAATCTTATCAAAATTAGTGAGATAATACTCGCAATATTCATTTTTTTGACGAAAAAAGTTACAAAATTTCGAATATTTCCAAAACCCCTTATCCGATTAGCACCAAAATCAATAGGTCTGGAGTACTCACTGAGACAAATATTTTCCCCAAAAATAATTCAGATCGGTGCATTTTTACAGTAGTTATCGTGAACGAAAAAAAAATCTACATCCTGACAGACAGACACACAGACACATAGACACACAGACACACGCACAGCCGCCATGCGGAAATTAACTTTTCTTTACGTTTTGAAGTTAGTACAATCAGAATTTGTCATTTTCTCGGACACGATTTTTCGATGGTATTACAATACTTCCATTTCCTTCGGAACATGGAAGTAAAAATCTTAACTTAAACTTAATATAACATGAATATACTGAAAATATTAATTTGAACGAAATAATTTCGAAGTAAAACAAGATGTGGTTAATTGTAGATTTTATTTAAACAAATGCTAATTTTTATTAATAACAAGAAAACAACATTGCAATATTAGTTTAGAAAGACTTAATTTTTTAAGGAGGCTCTAAAAAAATTTTGCAGGTGGGCCCCCATTCTTTTAGCTACGCCACTGCAATGCATACAATTTTAATAAGCTGTGAATTCAATTCATTATAAAAGCTTTGTACCTTTATAATATTATTGATTATTAGAAACGTCAGACTAATTAAATTGAATACAAAATAAATTTCCACAAAAACACATTGACTCACTGATTTTACACAATTATTTTCATCGAGAACGTTAATAATTACACAAATATCAGTTGTACTGATTTGCTCTGTATCGAAGGTACTTAAATTCAAGCTCACAGGAATAATTTAAAAGATAAATTGAAGTATAAATTTTCAACCGACGATCCAATTGTTTCTTCCGTGAAAATAATGAGCCCCGTCAAGCTCATGAAAAACAAAATATTTAGCAACAGATGCCTGTGAGTTAACCCCCAACCTCTTGTAATTCTCATCCCCGTAAACCTCACAGCTCGATGCCACCCTTGCCAATTAATTATGAAAACGGCTTGCACAGTTTTTGCACGTTTATTACCTGGAAGGCATTTTGTCTTCAACTCTTGTAATTTATGAAATCAGGCACGTTTCCATTTTTACAGCAGGATGCTTTGAGTTAAAACTTTAATATTCGTTGTAGCGGAATATGCGGAGTTAATGAACCAATTTAATTATTTAAATATAATCAGAAGAAATCTCAGTTCCAGTTAAATTTACTAACAATTGTACATACTCTTAAAATAACAACCAAACAATAACATTATCTAAAATATCGTTAATTTCCACTAACATAAACCAAATATTATCTCGATTACACGGTTTAATTTTTATCACTTCTTTTTTCTATGCAGTTACACTAATAAAACAATTACATCTATATAAAAGTATGTATATGTGTACTAAAATGTACTTACATAAAAAAACTATTTGTTTATAAATTATATATAACTGATTATATAATATTATGATAATATATCTCATGAAATACAAAAAAATAAAACTTTATAAAATATCTCATTTGTATACATCCTTAAGGCGGCGCCAGAATCTGTCTATGTCGGGGTGTTAAAATGTAAATAAAGAATGATCGTAAATCTTAAATTTGTAAACCGCTGTGAAGTATTTAAATTTAATTTGTTTTTATAAATAAAATTTTAGCGAGATTGTGTTACTCATAAATTATTTACAGAAAAAAATCCTCAAAGAAACAAAACGCCTTACTTATTATTCTTATCAGAGCAGTTCCCATCAGAAATGCGCAACCACTCGCCGTTTCTCCCCTAAGCGGCTTTGGCCAGAAGGGTCACCGATTTTGCAATTCTAAAATCGAAACCAGATTAAATAGGAAGGGCATTTTGTCGCCAAGATATCAAAGAATGAGGCTTGTTCTCTCTCGGAATATAAAAATAAGGAATTCGTACAGAATACTTTGAATAGCAAATTCTTTTACCAATCGTTGAATGCAAACTGTTATTTTAGGGTGCAGATGTTAATATTTTAATTTAATCATTTATAATTAGATAAACAGATCTTATTATGCCTAAGCATTCATTTGTTAATTTATACTTGATGAGATCATCTGCTTTTCTGAAAACTAATATTAATGCATATCTGTACAATAATAAGCATTATGTGTTATAATATACTACTCATATTACATGTGTCAAATAGTTTTCACAACATGCTTTAACGTACAACATACAACAATATTAGAAAACCAACTAAAGTATTGAATTGATGAGAAATACTTATAATCCAACTGTATAAGGTACTTGGGGGGTAATAATGCCTATCAGGTAATAAGGTCTAAGAGTAAAAAAAATAGGTTTAAAATCCCCGCATGCACACATGAATCTGTACACACTTATGTACATTAAGTGTAGACAAGTCCATTTCTCGCGGTTCCACATGCCCTGCAAAATTCGCATGAATAGTAAAAGATTGTTGCAAATGATTGTAAGTATTTTCTATATTAATACATTAAATTAAAAAGTTCGTTTAAACAATCTAGGTTTATTGTAGGTATTTCATTAAATTTATTGTTTATTTTTGTCGTTCTCAATATAAATATTTTCTAAAAAAAAATTTTTTAAATTATTGCACCTGCAGATTACAAGGCCTATCTATAAAATTTATATATAAATCTAATCTTCAGCTAACAAAGAATGTTCGTACTGAATTAATGAAAATGGAATGGCATTACTACGGTTGTGGAGAAGACAGACTGGCTGATATGAGGAAGTGCAGTCGATGTAGCAAGTGGAATCCCAGAAGAATGTGTCGGTCTATCAGCAGAAGATGCAGATGATTTCGAATACCCTAATATACGTTGATAATTAGATTAATTTTGAAGATTTTATCCTTAGGTTTTTTTATGCTACCGTAGTATAATAAGGCCTATTTATGTTAATTTTAAAAATTATTTTTGTTTGTTATTGATAAAATTTATCTTTTTTTTGTTTTAGTTTATTTATAAGATTCGGAGCGACAGATTGATAATACATTTTTTTGATTATTACTTATTTTATTATTTATTTTAAATTTAAGCTTAGCAGGCCTTATTCTTACTATATATTATGCAATGTGCCTAATATAAAGAAACACTTTGATAATCAAGATTAGTTTTCTATTTTCTTTAAGAATGATCTAACTGTACTCCCAGCAACGTGAAGACAACAAATTGTTTGTAAACTAGTGCAAGCATAAAGATAATGTCAATATAGCAAAGATACGTATTCTGACTTAAGTATTGTTAAGAGAGGTCAGGACCTTGGGTTAGGTCAGTCATGAACTCAAGTTTATTATCCTTATTTTTACATTTCGCGATTTGCAATAATACAAACAGCATAGGATGAACATAGCCGTTTTTGGAATCAGTCGACGGTGAATTATCCGTCTTTGTTTGTTCAATGGAAAATACGTATATTGTATATGTTTATCCTTTTTCAGACATCATTGTACTTGTTTTATTTACAGTAAGATTGTAAATAATTGGATAAATATAGTTTTGTGTTTTATTTGTCGTTTTCCATGTTTAATTTGTTGTTAGCAAATTCATGTTATTTGTAAAGTTTTATTTGCTTTTAATTCAGTTACAAATTGATGTTATTTAAAAAATGCGCAAGTTATAAAAATTTCAAGTATGATAAATAGAATATAAAAACAAATGTGAGCTTATGTAAATAATTTAAAAAATTATATATTGTTAAATATACAAAATAATAAAAATTACAAAACAAAAACTTTGAAGGACAATGTGAAAATTTTAAATAAAAAGATTTGTAATATAAATTTTACGAAACAAAATTTTTTGATTTTTTTTTTTTTTTCAAAAAATGCAATGATTTTTAAGTTGTTATAGTTAACGAATAAAATTGTTATAGTTAACGTATAAACTTCAAATAATATCTATAATTATAAATAAAACCATGAAATGAGATAAAAATAGTCAAAATTCATTTTTTATAGGTACATACAGTTAATTTGGATTAAAATGTTTTTGAAGAAATTTTTGAATCAAAATATTACAAGATGTAATTCTCGAGATACTTAAAGTTTAAAAGTCTTGACTGATAAAATCATATACTATATACCTCTTTTACATTTTTGATTAATTTATTTAAATCCATTGGTCCATTAATGAAGTAAGTTTTCGGAACATCCATTCCGAAAGAATTTAGTAACTTTATAATTTAATTGGCAATCAATCGTGGTTTAAGAGTTCTTTAATAACGCTGTGAAACTTTCCTCACAAAGTTCAATTGATTTTCGTTTAATTACATAGACTTATTTGAAAACACTCTTTTTCACTGCATTTTCATTAAAAATATATTGAAATAATCAATCATAAAATATTTATGACATGTTTTGTTATGATTTATTTTCAAAGTATATTACAGCCACTTTTATGAAAACAAATATAAAAAAATAAATTCTGTGATTTTGTTTTTTTTCAAGTCTTGATTGTTTTCAGCACTAAAATGGGGGGAAGCGGTGTTCCTCCCCGGGTTCAAAAACGAGGTAGAAGAGCTTGATGAAGATTAAAAAATGACATAAAGACTACAAAAAGGTCTTCACAAACTGCAGAAGGGCGTTAAAAGTAATTTTTAGGTGGTGCCAAAATTTAATTAACAACGAAAAAAACATTCCTCCCTAGGTACCAACTGTAGTTTAACTATAAACATAATTATTGTTTATTCAAATATAATTAAGGCAGTACGGTAATATCTTCATATACAACGGAAACATTTAAAAAAATATATATAATATATGAATCCTTTAAAATGACACATAGAGTTGAGTTCTATATTTATTTTATTTTCGTTCTTTCGTAAACGTATGTATAATATAATATATTTTAATAATATTATAAAATTGAAAGCTTTAATTTTGATGGTAAAAAATACCGATTTTAATATAGTAAATTAATGTAGGTACCTATACGTAATTTTATTATTTTATCCACGACTTATATATAATACATGTATTACATACGTAGTTTTTACTATATAATGCTATATATTATTCACAGAGGGAATAATGAATAATTTGAGAACTTGTGATTGGTGCACAAGCGGGTATAATGGTCATTATACCCGCTTGTGCACCAATCACAATTTTTCAAATTAAAAATACTATGGAAACAAAATACACAAACTGTAAAGTCTATTAAAATGAGTGAAACGTATCGGTGATTACATGCGAAAAATGCGATAGAAGCTAATAATGGTACAAGATAATTTCCCTAGTGGCTGTTTGCGGAACTAACGTTTGACATATACTTTCACAGCTGTGTGATATCACAGCGAGTTTATTGTAATTTTTTATTCTTTACAAAAATTATAGTACGAAGTAGTGAAAAAGACTATAAAACCTCTTCGCGAGTGTGAACAGTATTTTAAAAGTGAAATGTTGATGTGTAAGTGTTTCCTTTTTTATCATTATTCATATTCATTTCTACATGACGTTTTGTTGAAGCTTGCATTCCTTGTATTCAGTTGTATTTTATGAAAGTAATTCAAATAGTCGTGGATAAAGTACAGTATACTACTCGCAATAATGGCAATTATTACCTCGGAATTTCTTCTCCCTCGCCGCTACGCGGCTCGGTTCGAAAATTATCCTCGGTAATAATAGCTATCATTATTGCCTCGTGGTATAATATACTATAAATCTACATTTAATTAGATTATCAGTTATAAACTTTTCAATATCAAACGCATTTTCAATACAGACTAAATGCAAATTTATGGTGATATTGACAATTATGTCATTTTAACTCGTCCATAGTTCAACAAAGCACCCCTCATTTTGACCTGTACACAATTTTGACCGCATTTGATCGAAATCTATGACCATAAATAACAAAATGACGTAAACAAATGAAAAAGTAACTTAATTTGCAATCATACGTATGTTATCGTAAATTATTGTACAGCAGATATTGCATTGGTTTTTCACAATCAAAAAAATGGTGAGAGTTTTGTTAACACAGGCTTGAAAATACTCATGTTTATGATTTGGAAATTAACGTTATTAATCTATTGAATTGCGTTTAATGTATTCAGTGCTAGTTGTGAAAATTTGTTCATATACACAAAAAATATATATTCACTCATCATGTGTAATTTGCAATCATACACTGTAGACAATTTGTACCAATCAATTTTATTTATTTTCAAAAATATACATAGGTAATTATTAATTATAGTGATTATTGTATACTCACAATCAGAAAAAATACTATATTCTTTTTAATCTTTACAAATATTATATACACCTAATTGAAAGTACACTAATTGAAAAACAATTAAGGTAAATAAAAAAATAAAGCAAATAAAGAAGCGGCTAATAAAAACAGAACTATGTAGATATACATAGTTGTATTGTATACATACATTTTTCATAACAATAAAGTTTACATTCATATTGCTGAATTAATTACTCTCAGCATTCAATTATAAGGAAGAGCAACTATACTTGAACAATACATAAATAAATGTATTTGAAAAATCGACATCTGCTATGATATTTAATGACATAATCGATCCATATTAGATTAAACACTCCTCCCTTCCCCTCAACACACATTGACTTATCATCCTGTATAATGGTGCTGTGTCTGTCCATTCTGATACCATCAGCGATCCAATTGATCTGCATTATGTTCCTATACTCATAATAATTGATGTACTGATCATTCGATTCGTGATGAACGACTCTTTCCATTCATAAAAAACTGTACTGTTTTTTTAAATGGCTCTCGATGTTTTTTCTCTCGTGATATTTTTTAGTGCATATGGTTTAATCGAGGGTAGTTGCTTGAAGCAGGGGTACAGACTTTATCCTACTAATGGACCGTAATGTAGAATCTATTAATTCGTTATTAGTGAAAAAAACTAATAGAGGGTACATGGTTTGGTTCAATTTCGGTGAATCAAAAATTGATAATTTTTTTTTGCATTATGCTTTTAGAATAAGAGAGATAGAAAACGAGCTATATATCTACATATACATCTACTATTTAAATAGTATACATCATCTACAAGAAATCTCTAGAAAAGTCTATTAATCTGTAAAATTGTTCATGGTCATTTTTGTTCTATATGTTTTGAAGATTTTTTGTTTTGGTTTAAGGACATCATTTGCCATCGATTGGCACTAAAATAATCGAGGTGAATAGGTAATAATTACTTTTAAAAAGCTAATTTTATTGTACTATAATATAAATAGTTGTTGTCAATCAATGCCAATAAATAAATAAAAATCAAAGTTTTGTTATATGAAATAAATATAAAACTGCACACCGCAGTGGCGTAGATAGGGGGGGGGGGGTCAAGGAGATCAATCCCCCCCACGGGTCTACGAAAATTATAAGTTGATCAAAAGAAATTATAATACTACACGAATTAAGTTGCCAGATTTCTAAAATGCTCCGGCGGGGCAGTTTCGGACCTAGGGGGGGAGGGTAATTTTTAGGTTGCAGAATTTTTTAATTTTTTAACATACAAATAAATTCATCTACTAGTTATATACTTCTATATCAGTGACGAAGCGTCCATGGAAGCAGGGGAAGCAGTGCTTCTCTTACTTTATGGATAAATTAATACAAATCTGTGTTTTCAGTTAATAAATAATTTTAAAATATTATTAGAATATTCGTCATTGTGCGCAACTCAAACATTTTAATCAAAAATAGCATTTAAAATTAATTTACACGCTCAGTTATAAAACTATAATACCTCTACGTCTTATTTTCTTGTATTTTAGTCGATATTTGTATGACGAGTTGAAGTTCACTGCAGGAAATTTCACTAAAAAATTTAGAATTTTTGATTTCGTTAAAAGTATGTTTATTGTATAGAAAATGTCGTGAAAAGTTGTTTGTTTTAAACCGCAGGTCTGTATCTCAAACCGTTCTCGAGATATAGCCTCTCAAAGTTTTAGTTTTCTCAATTTTTTTGAGAAAAAAGGCCATAACTTTTGAACGCGTGGTCGGAATTGATTTTAGTTGACGGATTTGAAATCAGCGTGTCAAAATCTATACAATGACATGTATAATACCTTAAAACTCGAAAAAAAAAGTTTTACGAAAAATCGAAAAAATTCAAAGGGGTATACCTTAAAAAAATGTCGATTTTTGACCAATTTTTTTTTGTCGGATTTTAAAGTTTTATACATGTCATTGTATAGATTTTGACTCGCTGATTTCAAATCCGTCAACTAAAATCAATTCCGACCACGCGTTCAAAAGTTATGGCCTTTTTTCTCCAAAAATTTTAAAAAACTAAAACTTTGAGAGGCTATATCTCGAGAACGGTTTGAGATACAGACCTGCGGTTTGAAACAAACAACTTTTCACGTCATTTTATTTACAATAAACATACTTTTAACGAAATCAAAAATTCAAAATTTTTTAGTGAAATTTCCTGCAGTGAACTTCAACTCGTTATACAAATATCAACTAAAACACAAGAAAATAAGACGTAGAATCATTTAGTCACTATATAAATATTTATATAAGAATTTAAAAAAGTAAAAGCTTGAATTTAAGGTGTTTCATAACTAGTTTTTTTTGTTAATAGGAGGGGATTGACAAAATATGCTTCCCTTATTAAAAATTTCACGCCTCAGCACTGTTCTATATATTAAATAGAACGAAATCTATTAAAGTTTATAAATATTAGTTATAATATATATGAACGTGATGTGTTTCAGTGATAATTTACAGCAAATAATATATTTCTAATGATCATTACTAACTTGACATAAAAACGAAATTAAAAATGGTTATTTGTTGGTGAAGATTCAGGACAGAACAAGGAGGTATATTTACAAATTATATATTACTTTTTTGAATATTTTTCTTTGCATATGTATCTACTATATAACTAAAAACTCAAAGATATTTTTTTAACTCTTCTAGTATGAACAAAATCAACTTTTTTTAATATGCAATAGTTAGTACGAAAAGAGTCTAATAGAATTTTATTTTCAGCTTTTTAGTCGGTTTTAAAAAGGCAAATTAATTTGTTTAAACGTTTTTTTTTATATTTTTTATTATACATATACATGAAATGTATTGTATAATAAAGTATAGTAATCATGAAAAAAATCGAACTCGAGATTTTAACGGAATGACACGTATTGAGGGTCCCTGAACCAAAAATATGAGATTAAATACAAAGTCATATCCCCCCTCCCATCTCAAATAGCTATCTACGCCACTGGCACACCGTCCTCATAAAATAATATAAAATTGATATTATTCTGTATTTTCATTTTACTGTTTACTCGTTTTGTATCAAAAACCCTTTTTAGTCACAAATGAAAATTAATTTACACCTCAAATAGATTAATAAATCAATACAATTAAATTAAAAGATTAGTGTTGTAGTGGTATTAACCCTATCAGTGTATACAGATCCAATTATCCTTCTCTGACAAAAAATAAGTAGGTAGGTTCGAGTTACAAAAAACATGTAATTATCTTCTAAATGGTATTCATGTTCCAGCCTCACGAATTATCTCGAGACAAGACCAAACGTGCCCAACACGGATCTGTGACAGATTATACTTTATTTATCGCAAGAAAAAAACGTGCAACAAAAAATATAAACATACATTTAAACCAAGCCACACGTCTCCAGGCCCGGATGTCACTTTAAATTATCTTGTTTATTTTATAATATTGTGTGCATTATATTGTATTTAAATACATCTACTTGTGGTGCGTTTCAAACAAATATACATAATATTGTTAGTATTTTTTTTGTATGCCATTTGAGTTTTTTATACTCGATATACGAGTTTATTTTTTTAAGCAGTAATCTAAAAATTATCATAAATTATACTAATTACGTAGGTTTCAAAATACCTATTTATTTCTTCTATTATTAACCAAAGATAGTAATAAAAAAGCTCTAATGCATATCTGGCAATGATAATCATTTTCAACTATACATATTTTCCGTTGCTAATTATAAAAACATCTACCGTAAATATTTTAATTAATTAGCATAATATATGTAGCTATAAATATCAAATCTTTGGATTCAATTCTATTTATTACACAGCTACATAAAAAAAAGTGCGGAACCAAAAAATCAATCTATATAGCAATGTGCTATTGGTCGAGCATAGTCGAAATCCAATTTTTTTGAATTTTTAGCTTGCCAGTTTTTTTTTATTTGAGCTTGAATTTTGATTTAAGGTTGACTTTTTCCAATTTGGCTAAGCCTAGAATTCAAGCTCAAATAAAAAAAACTGGTCAGCAGAAAATTCCAAAAATTTGGATTTCGAATATGTTCGACCAATACTACAATGTTATATAGGTCGACTTTTTGATATTGCTCACTTTTTTGGAAAAATCCAATCTAAACCCAAAATTAAAGCTCAATTTAAAAAAAAAACTGGTAAGCAGAAAATTCCGAAATTTGGATTTCGATTATGCTCGACCAATACTACAATGCTATATACATCCATTTTTTGGCTCCGCACCTTTTTTTGTGTAGCTGTGTTTTAATTTAAAATAGATAAAATGTTTTTATTTACATACAAATTACATTTATTTAATTAACATTAAATGATTATAATTTCATGATAGATAATACATTATCCCCACATTTTATTATACGCATAATACAAATGACAATAATAATATCGAATAGACATACAAGTGAGAGTATCTGTAATCCGGCTCTGTTCATGTCGAACATGTGGTTAATGTTTACGGGTTGGGAGGCGTGGGCGGGCGCGGGTCAGGCCTTAGCGGGCCTCCCGCTTGGGGTCACCACTGCTGCAGCAAGCGATGCAAGTCGTGCCTTCGAGAACTCTTCACTTACAAGTGGACACAAAGTTCTCGTCCATGTCTTATTGCTCTCTGTGACCTGCATCTTTAATCAGCGTTTGTTATTATGTTATACATTTGCT
This sequence comes from Sialis fuliginosa, assembly GCA_961205875.1. Lineage (NCBI taxonomy): Eukaryota > Metazoa > Arthropoda > Insecta > Megaloptera > Sialidae > Sialis > Sialis fuliginosa. The sequence continues at coordinate 8,967,027 of OY540813.1, read as the reverse complement.
CTGTGCAAGCATGCTCGGATTGAAAATCTTTTTTATGGTGGTATTGTGTACCTATTATACGTATTAATTTAATAATATCAATGTAATTATTATAAAGAATAAAACTCAGGAAAAATAAGTATCCAAGGTAATTATTTTTAACTTAATAGATTTTGAACGTCTCGTATTTAAGTACCTATTAGATTTTATTTAAATAATAGATTTATTTTAGATTTTAGATTTATTTTAATAAATTAATAAAAAGTATAATTTAAAATACTATTATGCAGGCGCGGATCTAGGTTTACAATGGGGGGGGAGGGGCATGGACTGTGACATGAACAAAAGTTACTAAAAATAAACATGTTCAATTATGCTATAGCCAGCTTAGTGGCCCATAAGAAAAACTAAACTTAGGGCTTGTAACTCGGAAACTAAAATAATATAAAAAACTAAAATAATATAAAAATTTTAAATACACTAATCAATTCTACATAAAAAGTGCTTTAAGAAATCGTAAACAAAAAATACTATTTAACCAAAACTGTGTGATAGACACCCTGTAGATGATTTTATTTTAAGAAATAAATCGAAAAATAATATTTTTTACGAATTTCCAAAGACAGCATATAACAGACAACTATAAAACTGCGATTTGTAGTAGAGCTGAAAGCGAGCCGTGAATTTTTTGGATCGATTGTATATGATCATGAGTCAAAGTAAAACAATCGTGTGGTATGTGAGATATTTCGAAGATAAAATAATAACTTTCGGTAATTATAATTTGAACAAATACATATTTTATAAAACAAAATTTTCCTGTCTGAAATTTCAGAATAGCCGTACCTATATGTAGAATTTAATAATTTAATTAGTGAGCTTGAACGATAATTACTCACGCACCCAACTTTAGTTGATAACTCCTTTAGAGAATTGGTTTTTACTTATAAATTGATAAAAATTTCTTTATCCTAATATCAGGCGTTATTAATTTAAAATGCCCTGAGAAAATTCAGATTATAAATTATAATTAACAAAATCATAAATAATTATATAAGCATGAATACTTATACAACATATTTATTTCAGTTTATTTTTAATCAAATCTACTAACCGCAAATATTATTTGTTTTTTAATTGTTAGAAGATAATATATATTATATTTGAAAAGAATACAATACAACATATGGGAAACATAATTAAAATGCTATTTAATACACATATATTCTTTTAACGACTTGACTCATACAGTTTGTGATAGAGACTGTGGTTACACGTGTTACTGAAAGACACACAGTTGTTATTATATAAGAGAAACATAAATACACCAGATAAAAAAGAAGACATGGATCCATTGTGTGTCATATTCTTTTGACAATATATCATACAACTTTTGTGTTTTTTGTTTACATTTAAATAGACTTTTTGTATTAAATATCATTTTTCTCTGTATGATAAATTAACATGCGTGTATAAAAAAAAGTTCGACGTTAGAAAATATCAGTAAAGCTATAGCAGGCTTCTAATAAAGAGGTTATCGGTTCGATTTATACTTACAACAAGATCTACGAAATTAATTTTTTAACCTCCCAGTATAAGGTTTATATGTTTATATGTTTCAAGATCACTAATGTATGTTTACACTATTTTCAAAAAGATGTGTGTGTGTACGTACGTATGTGCGTGGTCATTTTTTACGGCACGAAATCTCGCAAATAAAAAATTATATTGACTACGTTGGGATGCCAATCGAAACGTCTTGACGTTAATATGATCTGAAAGAAATTTCATGAAATTCAATCTAGACATTTTTTGTTTGGACAAAAAGACTGCAAAAACTAAATTTCAAAAAATTTTGAAAAAGATCTATCCGTTCTAATTTGTTTTTATCAAATAACATTTTATAGTTTTTTTTAATAGTGAAAAACAATAAATAATCTGTATTCAAATATTGATATAGTCATACCATGCTGGGAAGTTGGTAGTGTGGACCTCAAAGGTCGCACTTAGTTACAAAATCTTACCCTACGGCTTGTTGCTATTTGTATTTCTATGTTTAGACCTTGAGTAATATCAATTGTATAAAACATTAATCTTTCTTCTACTCTAAAAACATAAATTACAAATATTTAACAAAATAAGTAGATACTTCAAAAATAATATGAAATTCATATTATTACACTCAAATAACTATAATAAATATTTTTGGTTCAAGCAATTGTACTGAATTTTCTAATTATTCTATGAAAAAAAAATCAAAATGTATAAAGAAACAAAATTATAAGTGATACATACATCCTTATTTATACCTTATACATTATATTTTCACCTTTCTAGTGCAACTAGAGAATAATTGCTGGCTTTTACATAAATATATAAAAAATGTAAATAAATATATTTTCATTGTAATATGCGATTTTTTAAGATGGAATAATGTAAAAGGGAACAATGAACAAGAAAAAAGTTGCTGACTCCTGTACTAGACAACGCCGATTTGGAAAAAAATATACTGATTTCTTCTTCAGAAAATCTGATAACATAACTTAAGTAAGTTCCTTACCATAATATTTTTCCCCAGTTTCACTTAAGTCCGTTATTTTTCCAACAGTCTTGTAAATCTCCAAATGAACCAACCAGAGCCCAGCATTTGCAATTAGTCCTTTAAGTTTTACCGAAAGTTATAAATTAATCATCACTCTTTCATAAAAATAAAAACATTGTATGTTAATCCAGAAATCTGACACAAACATTATTTGCTAAAGTTTGTACAAAAAGTGCAACTAAATCTATTTCTAGACGTCATTTAAATAACTCATGTGATTATTTCTACGACAGTGCACCAGCGATAAAAATGCACGTGAACGTTTGAGTGACATTTTAACAATAAACATGTCAGCCACGGCTTATTGCAAGCACTTCGAGTTCACACATGCATTACATCTGATACGTGTGTGTTACATTTTTATTGTTATTTGCGATGGACACATTCTATATAAACAATATCTGAAACAAAGACTTTATGACCAGCTGTGTTTTAATCGTTCCTATAAATGTCACACCACTTACGCGTATTGCGTCGTAAATGTCGCATGGTACGCATGCGCGTGTGACGTCATCGTAAGTGTGTATCAACTTGAAAAGTAACACAGTGGTAGCAAATTATTATTATTTATAATTTGTGCTAATATGATAAAAAACAGATGTTTTCAATTGATATTTTACTATCTAAAACTAACGTTGGCACGTGAGCCTAGATTTATTCAATTATGTCGAATTATTCTAATAATTTCAGAAACCGATAAGGAATTAATGAAACCACAAAAATCATCAATTAATTAAAACGAAGCTTTATATAGTAGATTTTCCTTACTGCCAATGTTAATATTGTGGTGCAATGAGTTCTACTAAAAAAACAGTCAAGTGCGTGTTGGGCACGCACATGATAGAGTCCCGTAGCCATTCTCTCTACGATTTATAAAAAAGAGTTATTCCAAAATATTTCATAAACTATTTTTGTTATAATTTTCATTGTACTAATTAAAAACTACATTCTGAAATTTTCTCAGATTTTTTTCTGATAACCACATTGAAAAGCAAATATATCGTGACTAAAGGGTTAAAATTAAAAGTAATTTGATATTTCTTCTTGCATTTTAGGAAACTCATGTTATAAATTAACATGTGTATGAATTAGAGTAGATATTTTACCCCAAAATTTTGAAAAAACTGAAACTTTGAGAGGCTATATCTCGAAAACGAGTTAAGATACAAACCTGCGGTTTGAAAATTTCAACTTTTCCACATCATTTTCTATACAAAAAATGCTCTTTTAACGAAACATAAAATTCAATATTTTTTAGTCATATTTCATGCTTCGAATTTCAACTTTCCATAGAAAAATCAATTTTTAGATAAGAAAATTATAAAAAACAGTATGGAACGTCTACTGTAAAATTTGCAATACTAAACAACAGCAACGTAGAACAAAACGTTGACAAAACTCCAAACACATCACATGTTCTTGATGTCATCATTATCAGTGCAGGGAATCTCGAGGACATTTTGTTGACCTCTGACAAAAGAAGTTGGAACGTAATGATTCATTTGGAAATACTAATTACATGTGTTGATATGCACAAAGGGGCATGACCTCTTTTGTCTGTTCCGGAAACAACAATCGCAAAACCTCAAAGAGTGATTTCTCTGAACGTAGTATATCACCACCACCACCTACCGACCACAATTGAGCGCTGTGCCGCCTTCAGCGTTATTTGCATTTTTATGGGTTCCTGTAATACGGCTCTTGTTTTTTACTGAATCATTTTCAGGAGAATTTTCGTGCAGACACAAATGCATTTCCATTTATATGTTGCAATAACAGATTTATACGGTACTTTCATTTTTGTTTAAAGATGATACATGCTATTTGGACATAAGACGTGTTTCCTGGTCTTCATGGTCAAATTTAATTACAAGTTTCAATTAAACTTTTTAGAAAGCCGCGATTCTATATCTAGAATACAAAAATAATCTATTTGTCGTTTAAATACATAAATTGCAAGGAATAGAAAAAAACATTTTATTAAATAACTATTAACTATTTTTAAATCATGCTCTTGAAGTAAAGTATCTATTCTATAGTATATACTTCGCAGCACAATTAACACCTCTTTGAAAAATAACATATTATTATTTTTTAATGCTGTAAAAATAGGATATTAAAAATGTATTTCATTAAGATACTTTAAAGTATTCTAAATGTGGCAAAAACAGTTATATAAATGTATTAAATTTAAGATAATAAAATTCTCTACCAAAAACATTATTTTATTTTTCGTCAGATCCGTATTTCAACGAGTAATGACTGTCTAAATTTTATAAAAATACCTATAATTGTCTAATTTAATATTTTTTATTAATGTTGTATTTTCATTGAAATACTCGATCAATAATTATAATAAATTCAGACAGTCATTATTCGGTGAAGTGTGCATCTGACGAAAAATATGTATAGGATCTTTTTATTAGAGAATTTTACTATCTTTAATTTTATATGTAACTGTTTTTGCGCACATGAGACGTAGGAGTGTGAGTGAGAGGGCAGTAAGACCGTGCAGAGTAGAAAAACCCACTTGGTTATTAATTAAAATAAAGGTGGTTGCCGGTAAAAAATTTGGATTGAAGTATATATTATTAACATCAATTTAAAGATTTAAAAAAAGTTATATAATATGAAAACATTAGTTTTAAACTATTTTAAAGTATAGATTTTCATGATTGAAAATACCTAAATACAAAGTTTTATGAACGTTTAAAAAATTATAAAAAATAAAGAAGTACAGTTACATGTATGAGTGTAAAGACTCTTTTTTATGTGAAAAGGCTTAAAGATAATACAAAAAGATGTTTGATTTCAAAACATGTTTTTTTTATAGGGCCTTTTCGCGGTTTAAACAATGTCCGAACGAGGTATCGACTGGCACCATGCACTTTTATAATCAGGCCAACCTCCCCAATAAGATAAAATTTACTGCTCTATTTTATTCTGGTCTATTTGGTACCTATGTACCTTTTGCTCAAAAATACAAACAAGGTACTGCGTCGTTTTAGAAAATATAAACAGTTCGATTAAAAACATCATTAATGTATACTGTATGAAAATGTAATAATTTATAGCGTTAATACTTTCATCATATAGATTAAAACGGTGCACTAATAATTCCGATTATTTTTTATTTCATTTTTGTTGACACAAACATAAAAATTAATTCTTTTAAAACACAACTCAACCATGCAATAAAAGTACAAAAAAATGATGCGCGCGTAGTTAGTATGACAGTAATGTAATGAGACTTATGAAAATCATGCAATTATTTTTAAAATGGACGTAAATTAGAACAAGTGTTGACAGATTTATGCGATGCGTAGTTATACAGCTCTTTGTTTACTATGAAAGAAGAGAAATGACTCTATGGAACGCAACCATTATTACTTCAATGTGTCATTTGGATTTAATATATTTTTTCTTTGAACATCAAATATCTCTAATGTCATTTCGTATATTTATAGGTACGTTGAAGTTATTACAAAACAATTGTTTGAACAATTTTCTTGTCTTCTCTTGAAATTCTTTATATAACGAAGCGTAAAAATAATTATGAATAATTGATTTTCCAGTGTTCACTGACAATACCCTGTAGATTTTATCTTCAATTGTCGAAAGGAAATTTGACTAATTTTGTGAAAACAATTATCTTTTGACAGATGTTTCTATTTTTAAATTCAAGATAGTCATTTGTTAGTCAAATTAATGAGGAAATAATAAAACAATTTTATTTTGTTAACAGATTATACTCATCATTATAAACTATATAAAAATATTAATATTAAAAGAATGCAGAATACTTTACATATTATAAAAATGAATTAAAAATATGTACTTATAATTTACGGTAGACCATATTTTATAATATGGTCAATTGCATTTTCATAAAATATATGAACTACGTACATATCAAATAACATAGATTCTCTATAGATTTATTAATATATATATATGTATTATTATATTATAAAGCTTGGTATAAAGTTCATATATACTTTAAATGAAAAAGTAAGTACCTACATATACTTAATTTGTATTTGTGTTATTATATATTTATAAAAATAATAAATTAATATTCTTTTATTGTGCGTAATAAAAATTTTCCGAAATATATTTCGTAGGTTTTATCTACCTACAAATAATTAACTAAATACAAAATAATATAAATGTTTTAAGAAAATTTGAAATATTCCAAGAAGTACCATTAATACGATACTTACAAGCGTTGTGAGGAACATTAAAATAAATACGCCTATTTTAAAGTCGCTTTGATACAAAATAATTGTCAGATAAAGTAATCAGATATGATTGCATTATTGTTTTGTTTTGTTTCATCAAAAGGCGTCGACACGCAAGATCAAGAGGTTGATGACTGAGGCCCGTCTTCGACTAACTGCACAATTTAATCATCCTGGTTCACAAATACACGTGTTTATATGTGTATTATAATGACTTCGGCACAAAACATTTGTTTGTGTTGATATGTTTCTGTTTATATGTAACACATATTTATAGAATGTTTGTGTGGTTGCTCATCAGGCATTTACATTAAAATCGAGAGAATGTGTTAAGGAAGAATGTTGTGTCATCGGGATAGTTTATGATTTAGTTAGTGAGAGTAATTATAACTCTTTAACAGTTGTGTAAAGGGACTTTCACAGGGGCAGATTAATATGTATTTTCTTTTTCAGATTTCTTCTCTGAAAAAACAGTTTAATATACTTTCGAATTTATATTATTTATGTTAGATCATCGCCCCTTAAATTATCGTCGCAGTTTTTGATTTTTACAATTTTATAATAGGTACCTAAATAAAATAATATTTTAAAGATAAATCAATACAAATGCAAACAAAATGGTGAAAATAAAATAATAAAAATGTTTTTTTGCGCCTGTAACATTTTATTACAAAGCAATAAAACAATAATTATTGATGTACGGTTTTTTGTATTCCAAACTTGATATCTTGCATTAAATGAAGAGTCTCGATAAAAATGACAAGTATATTAAAATAAATCATCAAAATTATTAAATTTAACACATAAATATGACTATAATAAAGAAACAAAAATTGACTCGTGTAAAACAACTCTAGTATATGCATTAATATTATGACGAACATATATTGCGTGCAATTTTCAAACTGTTTATTTTGATTAATTAGAGTAAATCTTATTGCGAAACACATAATTCTTTGTGAATTTAACTTTGTTTGTTAAACTATGTTAATTATGGGAATTCCTTCTTCAGTCTTTATTTTAAATTGATTTTTGGAAAAAGAAACTATTAATTCTTTATTTCTTAAGTTTAACGTTCTTTTAAAATTCTCGAATATTATTATTTAATATGTAATTTAAAAATCATGAACAAAATAAAAATACTTTCGTGTATTACATTTTGTTGAGTTTTTTTTCCAGCGATATGAAGAAAGCATTTCACATATTTGTAATATAAATAGAAATTTTAAACCCATATTTTATTATATTGTTATCGTGATATATGTATATAAAATTGTTTATATGGGAAATAGAGAATGAAAGATAAAAAAAAAATTAACTGATATAAAAATTACGAAAATAATTTTTACATTACTCTTATTAAATATTTCTAAAGAAATTTTTAGATTTACTGATTGTGAGTAAACTAATAAGATTAGAAATTGATTCTACGCATTTAATATTACTTGCATAAATGATAAATAATTTATTTCACTGATAACATTGAAAAGGAAGTAGAAACATTTCTAATAAGTATATATTTACTTAACCCATTTAATAAAATAATTTCACAAATATGATTTCAACCAGTTGCGAAATAATTTTTTAAATAATTTTCTTTTTCTTTGTACTTATAAAAATATAAATTTCAAAAATCCAACTTTATTTTAATTATTTAAATGATATTGCATCATATTATAAATTATTACAAAAAATTAAAAATAAGTTTTTATTGGTTAATTGCATCCAATTAAATGATGGAAGGTCACTATTTTATGACTACAATTAAGATATTTTTAGTAATAATCGTGGCTTATCATTTTTATACATTAATGGCAATTATTTAGATGTTAATTATGAGTAATTATTTCCAATTATCATAATACATATATGCGAAAGTAAACCATAAATATTATTTTTAAAGTTATGTTATGTACTGTACTTATTGCTATGTGTATCATTCAATAATTGATTTTTAATATTTTTTAAAGATAATTTGTTTTCTATTTGAATAAAATATATTATATGTATTGTTGGATGGTAAACAGAAATGTATTGTGTATTCATATTTTTTTGATTATTTTAAGTTTTAATACATGCATTGTTGTATATACAATAGTAGTTCAAATTTGATTAACCTTAAAAAAAGTGTTATGGTTATGATATATATATATATTTTAATGTTTATGTGAAGTACTGTTGTATTCAAAGTGTTATTCTAAATATGTACTATAGGTAAAAATTTAGGTTACTTTGAAACATTAAAACCAACTGTCACGAAAACCGATATGACTGCACTTCCAATCATATCCAACAAATATGATTTTCTTGCAAACAAATCAGTGAATAAATATTTACAAAAAAATCCTGATAAATAGGTCAGTACAACACTCGAAGGTTTCAAATAAAGATAAGAAAGAACATATGAAACATATCAGCTTCAATATAACATAATGAAATTCTCAAGTGGCTAAATGTTTATCCATGAGAAAATACATAATATGCGATTTATCTCCGCATAGTAAAGTTGTGTATCAACAAGTTGGTATGAGTAATATTTTTTTCTTGACAGATCGGCCTTGAGCGCTAATCTAGCTATTGACTGCCATGTCGCCGAGCAGTCTGCCAGTTCTAGAGTCATCGTTCCATATTTTGTAGGGTGAGTGTACCTAAAGACGGTCTAATGTCAAATTACTCAAAATCGGATGAATTTAATACAAAAGAATTGAATGCACCATGGTCTTACAATTATATGGCTTTTGGGTAATAAGGCTTTTATAATAAAATTATTAAATCAGTCGAGAAATATTTAAAAATCAATTTAATTTTTGTTGGTAAATATAAAATTATATTAAAATTAGTATAGTTTCTCTGCATATATAGAGAGAAACATGAATATATAATATTTTAATCTACTGGCACATTCTAATGTTTTATAAAAACTATTAATTAAAAATAAAATATAAGCTAATGTAACCCACAAACATGTTTTACATTATTTCATATTTTACATTAGTAATGTTGCCACATTTACCCTATCTGAATGTTCTATCTTCGTTTCGACACGCTATGTTTTTATCGTATTATGTGTCATTTGATTTTTGCACGTGCACTCATAATTTTTTGTAAATGTGTATTTTGTTTCGTATTCCTCTATATAAGTACCTACTCATATACATAGTACATATATGGAATAAACTTATTATATTTACAGAATTTGAATTTGCTTGAGAAGCAAAAATTCGCAATTCAAATTATATTTATAAATGTGAAATGCTTTGTCTACCGTTTTAGTAAAAATCGTATATCTAGTGGATAATCTAAAATTAACAGTTCTTATTGTATTGTAATAGTTTTGCAAGTTGTAAAAAGTGATATGATAAACATAGTATATGTACGTGATATGTTTTTATTAATAAAATAATAGACTAAACAAATACGTATACCTATAATTATAAACACATTCATTGGATATCGGTGACTTATATATTTTCACTTCAACTTAACAATATTTATAATAAGTTAATGAAACTACATTATTATACTATCATAAAATTAATAAAAATCAAACAATAATATAATTTTATTTTTTCTACACTCTATAGACACAAACACATATTGTTATTTTAATTATTATTTCAATATATGTTTAGTTTAAATTTACATAGGAAAATTATAGTTTACAATTCTTAAAATATTGTTTCTAGTAATAAATAATTTATGAATTGATATTTCTGAATAATCTAGAAGTAAAGCAAACAAATCGATAAATATATTTAGGAACTATATGCGCCTCTAAATAAAATCTTATATATTTGACGATCGCCACTTTTTTATAATTTTTCTTATTATTTTTGAAAAAATGTTTTGATTACAAAATCGATTAAATACATACATAATTTGACTTTCCAAATCGATTTTGAATATAATAATGATATTCATATGTTTTAAATATGATATATAAGTTATTAAATTATATAGTTTTTATCAAAATAGAAATAAATAACCGTGGAATCCATGTTAGATATTTATATAAAAAATTACATAATACTATTTTCCTCATCGAGAAAATAATACAGACACCTTTGTTTGTATAATTAAACAATACTATAAATATTTTTTACATAATAAAACGTAAGCTGATACTGTAATAGTAAATAATTTTAAAAAGTGACTCAATAAACAAAATAGAAGATATAATGTGTATTTTGTCCTTTCTTTGTTTCGATAATAATGTGATGCTAGCAAAAACTTATCTGTTACTCATCTAGTGCATTCGAACTGGAACACCTGGGTGATAATTATTCAATTATTATGCTGTTGCATTTATTACGTGCAATTATTAACATGATTCAACTAGGTATTAAAAGAGGAAGTAATACAGTGTTTATTTTAATATAACATTATCATTATAAATATTCATTTTTATTTTTATGAAAATAGTGTTGTACTGAAAATTATGAGGTTTAAAGAATAATTGCACAGTTATTACTTTACTTCATTTTTATAATGAATTTATTTGTTTTTTTCATGTATACATGATGCTTATTTCTTTTTTTATTTCTGGAGACAGTAATATGGTTACCTTTTTAAAATTTTTTTAAATATCAAAATTATTATTTTAATATCAATTTTATAATTAACTGTTAGGTGTCGAATTTGTAAAAAAATACCCAGAAATATGAAATTTATCATGAGAACAAAAATAATGAACTTTCAGTAATAATGAAAATTAATTGAGGCATTAATATTCTAAAAAGGTTCTTGATAAATATTTCCGTAACTATAGTAAAGTAAGCAGAATTCAAATTTTTCAGTTTAATCCGATATAACGTTATATTGAACGTTATTATATCTACACAGGAAAAAAAATACTTGAGGTAAAACAATCCTTGTTTTATATAAATTTATTATTGTTTCTCTTTAAAGAAATATTGTCAGACAAAAACAATTCACTGTTTGAAACAATATTTCAAAAACAATTTTTTCTACTTTTTATGCGTGTAGAATACATATTACAACGATTTTTATTCTATGAATACGGAGATTCAAAATAAACATTAATAGATTTCATAATTACTTTCAAATAATCCGAAGAATATTTGATTAATATTATTCAACAGGATATTCATTTAACCACAATGACTTGCAGGGCAATTTCAATAAAGGAAATATTTTGATTGAACCAATAATTAGCCTTATCTATTGTGTTAATGTTTGACACATTTCTTTAATCAGTTGTGATATTTAAACAAAAGCACACCATATTTCCGCTACAGCGATTCGAACCAAGACTATTCGGTATTGAGAAATATTCATGATAAGAATATATGACTAAATCATTTAAGTTGAATATCTTTATATTAGATAAGAGAACGAATGTTTACGGTAGGGCAGTGACATAGCTAATTTAAAAATATTGGATTTTTCCTAACCTTGCCGAAAATATTATTCGAACCGGCATAACACGAGATTGTCTGAAAGAAAATTATAAATTGCTATATCTGATCTTATACAAAGCCAATTTTTATATTGGTCCAGTTTTAGTGACGTTTTAATGATAGTTTCATTACCGTTCATTTCAAATTTGATATTAGTTTTGATTGTCGAATATGAAATGGGCATTTAGGGTAATACGATTCCATTTATAATAGTGTAATACAATCACTTTTATCCGTATTAATATTTTATAGAATGTAATAAAATACTGTATCTGTGCACATTTCATATATTTATTTATTAAAGCTGCATGTCAGAACAAACCTTTTTCTGACGACGAGGTATGTACACGTTTTTACTAATTTTATTCATTATATTCTGGAAATTATCTAATTATTGTTTATAATAATGTTTTTTTAATGTACATGTGCTAATATTCCGGGGGATCATTTTATACACGTGGGTATCCAAATAATCCTTTACTAGATTTGGAAAAAAATAATTTAAAAAAAGTTTATATATTAATGCTGGATATGAAGCTAGACACAATATAAATGTACACGTTTGTACCTGTGCTTATAAAAAACCGAACAGGATACCATGTAAAAAATCAACAGGAATAAGTAAGCTGAAATGTTGTGTATTATTGGTTCGTGCTTTATTCCAATATACGTACATTATATAAATACATAGTACCTATATAGTAAATACATATATTATATACATGTCTGGCATACAGGTGATACCAACACTAATTCACGTAATGAATATTCATAGCAGCCAACGACTGTTTGAAATGTTTTCACTAATTTGCCACCGCCAGTGAGTATTCCACATACACAAACATACTTATAATATTTGTACAAAACCATCAATATCCCATTTAACTGTGACCTCCTCAATAAATCATATCATTGCGAGGAGAGTGCTTTACATGTGTAGAGAGACACACCGCACTAATTCCATCTATCATTCACCACTGTCAATAATGTTCACTGCTGTTATATACATACATAGCCAACGTATGTATTCCACTAGTTTTGATATTACCTACATGTATATATTTTCAATTTGTATGTTTAGTTTTATGAAAATGTACTTATGTACAAATATATGTGCAATTTTTTTTATTGTTTTGAATTGTAATTTAATTTTTATGCCATTTTGTACCCACAATATAGAGATCATATTTATTATTTTCCTTATTACATGTATGGATAGTATTGATATTCCATATAAAGTTAGAGGTACTCTCATACATACCTACAAATACATTAGGGTGTGTCAAAAAAATGAACATTCGCTCTCGTTACGAAATAAGTTAGTTTATGACCTAAAATAAATTCTCGCCAAAGATTACCCTGTAGTTCAGTTTTAAGAGGTGCCGCAAAGTGGGGTCCCGTTTCTCATTTGAATGAATGATTCTTTAGTACTAAAGTAGAAGATAAAATTCTCAACAAAAATGTCAACAAAGTTATAACCTTCACAGTTCAACGTATCAAAAGTTCCAGACATTATAAGTGATTTATTTGAAGGCTCTCACAACTAAATTATTGTTTTTATAAAAATAGGTTAAATGTTAATTTTATGGAAAATTTAATTCTCTATAAAAATAGTTCAGAGAAGTGTAAATGCAATGAGTTGAAACCTATAAGCGTTTTAAATATTTACTTTTTTACAAAATTCAGCATTTTAACGTCAATATATAAATATCAATTAAATAGTAATATTATAACCCTACTACTGAGCTATCAGAAAAATAAAAACCCAGCCGACAACTGGCATTATTAGAAAATATTTTTTTTTCTCTACAAAAAGGCGCCCTTACATTTTTTTCCATTATCATGAATCAGTAATACCAACTTTAGTACTAAAGAATAATTTTTCAATGTTATTTAAATGGGAAACGGCACTCCCTTTTGCGGTATCTCTTAAAACTTAACTCCAGGATTATCCTTCAGCAAGGATTTATTTTAGGTCATAAACTAACTTATTTCGTAATGAGAGCGAAGAAAAAAAAATATTTTGATACACCTAATATACATACTTACAATTTGATAAATGAGCTTTAATTTGTATGCATAGACTGTTCTTCTCAGATTTAATTTACATGAATCTGATCTTTTTTATAATATTTATCTGTTGTTTGCTCATCCATCATAGATTATGTCAAAATACATCCAAACTTATATCATAAGTGAATGACTGGCTGGATAAAGAAGTACCCCAGAAATACGATTAATATAAATATAATATTTAAAATGATAAAATATAGAATTAACTGGAATTAAAAAACTAAATATATTTTAATATCCGATGGAAACAATTACTGTTTAAATACAATTTAATATATTTCATTTCAGACGAAACTGGATAAATTATATAATATTCAAATTTATGCAAAGTGGCTTTTCTTACTCTCCTGAACATTATGTAAAATGAAGAATTTATGTATAAGAATAATTGAATTAATCATTTTACAGCGATATTATAAAATAATTAGAACAAAAATGGAAACTCGTAAATACTACTTTCTGATCAAACTGATATTCGAACACGCATTCACGTCTCGACGTTAAAAAAATGTTATAATTTTCTTTGAAACAACCTTTAATTCTATAGAAATGACGTGACAGAATTGAACATAACTGATGACTTTGGGAATTTTTAGCATCGGAGAACTTATTGACATACAAGTGTAGTTAAATGACTGTGTCTACGTGATTTATATCGCATACAATCGCTGTAGTATTTAATTAAACTTAGATTGTTTAAAAATTATATGTTATTTACTAACTCATGATAAATTTTTTACTTTTCATGCTATATTATCTTATCGATTATTTTACAATTTACATAGTTGAATTTAAATTTATATGATTTAACATTACATTTATAGAGTTCTACTCCCAAAAAAGTGTCAAAATAATTGTTTAAACTCATTTTACTATAAGTTGTTTTAAAATAAATACCTAATTGATAAAGTATCGACATTTTTGAGTATATTGATTACAAAACATCAATCCATATATATTTTACGGGGTGAGGAATAGCGGTTGTTATTTTGACAGACGATTATAGTTGACACAAACACTAGTTCAACATTAATACAGTCCCAAGTTCAGTGAAGCAGTATCTCCAACGTGATAGGATATATTTGAAACGGTGATATTTCTACCGGTATCGAATATTTATTACAGATTTATGCGCGATGAATTAAACATTGTATATATTGTTGGCAATCCACCGCTCCGATATATCTGTTGTACTCATTGAAGTGAGAAATATGATCAGCATAAATAGTCTACGGGCTATTGTCGTCTCACTCGGACGTGACGCCCGATTAATTCTTTTACACAGCTCAATATTATTTATGGATATATTGTCGATATGGAAAGATCTCAGCGAACATGCATTCTTGTTTTTATAAGGCGAAAATAATTCATTCCTTTGAATGTTTTCGCACACAATTTTATCCTTGTAAGCTAACGTATGTTATATGTGCATAAGCTTAAAATGGAATCAGTATTTTTGTAATAAGAAAGTTGATTCAATTTATTATATTGAATATTTATATATATGGATACTTTACAAATGCATTTATATTAACAATTATGTAAGATAAGTCCATTGTATCTCAGTATATTTTTTTAAGTATGGAATTTTGATGGCATTTGTTTAGGCAGTAAAAACTATAATATTTTTGACATTGATAATTTATTGCAAATTATATTAGTTCAGAGAAGAGAAGAAAAAAATTACCAAAATGATTTCTATTGTGATGAATACAAACGAGTAAAAAGGCAAAAATATTATAGTTACATAGTTACTAAGATGTACATAATAATTACTATTTATCTTAAGATAAATAGTTGTTGAATAGTAAAATAGTAGCAAATAGTTGAAATTGGATTTACTCAATCAATTGAGACAAGCCATAAAATACAGTCATTGCAGTTTTCGCAATGGTTTGAATTTTATTTTTCTAATATATTATTATGATCCATGTATAATTATTTCAATGAAATTCCTTATATGCGCCTGAAATACTATAAATAGCACTTGCTATAAACGTGTATTTTAGCAATATAAATTTTCCACTAACTTTATGATTAACTTCCATACTGATAATCATAAATATTGATATAATGGTCTTGATTTGCAAGTGACATTTATAGTGCATATGTTTGAATAATACAAACGCAAGTGAATTTTCCATTTCAATGTATATGTGTATGATATACGACACTATTAAAATACAAATAATATGTTTTATTTGAATATTATAATGTTTATTGCAATAATATGTTATTTATATTAGTATACATTTTCTTTATGATATTAATTGTACAATATATTCGTAGCATACCTCTATTAATGTCATAAAATTGATGGTAAGATATCTTTATACTTAATTAATAAATTAATTAAATATTTTTTCCTGTTAGTAGGTAATATATAATCATTAATATGGTATTAAATCACGGTACACTTTGAAATACAATATCCATTTATACTGATATAAAATCTGAAAAGATTAACTTGACAAATATGTAATTTATATTTAATTCATTTGCTGTCTCCAGTCACTGATAAACAATGTACCTCCCACTAACTATAATGGATAATTATTTTAGAAAGATTAATAGTTAAAAATAAATCTTATAAAAGCACAATAGCTCTAAGTATATTGAACTAACTTTCAAGATTAACGTGTGCGATATATGTGTGTTCCATAATTCAGGGTGTCCATAAAATTGTTTGAAGGTTGCCATTAAATTTAGATTAATATCTTCACGGATCAAGTCCTATAACGTAATATTCAAATTATTCAAATGACAAGAGTAGAGTTTGTATTATTAAGTTTAGAAGTTTCCGCAGTTCGAGTCTGTCGAAGTATGAAATTGGATGTAATATTGTACTTCCAAATTATTTGTTTCCTAATCTATTTAAAATCTTCGTTTTACATATAATTATGTTTCTATTACTTGATTTCAAATCATTTTGTTTGTATGGTTACGTGTACTTTATCGACACTTACATTTAATACTTTTTTTTTCTATAATACGTCCGGTATATTTTTTATCAAATATAATCAGTAAGTTCCGGATTTTGATTGAATTGAAAAATCTAAAAGTGTTATTTAAGATAGTGGTTTTAATTAATGTTAATATCAAACAATTCAATCTTAATAACTAAATATTATAATGAATACTGTACTGAGTAATTTTCCATACATTACAATTGCTATTTTTCGAATAGAAATATACACGTTTATATTATAATAATTTATAAAAAAAATTGAATTGTATTGTGGATACAAAATTTGTTTTAAGTACTTATTCATTTCATTTTTTATGATTTTCGTACAATATTTTATATTAGGTATATATAGTGAGACATATTTTTACAAGAAATAAGTATTTGAATGAAGTATAATAATTCGATAAATATAATTTATGTTGGAAAAATTATAGTAAAAAATCTCAAGAGAACGAATATAAACGCATACAAATTATACAAACAGTACAAACGCAAATAAACACTATAAGTTTATATGTATTTACTTTTGCTACTGACACGATATTACCATATAAATGTTGTAAGACTATAGATAATTTAATTAATTTTACACGATCTATACAAACTACACTATAAGTTAATACCAGTCAATAGTTCGTCTTTAATAATAAATTATTAGTATATTGTAAAGTTGTATTCCCTTATTCGGTACAGTTACATTTGCAAATGGCGTGTGTCATTTGTTGAGAATTTTTTGCAGGAAGTCGGTTCGATCGTCGTTTTTCCAAGGCCAGTTCGACTGCAGTAGTGTGCAAGGCCAATGATTGCAAAACCCAACACCGCCTATCGTTTGTACAACTTCATAAATGAGTTTTGAATTTCAATTGCATATATTAGACTCGCTGGTAATTTGCCATTCATTCCTAATGCGCATTGAGATGGTTTTTTATACACATGTAAATTATTTTACAATTATTGATACTGCAATTTATACATTGGGTATTAATAACTTATGATTGTTTTCATACAAAACGAGAAATATATAATTTTATACTATACAAGAATAACTATATATTTTTTACTTGTTCTCTATAGAGAACAAGTAAAAAGCTATAGATAGCTTTTTACATGTCGTTGGAAAGATGATTATATGCTGAATTCGTAGACTTTTGTAGTTCATTCGCTAAGGAACTTGTCTTATATTTATTAATAATTTTAAAATATCGATATGGAGAACCATATAGATCATAGACCCCCCCCCCAACATTTTTTAAAAATTTTAATTTGTATTAATTTGTATTTTTTCGAAAAATTGACCTGGTCCTTCAAAGTTGAAACGTCGTAATACATTTTTTTACTCAAATAGATTTACACACACATATTATTATAATAAGTATGCTAGAAGATTTTTAATAGCATTTACATTTTATTTTATTTGCTGTTTTTATTTTTAAAGTAGAAATAACCTGTACCGAACAAACGACAAATACTTACATAACTATTCCAAACTAAACATCTAGAATAGTGTCTAGATAGTTATAACATTATAATTTGTTACAATCAACACCATCGATTTGTCCAACATTATAAACGAACACTGAGTAACAATTACATACATTATATTTGTAACATGCTACTTCACGAGCATGCAATAAAGACAGATTTAGCACACGTTTATTATACAAAAGTTAATATCCAGTATATGTCGATTTCATGTCGGAGGACAATTGACTAACCATTGTATTATGTATGTAATAATTAATAGTGCAATATAAGGTTTAGCTAGTTATTGGTAATAATTTTCATAACAAGGAATATTTATGTGTGAGGTCCAGGTTCACTGTGCATGTGTTTTCAATAGGAAATTTCAACAAAACGTACAAATTGTACTATAATTTTGTGTTTTACATTATTATATTTAACGCGTCATAAAATCTATTATATTAATATATTATTTACAGGGCCGAATACGAGCTTCAACACCAGCCCAGGCAAAAAGTAATAGACCGGTCCATATAAAGTTTAATATGTTTTTTCATCTTTTCTTCTCTTTAAATGCATGAAATGTTAATATAAAATTTTAATTTTTTTAATTTTATATTAATATTAAATAATAGATAATAATAAAAGTTTTAATTTTATATTTCGTTAACGTTAAAAGTATGTAAATTATATAGAAAATAACGTTTCTGAGATATGAACTAAAAAAAAGTTTTAATTAAATCATTTAAAAAAATATCATTTCTTTTTTATCGTTTTTAGTGAACATTTCTCCACCATTTTTTTTGATATAGGTAATTATATTTTAAAAGCAAAAAATATATTTTTTCCTGTTACTAAAACAAAACACATTATACACTTTGTACATGAATGTTGCAATAAAAATAAATAAATAAATACAGTTATCTGATCAAACAATTCCATGACAAAGAATAGAAAAATATCGTCTTTCCTTAATGACCTAGAAATGTACTTTGTTGATGGAAACAGTCATAATAATTAAAGCTGCATACAAATAACATTTTCATAATCAGCTAACAAAAATCTTACATACACCATTAAAACCTCTTTTCCATGCAAAATGAATCACAACAACATAAAACAATGTAAATCCAGATCTCTTGATACAAATATCCTTGTACTAGTTCGTCTTTTTTCACCGATATCGTTTTGTATTTTATTTTTCAAAACAAGTACGTAATATAATGCGCACAACGTAGAATATCGAAGCGAATAGTAAAAAAAAATGATAAGCCAATCTTTATGATAAATTATAATATAAAAAATTATCATAACAATGGTGACATAACACAATGAGTAATAACGGAAATCTAGGCGGGTGTTGACTTATATGTTAAATGCACAACATCATATGTGTAACCGCAGTCTGTAAATATAGGCAAAAATCATTGTTCCCAGTGGCGGTCTGTGTACACTTGTACAGGAAACCAATGAGAATTTTCAATATCTATGTATGTGGTAATATGGTTCATTTGTGTGAATGTATGGTGGTATCATCAATAAAGTCTTTTTGATCTAAGAATAATTGGGTATAGATTAGCCTACATAATCAAACATATTATATAAGTTAGGTATTATAAAAAAATATCGATTCTTTTTTATTAATTAAATACGTTTTAAAATGCATTTTTATATATCAACAAAATAAAAAATAGAGGGGTTTGTAAGAGTTTTTAATAAACACTATACATTATACAGAAAATTCTTAAAATCATAAAATTTATTTGATTATATATTATCTTATCCAAGACAGTTTTATTAATAATTATATATATTATAAATAACAGGTGTGAAATCAAGTATAATATTTTTTTTAAATACACTGTTATTAAATTCAACATTTTCGGTTTGACACCACTGTATGTAACTGCAATTTAAATATAGAAAAAAATCATTGTTCGACACGAACTCATGCAAGGTTATGCATATGGCTTTGTTACTACTTATTACTTTATACTATATATGACGGTATCTGTCTACATCAGATGATATCAACAGTTATTTATTACCCTAACAGATAGATTAACTTGTTATATGTAGGGAACTTGCTACATGCAAAAATATTGCATAAATATTATCCTATAATGCAAATGGTGTGTATTTAAAAAAAGATAACATAAGTTATTGATCAATTCCTCAATCTATAATAAATATTGAATAAATGTATTTACTTTTTATCTGTTAAAAAAATATTTTAAAGGAAATGAAAACAGACTTAATCTGTACATAAATATTAATTTATCGTGACAAATAATTATGTTTAAAAATGTGAAAGATACAAATTGGCAAAAAATATGTCGCCACTAAATCAAATGAAATAATTAGATACACTTTAGCATAGACAGAAGAACAAAAAACTAAAATATAACAGTTCATGTTCTGTAGATATAATATTCGGTAGTTTCCCCGAAGGATAAAAACTCTAACCTGAATTTTTATATTTCGGAGGAGATAAATTCAGTGTGTCCGAGTAAGATTTACATTATTTTACTTCCTCTTCTTTGAATACAATTTTCTAGAGTTTTTCTAGGTCGACGAAACTTTTTTTGGCAGAAAATTTTTGATATATGATAGTTTTTAAGTAATCGCGTTTAAGTTTTTTTTAGAATAAAAGTAAATGTGTTAAAAGTTTTATGCTTTTTCAACGATTTTCCGTTTTAGACTTAATGTTTCAACATTTTAGAGTCGGTAGGTTTTATGAATATTTTATAGTTTTTATAAAGCATTATATGTATCACAAAAAACACATATAAAGTGATTTAGTTCACAGACATGTATTTCACTGAAACGATATACATAAAATGAATATTTTATTGTCTTATTTGCAAAACCTTTTTTACGTTTTCATTTAAATAATCGTAAAAACTGAACATAATTCTAGAAAACGTCGACTGTTTAAAAGGTAATAATTCAGATGACATTAGTAACCGCACATTTATTTATTACGGTATTAAAAATACAGTATTATATTAGTATGTATGAAGATATAGATGTTCAAAGAAAACATACAACCATTTAATTTATAAAAAAGAATAAAAATGCACTGCACATAATATTGTAGTCTTGTTTCGTTCGGAAACAATTACAACAATGGAACGCAAAAGTTTTAATGAATGAAATTAACCTTAAAATACGAATAAAACAGTCAATTTGAAAACAAAAAAGTAACCATATTTATCATAATCCATGGAACAAAACAGAATTACAAAGATAATTAGATTTCGTGATTTAATTTGTTTTCGTAAAACTTTAAAAACATTTTAAAAAGATTCAAAATTTAATTTAAAAATATAACGAAATCTGATTTAAACTTCCCGGAAGTTCTAATATTAATTATTTATACTTGAATTTTTTAATCCAGTAACAAAATTGACATTTTATTATGCCCATCATAATAATGAGTGCAGCAAGGATGGTTGCCCTCCCTTTTTAATATGAGAAGCCCTGGAGAAAATTAAATTAGGATTAACATCATTATCTCAACAGTATCCTCTTTGACGTTAGGCTGTCATGGTTTCTGCAACATGAAAGGTGCACTCTGTGTAAACCAGTGACCTTTAAACAAACATATAACACCCTTAATTAAGATTATCATTACAATGTCGGGATAACAGGGTATTTTGAAGGTTCTGCTATGGATTTATTTGAAATTTTTAAAACCGTTATTACTTTTCATTACCCTATATAAAAAGAAATTTTACGTTATTAAATTTAATTATGTATTTTTTTTACTTCCAAGATAATATACCTGTATTTTATAATTGATTTAAACGTGGGGTGTTCTATGAAATGATATTAAATTTTATACAAACTACAATCATCTGAAGATATAATAATATATTTTATAAAATTAATTATAATTTTTAAAATAATTATACTTATGTATTTTTTTTTTTGTACAGTTAGACGGATAATTATATTGTCAGAAATATTATAATTTCCATGGGGTTACACAAATATTGGCCTTTATACCACACTCGACAAGATATTTTTGACAAATTGCTGACTTAAAATCCACGGAAATTATAATATTTCTGGCAACCGTCTAACTGTACCTTTACAGTGTCAGTAGTATGTTGATATTTGTGCGTAATCCTTACAGCCGGGAACACCACGCAGTCACCGGCGATCGCGAGATTGGACACGCGCGAACATGGGAAATGCAACCGTGGTGATACTAAGATGCTTATAATAACTTGTGTGTGGGTGTACAGATAAATATCTCAGTTACAACGTGTCGTCTTTCTGCTACAGTTTTCATAAACGACGTAGATAAGCGGTGCAGACGTTCTGCGGGATTGCCCTAGAAAGTTTGATGAGTTTGGAATAGTTGCTGTGGAACTTTCAGGAAATTATAATATGAATTTGATTTTGTCTGAGTTCTTGCTTAAAACCATGCAGTATTAAGTAGTTTGGTCTTTAGTGCAGGTGTTTCTTAATTATATCTAACGTATACTTATGAGATTTGATTCTATTTGATGAGCCAACTATGCATATACGATTTACTTGATCTTCAAAATGTGATGTGACCAACCGTCTTCCAAAATGATGCTAATTATTAAAGAAGACTTATAGAAAAATATCTTTTATTGTTAAAAAAAAATAATTCGTCATGATTGATCGAAGTTATGTCGTGATTGAATGATAAATCAACCTATTCAACAGAAAAAAAAGATTTCAGAGTTTCGAAAAACGGATTAAAAAAATAATCTTAATTTTGTTTTAATTTATTTAATAATTCATAAAATATTAAAAATAAATACATATTTAATGTAATATTAATATATTATGAGATATA
The DNA here is from genome assembly GCA_961205875.1 of Sialis fuliginosa. Lineage (NCBI taxonomy): Eukaryota > Metazoa > Arthropoda > Insecta > Megaloptera > Sialidae > Sialis > Sialis fuliginosa. The sequence continues at coordinate 8,943,446 of OY540813.1, read as the reverse complement.
CATGTACTTTTAACTTTTTATTCGAACATTTGAACAACTCTGAAAAATTTAAAGATTTGAAAATATATATGTAGGTACTATCATTGTTTCATTAATTTGGTACATTTAAGATTGGCATTAATAACAAATTAGATAAAACAAAAAACATCTGCCCAGAGAATGCACAGTGCTTCTTCGTGGTAAATTCATCAAAGAAAGTATAATATTTCATTAATATTTTCAATAGTAAATAGCAGTTGTAAAAGACAAATGACGATTTTTAAAGCAAATTGAGATAAATCTTTGTAAGGGATTATTTTACAACAAACGTTATGGTGACCTATATTATAGAAAATTGAATGCTGTACAAAAAGATTCTATAAAATTGTCACGTAAGATGTGTCTTACTTGAGATATCTTCAAAAATAAATATTCCCCTCGCACTAATACACGAATTAAATAATTTTGAGATGAGACCATCCTCAAGCTAGACCCAACCAACCAACCAAGTTTCATTAATATCGGTTCAGTGGTTCATGAGTTGTAACATGAGCATGTAACAAGGATTCAGAGGACAGACAGACACAGAACGAAAAGTGTTTGTCTTAACCTGAAACGGAAAGATCAAGTTAAATTTAAAAACGATCACAAAGTTTCTTGTATCTTCAATATGGCGAGAAAGCAAAAATTACAATTTAACTTATTGTTAAAATCCTTATAGTTGATAATTGCGTTATTAAATCATGGTTATTTTATTTGTATATAAACTAGACTCCAAAAAAATAAAAGGTTATATTATATTACATTAATCCTCTTATAAACAATATGATAAAAACTTGTGAAACTGACCAACTGGCACGAATTTCCCTCCCAAAGAGAACGTAAACAACTTTAAATTTGACCATTGGTCAAGTGATTGATGTTTAATTTGAGTCAATTATATTTTCTTTCAGTAGCGTAGAAATTTTTATTTCATTACATAAATAAATCATATATGCAGTAATTAACATAAAATAAACCTCCAATTTTTATTAATTTAAAAAATTATCCAAATCAATAAAAATGTAGAAGATATATTGATCAGCTTGGACTTAATTGGCTACTTTTTTCGTGATTTGTTTTAAATACCTACTTTTAGAAAGATCATACATTCGTTAAACAATATTCCAGATCAAGGAAACATAAAAAAACATCTGCCAAGTAAATGCACAGTGCTTCCTCGTGCTAAATTCACTAAAACCGATAGTGTTCAGATAAATTGCCTGGCATTGGTTAACCATTTAATTTTTATACAAATTTTACTAAAAAATCTTAGTTCGAATTTTTTCTTAAAACGCACCTGAATATTTTTTCATATATTTTTAATTTTTTGACAATTTCAATCTAAATTTATGCAAATGTCAAAATGACATTTAAAACGTCAAAGTGACATTTAAAACGCCAAAGTGACATTTAAAACGTCAAAATGACACTTAATATATCCAATCAAATATCAATTTAGAAAAACAAAACACGAATTTTTAAAATTAATTTAGATATATCTTTGTAAGGGAATATTTTACAACAAACGTAGTAGACCCATATTATAGGAAATTTAATTCTCTACAAAAAATATTCTATAAAATTTTCTCGTAACATGTGTCGTTCTTGAGATATCTTGAAAAAATAAATATTTTGGGGTGTCACCCCTCCCCCTTACACACGATTTTGATGATTTTGAAATGGGACCGTCCTCAAACCAAACCCAACCATCTGACCAAGTTTCAATAATATCGGTTCAGTGATTCATGAGTTATGCGTGTGACAAGGATTCAGGGGACAGACGGACGGACGGACGGACGGACGGACGGACGGACACACGGACAGACAGACAGACACGGAACGAAAAGTGTTTGTCTTGACGTGAAACGGATAAATAAATTTAAAATTTTAAAATTGGAGAACTTTTTTTTTGTCTCAATCTGAAACGATCACATAGCTTCTCGTATCTTCGATATTGCGAGGAAGCAATATAGGTGTTAAGTTATCTTTATTAATTGCAGAAATTTTGCTAGATATATTTATAAAGTTAGAATATGCAATATCCGCCACTGGATAGTCTGAAAGTTCATAGGTGGCCATGACAGTGATATGTCTACACTTGCACACACAGCCTTCTTTTTAATCATATCTAATTAACAAACCGCGGCACGATCTAAGAGACCACGTCAGTCAGTCATTTTTTCGCTTTTTGCCGTTCGGCTAGATGATGATGAATCAACTTTGTGAATATTAAATTTTAGTTTTGGTTTAAATGCATAAATTACCGTTCCTCTTTTTATTTTTCCTCGAAAGACATTACTGCCTTTTTTTGATGCATCTTGTTTCGTCAGTTTTATGAGAGAGCAGAACGGCAAAATTTTATTACAGCTCATTCTGAATTTAAATTAATGAACTTTTAGTCGTTTTGAATTTCATTACATGGATATATTAATATTAATATTTATTGCAGTTTTATTCTTTTCATTTATGCTGATAGTTACATATACTTATATATTCAAATTTTATTGTAAAAAAAAAACTCAGATAAAATATGATATACTTTAAGTGTATTTTTATGAAATATACATGTAAGTAATAATACAATGCCATTAAAACAAAAATGTACAGAGAGAAGACTAAATAGAAAAATAAAACAAAACTTAATGTTTATATTTATAATAATATGGCAAAAATAGATGTTACTTTTTCAAATATTTCAGGAGAGTAAAATTACAGTTTACAGATTAATACAAACTCAAATTTAAATTCGATAAAAAAAGGAATTTAAAAATTATTATTATTGAATAGGTTTTTAGCATTTCCAGATTATTCACATAAAATAGTTTAAAGACATATGTGTATCACTTATAAATGGAAATTTGAATAAAAATTACATAAGTGCTTTTGCGATAGTACCACAAAATTAATAACAAAAGGTTGGTTGGACAACTTCAATAGAACTTGCTCATTTAAATAATTAAATATAATATAATATTTATTGATTTATTGAATACTTCTTTAGCCAAAAAAATATTGTATAGAATTATTATAATTTTAAAAATATATTAGTGTTAACAAAAATCAAACAATAATTAATTAATTAACTATATCGCTTGATTTTGTGGAACGGAAGAACTATCTGTCCCATACTGATAAATTATTCACATATGTAAATAGTCATGTAATTATTACAAAGATTTTTTCCATTTTCTTACATGCGAGAAGTTAAAAAATATCATTATTATATTAAAATAACTAATTTTATTAAATCTCTTTGAAACTATACAATGAGCACCCATGAATACATAAAGCAATTGGATTATAATTATAATCAGATAGATCAATGGAAATTAAGAGTAGTCTGTTAAGGTTTGGACAAATAATGCCCACACACGTACTACCGCGGATAGATTAGCTACAAGTTCTGACAATTTGACTTAAAGTCAAACAAGTTTGTTGTTTGGAAAGAAATTAGGTTCGTTATCGCAATCTAATACGCCTCTCAAACTTGTCAAATCACCTGAATTTGACCTCCGTTTAAGTCGATGTTAAAAATGTGTCAACTTTTTTTCTATTTGTGTCCACCTATAATAATATTTATAATATAGCTGGCTCAAAACTTGACAGTGTTGAAATTCCAAGTTTTTATCTAAGATATACTCATGTGTAGATACATATTTGATATAAATGTTATTTACTAATTTTGATTAGGTACCTACGTATGTAACAAGTACTATAGAAAATTGTTTATGAACTATTCTGGAATTTTTGCAAATTAATTAGCAAATATTTTTATACCATCCATTTAATTGCATGTTAAGTACAATATGTTAATAAATCATGGCTGTTCTCAGATATTTGTTTAAATGGATTTTTTTACACTTTATACAGAAGTACATGATACATCAATTACATCACGTTACAACTAGTTATAATGAGTTGTTGTTTTTATAATAAAAATAGGGATTTAAATTAAAGCTGGGCAAACTAGGATCCTTTGAAACCAAAGAGATCCTGCGAGATCAACTGATTGTGAGAGAAGCATATATTTCATACTGTTGTTATTTTTTTTTCTATTCAAGAGACAGTTGTTATGGAGGAAGAGCGAGCGCTCAATTCTATACATGTCTCTCTTGTGCCAAAATCTACCAGAAAGTAGTAGGTCTTTGGAAGTTTGGAAGTTTTTCCCTGCTCTGGTCTAGGTCATAAACGCAATAGTACCTACATTATTCTCATAAAAAAATTAACTTTATGTTTTCAACAATGTCATAAATATTTAAAAACAGTCTGATTACGGCAGAGATTTTGACATCCTAAAAATAGTCTACTACCATATTATAAAAATGTATGTAATGAAGATATTACTCTAACAAATATGTATAAATTGAGGTTAATATTTAAAATATATAGATATATGTAATTGTAAAAATATTGTAAATTATTGTATAATGAATTAAGAATAAATAAATAATAAACACAATATAAATAATAGAATACAACTAAAAACGACATCATCTTTAAAACACATAAACCAAATAGAATGCATTTAAATAAATATTGGCTTTTAAAACATAACATCGCTTTTTTAACAGTATGGGAGTATGAAGCTTTTCGAATGATTAAAGAAAATAGGTTATTTAAATTGCGTAGTATAAAATTTGAGATGCGACTATAAATTTACTGTTAAAAATAAATCCTCCCCCACGAAATGTTTGGTTAATTTACATATAGACATACCTTTTGTGGAGATACAATCTACCCTGAAATGAATCCTATCTACCGTTCTTTCAAAAGATTAGAAAATTAATATAAATTACGTTTACTTGAATGTTTTATTAGTTTTGTAAATGAAACTGTTTTTAAAAAATATTTTTACGTTTGTTTTAAATTTTAATGTTGTTAAATCGGATTAGTGTATGAAAATTGTTTAAAGATATTAGTTGATAATGTTTAAACAAAGATTTTGCAACTTGAAATAAAATGAATAAAACTATATATTATATTTTGTTACTAATAGTTCCCTAAATTTATCAACTCTCTGTTATAAGGAATTTGCCTATAAGTAATAATAATCGAAAACGAATATCTGTAATTTCTTCTTTCTTTTAAATACAGATAATATCCAACTGATCTTTTTAATTTACTTATTATCTGCCAATTTGTATTAAAATAATATGTATCCGATATTAAACATAATAATCATATTCCTAGATTGTGGAAACCTGTAAACTTAATTTATATCTAAAGATAATATTGATTGCGTTTGCAACAACATTATTAGCAAATTGCATTATAATATATGGCATGATATACTCAATAATATCTACATAAGCCGGCGTGAATAGTGTAGTTTCTGTTAGTGTTATGACCGCCAAATGAACATAAAAATGACCAGTCACTTAACAGATCGCCTTTAGCTACGAAGTTTCCGCACGAACGGTCATAGAGCTCATAGCCAACGCGTATTTAATTTTACATTTGCTAAAAAAGTCTTACATTTATTATTACATACAAAATTACCTGGAACGTAATTTTTTTACAACGCCACGTTATATAGAGTTGCCATAATAAATGTCTTTCAACTAGGTCATGTCAATTCAAGTAATGGTTTTATAACTTCAACTGTACCGTTTCATTGCAATATTCATACAAGTGGTAGTTGAGTATAGTTTGTTCTGTTCTGGTTCGAATTGTTGATTTAAAGTAAATTAAACCAATTCAGGAGCCAGAAGTTTTATGGGTTAGTTATTGGCGATGCTATTTATTATACCATTATATACGTTTATTGTTCAAAAGCTGATCAATTCAACAAGTTTCTTTTAATTAGTATGTGTTGTATTATAGGGTTTAAATTACAGGTTATTATAGTTGGATCTACAATCAATTCTAATAAAAAATTGCTTGTATTACATTATATTTATTATTTCAATATAATATTATGTTTAATTATATGAACGTGTAACTACTTGTGCACATACAACATATTATTATAATCAACATATCTTATAATTTTCATTTATTTATTACGGTTTTAATAGTTTGCATTAAAATTAATTATTTTATGCTTCACATAGCACTGAACGAAAACTATACCAATGTTTAGTTTATTTATTATTAATGTGATAAGTATATTTGTAATATAAACAGTAAAACTATTAACCCTGCAGTGGCGGAGTTAAGTCTCACATACATCGTTGTGATATTTAAAAAATTTTACTGAAACACTTCGTCAGCTCTATAAAAAAATGTTATATCTTTCATATTGTCCGATTCACAATTATATTGACGTTTAAAAAAATATTTTTAATAAAATTAAACATAAATGGTTTCATACCTTTATTTGTTAATAATATTCGTATTTTTATTTTACAGTTAATAAAATATTAAAATTACCATTTCAAATGTGTGCTGGTCTGGCAGACTTAACACTACCACATTAAATATTTTACTATGAAATATAGATAACAGCAGTAAAATAATATAGGTACATAAAATTCATAAATAAGTAGAGTAATAATCATTTTAAATTCATCCCCACATTAAAACTAAATGTTTATTTGCAAACTTTTAATGAAAGACTGACCGCAATGTTATCTATTCTATAAAATCATTTCATAAAATAGTTTGTCGCATAGAATATTGCGGTTTCAACAATTTTTGTGTTTTCAGCATTTGCAGTATTTACAACAGTTTAACAATAAGTACATACATATATTTGTTTTAAATTGAATGCGGCATGTCTGTCGACATCTAGCGGTCACATGCACAACTAGCCATGCTTTAATGTCGTCACTAGTAAACTATAAACTTTTCTTTAAATAAAACATTAGTTTAAATTACTTATCAGATTGATTTCATCGTGTTATATTTTATTGTTCTTTTTAAAATTTTATAACTATAGGAACTTATTATGTTTTTATTATCAACTATATTTTTTATAGTATTCACATAAAATTTTTATGTTTTAATATATTCTTGGTTTATTATGCATAATTAGAATTTGTTATTATTTGTTTTGATTAATTAAACTTTTTTAATTATTATCGTCATAATAAATACATATGTAGATATGAACGTTTCGTAGAAATTCAATGTTTAGGTGAACGACCGATAATTATTTATTTTAAAAAATTAATATAATATTAATCTCAGCTTTATTTCTAGGAACGCCTATTAATATTTTATCGTGTACTTATGTTTAATTTCATATTTTAAGTTATGGGAAAATGTACACAGCATAATATTTATAATAATAATGTTTTAAAAAATTATAGGTACTAGAATGAATAATTGAAATATATTTACAGTGGCGTAGCTATAGGGTGGCAGTAGGTATCTATTAAAAAATTTATTATCGCCCAAAATTCTTTAGTTTTTTTTAATTTACCCAGTTAGTGTAAGGTTAAAATTTCAACAGGTGGCTGTAACTGACTCGCCGACAATTTTGACCCTGTCCAAATCCTCGCCGGGTGGTGGTGGACTGAGTTGTGTCACTTACCACTTCCTTACCTCTCAGTCACATAATTTTATCTCTTCGCCAATTGAGCGATTTATCATGATCTGGGAATATTACACCCAATCTTATACTCACCAGGTTAATAGACAAGCCTATTTTAATGTACAGAGATCCAACATTTTTAGTTATGCTAGTGATTCGATATCTACACCAGTAGTTACCAAACTTTATATTAATACGCCACCCTTTAAAAAATCTAATATTGCCCCCCCCCCCCCCTTGATTTTATAAAATAATAAAGACACGTTTTAAAAAGGTATACGCACTGCATTAATACAAAAAATTTAAAAACCATAACACAAATTTCATTAAATCTAGGTGTCATTAAGGAGAGTGCTACGCTACTAGCTCCTTTACTAGTACTAAGCGGTCTCGATATTTGGATTTTATTGTAACTAATGCAGAAAATCCCGCTTCGGATAAATATGATGTTACGAATGGCAACAGTACTTGCATTGCTTTGCTTGAAGTATTATATTCTTCACTTCGATTTAACAAAAATTGAAGTAGGAATTCTTGTTTGAAGTATCGCATATAATTCAGTTTTTCCTCTTCAATAGTTGTCAGTCTAAAACTGCACAGTAACGTGTCTTTCAGGAACAGAAAATATATAAAAGTAATGTTATGTTATAAAAGTTTATTTATATGCATATATTTTTTATTTATAATTATACCTACCTTTGTAGTTCCTGTCTGCCTAGGGAACCGCGCCTCCCAGTTTGGAAATCGCTGATCTACAATGTATTTGAATTAAACAGTGTGAAGATGAAAATGCATAAATGAAAACACAGCAAAACTACAAACATACACATTGTAATAGTTAGATGAAACTGTAGTGATCCAGTCAGTTGAATAAACTCAGAAGTCATGTTCAATTGAAAGAGATATGGATCGAATCTGGAATTGTAGATATAATCAACTCACGTATATTATTCGAATGATGACCTTACATATCCATTCTATTATTTTTCCATGTAATGGCGTGTTCCTTATGGTAATTTAAAACAAATGATATCACCAATAATTAGATAATTATAGCTGACTGACAGCCATACAACCGGTCCGGAGCTGTGTGTGCACGTTCATCGACTTGGCCTTCGTGATCACTGTCAAGGCTTCGGGCGGTGTTCGCATCGTACCCTATTCCAGCCAGCCGATTTCTTTCCAAACTGCAATGCTTTTATTAATGTTATTTTTACCATTCATTGCATAGTAACTGCAATAGTAGATAATAATATAATCCTACATATTATCTGAAGAGAAGCTGTTAGTCAACTAATATGTAAAATGAAATTACAAATTATTTATGGAATTCACTATTTTTAAAGTTAATAATAACAATGTACTTTTATTTGTACTATACAAATGCCACAGTAACTATATATGTAACTAAAAAATAAATATGTTTATGGAGTCATTTTCACTTTAAAAACACACAAAATAATTTTTGTAACCATTTAGAGATATAGCACATTTATCGATTTTAAATTAATTAATATTTTTGTAAATATTACAAAAAATGTATAAACAAAAATTAAAAGTATTAAAAATAAAATAAATACAAACTTATTTGTGTACAATAAACATTGATTTGTGACATTTCATTCTACTACAGCCAACAAACAATTTATTTTAATTTTTTATTCTATTGACTTGAAAAATAAAATAAGAGAACAATGAAATCATTGTCATATTAGAAAAACGATATTTTCCAAGTAATTCTTCAAATACAGTAATTTTCATGAATCCAAGTATAATGTGTCTAAACAGCTGTAACATGAATAACATCGTTTTTTTGTCTGTTAATTTCGCGGTAATTATGTATTTTTAAAAGAGTAAATGACTTTCCAAGAATGTAAATTCATGGGAATAATTATATTTTATTGACAACATTTTATTATTATACGGAATATGATCTATATAAAGGAACACGAGAACATAATAAAGGTTTGCATGTATAAAATGTGTTTATTTATTTTTTCTTGTTTTTTTTTTTTATCTATTAACTATGTTTACCTTTTTCTAGAAAATACAGTGGACTTATATTAAAAAGCCACCTGCGTACTACTGGGCTTTCTTATACGTAATACTAAGTAAACAATGTACATTGTATAACTGTACATGTTCTGGCTATATCTGCGATAAAAAAACCGTTTCAAATATAATATTTTAAATTGATTATTTTTAGATTTTTTTTTGTTTTAAAAGAATAATATCGTTTACACCGTTTTAAAAATATAATAATTCGAAAAATTCAAAAATTGATATTAGTTAACTTCCTTTTCTGATCGTAAGATCGTTTTCAAAAATATGTTGTTTTCTTCCTTGAAGAAAATTAATCCTAGATTAAAATTTTTACCTTTCTGTGGACTGTCGTTTTTTAGTTATATATGTACAGCGTATACAGACAGGCAAACTGACAGACAAACATCATGGTAAATAGTCAAAATGAATTCAGGGAAGGTTAAAATGGATACTTTCATCAAAAAAGTTAAGTTAAAACCTATTATTTATAAAACCGTATTTTAATTCTGATTAAAATCAATATATCAAATGTAACAAATTATTCAATATAAGATTCCAAAGAACATCGTAAACCAATCATGCAAGAAAATATCCAGTAAATTCAATGACCCGTTGACACCTATTAAAACGATCGCGAATAATAAATTGTTTTATTAAAATAACAAATTATGTGCATGTTCGTCTTTCGCGTAATAACATCAGTGGCGAAGTGGAAGGTGCTAAACACCATAAATATTCACAAAGAGAGAGAGAGAGAAGGAGAGCGTATTGAATCAGATGGCATTGGACACCGTCGCAGCAGCGGCAGCAATGTAAGAAATGGATATAAATGCCCGTAATAATGTGAATAATATGTCTTCGAGATCCATTAATGAAGTCACGAATATTGCTGGTCGCGTTGCCGTACCTCATTGCAGAACCGGATTCCAGTTTTTATTTAATAAAAATGTTAGCTATATTGTTTTGTATTTTGCAATTCTAGAAAATGACATTTGGTTTAAATAATTTACAAAATAACCTATTCACTGCGGATTGAAAATTGATTAACTAGACTTTTTTCATGTGTCCCTTACGATAATTATATATAACCTATACAATCACTTATTTTATAAGATGAATTAATAGATTAACGTCCGGTATTACCAAGTTTAACTAAATGATCCTTTAACTAACTTTCATTAAGTTTAAATCTTCATTTATTTTGTACCATATTATCTATAGACATTTCATTAAATGGTCTTTTAATTTTCTGCACTATATTTTTACAACGCATTTAACTAACTATGATTTTATATGTATAGGTTGAACATTTAGCTTTAAAGAAGGAGCAATACATTAGTTGATAATATCGAGAATAAATGATTAATTAATCACCTGAACATTTTTAAGAATTTAGATTAAAAATATGTAGATATACATTTTCATGTTGTTCTGGATTAATATATGTATTTATTGTAAGATGCATATAAATCTACGTTCCATATATGTATATTTGTATATGTAAATATTTAAAAATTTTAATGATACAATATATTATGAGAATTTTACAGGAATTTTCAAATCCGGTTCTGATTGGATTTTCGTTTAAATTATGTGATATAAATTCAGTTTAAAATATAACCGTACTGAATTCTCACGTAAACTATTTTCTGTTAAGCGATTTTTAAATGAGTAGGTTGCAAACAGATATCTTCTGCTACCGTATATCTTCATAAGTGTTCTTAAATAACTGGGTATTGTTGCACAGAAAATAATAACAGAAATTAGTCTCTCTATGCCCATTATGTTTTTTTATTCTTTCATGATATTATAGAGTAACATACAAACATTTGTTAATAATAAAATCATATTCTCATTTGTGTATGTATATTGTATATGTACAGTACATGTATAGTGCATACGTATTATAATTGTATTAAATGATTGTGAATTACGTTGTTAAATTACATATATTTATAAATTGTATATGTATTTTTGAATACACTAGTTGTTTTTATTAAAAATTTTAAGTATGGAGCCTTTTTGAACACAGTAAGTATAATTTTAGATACCCTGAAGAATATATTTTGAAACATGCTTCTAAATAATAAAGCCTATTAGTATATTTTTATTAATATACTAAAAAAAGGGTACATCAGTTTGAAACCTTGAAATATAAATATTGTCACTGGAATAAAAAAAAAATTGTTGTTATGCATAAATTTTATAATAAAACCTGCGAATGAAAAAAAGTCACGAAGTTTATGTACTAATTGATTCAATCTAATCAAATTATGTTTTAAAATCAAATATATTTTCATACTTTATAAATACTTTCTTCTATTGTTTCAAAAACAATTGAATTTGATTCCTAGAATTATGCAATACAATTCCAAACTTAATCTGGGAACATAATTAATGTTTGAAATAACACTGCGGTTTCTTGCTTACTTAAATTACTTCTGAGAATTCGACAACAGTTTTATTTAGAAATTACCCTCGACATGGAGAACCAAATGAATAATAAATAGTATGATCAAACAGCAATTATTTTCGGTACGAATTTATATAATTTGTGTGATACGGCTGTGATAAAATACAATTTCGGTAATTGTAGGTTTATATAACAGAATTGTGTGATGTGTTTACCTCATACGAAATAATCATTTCTGTCCAATTATTTTTTAGTATTTTTACGCTCTGTGGTTGTTATTATTTATTCATTTTCGGAAATGAAACATTAAAATTGTTTGTTGATTTATTTAGATTAGATTTCAAGCATAGATATACATATATGTATATTAATGTATCAAATCAAAGCGAATTAAGAATTAATGCAAGATAAGATTTTCATATATGTATCTACGTAATAATTTGAAAGATTGCAGATAAACTGAAATGACATTCAGGAACATTTTATTTTCTCTTTACATATTTCTAAAAACTGCAAGATGTATTGTATGGTAGTTAATTCACATTTTTACTTATTTTCATTTGAAGCGGTAAACATAAATGTAAATATATAGCTAAAAATACCGAAAAAATAATTTTGTAACTGAAACTTAATGACAGTGGCGGACTAAAATAGGTTGGTACCCGGGGCAGAATGTTAGTTATACACTCCCTTCGTTTTCGCTTCAAATTTACTTACAAAAAAAAATTACTTTTGCGCCCTCTTGCAATATATGAAGACCCTTTTTTGTCCTCATGTCACATTTTTAATTCTCATCAAGCTCTTCTACCCCCCCCCCCTCCCCCTAAACCTTGACACACGGGGTGGACCGCTCCCCCCTTAGTCTCCACAGGTCGGTGAAGACAACAACTGTTTCATATTACACTAGCAAATAAGCTTGTTGTTGCAGTGGATAAAGTTAGTTCGCGCAACAATGCAAAACCGCGACAACCAAAAACAAAACTAAAATGTCTTTCATAAATGCTAAAGATACCATCTCGTTGACGTAAATTCCTCTATTTTGCGAACAAATTTTCTAATCGTTATTGAAAAATAAAAGATCTTTAGTTTCATAGGAATTTGATTTCTACACTGTTAAAAAATAAAATGGAGCCAACAATATCATGTAGTAGGGCGATATTAATTTGAATGAAAGGAATTGTATTTATGATAATAACCTTGCATTGAGGCAACTAAGTGAAAAACTTGTTCCGTTGAGCTAACTACGCTGCTTAGTTGTACTTAGTCTCAAACTAACTCTTACGCGCGAAGTATGTTTTCATTTTTTATATAGATACCTAATAGAAAAAATTGTTTTTTTTTTAACAAGGAACAAACGCCTCCAATAGCTTGTATTACGATCTAGTCATCATAGGGACATTACTTACTGCTCTATCTGCAAGATCAAAACTTCAGCAGAAAAAGTGCAGCTTATTTTTATTATTATTTATTTCATTTCTTAACATCTTTTAACAGTGTATATAAATAGTATCTTCAAAATGTAGCTATGAGCTATTTTGCGTTATTATGTGACCCAAAAATATGAGATTAAATTCGGAAATAAAAAATAAAAAATCTTTAAATGTTAAATCAATTATAAAGTAAACAAACATGCCATCAAAACTTCACAAAAATCAAAGACATCTAATTGACAATTCATGTGAACACAAATTCGAAAATAACACAGTATAGCAGTATAGAGTAGATGATGATGATGATATATCGCATGCAAACTTTTAAAATATTTATCGGTTATACATATTCACGTCGCCTCAGGGCACTGCACGGTTCCGTGGAAACGAGCCAAGTCCGGACTGCATCGAATCATTCAATAGAATCACCACGTGTTGATATAAGGCGGAATTAATAAATTACTCGATCGTACACAAACATGCGCATCGCTTCATAGTTACTTACACCGTTTACACACTCGCTTGTGCGGGGATTATATTTAAAATGCGTTGAGATTTTTATTATATTTTCAAGTCCCCACTGTAAGGATTTACAGCTACGATGATGGAAAATAAATGTTTAGATATTAGAAATTTGTTCATTAAGAGAACAGTGAACGTGATTCTAATTTTATTAAAAAAATTCTAACAAACAAATAAAAGATAGAATATAATAAATGGAACATTAAATATAGATAACAATATTCTTTACAATATGTATCAAATAAATTTTTTTAAACGTAATTACTTCTTAACCGGAGACAGATGTTTACTCTTGTCAATATTTGAATTTTTGATTTATTTTTGAAATGGTGCGAATAAGAAAAAAATGTTTTTAATAAAAATTGTCGAGTATATAAATATCTATAATTTATGTCCTATTCATTATTTCCCATCATTTATTATTTAGCCAGATAGATTTTTTTTAAACAATTAATTAGAATCTGTTCATTCTGTTTTGCATATAAGAAAGTCCCATGTTAACTATGACAAACACGAACACTGTATATTTTATATAGTATGAGGGTTAAATTAACCGGAAGTAAGACATACTTTAAACCAAACTATCCATTATTTGAGTTGTATTTCCTTTTTCAGTTAATATTTGCTTTCAAAGAACTTATTTTAAATATCAATTGATATTTCGAAATAAAACACTCTGCATTGAAAATTGCCGTTTACATGGTTGTAAAATTCAAACAAATGACATGTTCGTTGCATTACAAGGTAAAAATCGTCTAACAATTCAATAAAAATGCATATTCCATCGCTAGCATTGTGTGCCTTTCACAAGCATCATAATATAAAATGATATTATGCAGAAAAGTATGAAGTTATTAAAGATATGACAATTTTCATTGACATTTCACGTAGACAGCTGATTGTATGACATCTAATAGAAAATATACAGTTATAACTGACTACATGACACCTATGCAATAATGACATTTCAACTTGTGTTGGTATTGTTACTGTTGAATTCAAGATGATACAGCTTTTTTATACATTTGTCAAAGTGATTGACACAAATGTGTATAAAAACAGACGTTTCTACTTGTATGTTTTATTTGTATTGATTGGTTTCTTGTTTCGTAGTTTGATGGAGAAAACAATTTTACACTTTATTCGATTTGTAAGATTATAATCTCAAATACCTACTAATTAGTATAATAAATATCATAATATGTTAAGTAAATTTAAATAGTTTTATTTTATTTCTGAAACGTATTTAAAAACAAGCCGTGAATTAGTAAATGTATTTATTAGTATTTCAAATTCAAATTTTGAGGGTGGTTTTCACTCCTTCAATGGCGTTATGGCACGTATATAAAAAATACTGAAATACATGTTTCATTATTTGTATTGTAGAATATTTATTCATGCTAAGTTTCAAGTAAATCCAACCAAAAAAATATTTTACAAACTTTTACGTCTCTTTTTACCCCCGTCTGGATTGATTTTCGAAAAACATTTTCTTTCAAATCATATTCACGTCAAGATGCTTCGATTGCCACCCCAACGAAGTCAATAACATTTTTTATTTGTGAGATTTCGTGCACGTAAAAAATGAAACATAAAACTATTTGGCATTTTTTTATTATGATTTTCTGACCGATTACAACAACTTCCTGTTAAAAATTAAAAGTTAGTCATCTCGTACAACAATTAACTATTATTATTGTAATTAAAAGTCCTTTAAATTGATACCTAATCTAAAAAATAAAATCAAACTACTTTTTATTTAGGTACACATGCATACACATTGCATTTTCCCACAGACAGTAGAATTGACGTCAGAGGTAGACATAATCGGCTATATTAGAGCAGTTAATTACTTTAATGCAACGGCATTGAATCGACACGTGCAAGCTTACATGCGACTGTATGTATTATTTGTACAAACACTCGTAATTTATAATGTTTCCTAAGTGTGTATGAAAATGAAGAAACTGAAATATAGCTTCGCCATGAGCGCGTATCGGAGTGAAACTTCATTAGATTTGGCATTGTTTATATAAATATCTATTAAATCTTACCTTGATGACAATATATTAATATAATGGTTCAGAAAAAAAAAATAAGTTTAATTTTTATACATGAATCTAAATCCAAAATAAAAAAGGCTCACGTAAATGTAATTAGTATTTCAGTTGTAAAATGCCTTTTTAGAAAATCAAAATGATCGATATTTTTGCCAATTTTAAAAATCTCCCTTTAGATACAAAAATATTACTGTTAACATTTGTCCATTTCACTCGATTATATAAGGTCATAACATAATAACTACAAAAATTCGATTCCTCATGTTAGCTGTTTTGATTGTTTAGTTATCATTAAATTAATATTTAATTTAACGTATTAATTGAATAAATGCATATATCGTGGATAAACCAAACGAAGGAAAAAAGAAAATTAAATCGAAATGTTATCAAAAAATGGTCCAAATGGTAGTTATTATGTAATATGAGTGTTATAATACCTTAGGACCATCGAACTATACTATTTTATGAAAAAGAAAAATAATATACTATGTAGGTATATGAAAGATGTTGATAACGTCACTGTTTTGAACAATCTCAAATATTTTTAGTTCCTGAATTACGAAACTGTTAGATAAGACATGAAAAATCCTTACGCGTATGAATTTGATATTCTACAAAACCTACGCTCCTGCTCTACCAGGTATAAGAATGATAATCGAGTTAATAAATCTTAAAAACACGTAAACAAACGAAGGTTATCAAGGGCGCTTTGATTATGTTTTGTAATACGAAAGTAAAATAAAGCGTAATAATAATGATTTCGCTCGTGATGCAAATTACGATTTTTTCTGCCTTTTTGTTGAAATGTACCATACGCGTGACATATATTATCATTTAACAAGTAATATGTTAAGCATACATACATTTTTGAATCTATATCTTCAACTGTGTATAACAGCATTTCTCAACTTTTTAGTATTTGCGACCCAATTTTCAATCACAAATATCATCTTTTCTTTCGAAAAACTTTGCTTTGCAAGAAAGGCCCAAGGGAGTCACTGATAATTATTAATTTTGTTTTTAATGTAGTATTGATAAGTTAATTATAAAATAGACTGTGCACTACTGTGCAGTACTGATACAATCCTATTTATAAGTGTGTTAGTGTAAATGTAAACGTGTATTTTATTGCTTTTCTTTCAGTAAATTAAATAAATTTTTAATAATATTTTTTCTCATTTTTTCTCGATATGCTCGCGCGTCCCACAGGTTGAGAATCGCTGGTGTATAATAAAGCTAATTCAAATTTTGATTTAATTATTTTACGTATTACAGTTATTATTCTATATGAAAATATAGGTGGTACGTAAAATATATAATAACATATATGTATATCCTTTTAATCAAGCCACTGATCATATAAAAGTATATGTATGTATCTTGAGATCACCACTAAGGCCTCAAGTGTTTCAAAACTTGATATTTATTAGTGTTTGTTATTTTTATTTATTAAATTTTAACTTATTATTATCTATAATTATTAAAAGTTTTAAGGCATGAGCTGCTAAGGTAAGTATAAAATCCGTTAATATTTTGATATGCGATTATATCTACTAAAATAAAACTAAAATATTCCTCACCATAACTGGATTAAAAAAAAAACATACAAATTACAAGAGACCACACTTAGACGATATTGCTGCTGCTATACATTTACATATAGCATGTAGATCAAACTGATTTAAATACGTCACCTCCTGGTGCAAAATAAAATAACCTAAAACTGCGGAAACATAAAATGTTATATGCTTAAAAATTTAAATGCAGTTAATAGGTTAGAACAAATAGTACTCTTGAGTGTGCAGACATGCACTAACCAGTGACAGAACATTGAATAATATTTAATTATACGTTTATTTTAAAAATAAATAAAATTATTAATTTAAAATACATCAACATTTTTCTATAAGGCATTGAAAATAACCTATAAACCTTTCACACTGAAGCGACTATTATCTATTATATATGGATTTATTTATACTCGAGAACCTATTAGTAGTAGTGTTCATAAAAAAATCAATTTTTAATTTTAATATAACAGTAACAATTACTTATATTTTTAGATAACTGTAATATTTTATAAGATTCTAACCTGGTTAAATATTTATAATTTATAATAAAAAAAATCGGTCAAGACATACACGGGTGGTGTATGCCATAAGAGTTCCGATGTACGTACTACGTGGACTGTTTTGAGCCACTTACAGGTGCATTTTTGAGTCAGAAAAAAATATAAAAATAGTGTCATATTCAACTAATTGAGGTCTTCATTTAAATACCCCACTTGCCTAGATATAAAAATAACCTACATCTTTTATTATAGGGCATCATTTTACATGTTCAGTAAACATTTCAAGTTTCTGTTTATATATTTTATAAAATATTTTTCTTTGACTGAAAAGGTCGAATGGACGGACGACAAAGTGAGATTAATAGGGATTCTTATGAACCCTAAGGAAAGGATATGTAATAAGCAATTTAATGTTTCACTCCTTTATATGCTGCCACTGATGTAACCACCATTTAATATTCAAGTTTTTATCAATGCAAAACATAAAAATTAAAATATAAATGATGTAAACATTCTTCTATATATGTGTATAAATATATATAAAAAACTGAAATCCGATATGCTTCAAAGTGCCATGCCGTTCTGGTTTCTAAGTGATTATTAGCATAAGATTATCTATCCGGTTAATATTTTTCAGGGTTCTTATCTATACTGAATGCCAGCTGTTTGCACAAAAACAGATGTGTACCCGTACAGAAAACTACATGTAATTGGTCCAAACCAGGAGCGTGACGAACAGATTTATAAATTACAGCTATCATATGTGAGATATGTCATAAACAAATAAAACAAATACATTTGTACCGCTCTCGGTTTCGTTTGTTATATTTACAGCTGATATATCTTGAATAATTGAATTTATGTATGTCAACTGATTTTATATCAATAATTATACCTATGTTGTTTATTCGATACCGTGCTTTCTAGTTACTTTCCAATTATTTTTATTCCTTTGTCTATAATTATAGGGAACCATTACTAGATTTTATTTTATATTTTTTATTAGATACATACCTATTAATATATGTCGTATCTAATGACAATATCTATTCATAATGCTTCTGTGGGAGTTATTAAAAAATAAACTTATTTATAATTAATGTTTCTTTATTATAATTATTATAATTTTAAACTTAAGTTATATTTTACAAAGAAAAAAAACATTTTTACGCGTATGGTCAATGGACAATATGGACATACATACTCATATATATTGTGACAACTTCTCTTTAGTCTATCTGTCTGTCTATCCGTTTCTATACACATGTCCAAACTGTAATAACATGTCAAATACATACAGCAATAGATAATCGTAAATATGATATGCCCCAGCTGTGATTGATTTTTGATAAAAATAATACATGATAACAAATAATCCTATAAATAAATGATTACAATATACAGGTTAAAGTTTAATCATTATAATAAATATGTCACGTATTACACATATGCTTCCGTATGTATGTCGTATTTACATAATATTAATGATTCATTTATTGTAAATTTTTGATACAGGTAATGATAATACCTTGATATGTATGTTCATTAGTTAAAAACTGCGTCTTAAAAATAAGACTGACTACGAAATATATATTTAAATATAATACGAAAAAAATTAATGTTAAAAAAAGTTCAATTTATAAAAATAATTCATATTTAGAGGATTTACTTCAAAAGTATTTTTTTTGTCCAAATTTTTAACGTCTATGATATATTAATGTATGTTTGAATTTAATATTTATTCATTTCTTTACTGATAGACATACATAGGAAAATACTATTCACGGTGCTTTGGAAGTCAACCTAATCTGTTTGTACAGTTCAATTCTTTATTATTTTAGGAACATTTTAAGATCAAAAAAATTATTATTTACTGTTTATTAACTTTTACTCTACATAATAAACAAAAAAATATCGATATTCGAACTCGGGACCCTTTGTTTATTATAAGATCTATAATTTTTTGTAAGTCCGTATGAATTATTACGACTTAAAATCTGTTATAGTTAACTGCGGTAGAGAAGGCAATAAATTTTCTTAAAGAAATTATACGAATGTAAATTTGAAAGTATTCAGTGCACATAATTAGTTCGGAAACGTTCATTGTCCTGACAAGAGTGATTCATAATACTGTCATTGCATCATCTGAACCGCATCTCTCAATATTTAACAAAGAGCACTAAAAATAGACAGGTGCGCGTTAGAAGTGCGTACAGGAATACTTTGACGTAAGATAAAACAAACTCGTGCAAATCTATCCATGCGTGTTGACCGGGAAGTAAATATTCCAGAAAAGCTGACATTCCTATTTTCAAAAATAAATCTCTTGAAGTGAAATGTCAGTGAAAAGAATTGCTGATATTCTCTTCCGTTGTTTAAACACAAAAACTGCGCTTGAAGGTTCTTAACTAGCGTAAAATAAACTGTCACAAAACGCATGGTCTGTTTAACGCTAGGATTTGATTTTCGAGTAAATTAAAATTCCTGTTATACGAAATAATTCTCGTGTTTGAGAAAAATAAGCGTCGTTAGAGTAATATATAGCCTGGGTGTAAACGAACACCCAGTGTGCTCAGGCGTTTTTGTAATTGGCATAGTTTTCGCATCGGCGATTTGTTTTTAAGCGTAAGGCAGTATTTCTAAAGACAACATACCAACTGCAATACGACGCGATCGGGATTCTTTAAGATATTGTTTGCTTTAATTAGAGACAAATGCGTACAGCAGTTATAACGGAATGAGATTTATTATTTACACCCTCCCATTTGTTTGTTCTTTTTTCTTTCATGTTAAAGTTCATTTCATCATATCTTCATATCTTCAAATAGTTGTTTTTCTTGTATATATATGAATAAACTAGTCATCTTTATGTTTTATTATAAAATAATATAATAAATTGAACCAGACAGAAAGTTCTATTCAACCCAACCGCTTGTAATAATTTTGATCAAAGAAGACACGAAAATGTAAACCGTTTATAATAATTTCTCGCAAACACAATAAATAGTCTAGGACAGAAGTGAAGTAGGGAGAAGGACGAGAGAGGGTTGTATTGTTATTACGTGGTTTATAACGGAACAGACTTTTATAACGCGGATCTTCACAAATCAGATGTGCGTGTGTACGGTTCTTTCAAGGCAGGGATATTCAAAATGTAAATAATAACTACCGAAAATGTTACAGGATAACTTTTATCTATTGTAATATAAATTACAATAGATATTACATTTGAGTCATTTTGAAAAGTTCTTTCAAAACTTGTTTTCCACAATCATTCAATCGTGTTTGATTTGTTTTTTTATTTTCTGCTCATATGGGATCCATTTTGAATTTTTTTTCAAAAAATTAATAACTAGCTTTAAAGTGCGACACTTGTCCATTCCAGTTCATTCAAAACTAATTTTTTTAATGGTTAGTCGTTTTTCGGTTTTTGGTTAAAAAAAAAACGCGATTTTACGGTTCGGATATTTCCATTTCAGAAACCCTATCAACGACGTATATTGAGGTTCACTTGAGGTGTGTTGTACGATAGCGGTGCCTACACTCTTTAAGTGGTTATGTAACACACCCAAAGCAAACTAGCAATATTCGTCGCTGATGTGCACGATATTCGTTTAATATTTATCAATATTAAAGCGTAATTTTCTATTAATATTACTTATATTTTATAATAATCATCATGTTATATCTTTGCGGTTAAACAAACTTTTAAGTAAACTACTGATTACGAGAAACAAAAACACGTGTACATATCTTTAGATTCTTGTTAATGTCCTAGTCATATATAAACAACTACCGCCTTCGCAACCGCAACGATAAGTGAAGCCTGCACTTTGCCTGCTGCGTAACAGGATATTGTTGAAAAGTTAACTTTCTAAAGTACGATAAAAGATGATTGTGGTTAACATGATGATAACATCCATATTATTTTTATATAAAAGAACGTAATAATAATATATTATTTTTATCAGTTTATAAAAAATAATAATTAAATGCATTATTCTGTTATTTACATGATTATTTTGACGTGAATAACCTCTATTGTTTTACGCCAGCCTGATACCGGGAGGTATTTCAGAAACTTGAAGTAACGTTTTCAGAGTGATCTAAAACCATTGAATAACTCAGAAACTAAAAGCCCGACTGGGATGATTTTGGTATCATTCTAACCGGCGTATTGGTCTGTAGTCTGTACCCATTAAACACTGAACCACCCACGCGAAAATGCGGTACGAGCGAAAGTGGGCTAAACACGCAGCGATCGTTTTGCGCGCTAGTGTAAATTTATTATCAGTTTAGTGCGACACTTCAAAGCAGCTAGCATGAGGGTTCTGATCTCAAGTTATAGATCTCGATTAGATTTACGAGGTACAAGTACAAATTAAAACATTTAACCTGTTTTTCATATAATAATTTAAAAAATCATAATGTCGGTTAAAACACGCGTAAAAGCCAGTATGAAATATAAAATACGCACAGCATTGGAAAGAGCGACTCAGTAGTTATCGGAAAATACCAGTAGCTGAAAGGGCCAGGAGATACAGAGCACGCCATCTGTTGAAATTTAGTAATTTTTTAAAGTACCTCTCTGGTGTACAAAACAACAACAGGATATTGCTAGAGTTAGTTGATTTTCTAAGTCACGATAAGAGATAATTGCGGCGAGCGTGGAGATAGCAAGCTAACCGTGTTGTTGTTTATTTATTTTACGTATTAATATTTAAATATCCCACGTTAATGCATTTAGTGTAATTAAAGATGCAGGCAGGCGTTCTCCGTTATTTCCGCTTATAACTTCCCCTAGCGTTTATTGCGTTACCCGATTTGTTTGATGCGGAAATATATTTATTATATTTTTTTTGCTTACATATTAAAAATAAATTACCATTTAACCTTCGGATATGGTTTCACAAACCGTGCAACGTTTGGTTTTAACACAAAATTTTTCCGATTTGTCGGAAAATTATGAATTAATAATATTTAATTAAAACCCTGCAAGTTTAATATATAACAAAAAAAAATGATTAACAGTAAATTAATTTTTATAATATTTTGGGATAATGTATTCTTTATTAATATAATAAAAACGGCTCACACTAGCATTAATTTTGACCATCCCTGGTATATCATATTTATGAAAAAAATATTTTCAAGTCAGGAATCATTCTTTGTAGGTATTATAACAATTTTGGGAGGTAAGAAAAATTTTTAAATTATTCAGTTATATAATTCATAAAATGCTATAAATTAATACGCATAATTTATATAATTTTTCTAATTAATAAGACGTGAATGCATAATAAAATGCTATTATGATATATTGTAATGTTTAGAGTATTAAAATGATTTATTTATTTATCACTTTTGTAATTTACGAGTATACATATACCTAAATATCCTTACATAAGCATATAATATCGATAATTTATTTTAAAAGTTATTTTTCTGAGATTTTTTTAGTACCTATTAATAATTGGAGTGAGATATACCTCAGTGTACCAAGTGTATAACAAAAAAGTTTGTCTATCATCCGAGGGTTTAATTTTTTTAATTTTCAGAAATAATTTTAATAAATTTAATTATTAAAATATCACGTCATCTTTGGAATTATGAAATAACAGTAAAACAAAAGTATACATAACCTTGCCAAATTGTGAACTGTTTAAAATGGTATATTTTTAAGATTTGATAATTCGACATAAAATTGTGTTCTATACAAACGCGAATATTATTTCTTTGAAATTTTTATATTTCACGAGTATAACATGTATTAAAATAGACAGTGTTTTTTCTGATCTCATATAAAATTATGTGCGGTTAATGTTTAAATCTTGTAATTGTCTTCTATTGATTCGTGTTTTGTGTTGTTGATTTAGTGTTTGTTCTGTTTTGTGATTGTGATAATGACTCGACCAAAAAATGCTCCAGTTGTTAGAAAAGTTGTGGCTGTTGGCAGATACCAGATGACCGGGAGAGTTCTTGGTAAAGGGAATTTTGCGAGAGTGGAGGAAGCGTTTCACACTATCTTGAAAAGAAAGGTTAGTTATTAATAAAATTTTAAATCAAAGAAAATATTACTTTTGTTATTTCCATAAACCTATTTTAACCCTTGTGTTAATGGATAAATGTTTATACATTGCTTAATGGATAAGGTACCCGGGTACCTTCATAATGATTTGTACTTACAATATTTAAATTATAAAACTTTTGCGTTGTATTTAATGTTATTGTTGTCAAATTTTATGTTATTGTATATATGAGAAAATGAAGGTACACAGGGTACCTTATCCATTAACCAACGTTCAAAAATCTAGGCCCAAAAATCTGTTACTCCAAATAATTTTTTAACAAGAAATAGCATTAAGTACAATAAATGGATCTTGATATTCCAGGATGCCCATAAAATTTAAAAAAATAAATAAATAATAACATATACTTACTTACAATAAATAAATAATTACATACAAAACTCGTCGAATGAAATCGAAAAAGATACAAGGGTATCTATCCATTAACACAAGGGTTAAAACAGTACTTTACAACAAGTGGTCCCCGATGCACTGATATTCTGTATAACATTTGTATAACATTTTCTATATTGCATTATATAAATGTTATGATTGCAATCAATTAATTCATATAATAACTAGAGAATTGAATTTTGAAAATCTATATTGAAGAAGTAAAAGAAAATAACGGAAAATATATTTATTACCGTGTACAACAATCCATTTATGTTTATCACGCGATTTTCCCGTATCAATTTTTCTAACGCACAATAGTATTAAAGTAAAAGTACTCTAGAACGCACATTGCATCCCTGTAAATAAAAAAAAGTATGTGATTCTTATGTGGTGTTCACACCGAAAAAACAGTTGATAAAAGACAAAACAGGAACATTTTTACAACAAAATTGCAACTTGTCTCTATTGACACAGTTTGTGTTTTGTTCTTAAAAAACAAAACACAAACACGTCATTTTAACAAAATTTCGACAAATGTTTTTAGAGCGTTCACACCAAAAAAAACATGTTTCTATTGACAAGAATACAGGGTTGTCCAACATAATATTTAGAATGTTATTTTAATGTAATATGAAGTATAATAAAAATTAAAAACAAAACATAAAACTCACCAATCTTCACAAAATTAGAAACATATCACTATTTTTGTAAAAAAATGAAAAGTTTTATGTTTTTTATATTGATTTTTATGAATTTTATTAAACGTATACTATGCAGTAAAAATGTATTATTATTACCAACGGAGGAATAGTAATTACGAAACCTTTGCCAAAGAAAAAATTTACCCTTTTAAAACTAATTTTGAATTTGACGCCAAAACGCTTGCAAATGTCATAGCGCATTTTTGACGTCACGCCTATGTAAACACTCCTTGTCAACAATAATAAATCCTTTTTCCATCGCTAACGTTTCTCGGTTTTAATTTTGGTAACACAAAACTGAGCAAACTGCTAATTTAAAATCATAAAATTATTTATAATAATAATTATATTAATGAAACAAAATGATGTTTACTTAGGCGTAACGACATTCGCTCTGATTGGTGTTTCATTTAACATGGCGGATTGCTGTATTTTGTGTTTTTATTTAAAAAAAATTATATTATCGCTTTTAATATAAAAATAAATACATTTTTTAGAATCTTTTTAACCTAATTCATAATTTAAAATCATAATTTCAGTGATACTTTGTTACTGGTATCATGCCTATTGTACTGATTGTACACTCCTGTATTGTCATATACATCTATAGAAATATAAACTGAGAAAAGGTTGATTTATTGCCCTATGTGTAATAATATTTTAACAATACATTTTTTCTTTACTTTGCACGTGCATGATATACATATTATAGTATTTTAAAAAGTATTTAGTTAATTAGTTTTGATTTTTCAATATTTAAAATTTGAATATCTTTTTTTTGTGAATATCTTATATAAATTAAAATTAATCAAATTTATCAATTCATATCATACATCGACATATTTTTGATTAAATTGATTCGCCCTGTAGAGGGATACAAATTGTCCAACTAACTTAAGAAAACAGAATACTTACGCCCGGTATTACCAAGTTTAACTAAATGCTCTTTTTATAGCTTTAATATAGTTTTGGAGTTTATAAAATATTTTATAATCCATATAGAGATATATGATTTTATAAATATTTAAATTTGGTAAGACACAGGTTAATACCATAATGGTACTATTATTACTTTAGGTATAGAGAGGATACTATTTAAAGGAAATGTTATTTGTATATGCATACAAATGAATAATAAATCATAAACCATCTGTACTCCTATTTGAAAACTAATCGATTTCGGAAACGTAGCAGGTACTTAACAGTGAATTTTAGGACACCTATAAAGTGTTAAATTTTTATTTGAAAATCTATTAGAACTATTTACATCAATTAAAATTATACATCATTTTTTTTAAATGAAATTTGTTTATACATTTTTTTAAATATCTCTCACCGTTTAATAATAATAAAAGAGTCGTGAGTCTCGGGTAAACTTTATAGTACTTAAATATTATATATTATAATTATTTAAAATATAATATAAGTAATTATATAAAATATTTATACAACATATACATATAAATAATATAATAATACCTATATTAAATTTCCTTTATAGAAAATATTTTATTAAATTATTAATAATAATAAACTTTGAAATGTTTTCTATTGTTAAGGTTATTATTATTTAGAATTTAATTAATTAATCAATTACTGAATTAGATAATTAAAATTTGTTGATGGATTTTGTTACTGCGTTATATTTTATAAGTTATTAAAAATGTAATTACTAGTCTTATTTTGATAATATCAAAAAACTGATAACTCAACGGTTGAAAACAGTACGTATTTCTCCAATATAAAATAAAAAAAACAATTTGTTTTCCATATGAAATGGATAACAAAAACAGTGTCTTTTTTGTACAAATCTATCCGATACTAAGGGTCTGTTTTATTACATGTTGTTAAAATGTCAATCAAAATATGTTGCTGTTTTGTTTTTGTTGGTGTAAACGCCAAAAATGACATGTTTATATTTTGTTATCCCCTTAATGAGGTCTTGTTGGCGAAATGTTGGTAAAAAGTTGCAATTTTGTCTGTGAAAACATGTTCCTGTTTTGTCGTTTTTCGAGTGTTTTTTCGGTGTGAACACTCTGTTTTTAAAATTTGTAGACATTTTGTCTAAAAGACACGATGTTCGTGTTTTGTTTTTTCGGTGTGAACACGCCATTACACTTACAACAGTAAATTTTCTTTGTGGCGTTATCTTACACACAAGTGAACAAGTATCTATTTACGAAAATACAATTTCAAGTGTGAACGTATCCGATCAATTGTCATAAAAGGGGATGTTTATGAAGGACGTAATCTTTTAGATAAGATGCGCCTGTTTGTGTACACACCATGTGTGTGTGTTTACATACTATCCACGGTGCAGTATAATCGGATAAATTTTAATTTACGAATGGATTTATAATAATCGATAAAAAAAATATCGACTTAATTTTCAATTTCATTTTACCTGGCATTTATTTTAGGCTTGTATTTAAAGGCACTTTTTAAAAATCATTTCACTAAAACTTTCATAATGTAATGTAAAATAGTAATTATTTATTGATATATTTATTGTGATTTTTGTAATTTTCTATATTTTAACCTAACCAAAACTAACCAACCTCCCTTCGCTTTAATAGACTATCCTAACCAAGGATAGTTAACGTGTATATTATTAGATCAACTTTATTTTGTATAACTATGTACATATATAAGTAATTTTTGACAAATGTGACGTGATACCGGCATATTCTTCGAAATGATTTAAAATTAAAATACTACCAAATTTTTAGTGCAGTTATATCAATAATAATCTATGTACCTATATCCCTTAATTTTATATATTTAATTATTTTAGTAATCTTGGGAACCTATGTTTTGTAAATTATCTGTAATCAATAATGGAAAAGACTCAGGGTTGGGAAGTATAGTTTTATTGTTGCCTCTGATTCTAATCAAAGAACACGATATACTTTTACATTTTGATCTAGAACCCCCCTGAAACATCTACTTTTTATTGTATGTTTTTGTCAAGCAGTGACGAGGCGGGAAATTTTTAATAAGGGAAGGTAATTTTATCAATCCTCCCCCTCCTATTAACAAAAAAACTAGTTATGAAACACCTTAAGTACAAGCTTTTACATTTTAAAATAAATTCTTATATATTTATAATATTTATATAGTAACTAAATGATTCTACGTCTTATTTTCTTGTATTTTAGTCGATATTTGTATGACGAGTTGAAGTTCACTGCAGGAAATATCACTAAAAAATTTCGCATTTTTGATTTCGTTACAAGTATGTTTATTGTATAGAAAATGACGTGAAAAAATGTTAGTTTCAAACTGCAGATCTGTATCTCAAACCGTTCTCGAGATATAGCCTCTCAAAATTTTAGTTTTTTCAAATTTTTTGAGAAAAAAGGCCATAACTTTTGAACGGGTGGTCGGAATTGATTTTAGTTGACGGATTTGAAATCAGCGTGTCAGAATCTATATAATGACATGTATAATACCTTAAAACTTGAAAAAAAAAAATCGCGAAAAATCGAAAAAATTCAAAGGGGTATACCTTAAAAAAATGTCGATTTTTGACCAAATTTTTTTTCTCTTATTTTAAAGTATTATACATGTCATTGTATAGATTTTGACACGCTGATTTCAAATCCGTCAACTAAAATCAATTCCGACCACCCGTTCAAAATTTATGGCCTTTTTTCTCAAAAAAATTGAAAAAACTAAAACTTTGAGAGGCTATATCTCGAGAACGGTTTGAGATACAGACCTGCGGTTTGAAACAAACAACTTTTCACGTCATTTTCTATACAATAAACATACTTTTAACGAAATCAAAAATTTTAAATTTTTTAGTGAAATTTCCTGCAGTGAACTTCAACTCGTCATACAAATATCGACTAAAATACAAGGAAATAAGACGTAGAGGTATTATAGTTTTATAATTGAGCGTGTAAATTAATATTAAATGTTATTTTTGACTTTTGATGTTTGGTTTGCGCATAAAGATTAATATTCAAATAATATTTTTAAATTATTTATTAACTGAAAACACGCAGATTTGTATTAATTTACCCATAAAGAAAGGGAAGCACTGCTTCCCCAGCTTCCGTGGACGCTTTGCCACTGTTATGTAGTCAAATAGAAGACGTTCAAATTTATTTATTCGGTTCTTACATATTATGTAAATATTTTCTCAAAATTAAAAATATTATATTTTGCATTTGAGTTTGATGCGGTATCAACAGAGAAATTTAAAACACGCACAAGTGTGAAATGCGTTGAACATTTTTATTCACCCTACGTGGCTAAAAAAGTAACTACGTTTTCATACAAACATATCGGTTATTTAGCACCGTGAGATAGGCGGCCAGTCCATATATGGACACGATGTGGTTCCGTGAACTCATGTAGTTTATTACGACTGTGTATGTGTGTGTTTGTGTGTACGTGTCCTGCCCCCATTCACACCATCCTATATAAAAATAAAAAATGATAAACTCTAGTTTTTGTCAGTTTATTAATTCTAATAGGTACTTTATTAGTGTAGATAGTATTTCTGTTATTTTATAAAGCCAATTTTAAAAACTCATAAAGTTAGATTAAGGCATGCGCCAAGTATAATGGAGTGGAAATCAAACTGGATATTTGCAAATAGTTCTTTAGGTATGTCACTAAAAAATCAAAAATTTTCCTCTCCAATGAGACCGGGAGAGACAAATATCAGTTAGGTATACAATTAAAGCTTAAAAAGGCTGTATCCATATTTTTTGTCAGATTCATACTTCACCGAATAATGACCGTCTTAATTTATTAATATTTATTATTTATATTTTCATTGAAATACTCTTTTAATAAACAAATTCGGAAAGTACGAATCTGAAAAATTGGTCCTTTTTGTCAAGAATTTTATTAGCTATAATTCTGTATATGACTATTATTGTTGTAAAGTTGAAAAAGTCAAGAAATCGACAAAGACTGATTGTTGTCCCTTTATTCTCACATGGAATGGGGAATGTCAACCTTTTTGAATTGGAAAACTTCAGGATTTTTTGTGATACTTTAAAAAACTTTTATATAAATAAAAAAATAACCAATCATAATTACTTCTGAATTTCATAAAATCCGGCATCTGATCTTCACCTATAATATAAAGATAAAGTCATTATTTAGTTCATATTTTAACTGACTAACATACGCAGATATATTTTTCTAAAAAATGGTTGGTGTGAAATGAACCATGAGTCGACAAAAACAATTCCATCATCACGAATAACTCAGTAGCGATAAAACGCACGCTTATCAGAAGTGTAAATAGTGTAGTAGCGGCAGCACCACAACCACCACCAGCGCCGCACCAATATCGCAGAGAGAAGCTTGTTTCCTTCAATGCAGTCCCGCTACAGCCAACTACTATATCTACTGCTGGCTGTGGATTTTACTCAATTTTCTACAAAGATCTGCAACAGTATCAATTCTTATATTCGGTTCATATTGTGTATAAGATTATGATACGAGAATTGCGTGTGTGTGTGTGTGTGTGTGTGTGTGTGTATGTATGTGACGGGTGTGAGGATCCCAAGAGTATGTAATATTTTTTCCTCTTTTATCTTTCGCTCTGTTTAAAGTTGCGTGTTTAAATGAGCTCCTGAATGCCATATATTTTGAACTTGTTGAGATAATAAAAGTTACTTTTTGTTTACACGCATGCGTTCAGTAATAAAGTACCGTCGAAGTTCTATTTTATTTTTTTCTTAAATTAAATGAATGTATCACAATAAGTAATTTGACCTTTTATTTCTTATATTTAAACTTGAAGGCAGAATAAAATAATTATTTATATTAATCTTTTAAACACAGACAATTTTTTTTTTAAAACTAGCGAACCCGCCCCAGATTCGCACGAGAGTTAATATTTCACCCCCTGTCACGTATGGAGGGTTGCAATTGTTGTTTTCAGCTGACTCTTCCCAAAAATTATTTGTTTAAAAATCAGACCATAAATACACATTTTCGTAAATATCTCGACTCCAGTACCACTTACAGGGTCAAAAAAAAAACCTAACGGAGCACCAAATGAAAATATGGTGTGAATATGGCTTCGATACGTCTAGTGATTTATGCCTGATGAAATAAACAGAACATTAACATACACTATTAAATTCATTTTAAATTATAATTTTTAGTGTACATACTATTAGTTTATAAAAACAGTCTTAACAGTAAATCTGCATGGTCACGTTTCACGTCTGACCTACCTTCCATCGCAAATAAAAAGTTTTGAAAATTGAAAAGAAAAGAAAATTTAATATTCATAGACTAGAATGCACAAAGTTAAAACTAAATTCTTATAGAAAAAGTATTGTTTCTTTTTTCTAACCATTTGGCAGTATGTATAATAACATAAATTTACAAAATTTGTATAAAACTTTACTAAACTACAGTCATTTTATCTGATTTTTGATCGTATGAATAATAAAAGTAAATAATATATTATTGTCACCACAATCGCAAAAAATCCATAGACTCTTATCCCATACATACGACCAATCGATCTGTTTTTCCTAGCGCTTCTGAAGGCACTGATGTTGCTGATCCCCAAAATACCCAGAAAGCAATTACATTTTACACCACATCCACTGGGTGGCGGCAGCATCGGCGGTGTTGCGATAAGGGAAACTAACGGGCCCCACGACTCGGGTCTTATGTTATTGCCGAACAACAGTAGGGTCGGGGTTCAACTCACTCACTATACTCTTGCTTTCTACAGGAACATACATATGTATGTATGTATATACTTATATGCGTTTCTATAGTACTTATAGGAGTAATTGTTATACTTAATAAACGATCTGCAACTTACGAAACATCGTTAATTCATAAAAAAATAAAATAGTTAAAATTGCTGTCGGAAATTATTCGGTTTTTTCATATAAAGGGGATGCAGTTGGTGCGTATATTATTATGCCAATATTATATAATAACTTTAATTTTAGAATCATAAAAAATAAACGAAGTTGTAAAATTTCATATTTTGGGCATCCCTCAACGTGTATTTGTAAATTTTATAGTACATAAACTGTCCAAAGTAATTTTGAATAAATGATAAAAAAAATATATTATAATTTTATGTGTTTGATTTTTATGAGGTAATTTTAAATTCGTTTAATTTTATAGTCGAGCTTATAAAACATATTACCCATATGAAAGGCGAGTGTATAATATCACCATTTTCGTTATAAAAGTTTGTCCAGTCCTGATCCGATCCGATATATGATTTAAAAGTATCCCTTGAAAAGCAGGGGAAACAAGCCGAATTATAGGGGAAACGGGGGATATGGAAGATGTAGAAAGCTTCAAGATGTAACTCAAGGGTCTGGCGTCTGCTGAGGATTTTGTGAATTTTATTATTATGTGAATTATATCTTTTAGAGGGGACGCTTGAAAATGATGAGTGGTTTTTTATTACATACTTCATGTTGTTTTAAATAGGGTCCAGCGATATATTTTATCGATGATGAATGACCATTGGATACGAGTGCGTGTGTGCGTGGAACTTGTTTTGTTTTTAGGAAGTGTGTTAGAAAATGCATGTTTCTATAGAATATTTATAAGGTTTTTATATATGTGATGTGAGATCTGTATATGTCATTTATAATATATATGTTCGTTATGTTTTCGCTCCTTTTTCCTCTACCATACATGTGACAATAAAAATTTATTGTAGTAGTATTTTTTGTGCTGTTTTCATTGCTTTTCCTTTTTTTCGGTTATAATATATTGATATGAAAAGTCAACGTTTGTATTTTTATCGAATATCAGGCAATTTGTGTAGGCTTAAATACAATATTTAAATAATTGAAAATAAGAAAATTCAATAAAATATGAAATGAAACATACGTGCAGTATTTTAATATGATACTACCTAGTTATAGTTGAAAACTTATTTATAAGTTGCAGTGCGCGATTTAATTATTTTTATATATTAACTTTTAATAGCCAATTATATTTATATATTTTATGGGATTTAAAAATGTAGACTACAATACTATCAATGATAAATACTTGTCAATAATATCAATAAAAATTATGGGGAAATAGGGACGACATCATACAGTTTATAAACATATTTTTATTTTTATACCTAGGCATTTGGCGCGTCAATATTTTGAAAATTTTTACTATTTTTTTCGAACTCAAAAATGGCTTCTGCAATTTTTTAAACTATCCACATACTTAGAAGGTGTATGTATGTATGTCTTGAATGATTTTATTTAATTTAATTTGTAAAGACTGATTAACGCAAAAAATAGTTATCTATTGATATTTAGGCGTGCTCTGTGTAACGAGAATGAAAACTGTTCTATGGAAAATTTTGTCTTTTAACCTCATCCATAATGTAATTGTTATTGTTATAATCAACTAATTAGTTGATTATAATCTAAAAATTGTACTTATTTTCTTAAAATATATTCAAGGCATAAATGTCAATGGTGATTCGTTTGTTGCAATGTTGATAAATAGTTTAGTAATAAAATCGAAGGTTATGTACTTAAGTATGTTAATCTCTGATATATATTGTCGTTTATTGCTACTGTATTATAAAAATATCGTGTTACATGAAAAATATTAGTCAGCGGCCTTTGTAGGAGGTCCCAAAATGTCTATCAATTTTATGCAAAACATATTCTGTCTTAAATGGATGCTGCCGACTTTTTTGTATAGCATTCTACTTTTTTACTTGTTTCAAGATATACAAGTTTTATTGTGGGAAAGTTATTTTGTGAGAGATTAAAATGTCAAATACGTGGTCGATTGACCGAGGCCGAAATTAATTTATTGCTGTTACAGATCAAACAAAATATTTTATTTTTATGTGACTTTTAAAAATTGTGAAAAAAACGGTCTACATAAAATTTATTTATACAGCAAAAAATCTAATCACTCGGTCTAGACTGGAGTCTATATGCTAGATATTTTTTAATAATAGGAAAAATGTTTTGATTCTCGACCGTTAGACGCGCGTAAATGACAAAAGTACGGTAGAATTATTAATTAGATTAATAGTAAACTGGGAATTTCTGTTTTGTTGTTTTAGAAAAAATATTGGACACAATCTCCGTTATAATGAACTGTTTTCAAATCAAAATGTCAGTACCTAACATAGAACTAGAAAATAGATAGTATTTTAGTCTATAATTATATGTATAGTATGTATAATGTATATGTATATCTCATATTTTATTTCCTTCTGAAAGCCTGTCGATGATTCTGTGAATCGAAAGTTTGCGAATACTTTTCTTTTAATAAATTTGACGTTTAGAAAATTAATTTGTTATTATTTTATATGCATATATATACATACCTACATATATTATAAGAATCGAGTTTCAATGTACCATTTTAATTTTAATTTAAATATGTTACGGATTGTAATAAATATTACTACTGTATGATAGGTATGGATAATGTCATAAAATACAGAGATAAATGCTGAAACTATATAGCAGTGTATAGGTTTGTTTGAACTAAAATTATATAAATTACTCATTGATGCTTCGAGTTCTAAAAGCCGTCGTTGCAACCGTTTGAATAGAAATGAATGGAAACAAGGGTTTTCGCATTATGAGAGGTTTTAATGAACAGAGGGACATGTGCATGTAAAATTTATTAACAACGGCCAACAAACCTACATACGCGAACAATATTTTACCTCTTTAATACCCGATAATTTGAGAGGATAATTCGCGTACATTCTTTCATAATAATAAAATTTCAAACATAAATTACATTTTTGCGTTTTATGTTCGCAATTTAAGCACATATCTAAAAATGGAATGTGTGCATGAGAGAGAAAGCAATACATATATAATTACCGCTAATGACCGTGCAACAATTAGCACATAAATCTGCGTGTACACAGTATATTAAACGTTTTCGTTACGCCCTGTTCTTACGCGTCGGTCACTTACTGTCTCACCTTTTCGCAGGGCTGAACCGATGTATTTTGGCTTTTTACTCTAATTTGTTGTTCCTCAGTTAATAATTATATAAGATCTGAACAATCGAATCCGATTTTAAAGCATACCTACACAATATAGTGTAATTACAAGAAAAAACATGAAGTAACAACCTTGTTTTATATATAACGAAAAAAATTTCGTCAAACAATAATATATGGCTGGATTAAGTGTAAGTATATATTTTCTCATACTAAGAAAGATTTTTTTTTGCTTTGATCACAAATAAGTCAAACGCGGTCGTAGAGCGATACAAAAAAATGAAGAGAAAAGTAATTTAAAAAAATAATTCATTAGATTTGGTAAAAAAATATCATATCCTGCAGAGTGTCAATATTCAAATTGATATAATTTTTTTATTTTTTACAATTTTTCAACGTAGCCAAAAATTTTGTGTGTTATATAGCTTTTTATTGTCAAATTCTATCGGCATAAGTACGACTGCATAATAAAAATGTTTTGAAACGACGAAGAGAAACTTTATATAGGTATGGATTCCTATTGTTTGTCCGTCCCTGGATTCGCACCTCCTAGCTGTCCTTTAGCAGGTTTCTTGCACACAGTACATCCATCGATCTCATTCAATGCCAGGCCGGACGGACGG
Organism: Sialis fuliginosa; assembly: GCA_961205875.1. NCBI lineage: Eukaryota > Metazoa > Arthropoda > Insecta > Megaloptera > Sialidae > Sialis > Sialis fuliginosa. The sequence goes on along the minus strand of OY540813.1, from coordinate 8,907,669 downwards.
ACGACTGCTTTATCGCCGTTGAACCGAACGGCGGTGTGTATAATTAAGTATCCTCTCGGGATACAAATGAGTGTTTATGTGTGTGGAACTTTAGCACGCAATCGTCCACATTGTTGCTGTTGTATATACGTACAATGAGATCAGTTTTTTATCATTTAGTTCAGCGATTCTTAACGGTTAGTAAGACAAGGACTTAAATTTTATTTTTCAGGAGGTATTTTTATAAGTTAGGAAGTTTTATGTATTCTTTCGTTTAGTCTATTTATAATATCTCAATTTATTTGAGTAGTACGAAAAAATAAATGGATATTTAATGATATTTGAACAAGACCAGTGCATTCAAATCGTTCTTTTCATTATTTTTATTAATTTCTACTCTTCATATAATTATACTTTTTATATCATTGTTTTTACGAAACAAAAAGTCATTCGCAAAATATTGTTTCACTTCAATTTTTAAAATAGAAAATATAGAAATAAACAAATAACTGAAACAAGAACATTCATCGATTCAACGAACGTTATAATTTATTTGCGGCAAAATCTGTGCGGCCTGAATTTAACATAAACCATTACAATTACGCGAACAATTCCATACACAAACAAATCAAATTAATTTAAAATAACAGTTATAACACCATCTATTTGCGATCGTGTAGAAAGTAGCTGCGAACAAGGCTTGTTCCAATACAACACACCCCGGGTCGAGCCACTGCTGTTCTTGTGGACAAAATGCAGACCGTCACGCGACGCGACGACCTCCATTTTGCTTCTGGCGACATTAAAAAGATGCTTAAATCATTTATGAAATATGTTACCCGTTCGTATATCTATAATTTTCACACGAGTCTATATAATAGGTAACTGTGTGTTCAATTTTTGTTTATAAATATGATATTTTGAATTGAGATGTTTTCAATTTTTTATTTGTATCGATCGAATAAGTAGTTAGTTATTCTGGCTTTGAAAATTCAAGACGGGTCTAAAAAAATTCTACAGTGTTTGTAATAATTTTCACTGAAAGAACTAATTAAAAATGACACATTTTAAAGTTTTTGGATCCATAGTTTAGAAAATAGAGGGCGGAGGAACTCTAATAATGACTTTGATAGCAAATATCTCGTGATTGAAGAGTTAAAATTTAAAGGTCCTAAGACATTTTTTGTTACATTTTAGGAGACCTATCTATCTCAATGGGAAAAAATGAAAATTGAGTACACTTTTCATAATTCCTGTTTTCAATTTACGTCCACATACCAAATTTCATTTTAATAGATATATAAATGAGAGAATGGGAGGATTTTGACTTCTAGAAAGACAGAAGGTTATAGAACCCTGAAAATGTTCTACATGTTATTATTGCATCATATTTTTAAAATTCCAATAATTCCAGTCTTATTTAAACAATTTTCACACGGTTTTTGTGTAACATTTATAATCGAATTACATGTGATTAATTTTGTACTCGGAAAAAAGTTTGATGGGGTGATATGTAGGTGTATAATTTTGGAATCAGGTTCTTTAAAAGAAGTGCTCGCGTAATCGATTATATGGGATAAAAAGTTACACCAAAACGAAACATTTCGACATCCTTCGTGATGTGTTCAAGTTTTTTCTCGGTAAATATCATGGTTTTTATTTAAGAATAAGTAAATGAATGGGTGTGTTGAAAGAGCTTTTCTTAGAAATTATGTCAGACTATTATAAAATTTGCTAAATAGATTTTTTGGTTACCTATAATTGAATTAGAAAAAATGGGCATATAGATTTATCTATTTTATAGTTGTATACATATAATTAAGTGTAACAAATTATTGGATATTTTTATTGTTAAGTACCTACCTTTAAATACTTTTTATCTACATTTATAATCTATTATACTCGATTATGTTCCATACTATTTAATTCTATTATTCATAGTTTACTGTTAAATAATAGTAAACATGTCAAATGTGAGTCAAGTCTCGCGTAATACTGTCTCATACCTTTTTGATACCAACTTGGTATTTCGACACTAGATTAAATGTTAACGAAAGATTGATAATGTATTTTTAGTTTTTATTATTTTCTTATTTTGAATTATGTTTGATGAGTAAGCGCTGATAATTTCTTGTGATCTCAACGTCATTATTATTATACAAATTCCCATTTTTCAGATTTTCTCACTATTAATTTGAAAGTTTGTTAAAAGAATATTTGAATAAGAAGAGAACGTTTACATATTTAAATTCCTATATACTTTTTTTGATATTCAACTCGTAGGAATTAAATAAAAAATGTATTTATTTATTTTAGTCCCTATTATTCTACACCGTGAACTAACGGGATATACTTCGTAGCGTGTACGTCCCAGTGCCCGTTTTCTATCAGCGTCGCGACGACACGAAACAAGTTAAATAAATGTCACTCGACTAATTCATTTCCGTTTGTTTTGTTTATTAAGAATTTATATGTGTGACGTCTTACGTCGTACCTCTGAAATATATTATGCACAGGTATACCGCGCGAGTGGATTTATTAATGGAGGCGTATCCGGATAAGCATTTATTTATTGCGTTCATATTTATTTTTGTGGAATTCTTGTATATTCTATACGATCTGTTTTTGTTTGTTTGTTTGTTTTGCTTATAAATGATTCGTTTTTCTGTTACATGTTGTTATAATGTTAGGCATTTTGAAAACCATTTAGAAATCATTGACAATGTTAATATATTGATGCGCAGGTTACAGGGTGAAGAATTGTTTGTAGTTATTCTTTTCATAATAAAATTATGTTTGTACTGACACCAGTCCTGAACATAACCCCAATGGTGAACATTTTTAAATTAAATGTACAGAATTATAAATATTTCCTGATATTTGATTACCACCATTACTGAATATTAATCTATATTTATATACATTTAACTGTCTTATAGCGTGATTTGATGATAATTGATCATTTTGTTTGAAAACAGCGGAAAAATAATTATCGCGATTCATCAAACTATCAATAAAAGTATATTTTCTTATGTAAAAGATTTACATTGTGTTAAATTCTTTGACTCATTATTTTATAACGTTTGTGTAGTAATATTACATTTTGTACTATGTGGCAAGTGTTCATAGGTCCGTTTTCGTTTAATTTTTGAAATATTCCGAAACTATGTATATTATTTTATCTTTTAAGAAAAAAACAAATTTTCAGTTTCAACCAGAGCGTCCTAATTAATGTCACTTTGATTATTTTGACTGAAAAAATAAAGCGAAAACGGACCTATATGTTTATGTGAATTTTTAAAATCTTGCACATATAAACCCTCATTTCAATTATGAAACAACCTGTATATTCATTTTATTTTATACAGTTTTGATATCGTAATATTTTTTTAGTTCTAATAAATCCGTTACCGTTTATTTCAACAGTAAGTAAATACATCTGCCCTTTTTGGAAATTATGTAGGCATATTTTATCATTTTAGATTATTTACCGCGTTGAATAAAATGTTGTAGTTTGTTGATAGAATATATAATGAAAAATAAAAGAAATATTTTAGCGCAGGTCTGTGAGCAGCCAGAGACAACGCAGAAGGTCGTCGGCGGGCTGTAAAAGCACAGCGCGCGTGGTACAAACACACGGACATCTTTACGAGCAACACGTATCCGTAATGCCTTTAAATTAAAACGTAGCATCGCGACGGAGAAAAGCCACGCTAGGGCGTACCACGCCGCACATCCTGATGCAATTTATAGTGTGTAAACATGCGTGCACGCCATTGCCGCCCGGGTGAATTGTGTGTGGGTGGAGGGAGATGTAGTAATAGTCAGCCAGAGGCGGGTATGTAATGTTAGAGGCTTTCGCGGTTTAAAACATTGCAAATTAGCTATGGCCTCCCATATTTAGGTTCTTAAAAAAAACGTGCACACGAGATTTTCAAATCTTGGTGCGTCAGCATCTATTAAAGTGATCTGTTAAATAAATGTTATGAACAATAACGATTTATTATTGTTTATATAGTAAGTAATGATTTTCCTTCTTGTTTTCTAATCTTTAAGTTGACTTTATGATAAATTTCACTTTAATGCATGAAATTTTACTAAACAAAGTTGAAATTTTCAAATGTCTTTGAAAACATTCTCGAGATATGGCGTCTCAAAATAATATTTATTTGGATAAAAAATGGCTGTAATTTTACGACGTTCTATCAATTCACCGTGTTGTTTTGCACCGGATATACTTACATTAACACTTTTTGATACACTCGCTAAAACAATTTTGAATTCATAGAAAAATGTAGTAACCTAAATGTTCGTAGCTATGAAATGGCGGTACGCCACTGATAAAGTGCAAGTTAGAGCTGCGACGTGTAGATAGGACGAATATCCCAGTTACGCTCACTAGTGCGTATGGGTAGATTCCTAAAGCAAGGCTATTTCACACGAAAATATTTTTTCAGTAAATATTTTGTTTGCTATAAACATAAACTGATATAAGAAGGTTTAATAGTGATTTATAAATTTATATAAACTTATAAGTGAACATCTTTTATTTAAAGTACATACCTATAAATAAATTAAATAATAATATTAAATAAAGATAAATGAATATTATTAAAATTTATTTAAACTAAGTTATTATATTTTCTTTTATACCAAATTCATATCTTCGATGAAGTTTATAAAAATTAATCAACGTTCTGTTATATTAATTGACTTTTGATATTAAAAAAGTCAAAGGAAATTAGTAATATTTTTAATCTAAAAACATTTTATGTTTGAAAAACAAACTTTCGATAAAAGATCAAAAATGAAATAAAATGTTTGATGTGTTTAATGAATGATTTTTAATAATTTATTTAAAAGTCAATTAAAACTACAATATTTAGGTATCATAATTTTACGTCGTTAATCAAAATTTTCTTCACGCAAAATATTTATTTTGAAAGGATAAAAGAAAGTTAGCCGGCTTCAAAAATTAATTAATACCCATCAAAAATAAATTAGATGAAAGTAAATGTACCTACCGCAGTATAAACGAGCGCGATAAATTTTCTTTAAATATATATTTCATATGTACGAAAATTGCAGAAAAAGTAATAAACCTCAATAAAAGAGAGTCCAATAGACAAAAGGTATATTGCAACTTAATATTTCATTCGTTTTAGGTCATAAATGCCTCGATTACGGACATATTTGCGCTTATACACTGATAAAAATATAAATATAATATATTCTGTTTATTTATACGTGATATACGTGTACGATTTTTACTTTCTTATATCCATGTATTATATGAAATATACATATAGTATAAGTAAGTATTGTAAAGCCGATTTTTTTCGAAATCCGGATTTTGATGGAATTATCCATTTTGACCTTCTCTGACTATTTTATCGCCATGATGTCTGTCGGTCTGTCTGTAAGCGCTGTAACTTAAATACAACAAATTGTAGAAGGGTTAAATTTTATATTTAAGATTAATTTTTGCCTGGGAAGAAAACCTGTTTACTGAGGTCGATTTTTGAATTTTTCGAATTACTTTGAAACAGGCGAATTAGAGAAAAATGGTAAATTTAAAAATTGTAGGTAATATTATTATCTATAATTATTATAATTCAAATAGTTCATAACAGAGAAGAAATCTATAGTTTCTATCCAATTTATTTTATTATATTTTTTATTAGTTTGTCAGAAATATGTTTTAATAAAATATGAATCGCGTACACAGTTCACTGTCAGTATTACGTATAAGAAAGTCCCGTGGCTCCCATGACAGATATTTTGAATATTTTAGAGTTTAGTCAAAATAACAGAACCCCATAAAACATAAACATTTATTAATAATAAGTTCGTGTATACTTTAAATCAGAGCTTCTCAACCGGTACACCGCTAGATTTGTATTTTACTGCTATGACAGTGTGAAATATAAATTGTTAGTTGTTAAATTGATATAAATATTAAATATTATTCTTGTTGAATGGCGTATACTTATAGTAGTATATTATGTACCATTATTTATAATATAAAGCCTTATTTTTTATCGAAGATACATCCCTAGTATAATTCATGTCTATAAATCGATTGCCTATAACGTGTTAAGAATATATTATTTATAAAAAAAATGTTCGGAAGCTCTGATTTAAATTACATGTACAAGTAGAAATATATGTTGTCTTTTTTAGTAATTTATATATTATAAATTATCAAGTTAACACAAAACGCATTAAAAAACTAATACGTATACCTACATGTACTTGCTGTTACATATAGCAAATCCTTATTATATTGGAAAATTGTGAGATAATTATATAGAGATTTTTCAATTATAACAAATGATAAAATAAACATTTCTCTCTCAATAAATCAATATATATTTTATCATTTTACTAGAACACTGTGAGGTTTCGGGGGAAGAGTGGGGGGGTATATAAACGAATGCACAGCACACGATTGAACGTTTGATCCGTGTATTTATAGCGCTTATATCCTGTGAAATATTAAATTTTAACACAAAAGCAAGCACACTTGTAACAGTGTACAAGCTGTAATACTTCATTTTCCATCACACCGCAATCATCAATAGATCAAACAAACACGCCGTTATTTGCAGTTGCACACACCCACGTGTTTTCTCTCGCCGTCAGTGGTGTACGTCAAATGTGTGTATAGAAAAATTTATAAAAATGTAATATTGCAGTTCATAGAAAATACACATTACAATTATCGACAAGAAATTAGGTATTTAGTTAATAAATCTTTATCCATTAGTTTTAGTACCTACATTCATAACAATGTTATCTACTCGTATTACCTTGGTTTATAAAATATACGTTTTATTATAATAGAAAATACTTAATTTTTTAAATTCATAAAAATTTTACAACACACTATTTTATGGTATTTTCTATTACTCTAAAATTTGTTATAATGTATTTAATATAAATTTAAACATCATGTTTGTAGCATATTCATAATTCAGTTCATTATATTCATTATATTATGCTGTAGGATTTGAAGCATAATTGAATATACGTTCAATTACTAATACTTTGCCGATTTAACAGATATTCTAGCTACAATAATAATTATAAAGTTACCAATAAACACACGGTTTCCGCGATCACCTTGTATCCTGTATAGGTAATTAAAAATGCCTTAATAATTGAAACTATTAACACAAAATATTTTCTGCATTCTTCATAAGTGTTATTTACAATTAAACTATTTGTTTGTGTTATAGTTATCAAAAACTATTATTTTATTTATGTCTTTCGACAATGTTTAAAAAATAGCTACTTCCGCCACTGTAGTGTTTTTGTTTTGTTGGTTTATGATGATCCGTGCAGTTTTGATCCCGCGCTACTGCAATTTACGAGTGGACGCTCCCAGTGATGAAAAGCTTGGCTATAGCTCAACGTACCCATCCTCCCTCACCCATCCTCTGTACAATAACTCAATCTCTCGTGACTAGTGCAATGTGTGAGACGATAAATTCATGTTCAAATATTAATTAAGAATGCCGCCTTGTGTCGTGTATATATATGAAGTAATTAAAAACCAATTGAATGAGAAATTGCAGAAAGAACATATCTCCAAAACTTAAAATTTTATTAGAAAATAGCAATATTCTACTACTTTTTGCCAGGGGTAATTTAGGGTGAAATAGCATTATAATAGTAACAAAATTATTCAATGTATAATTTACAAAAGGTTAAGCCAAGCGGTAATTTTGAATTATAATTTACATTGGATCTATTCACCCTTTCTTATTTCAGTTAGACTGAGAAAAGAGATTATTTGTAGATAACGATATTTGGTTATAGTTAACAATATATAGGGGCTTATGGCGAGCACGATATTTAGTTACTGTTGAGCTATTTGAGCTATACCGCTGCGATTGTTACCAAATAGCACATTTATTAAATTTGTTAATAATTAACAAATATTTGCATAAAATACTTCCTACAATTAATCCGTGTATCAGATAACTACTATCCATAATGTTAAGATTGCTAATTATCTATCAATTAGGCTGCATAGATAGCAAACATTTTTAAAAATAATCGTTTTGTAACATAATTAGTAAATATAATTTTATATAATTATTTGATATGCTTACGAATAATAAATAAGAATAAATTATACTTTTTTCATTTATATTTTTAACTACCAATACAAAGAGGAGTATTGAGTTATGAACCAGTATTATAATAATAGGTATATTAAACATCGTAATAACTAAATCATTTTATATCCACTTAATTAACTCTTAATATCTCTAATAAATCTTTCCACAGTGATAAAATAAATATTATCATCAATCATCTAATTCCACTGCAGTAACACGGACTAGTTCTAACATAACAATCGTGCAGCATCCAAAAACAGCTATCAAGACAATTTAAACTACTACAGTCATGCGACCCTTTGTCTAATAAATTAAGCACCTATTAAAGCATAATAACTAAAAGGGTCAATCCTATATATACACACACACTCACATTTCGGACAGTAGTAAAAAACAAAACCGACGCCATAATTCAATACGGAAACGGCCACGCAGGATTGCCTTGTCACACAAAATTCTACGCCTCCGAAATCCACCTCCTCAATAGATCTTGTGCAACCGCGGTTCCAAATGCTAAAAGGGGGCACCTCTACGAGTATATCGCATCCATTTAATTTCGCTGATTCAATAAAACTAAATGAAAACGCTCTCCGCACCTAATCCCGTTACTAGATTAACTTGATCAACTAACACAAACATTGTACAATATATACAGGCTGTCTCGCTGTACATTTTATTGCGCCTGATAGTAAGAGATTTGAATGAGCTTTTAGAAGTGCTATAGATTTTCATTTATTTACATAATGGGTTCTTTTGAAGTAAATGTTTTGATAATGTATGAAATAAAATAGTGATCTATTATATATTCATCTTATTAGTCATAATGTCAGTAATCTTGGCAAACATATTGAATAGTAGTTTTCTAAGAGTAATAAGTAAAGACTCTACTACTAAATTTGGCAAAGCAGGTAGCAGCATTTTTTGCACTTTAAAGGGTTTGCGGAAACTAGAAAATCTCATATTCTATTAAACCTTCTAATAAGGGATTAAAGCAAATTGTTCAGAAAAAACGGGCTTCAAAATTATATAGTAGATATAAATATAATATAGGTATTGACATACATCTCGTTTATTCACAAATTGTATTTTTCAAAATTTCCTTACAATTTTGATTTCAATTATTTCCTAGTATTTCTTTTATACATGTAAAAGAGTCTCGTAGATATTTTTATATTAATATCATTTTTACGAAAGATGAATATTTCATCGCATGTTAGAAATAAAACTCGGCAAATAAATGTTATTAAATACACTGCAGTGAAATATGAAACATACTCTATGCATCGTAGCTCACACACACACATATGTCCACGGTAGAGAGACGGTCTTTTGGGAGCAGTAAATCTAACGCGCGATTTTCTGGCAGGATAATCTAGGCATGTGTCGCCGATGTGTTGAGAACACGGTGCGCTCGGACTCTCATTGCAGCCGCCTCGTCGACAATTCAGAGATCTATCGTTTAAACATTATTCTAAAATAATACTTTAAATTTTAAAATATGCAACTGCACAGGATAGCATTTTTATAGGACTGATTTTGTGGATACCTTTGCTAACTCGATAAATAGCTTTTATCGTTAAATGGATTTTTTTTTAAAGAAAAAACATTATAAGCATGATAATTCTAAAAATTGTATTTTTTTATCAATAATATAAATACATATTTTATCTATATTCCTTAAAATGGTACAATAATTTTAGTAAATTATTATGTTTCATTTTGAATATAAGTTTACAAAGCCGTGAAACAAGTGTAAAACAATTATTCTATTAAAACTAACGTGTTAATTTTTGTTTAATTTCTTTTTCATCAAACAAATATAAACGGCGCGACCTTATTTTCTTCAAACCGACCAATTAAAATTCATCCTTTACATCTTGTACTTAAGTCCAAACACAAAATTAATTAAACAGTTTCAAAGCGGTGGGGTATTAGAGTTGAGGAGAGACGCAAAAGCACAAACGAGGAGAAAAAACCACACTCACACTGACAAACAATAAACCGAAGAAAGACGAGGCATTGCGTGTTCTAAAGCAGTGGTTTCTAACAAGAGAATTAAATTTAAATGTTGGGTTAAGTATAGTCAGTATATTTGAACATTTAAAATAATGCTATTGTATTTAATGTTAGCTTACAATTGAGAAACAATAAAAGATATATGCGGTTTGTGCTCGATATTATAAAGAATTTGCTTGAGTACAAATGCAAATTTGCTTCCAACTAACGCTATATGCTAGGTGTCAAATTGTTATTAAATTTGTTTGTAATAAATATATAATAATGTAAATGCTATGCATTTTTGAGATACACTTGGCAGTACTTATTTTAAGTCTCTGATTGTACATATCGTGCATGCGTTAAAGCTATGATATGTACGATTTCATTCGCTACATATGTGAATGTGTGGTCATTTATATTTAATACCTAGCAGATAGTGTTAGCTGGAAACTAATTTGCGTGAAAATTCTTTATAATACCGGATATTAAAGATATATACATAATATTAGGTACTCGTAAAATTTTAATAAAATAAATGTTGTAAAAAACGCAAGTAACAGTTATTTTTTAATATATTTTAGACATCTAGTCGCTGTCTAAAGGACTTATCTGGGTACAATCATAAAATCTTAATAAGGACTTTTTATTTATTTTCTGTCGTATTTTTAATCCCATTGTATTGTGTTCTTGTCGGCCATCCATGTAAAGAAGAAATATTAATATTTCAAATTCATAAATTATAATGTAAAAATAGCCTAAAGATCAAGAAAAGTAGAAATTACATAATTCAGAAGTTCTGAACTTTCTTACGTTATGGAACCTTATAAATCTATTAATATGTGACATAAATTGGCGCACCTTCAACAATAAAATTATTTTCTAATAATTAAATACTAATTTAATATTCTCGAAAAGAAATTGCTCCACATTTGCTATAATACAGGCAAGAGCTTTGTAAGACCACGAGTTAAGCATAACTTCAATTTTGAATTTATATCTGCTGAAAGATGCAATACATTTTTATAATTAAAAAAGGAAACCTTGAAATAAACTAGATAAGTTCGTAAAGTAAAAAATATTTGAAACCATCGCGGGATTGAAGCAGCGAGCGAGCGAGCGCGCGACCGACTCGGCGCAGTATAACGTACACAGAATTTATGTACGAATAAATCTGTCCAAAAGCAGATTGTGGTCTCTCGGGCGGAGTCCGCTTCGTAAAATGTAATTGCCTTTGAATGTAAATAGACTGAAGGTGGTGGCGACAGCGGCGGCGGTTGAATTGGCGGTGTCGTTGTCGCATCGCCGTGGATCGCGACTGGAGGGGTGGTAGTGGTTAAGGAGATAGGGTTGTGCGAGGTCGGCTTACAAATAAATATAGGAATGTGAAAGTGATACTATATCGATTAATGAAATCTTTTTATCAACAATTTAATTCATGTTAGTTTTATAATGATAATCTAAAATACAAAATTAAAATAAAAGTTTCAATTCTTTTGTGAAGTACTAGAACCCTTATATTTTTTACGATACATATAAATAACTACTCCATGTATTCAGCGGACTAAAATACTAAATAGACAAGATATTCAGTATTCTTATTAAAGTTATAGCAATAAATGGAAACGTTTAAAAACAATTGACTTTACTCCATCCCTTGTAACAACATTTGTAGCAATAGTAACTTATATTATGTTATATGCAAAAGGCTACAGTACCTTTATGTTTGTTGTTGCGAATTCGGTTCAAATTCATTTCCGCGTCATCACCGCGAACGGTGGGGAGCAGAGAGTAAGTTTTGTGAAATGTGTATCATCGTACTCGGAAACGGTTATTGTTGTGTACGTTTGTTTTGAATATATGTTCGATATATTATTAGTATTATAGGCAGAGGTTTATTTATGTATTCGCTACTTATTGTTAGTTATACTTCGACTTTATATAAAATCAATAAGATTTTGTTCACTGTGACATTGTTTTGTTGCTGTACAGAAATTTATTGTTTTATTTACTTATACTTAAACTGTACATTCAGAATCTTTTTTAAACTAAATTATAAAACATTTAATCCCATTCACAACAATTATTAGCTAATATTGAAAGATAGATAACAGGATCAATAAGTAGCATCAAATGATCTCTACAAAAAACATCTGCCAAGTAAATACACAGTGCTTTCTCGTGCTAAATTCACCAAATTATTATATAATAATTATTGAAAAATTTAAATAAAAACCGATAAAGTGTTTAAATAAATTACCTTACATTGGTTAAACATTTAATTTTTATATAATTTTACTAAAAAAATAAAAATATAAATTTTTTGACAATTTTAATCTATATAAATCAAAATTTATGTAAACGTCAAAATGACATTTTCTCGTGCAAACATTGAGATAAATCTTTCTAAGGGAATATTTTACAATAAACATTGTAGACCTTTATTATAGAAAATTGAATGCTCTACAAAAAAGATTCTATAAAATTTTCGCGTAACATGTGTCGTTTTTGAGATATCTTGAAAAAATAAATATTTTAGGATGTCACCCCTTCCCCTAACACACGATTTAGATGATTTTGAAATGGAACCGTCCTCAAGCCAGACCCAACCATTCAACCAAGTTTCATTAATATTGGTTCAGTAGTTCATGAGTTGTGACAAGGATTCAAAGAACAGACACACACACAGACAGACAGACACGGAACGAAGATTTTTTGTCTTGACCTGAAACGAAAAAATCAATTTAAAATTTTGAAATCGGAGAACAATTTTTTTGTCTCATTCTAAAATGATCACAAAGCTTCTCGTATCTTCGATATTGCGAGGAAGCAAAATTACTGTACTGTGATAAGTTTGTAAACATTAAAGTCTACGAGTTGATTCACAATAACATCTACTCGACTTTATCCACGGTAATTGCCGATGGAAGTGTTGGGACTGTGTGGTGGTAAGATATAAAGAGGTGGGGTTAGGTCACCAGGAAGGACAGTCGTCGTCGTCGTTCCTCACTGCATTTTAATTAAAACGCATGGCAACGACTTTGAGTAGCCCGAAATGACCATACTATCTATCCCTCGTTATCTCCCCGTGCCAAAACCCTGCGGCAACATACCCTTTACTCCCTCTTAAGCGTCCGGCCACTGCTTGCTTTTGCTATGACCGACCGCTCTAGGTTCATTTTGCAGAACCCACGCACATGTACACACACACACACAAATACAACATTCATGTCGTCTGATGAAATAAGTGGCCATCGTGTCGGAGATAAATCTTCGAAGGATATTGTAATTTTGCGGCCAAACTGTGTTCAACAGTAGTCAGTTTGTTTGACCATGTGGAGAGAAGTTGAATTTCATGTTGTTAATTTTGAATTGGCCTTTTAATTAGTTTATGTACATCAGGTCACTTTTTAAACATATGCTTTTAATTGTTAGTTTAATTTATTTTAAGATATTGCTGAACAATATAATGAAAATATTTTCAACATTTTATAGTTTGCTTCATTTAAGATTGCAGCGGTAGCTAACATAGGAAGTACAATACGCGCTCAAGAATGGGCAAAATGCCAGGCAGATTCACAATAACACAATTATTCACTGACGCAATACATCTTTTAATTCATGTGTATGTAAAAACGATTGCCAGTTTTTTAACGTGGAATATCACTTCTTACTATCTTAATTCTGTGGGCTAGTCTAATGCAATCTTAAATGAAATAGACTATATAGTATTTTTAATAGGACTTATCGATTTTTTTCTAGATGTCATAAATTGATTTAGAAATATGTAGAAATATTCGTTTAATATTATACAAACGTTTGATGCATTAAAACTTACTTGCTGCTTAAAATTTAAGATAATTTCTATCTGAACTGAAGTAACAATCAAAATTCAGTGACAGCATATTATTGTGCATGAGATTAAATTCAGCGTGATGCCTATCTAAAGATTTACCTTAATGCGACAATAAAGTACGGATCTCTTAGATACACGCGCATACATTAAAGACTTTATGATGACTTGTGAGTACGGCAGCGTCAAGTTTATTTCCTGTGATGTGACTCTTTCCCAGCACCTCGCCCTTTCCGCCTACGTTAAACACAAATGTGGTTTGCATATGTGTAAACACTGAAATTACACGTTACACGGGGGTTGTTTAGAAATGAAATGACGTCATGGTTGCGCTGACATTGCATCTCTAATTGTTTCTGCTCTGCTCACGCTGCCGATGCAACGCCGCGCCGCCCGTGCTCGGTTGGAGATAGTGGAGAAATGATGTGTCAGTATGGAAAAATATATGATATTAAAATGTTTTGTTTGTAATTATTACTGTCGTTCTCAAAGGCATTATTACTACTGTTATAATTATATTATTTATGTTGTTGGTGAAACTAAAGAGATTATAACTTCTTCAATAAACATTATTTAAAAAAATATTAATAAATAAAAATAAATATGATTCGTGCTAAATTCAGTTAATTATTGAACAATTTAATAAAAGCCAAAAAAGTATTCAGATAAATTGTCTCGTATTCGAATTTTTTTTAAGACGCACCTGGTTATTGCTTCCTCGCAATATCGAAGATACGAGAAGCTATGTGATCGTTTCAAATTGAGACAAAAAAAAAGTTCTCCAAATTCAAAATTTTAAATTGATTTATCCGTTTCACGTCAAGACAAACACTTTTCGTTCCCTGTCTGTCTGTCTGTCCGTGTGTCCGTCCGTTCGTCCGTCTGTCCCCTGAATCCTTGTCACACGCAAACTCATGAACCACTGAACCGATATTATTGAAACTTGGTCGGATATTTGATTGGATATATTAAATGTCATTTTGACGTTTTAAATGTCATTTTGGCGTTTTAAATGTCACATTGACGTTTTAAATGTCATTTTGACAAATAAGTTGAATAGTTAATATGTCAGCTTGGCGCGATCGAGGAGACTCCAGTTTTTTTTTTAAATATAGCTTACACCATTATCTTTAAGACTATCTAATGCCCGAAGACCTTCGTATGCTCCTTCGGCTATTATTAAGAAATTTAAATTAAAAATTTAACAAATAAGTTGAATAGTTAATATGTCAGCTTGGGGCGATCGAGGAGACTCCAGTTTTATTTTTAAATATAGCTTACACCATTATCTTTAAGACTATCTAATGCCCGAAGATCTTCGTATGCTCCTTCGGCTATTATTAAGAAATTTAAATTGAAAATTTAACAAATAAGTTGAATAGTTAATATGTCAGCTTGGGGCGATCGAGGAGACTCCAGTTTTTTTTTAAATATAGCTTACACCATTATCTTTTAGACTATCTAATGCCCGAAGACCTTCGTATGCTCCTTCGGCTATTATTAAGAAATTTAAATTGAAAATTTAACAAATAAGTTGAATAGTTAATATGTCAGCTTGGTGCGATCGAGGAGATTCCAGTATTTTTTTTAAATATAGCTTACACCATTATCTTTAAGACTATCTAATGCCCGAAGACCTTCGTAACCTCCTTCGGCTATTATTAAGAAATTTAAATTGAAAATTTAACAAATAAGTTGAATAGTTAATATGTCAGCTTGGGGCGATCGAGGAGACTCCAGTTTTATTTTTAAATATAGCTTACACCATTATCTTTAAGACTATCTAATGCCCGAAGACCTTCGTATGCTCCTTCGGCTATTATTAAGAAATTTAAATTGAAAATTTAACAAATAAGTTGAATAGTTAATATGTCAGCTTGGGGCGATCGAGGAAACTCCAGTTTTTTTTTTAAATATAGCTTACACCATTATCTTTAAGACTATCTAATGCCCGAAGACCTTCGTAACCTCCTTCGGCTATTATTATGAAATTTAAATTGAAAATTTAACAAATAAGTTGAATAGTTAATATGTCAGCTTGGCGCGATCGAGGAGACTCCAGGTTTTTTTTTAAATATAGCTTACACCATTGTCTTTAAGACTATCTAATGCCCGAAGGCCTTCGAGTGCGCCTTCGGCTATTATTAAGAAATTTAAATTGAAAATTTAACAAATAAGTTGAATAGTTAATATGTCAGCTTGGCGCGATCGAGGAAACTCCAGGTTTTTTTTAAATATAGCTCCTATCCTAGTCCCATTTCAAAATCGTGTGTAAGGGAGAGGGGTGACATGCCAAAATATTTATTTTTTCAAGATATCTCAAGAACGATACGTCACGTGAAAATTTTATAGAATATTTTTTGTAGAGCATTAAATTTCCTATAATATGGGTCTACAACGTTTGTTGTAAAATATTCCCTTACAAAGATTTATCTCAATTTATTTTAAAAATTCGTGTTTTGTTTTTCTTAATTGATATTGCTTGGATATATAGTATTAAATGTCATTTTGACGTTTTGAATGTCATTTTGACTTTTGCATTTTAGATTTAGATTGAAATTTCCAAAAAATTAAAAATTATGAAAAAATAATCAGGTGCGTTTTAAGAAAAATTTCGAACTAATATTTTTTAGTAAAATTGTATAAAAATTAAATGGTTAACCAATTCCAGGCAATTTATATAAACACAATCGTTTTTTTTTTAAATTATTGAATAATTAACTACCTTTGGTGAATTTAGCACGAGGAAGCACTGTGCATTTACTTGGCAGATGTTTTTTTTCGTGTTTCTTTTTTTTTAATTTACGTGTAAATTTAATTTAACTATGCAATCGTCAAAATGACATTTAATATGTCAAAGTAAATATCAATTTTAAAAACAAATGACGATTTTTTAAAGCAAATTTAGATAAATCTTTCTTAGCAAATATTTTATAATATTATAGACCTACATTGGAAATTGAATGCTCTACAAAAAAGATTCTATAACATTTTCACGTAAGTAGCATGTGTCATTCTTGAGATATCTTGAAAAAATAAATATTTTGGGATGTCATCCCTCCCCCTTACACACGATTTTGATGATTTTTAAATGTGTCCGTCCTTAAGTCAGACCCAACCATCCAACCAAGTTTTATTAATATCGATTCAATGGTTCATGAGTTAAGTGTGTAACAAGGATTCAGGGGACACACACGGAACGAAAAGTATTTACCTTGACCTGAAAAGGAAAGATCAATTTAAAATTTTTGAATCCGAGAACAACTTTTTTGTCTCATTTTAAAACGATCACAAAGCTTCTCGTTTCTTCGATATTGCGAAGAAACAATATCACAACTTTTGAAATCATCCCACATTGAATATTTGTTACGTATTTTCTTCCATTGGACCAATTCATCATGTTTAAATATAATTTAAATTCAATATTAACATTTTAAAAACGCACATTAATTATTTCTCCGCGAACATCATCAATCAAAGTATATTGATCTGCTCGGTTCCCAAACAAATCTATAAGAGAGTATGGGAGGAGGATGTGACGGTATTTTCACGTTGAAAATAATTTCCTCGTAGCTGACACGTGCAGTCATCACTCATCCACAACGCGTTGTGTGTGTATGTGTGAGGAAGAAGATCTGCTGCCGTGGGAATTGCAAGTCATTTCGGAAATAAAAAATATATAAAAAGGTCGATATTAAAATATGCTCCTGAAACTTCCCGTTCGTTATTTATGTATGCATCATTTATTATTATTGATTGTTGATTATTATTTTTTGTAATCAACATCCGGTATTGTGACAGATTTTAATAAATAGTAATCTTTGGCTACAAGATTATTAAAGCGAATTAGTGTGATGTTTGTACATGTAACTATTGAACAAATAAAATAAATATTTTGGTCTAATATTGATATTTTTCTATTTCTGGTTTACGTGAATAAACTTTTATGTTTAGCAAATGTTTAAAATTTACAAAGGGTGAAATGTTTTTATTTTATTCATTATATTTTTTATTTAAAAAAAACTAAAAAATGCCAAAAAAAATTAAGCATTCATTGGCTAATTTAAATCACTTTTTATTATTTACCCTTTTTTCTAAAAGTCGAACCTTTAAGAGATAAAAATAAATATAAACTAAAATCATGTAAGATTGTATTAAACAAAAATGTTCCGATGCCCCCTGGAGTAGAAATTATTTGTTTTGCTGCTGAAACGGCTCATTTGTGACATGGGTATATAAACAAAAAGTGATTGTTTTAATGTCCTTGACAACATCTGAAAGATTGTAGGTATTTTTACGGGACACTCTATACCTATGATATATAGTTATGTTATCTTACCTTTTTTAAATACTCATGCAAATAATAGGTTCAATTTGTATAAATCTAGTGGCAATTAAAACAGTATGTGATCCTCACGATCTTTGTGACAAATGTTTGCGTTAGGTATAAAGGTACCCCCATGCATCGTGTTGGTGACCTGGTGTAGTGGCGGTGACGACGGCTTATCGGCACCGTCACTCACCGAGGCTAATGGCTCCCCACATTAAGGGTACCGTTTCTCTCTGCCGCCTGCGCGGTGGTTTAATCGGTTGTCCGAGGGGTGGTGTGGATAACGTGCATATAAAATGGCACGTGTATATTTAAATCAGTGACTCCTAAAGTGAGTGATATTGCCTCCCAAGGGAACGATGGTCACCTCAGCCGTAATAGGGTGGCAGTAAGGGAGCAGTGAAGGGCAAACGTGGCTAACGCTGAAAAAAAATCGCCTAAGATATTTTTAAAGCATTGTCCACATAATTATGTATAAAGTTATATTAGCCATGCATCGTCACAAGGATACAATATATCCTATTATTTATGAGATATCGTTAATGTTAAATATATGAATAATAAATTACTGATTTATGTACCAGAAACTACTGAAAATCATAGATACTTACATTAAACAGTTCGTTAATTTTATCGTCTTTTATCTAGTTTAAACTTAAAGTTTTGATCTATTATCATTTTGCCCTAGAGATACCTTACAAATATATCTTTAATATTTATGTTATCTTAAAGGGCACTAATATGTTATATTATAGGCATGTGTGAAACTTAATTCAATATTAGAGTATGCCTAATTAAATTTAATAAATGTTATTCATATTCAATTGTAATTAATTTGATTTTTTATAAATATTTTTAGTTATTACGAAAGCTATGTTAACGTATGAAAATAACCAATTCAGTTATGTTTAATAGAGTACCTTATTTATTGGATTAAGGGTGACCTAAATGTATTAACGATACTTGATTCTATAAATTTTCTTCAAGGCTTATTGTTTAATTAAACTTATATTCAAGTTATCAAAAATTAATGTTAATAATAATAATGAACTACTTTCATGGCTTTTTTTATACTTATCATGTATATTAAATATAACATAAAGTATAATTAAGTAGGTATTCTAAAGCCGATTTTTTTTTAAATCCGGATTTTTATGGAATTATCCATTTGACCTTCTCTGATCCATTTTGACTATTTTTGCCATGCTTTATGTGTGTCGGTGTAATAAATACAAAAAATCGTAGAAGGGTGAAATTTTATATTAAAATTAATTTTTATCTACGAAGGAAACCTATTTTTGAAAACGATCTTTCAACCAGATACGGATGTTTATAGTATTAATGTCAATTTTTTAATATTTCGAATTATTTTTGAAACAGTGTAAATTAGAGAAAATTATATTTATGATTTATGTTCTATTCATAAAAAATAATAATCATATTTCAAATGGTTTATTATAGAGAATAAATACCTGCCATTCTTATACGTATTTCAGATATACCATGGGACTTTCTTGTACGTAATACTGTAAGTGAACAGTGTGGGTGATTTTAATTATGTAATTATGTAAAAAAATTCTTTCTTGCTAAATCATTAATGATGGAAAAAAATTAATGATACATCAATTATAGATAATAATAGACTCGACAATTTTAATCTGATATATTTTCTTCTTATTCTCACCGTTTTAAAAATAATTCCAAAATTCCAAAATTGACATATGTAAACATCCGTTTCCGGTCTAGTTATTACATTTAAAAAATTAACTTGATACATGTAGAGAATATTATTATTAGTATATTGTTTATGCCCTATTAATTTTAATCTATCTTTATTAGTTTGTCAGGAATCTATTTTAATAAAAAGTATACTATTCACTCTCACTATTGCGTATAAGAAAGTTCCGTGACTCCCATGGCAGATATTTTTATTGGTGATAAAAAAGTATTTGTATAAAATATTATATATTCTTGAACAAACATCTACAATAATTGATGAGTATTGTTGTTTAAACTAACTTTAACTTTCAAATAGTAAACTGAGTAGTGAAAAACATCGCATGAATAACGGATGCTTTCCTGTAAACATTTTCTTAGGTAATAAAGTCATCAGGGATTTGAAACCGACAACAACTGAGAAAAAAACAATAATTTAACAAATGTGAGAACATATTTTTCTCTTTCAAATGTATAAAATTTCATTCTTTCCATCGACTTCTCCTTCCCCTCTCTAATAGTTTCTTTTTCAAGCGAATTACAAAAGAGAGAGGAAAAAAATAATAATAAAAAGAAAGATCGTATAAAATAAAAGGGGTCCAAACGTAGGAGATACTTTTGATGTTGGTAGAAGAGTGATGAGCAACATTACGGACATTGCCGACACAGGGGCATTTTGTTTCGCATGGTTGGTATTCCTTGACCGATTGAGTTATCTCGTAGACATAGTGGGTGTGAGTTGTGGGTGGGAGTGGGGGTGCTACGAAAGACGGACACTCGTAAAGAATATGTGACATATCTGAATTGTAGTCGTGTAATGCGATTTAGACGGCAGGAGCGACGCGACGCCTGGCATTAGCATACTGCGAGGGACAAGGACTAACATTCACATACCGCTGTAGCGCTTGAAAATAGTTTGTCGTGCTGCTCGTAAATATACGAACAGGCTCGGCAGATATTTATAAACATTTATGATTATTAAAATACCACACGAATTTTTATTTATTTTTTTATGCAAAAAAATACATGATTTTTGCGACATTATTATTTATTTACCCAGCAAATTTTAATTATTATTTTTTTGAACACAGAGAACATGGAATTATTTAATAAATAATTTTTTATATTAACTTAATTATGGGTTTTAAAATGTTATCAAACTTAATATAAAGTTTTGTCGATTTATTGAGCAAGTAAACTAAAAACATTATCATCAGCTGTAGATATTTCTTTTATATGTATTTTTAAACTTAAATATCATAAAATGATCGCATTACCCGATTTCCGCATGAGTGGATAAAGCGAATGGAATTAATGTGGCTGAATGAAATAACTCACTCATTTAAACTTCTCCATACTTACAGCATTGGCACGAGAGTGACACCATCAGAAATAATAAAGCGATATGAGCTTGCACCACTAACTACATTTATCTATTGAAAAATTAGAGGTTATCATTTGCGGAATGATGGAAGTTTGGGGCTTCGGAACACAATGCGAGATATCTGGACTCGGCTGTGCGTTTCTTGGGTTTATGTGCGAGCGAGACGAGTGTAACTTTTTGTGCGTACTGTATATGCGGTTGTCTTTGTTTTCGTTAAGTCAGTGTCAGTTGTCGTTGCAGATGATCGCTAAATGGCGCGATGCGATGAAACCGGAAACAGGAGAGTATAGTCATTAGGATGGCCGTCGCGCTGGCGACGCGAGATGGATAACCAGCGCTCGGTGAGACGAGGGTTGGGGCTGCGGATGGATGGACAGACGGACTGGCTGTGTGCTGGTAGGGAATGGGGTGAGCGTTGAGGAGGGAGGGGAACGAGGCCCAAACGCGAAAGCGACGACGTTGTTGTTGATGGTAGTGCGGTCAGAAATGTTTGTGTGTGTGTATGTGTGGGGAAGTGTATGAAAAATTGTCGTCTTCTTGGAATGATTGTTGTTTTTCAAAAGTTTTACGTGCTTTGGGTGTGGGATGCTTGATAGAGTAGTTTTTAAGTATACACTAGAGACAATTGAATACAATTTGGGGTGTTTTGTTTTTAGATGAAGATTATTAAAAAGATATCTACTTTTTGTTCTTTTTCCATATTGTCGGATATATTTACAGTTATAAAAATACATTTATTTAAACATAGACTTTATTTAAATATTTTATATGTCAACTAAAAATATTTTATTGAGTACCTATATTCAATTTTATTATTTCTCAATAGATAAATCCTGTTAAAGTAAAATATTAGATTGACTGATGACCAAAGAAGGTTTTATCTGTATTTGTTGATGTAATGAGATAACTAAATTTTACACAGAAAACACATCTCACTTTAGAAGAAATCCGTACGTGCGAAACAAGTTGAAAAGAAACAAACGAAATCAGTGTGCGTATGACCAGATTGAATCTATTGGAATTGTTTTATATTTTGCTCGCGTGCTTTTAAAGGCAGCAGCAGCAACGGGTTTACAGCTCGCGTACGTCGTCCACGTAGCATTCGACCACCCGTGGCGGGTTCGTCCGTCTGTCTGCCCGTCCTCGTGTGTCCACCTGACAGGAACACGAGTTCGAATCTCCCCCGGGACGGATCGATGGTCATTTTGTTTCTCGATTTACCAGCCCGCGGGGTTCAAAACAAACTTTGTGTTTTTTGTGTCTTCTTTTTCTTTTTTTATCCATTCCTGCGTGTCCAATTTCAAACTGCTTACAATGCGATTATCCACCCAGAAAAATCTGCCCTGATGTTATACCAGTCTCGCGGTTTTACAAAAATACTGTATGTGTGTGTGTGTGTATATATATATATATATGTGTGTACACATATCAGGGTTGTCAAAAACTGTAAAAGGAGAAGGAGGATGGCCAGTGATGAGGTTGTGTATTTAATGAGATTTCTATCAACATGTCAATGTTGTTTATATTGGAATCGGTGATGTGTAACAGCATTGTGACACAGGTATATTTTATGTTGTAAAGTATTTTTTAAACTCCATTAGATATTTTCATTTTCTGTTTGATGCATGATTTTTCGTCGAATTAATTTGAAAAAAGAAATTAGAATACAGGTGAGTCATACCAGGTGGAATCGAGAAAAATATTTTAAGCAAAAAAGTTCATATGAATGTGTTCGAAAACTCTTCGTGAGTGAGCTTCAGATTTTGTCCAAAATTAGATTTAATATCTAGAGAACCCATTGTGATACAGTCATGAAATCTCATATCCGGTTAAGTAATAATACGTGTTATCGATTTCCAGTATCAACCAATGATTATTTCGATCTGGAATGTATGGAGTCAGTGGGCCCTTCGATTTTTATCTAGTATTTTTTTGCTCACTCAGGACTTTTATAAGATTATATTATGACACAAAGTACCTACCTAAAAATTCAAAAATATACTTTGCTATGTTGTCATAGGATAAACCGTATTGCAGAATTTGATTTATATTTTTCATGTAATCTGCTTCATAATTATTTAAATGTTAAATCTTTTTTTGTTTTTAGATTTATTTTTGTAGAATTTTTAAATAATAAAATTAAATGTTAATTTCTGTGTATTTTTGTTGTACATATTTTATAAATATTCATTTATAATTTTTAAATTTCTCAATTTAATATAATACTATTATGAACAAAAAAATGCCAGTATATAAAAGAATTTCAAATCGCGAAAGAAAAAAAATGATTCCGTATGGAATTTGCTCTTATAACATTAAATAAAACATTAGTCTTTTTTCTTAAAATAGTAATGTAGGTAGGTACCTTTTTATTTCTTCCTTAAATGTAAATACTTAAAAAGTGTAATACTCCAGAGACAATTTAAAAAAATACGATGTTGCAAAAGCTGTTCAAATTCAATATTTTTGTTTTTGCTGTCATAACAAATTTTTGTTAACAATAGAAAATAAAAATAAATATACAAATATTTTAACAGAGACATTTCTTAACGAAAATATTTCTTGACATTTTTTAAAGAAAACAATAATTTCGTTTTGTCCTTGAATATTTAATAAAGATGTTCTATATGTCATTGTTATCCTTTTATACATTTTCATTCTAAGAAATAAGGTAGACATTATAAAAAATATGTTTATAGGTATAAATGCTTTTTTTTAGTAGAAGAAACGAAATAAAATTTAAATTAATAAAACTTATATGTAAATATTCCATTGTACAGTTGTCAACAAACTATATTTAAACTGCTATTATATGCATTTTAAGCGTTTTCAATGTTCTATGAACTATGTAATTTACAAACTTGTTTTCAATAATGAACTGTGTTCAAAGTTTAGGAACAAATTTTATAAATGACAAGGAAATGGAGCGGTATGTTTGAAAAGTTTCAAACTTGTAGGCGTTCAATTGATAGGTACCTATATAAAAATATATTCTTGTTTTGATTGTCGTTATTTTTATTTTAGTGTCTGGTAATTATAGGAAACTTCAAAACAAGTTTTTTTGTTGTAAATTTCAGATTGAAAATATTGAATCCTTAAAAAGTCAAGTCGAATATATTAAATATTTTGTTTGCTGAAAATACAAATTGAATGTTCAAATGTTAATAAAATAGCTAATTAGTCAGTGGGTTTCTACATTACCTAACGTGTAAAATTAAAAGTTTATTTTGTATTGATTCACTAGCATTAGCATTTATTTTTAAATTTACTCTCGTATAAAATGAAAACTCTAGATGCTAGACGATAAACTTTCGCAAAATTCAAATCGTTTATCTAAATGTGCGCAATTGTTTGAAACATTAATTATGTAATCAGATATTTACCAATTAAATGTCTGACTTGCAACCAAAGCGTTTCTGTGAGAAGAATGACAGATGTTTACATTGATTGCTGTTTGGTACAATTTCTAAGAACATAGTTTCAAAAGGCACAGAAGTTTAATGTTGGTTTAAAGGGCGAGGAAAGTTACGGGTCGGATTGACAGAGGATTGAATAAAGACCGTAACAATAAAAGGGTATGTTTAGTTATTGTTTCCTGTAGACCCTATTAATTAATCTTCTATCTTGATTTCTAAAGATATCATAACAATGTATATTTAAATATCGTTTAATGATTTATCAGAATGTATGTATGTATGTGTTTTTAGGAATGATTTGGTACTATTTTAAATTAATTTTATTTAAAACTATAAAATATACATTATTTAACAATATAGGTATACTTTCATTAATATGAAAATTTCATAAAGGTGTTTGGTTCAGGGCTGGATATTCCTAAATATATGTCCGGAAATTATTCGTTAGGAAAAAAAAATCGTACGAAACACACTTGTGAAAATTCCCTTTAAATTAATTCAGTATTATTAGCACTGACAAGCAAACAAACAATTTATTGTTTTTCATATTAGTTTAAATTAGATATGTATGCTTCATTACTTTGAAATGGGTTTAATTTGAAACATTACGAAAGTTATGATAAAAATTAAATAATTGAAAAGCCAAATGTGTACATGAATATTATACCTCAACCATCAACTTATGTTAAAACATTATTTTAATATTTATCTGTTAAGGGGGAAAGCCACTGTGACAGAAAGAAAATCGATTTATATATATATATTTTTTTAAAGTATATACATTCATAAATATATTTATTTAAAAATAAGTAAATGTACCGAAAATTGCCTAAGTTACAGTCAGTTTAGTTATGACCCTCAGAAAACTTTAAATGCGTTTTTCTGGAAACGACTTTTTCAACCTGGTTCCAGCAATTCCTCAAAGACTAAAGACTTAAAAAATGTATTGGCTAAGTCTGTGCTTGATATTTACTGTTTTTTAAAACCGCTTGAAAGGTGTTAAAAATGAAAAAAAATTTCAAACCGTCGCCATTTTGTGAAAAAATTAAATGAAAATATAATATTTTTCCGATAACCCATCCCGAAACGATGAAACCATTGACAAAAATATTTTTTTTTTGGTCGTCACATCGACTCATCATCGCTCATAACTTTGTAAATTTTTAATATTTTTCAATAAAAATTGCTATTGAATAAGTAGAATATATATTTAATAAAATGTTCTCTACTCAATCCTAAAATAATCAGTTATACCTGTGAAAAAAAATTCCCAAACATTAACAATTTTTTTAACCAGTCACAGTGGCTTTCTCCCTTAATGTACATACATAGATATTTATAACCAACATTGCGGCATTTTGCATATATGCACGCATATAAATTTACGAAGTTAACAAAATTCATCAAGTGCGGTGTATTGCCGTTGAATACTCCGCGAACCACTTTAAGACGAAAAGCATGTAAATGATATGCAAGAATCTACTCCGTATGTAAGAGAACATTTTAGAAGAGATGATGTTAATTGCAGTGCGTACGTATAATTTCAATGTTCCTTTAACATCTTGTATTACCGCCGTTGAAGTGGCGTGAAGGAGAGGATGTGTATGTGTGTGTGTGTGTGTGTGGAGAGCTAGGAGAAGTTTATTGTCTTCTAATGTTAGCACTAAAAGGGTGTGCATGTTTGTATTTGTATATGAATGTGTGTTGTGTCGGTTGACGAAGTGTATGGCTTTAATGAGAAAAGCTGAGATCGCGTGAGTTCGGTTTTATTGTGAGTTTAAAATTTGATTTGGGTAATGTCCGCGATTTTTATGTCTTCTGGTGAACTTGGCATTATGTATATTTTCAGTATCTACCTGAAAATTAATCGTAGTAAAAATCGATTGATATTTTAGTCGTGCGGAAAGTAATAACAATTTTATAGAACTTTTGTTATCATTGATAGTCCAGTCATTTTAGAATTTAGTTTCTTAATAAATCTTGATGAAGTATTTTTTTTTACAAATATCTTTATTTTGGTATAATGTGCAAAAAGCCCATTTCAAAAAAGGTCTAAGATTACAAATGTCCGTTTTTCGAGAATATTTCGTTTTCTATTGGCTGTACGCATATTTTGGTCATTATACAAATTGTTTATAAGATAATTATCTATAAAAAGTGTTATTTATAAATTTTACGCACGACCATCATTTTTCGAGATAACGAGCTTTAAATTTTTGGAGCCAGGCGCAAACATACTCCACTGTATAGATACAATGTGTATAGTACAATAAAAATTGATTTTTTTAACACAATAACTCCTTCATCAACGAAAATTGGTAAACAATATGTATACTGATACACTTTAAGAAACCGATAAGCGTAGTCGATCAGGGCGTGCAGGGGTAAAAAAGTTTTTTTTTCATGAAAACGGATAATTTAATAATTAAATTATCCGTTTTGATGTTATTCATGAAAAAAAAGAATACTTCAAATATTTATTTTGTAGATCTTTATTAGACCGACATTTAATTTGTTTTTTATTTTATTCAAATACAATAAACATTGACCGAGATACAGCTGTTACAAGTTGGCCAGTTTATGCGCGAAGCACAACTCACTTTTAGTCACGGTGCCCGTTATCTCGAAAACTATTGGTCGTAAGTGAAATTTGTTTTTAACTCATTTTGTATATAATTTTCTTGTGAACAATAATTAAATAAGCGTACAACCAATAGAAAACGATATATTCGCGAAAAAACTGACTTTTGTAATCTAAAACCTTAAATGATTCACTAAGAGTGCATGATTTTGAAATTGACTTTTTGCACGTTGTTTTTGATTCCAAAATAAAGATGTTTGTAAAAAAATGACTGGACTATGATTAATTTCAGGTATTAATATAATACAACATAGTTCGTATTATAGATATGGACCTTTACAACATCGTCACTGTACATTACACTAGTCAAAGTATATTATAAAAAATACAATAGATGAATGACAGATAGATACATGATCATGATTGTTCAGTGAAAAATAAATCTATCACTTATGATGCGTATGATAAGACATTTACAGAGTACTCCCTCTTAGCAAAGTTCACACTTTTCTTAGAAACAACATGTACTATAAATGGCAGCAAATAACATTTACGACGACAAAACATTTCCAAACGCATACTATTTCTGGAAAGGTCGGCTCGAGTATCAGGAAATATAATCAATAAAGTGAAATGACATTCATTACTTTATTGTTGTTGTTGCTTCATTATTACATTGCATTATTGATAGTCATGTACCGCAAGTGAATGGGACAAGAAAGAGATAAGAGAAGTAATTGTTTTTATGTTAAATAAATAATGGACACCAAATAACAAAAAATTGGTAATCTCTATTCTGGTATGACATGTATTAATAATATTTATCTTAATGCATTGTTAATTTCAATTACTACAATAAAACAAAGGCCTTCGATTGTTATTGTTTAATTTGTCATGCTCTTAATAATATGTGAGATTTTGCGTTTTTCATTGTTGATAGATTTTTTTATATAGTTCAATAGTGTATATTATCAAATAATTTGATTATATATGTATTATTTCAATCTTGAATTGTTGATAAATCAGATTCGAAGATCACAAAGTCTTAAAACAATCCACTTATTGTAATACTAACAACTGGAAAACCGTGAAACTTTAGTTTCTTAGTCACTTAAACTAAATATATACACCTATAACCACCAGAAAAAAAATGTCACTCGACATGAGTTTCGACTTCACAAGAAGTCCTCATTAATAGCCTAACAGAGTTTGGAACTGTTAGGTTTCTGATAAGGACTTCTTATGAAGTCGTAACACGTATCGAGTGACATTTTTTCTGTTAGGTGTATATATTTAGTTTACATAAGTAAAACAACCTGTTATCCAAAAATTTATTTAAAAAGTCTGTGATTCTTGTTTGAAAATTCGAACGCACTGTTTGTTTCATATGTCAAAACAGACGAATATTCTTATTAAAAAAAAATTTCTTTTGGAAAAACCACAGAATAAAAAAAAAACATGAAAAACTATATATTTCACTATAAATTATTGTCTACTTAGATAAATAATACAAATGTCAACAAGAATAACAAATAATATATAGAATATTTCTGCTATTGATTGATATAATTTTCAACATACATTTCGCCAACAGGGACTTCAATAAAAGTAAGTGGTCATTGTTATGTGCGCGTATTCCGGCTTTCGTAAAATTCAATAATATGTATGCAATAAAAATCAACATGATAAATAGACGGCCATCATCTATACCAACTACGACCAATTCTACGAATTGCATTCGATCAAAATAAAATGTTTACAGAACGTCAGTACAAATGTGACATGAAATGTGCGGTCATTATGACAAACGGCGGGAGGGGGGGACGCGGTGATGACAAAACCCCGTGGTCAAGGGGTGCTAGTTTTGGTTCAACAGAGACGAACTCGCCGGAAATTCTATAATTCGCAACTCGTTTTGTGATGTCGATAATATTGCATTTTTTAAAATAAGTACATTTACATGTGCACTTCTACGTATATGAACTACAAAACTGAATCTAAAACAAAAAATAAAATTACAAAATTATTATTGCTCAAAATTTTTTTTTTGCGAATGTACATTGATAAAATTAGCATAATATCATAAATTTCTTTAGTAATCTACTTAAAAATTTACATTTTCTGAAATAGAACTTTACAGGCTTTATATTTACTTAATTTGATATCGATTGGTTTTAATTTTCTGTCATAAAAATACAAACAAAGTTCAATTTGTCAATTTTTACCTATTTTTACACGACGGCAAGACGCTACGTAATAAATTAACAGCAATCCTTTTGAATTCACTTCATTTATTTGCAGAATAGAAACCTATCAAAACTCAGCCAAATCAAATAACTAGAAATAAGAAAATTTGCAGTTTATTAAAGATTTTTTTTATTTTTGAAAATTTTAATCGTAAAATATAAATAGTTACAACTGTCATATAATATGTATTTATTTTATTTATGTTATAAAAAAGGTATGACTTTTTTACAAATTACAATGATTGAATGTTTATCTTGTGTCCTGTTTCATTACGTTACTCGTACATCTTTAATCAAGACAAAATTTGTTAAGCTTACATTAAATATTTATTTTATTTATTCTCTGAAGATCGATTTACGAAAATAAAATTATCAATAAGAGAGGTTATGTCATTTATTTTATTATGTTTTCAAATGAACTTAAATAATCACTTTTTGTACAAAAATATACCCCCATATTTTGTTAATTAAATGACAATCATATTAATTAATTTATTTTAAAAAGTTCAAGGAGTGTATGAGCAAGCCATGTTATTTTAATTGGTTTAAGGTAGAGTTAAAATTTTGGGAATTAAATTTTTGTTTGTTTATTAACATTTAGTATATTTTAAATTATTATTCTATCGTTTAATAAAAAGTATGAATGGATAGTATCTCAAATTTTTTTAAAGTTTATGTAGTAAATAAGCTTAATTACCGGTTTCACAAGCCATTTAGCTTTAATTGTTAATTTAACATAATTTTAACATCATTTTAAACCTAGCAAATGTAGAAGGTATATGTTTAATATTTTTGAAAATACGGGCCTGTAAAATGTAATATACGGGTCAGCGAAAGTGACGTTGTACGTATAATACAAAAGGGACGGGTGAAGAAGAAGAAGAAGCCGCCGCCGCAACGTAGGACTTTGACGAATCGCTGGAACACACATCATTACTCCTTTTGATCCTGTTGGGACTCGTCTCCGAAGGATGATCATGTTATATGTCCGAACCAATTGGGTCCATTTTCAATCTTGTGCATTCGAGTCCCTCGTGACGATCTTTTTTCCGTGTTGTGTACCAGCGGTGCGCAACTTTTTTCTATTTCATATAATTTTTTAATCGGAAACCATAACTTATGGAAAATACGTTATCTTTAACAATTTTTTGAAATGAGAATTTGATATATGAATTTTTTACACCGCGATTATTATATAGGTAATTATCAAAGTTCATTATAAGTTTAACATATGCATACGCACATAAATAAGCATCCATTTATTTATGGTTGGCGTTATTGCTGAAAATCCACTATAACTCAAAATGTGCGACAACCTATGCCTGTTGTTAAAATATTATATCTAAGTCCTCATCCAAATTTCATTATTACATTAAAATTTAATTTACGGTATGGTGAACCATACAAGACTTCCCTGTTCTTTAATACCTTTTTAAATAATTTTTAATAACTGCTCTTATTTCGGTATTAAAATGCTTTCATTTCTTTTTAAGAATATAAAAGTAAAAATATAAACTTACATTTTTTGTATCAAATAATATTTATTAAAAAATGAAATGCTAGTTTTATTCTTTAGTGAAGGTTACGTAAAGACATTCTTTATACCCAAATTCTAAGAATTTTGAATACCTAGTATAAAAATAATTGAACATAACATATATAGGTCTGTATATAGTGTTTATGTGTATATGAATGTTATTTGAGTAAAGAAACGAATTTTATTGTAAATAGAATCTAATAAAAACATTTATTGAAAAAAGTGTATGATTGAAAATCGTTCAATTTCAATAGGTTTCATCGTATATGTATTTACTTTATGCTATACAGGTAAAAACAGACTGTGTGAAATGAAGTTCGAATTCACCGCGACATTGACCATGAAACAAGTTTCTTTTAATTACCTATATATTCTTTATCGACTTAAACATGATATTTTTTAATCTTCAAATTACCGATGGAGTGTCAATTAAAATGTCACAACTTTAATAAGACTTTGAATATTAATACAATCTGATGAAATATAATATCGTTTTTGTATAATTTAATTAGTAAAATTGGTAGTATATAACTGTAAAAATGAATCGAAATTTCTTAGATAATATTTTTAATAATATTTGATAGTATTTATTTTTACGTGACTTCGTTTAATAGCTTTTTTTATTTGTTGGACGGTAGTTGTTTCATTAATAAAACAGATTTTATTATAGGTATTAAAATATACAAAAACACCTGCGCTAGAATGTTTTCTTTCATTACCCAAATAACGCCTTTTCATAAAACTATTTGTGTGATATGTAACATGATACATACTCATTTTAAATGTTAAAATTACTTTGTTGAAAGTTGACAAAATTTATAATAGGTACATAAAAAATTATTAGAAAATCAAAATTACATACCTATTTATGAAATTCAAAAAGGCGACATTTTTTATTTTGTTTTTAGTAAATAATCAGATAGCGTATGATGTATAATTCTTTAACGTTTTTGCATGGATTTTTTTAGATTTACAAATAATCATGCTGTTGATATACATAAATAAGATAACGTGTTATTCTTATAGGTTAGTTTTTAAATATTTTTTTATTATCAACAAGAAGAAGCACACGAGAAAAAATGATCTATTTTTATACTATTTTTTTTAAACTAACCTAAGTCAAATATGATTTGTGAGGGAAGAGTCTCAAAAATTAGAAAAAAATTCAGGCTGGGTGTTAAAAAATAAATACATAAAGAGCAAAGTTAAACTTTTTTTTTACTTATTATTATAATATTGTTGTTTACTACTGGTATATACAGCCCTGTTCCACCCGCCCACAAACGGTACGGAATTTCTACGTGTTCTCTTCATCTCGATTGATTTATTTTTTAGGCTACCGCTGCGAGTACGCCCTTCGATCATGAAGGTATTCAGTCGGTAAGATGACAGATTTTCTATTCTTTGAAATGACGCTGTTTCATTTTTATTACATAGGGATTGGTATTGTGTCCTGATGACGAGTATACGGGCGGGCGATAGATGCGAGTTTAAAATTGGGGGAGATATTGCTACACTTATTGTTGTTAGATACTACTGCTCATTGTGAAAGTACAACTGGCGGTGACAGATAATGATACCAGATAAAGGAAATATTAAATTAAATTTTTTAAAGTAGTAAAAAATTGTGTTGTATTGTATCGTTGATATTCGATGTTGAATGATACTAGGGTGTTTTTTTATTTTTTCGGTCCCGCAGGACTATGTTTTAGTTTTGGATCAATAGTTAATTGTCCCAAAATTTCAGACTCATAGATCAAACCTGTGGACGGCGCAAACCGAGTCTTTTTTCCATTTGATTAACATGGGAAAAATTACTTTTTTACTTATGCGTGAATAACTCGTTGAAAAAAATTTTTTTTTTTTAATTTCTTAGGGGAATATTTTGTAGATAATTAAGTGCTAATTCATAAATCCAATAAATTTTAAGAAATGTTTCTTTAAAAGTTATCATAAAAATTAGATTTTATTTTTTATTATAATGTTTAAACGAACATATCTTTAATTCGATCTATGAATTGAGCACTCGGGATCTTTTTTGTAAGAAATTTAATTCTCTATAATACTCTGCTGTAAGAAAATAAATACATTTTTCAACGAGATATTCACGCATAAGTAAAAAAGTAATTTTTCCCATGTTAATCAAATGGGAAAAAAACTCGGTTTGCGCCGTCCACAGGTTTGATCTATGAGTCTAAAATTTTGGGACAATTAACTTTTGATTCCAAGCTAAAACATAGGCCTGCGAGATCGAAAAAATAAAAATAGAAAAAAACACCCTAGTGCATATATGTTCATGTGCTCAACTTTAACCTTTATTTAGGATGTTCTTTTATGTATTTAAAGGAATTTTTACATAAAATATGGCAGGATTTTACGCCACTTTGCATCATGAAAAGTGTTATCTCAAGCTACTGTTCTTTCTTCAAAAATAAATCATATTTATTTCAATTTCAATTTTTCTATGAAGGATTTCAAATATATAAAGTTCCAGAACATTAAATAGGAACGTCTAAATTTGAAATAAATTTTAACTGGTTATTAAAAATATATGTTTTGAGTATTGAGGTTTATAAAAAAACAAACAGCACACTTTTAAAAACGACAAATAAACACAACCTTTCAAAAGAAAAAAAATGTATTCATCAAAGAGGATGTCAAATTACGTTGTATATTAGATCAAAGATGTAAAAAAATATTCATAAATAAGAATGTCAATATCAGATACATCCATATATTTCATTTCAGTCGATTTTACATGTGTCGGTCTTGTGACAGTAAATGTAAAAAATGTGGTATGAGATATTCAATTTGAACAGGAGACCGTTTATATGTTTAGAAGAACGTATATTATATAATATGAGTGTACAATAGTAAATTTACGTGTATACCTACTTATATATATGTATACTTTTTAGGGCACATTTGACTTATAATGTAAAATGTACAACATAAATTTTTGAAAAGTAGATATTAAGAATTATTATCCAACGTCAAAATGAATTTAATAATTTATTTAATTAATTTATTTTTGCAATTTGTAAATAATTTGTAGAAATTTCTTCTGATGTTTAATTATTAAACTTGAGGGCACATTTAAAACTAACTGTCACAATATTACCAGGAGAGTAAATATTTGCATATATTTGAATTGAACCCTGTATATTATTCTCAATTAACTACATGAATTACCACAGCAGGATCGATATCAACAACCAGAATAGAACGCGACGCCGCCCGCGTCGTTGCTACATGTTGGTCCATCGTGACGGCGACACGCATGGACGCACCACGCACGCACACGCACACAGACGTAGTAGACCCGTTCCGTCGTCGAGACGATGACATCCTGTCCGAAACAAAAGGATGCTCTCATATAAGACGTTGTATGTATCCGACTTAGAACGCGTTCACGGTCAATGCGTATTTAATTTATTTCCATCTTGTATTAGCCCTATTTACACAATGCGTAGACATAATATGTGTATATTTATAGTAGTTGGTTTGATTACATGCGGAAATTGTTATGTTTAGTAGAGTGTTTAAGATTTACATTTTTTTAATTGAATTTTTTTATAAAAATAAAAGTAGGTACAGTAAAATTGAATTTTAATAAGGAAAAAATGGAAAGATTAGAAATTTCTTGAACATGAGGTGCCAAAATTACATTTTAAACAACTTTTTTACTAAAAAGATTAACACAATTATTATGTTAATTAAATAACTTAAAAATAAACATGCGGTTTTATGCTAAACAAAAACCATGAACTGTTTATTTTTGTTATTCAAAGTAAATATATTAAATAAAAAGTAGGACAGATCATAGTTAATCATTTTGGCATTTGAACAGTTCAGTTGTAAAGGCCGCACACGGAGTGCGCTGTTGTGCAGCCTCGTTTCCACACCCGACAAGTTTGAATACAAGAACGCGGAGAGGTCCCCGCTCGTAAAGTTCGCTTCGTTAATACACCTAATAGACGTTTTTACGACACTTTTATATCGCGCTCTCCTCACATATTGTGTTCAGCGCACTGATAGCGCCCGGGTGCTGCAGGGAGCCGCTGCTTTTTATAAGAAAACTCATTGCGGGAGTGCAGATAAATATATCATGCTTTTTTAAGTGCAATAATGTATATATGTATATATATAATATATAAGACAGAGATGTGTTAGATTTAAGGTTATATATTATGTATGTATTATGTTCATTCATATAAATTTAAAAAATGTTAAATTAACTAACTGAAAACAATAGTAAGCTATATTCTGCTTCAATAATATTCACATCAAATAGTGTACCTACATATATTAAAAGTGCCACAGAATAATGATATAAATAATATATATAAATCTCTAAAGATATTGGTCCAAAATTTGTTATATTAAGCTCATTCTAACCTCTGATTTTAAAACAGAAGCTACTAGGAAATATATTATTAAAATAAATAAAACTCAAAGTAATAAAAAATAATAAGAGGGGTCTATTTCAATTTCATGTAACATTAAATTTGTCAAATTTGGAAAATAAAACAAGAAATGATAACATAATTAAAAATTTTGATCTATATTTATTGCAAAAAATAATTGATCAACATTAAGTATTAAATACAACATTAAATAAATATAATAGCCGCAGATTAGTAACGGTCTTGCGCCATAACTAGCGGCATTATGTGGGGCCGCTATAAAATGTTATCGTTAATTTAAATCAACATTCAAAACAAGGATATAACCGTTGGCAGGTTCTTTAAGCCAAAAGTCTAGGAATCCTTCGGTCATCAATCTATCGTAACTCTTGCTCGAATGCTAAAGCAGCCAGCACGCCTGTTGTCCCATTGTTAAAGATTTTATTTGCACGAATTCAGTTGAAATGAATAGATTTTACGATGCTCGCGCTATTATTTCTAGGTTGTAAAATGCGCTCTCTTGATTATGTGTATATACGTATACGTTTGCAGTGTAAGCTATTTTCAAACATGTATGAATGTGGGGGTGGTGAAGTATTTTCGGAGCAATTGTAAGGTTTATATGTGTTCCGTTAAGCATTAAAGGGACTAGTTGAGTGGCTTCATTGCTAATTATTCGATTGAAACAATTTTTAATGGCCCGGATCAAATCGTAAAATGTTTTGATACGTAGCAGGGGCACATATATATGCAATTTCTATTTGTTTTCATTTTTATTTTTAAATCATTTGTGAAAATTGATCGTTAAGTACTAATATATAAAGTACGTAGGCTTGTTTGTACAATGTCAATATATTATTAGCTCTTTTTGTAGGCAATAATGTCAATTTTAAAAGTTTTTAGAAATATTGTCAGTCTGTCTGTTAATGCATTTATTCGATTTGATTTAACTCTTTTTAGCATTAACAAATTTATATTTTCTAATAAAAAATGTGATATTTAATTAGATTAACACTGTGGAGATATAATGCCTAAATTTTTACAGAACAGCCATTTGTGCGGGCATTCACCGATTTTGAAAAGCACGTGGGTGAAACTGCAAATAACTTTTAGTTATAGTATATGATTTGATTGCTTATACGTATCTGATATAACATAAAAAATATTTATTACGCTTTCATAAACCTTTATATTATATTTAACATATTTTTTACATATTTTTATTAATATACAATTATTAATTTTATTGCCTTGTTAACGTGTATTGAAATGGATAAACATTCCATTAATGTCCATATAATTACATGAAAATAAATTAATATTTTATAGACATAAATAGTTATATTATATCTGGAACGCAGGCTCTAGAGCATGTATAAATTAATAAATTTGCAATAATTATAACTAATTTACACCATTTAATATCTACCAACACATGATATTAAATATGAGGTATGTCATTTTTATATTTTACAAGCCGTGTTATTTTGAAGTTTACTAGCAAAAACTTAATTAACAACAAAAAAGTTGATCACTTCTGAGAATCTTTAATAGCTGTGTTAATATAAAAGTGAGTATGACAGCTTCGATAATAGTTTGGCCGGACAACCGCTAATTTAGCTGAAATTTTTATTACATAACAATGCCCGGATTTATCTATATAAATACAACTTAATTATTGTTTGTGTGGGTAGCGTTGATGCATTATAATCGTAATAATGAAATCTAAACTCAACATTATGAAATATTAGTTAATCTCAAAAAGGTATTCCCGGAGGCAAAGTGAAATATTATTAGACCATGACAAGTATCAAAAGAACAGATTGCTTAAGAAGGTTTCGGAGATGTTTGCACCCACGTTTTCAATTATTTTAATCATTTAATTATTTTCTTATATTAACTTTTACATTGCAGATTTATCACTGTTCATAAAGTCATGTTTTAATATTTAATAAAAGAATACAGTTGATAATGTATAAAAACGGTTTATTTTTTGTAGTCGGTATAAGTAAATAATATACATTTGAATGCGCAATAATTAATTCTAAAGAGCAATCCAATGTCTTTAAAATGATATGTATATTTATTAAATGATGTTTATTTTTTGTTTTTCATAAAAATTACTTAAGTATTTAGAGATCATTTTTAAAACGATTAATTATAATAAATGTTGGATTGTTATGTGTCATTTTAAAGATACTGAATTTTTCTTTTTTAAACTGTTGTGCATTTAAATATATTTCCCCGTTACCGAGATATTATGTCCAAATATTTATGTTTTTTTAAATAAAGATAGTCATTTCTTTTGGTGGGTGTTTTAAGAATATACAAATCTAAATTTTGCGCATATAGCGTTTCGAATATTCGAAAAAAACAATTTGTCACTCCACTCTAATCCAAAGTAATTTGTAATGTCTTAATAATGTTTATTTATTATATAGTTTATTTATTAATCCTTAAGTTTTTGAATCTGTCATCATAAAATAAAATAAAATTTTCATACACAATGTTCAATTAGTGTATAAACTATAATTGAGTATTACTTCTATTATAACTATCAATGTAAATGTCAGATATTAAAATTTATAGTTTTGTACTGCCAGCAGAAATAATATAACTGGAAGGTATATTTTATACGTTATCATTATTGGTTAATTTAATTCAATTGAAAGTGCATTTAAAGCATAATTTATGATTAATATTTTATTTGTTCCAGGTACGTCGTGCTTCTATACAAACTTTTATCTCCATGAAATGTAAGTGCGCTGTTAAATTACCAAACTATTTAAAGTATTCAATCGAAAAGTAATTATTTCTTTTTAATTGCCACTTGTATATTAAGGATGTTGTTTCACAACATGTGCCGTTAGCTAGACTGTATAAAATGATTTGTAATGCTTGATTTCGGTAATAACATCAGTCATTCTTTAATTACAGTATGATAGTACATAATAACGATAAATTAAGGCCATTTTTCAAGTCTATTTTAACACATGTTTTCATTTGGTAAAATATTGAAGATCTATTCATTCTCAAAAAAATTATTTCGTATTGGGGTCAATCCATGTGAAGTGGTCCAACACTGGTTGCTTGATCATTCTAAAAAATGATTTTTTGTGTGTAATTATCTTAACATGTTTTTTTATAAACACAATAAATAAATGACTATAAAAGTTTTATAACAATAATTTTGGGTATTTGTATCATTTGTTTGCGGATTTTAAACGTATTATTATTAATAATAAATAATATTTTTCATTCTCAATAATCCTCGCACCGAAAAAAATAACGGTTCGAAGCCCTGATTAAAAAGTACATTTTTCCTAATTTTCATCAAAATATTCATATAAATATTCGTAATTTGAGAATAAAAATCTGTTATATGGGCAATTTGTAATTTTTTTTTCAAAGTTAAAAATTAAGTTGTAGTATTC
The DNA here is from genome assembly GCA_961205875.1 of Sialis fuliginosa. Classification (NCBI taxonomy): domain Eukaryota; kingdom Metazoa; phylum Arthropoda; class Insecta; order Megaloptera; family Sialidae; genus Sialis; species Sialis fuliginosa. The sequence goes on along the minus strand of OY540813.1, from coordinate 8,868,663 downwards.
CGCCCTACAAAGATCGGTAGAAGAGTTCCTTACGAGTGCCCCTATTTTTTTGGTCAATATTGATCAAGCAGAAACCAAGATATTCGCGAAAAACCGAACCACAAACAGGAAAATTGGTGATTTTCCGGAAATGTCATGAAAAAGTACCCGCGCGGAAAACGGATTTATCCACAAACTCAGATATGGACTTCTCTTGATCCCTTGAGCCAACTGTAAGAAAAGATTATATGACTCCACTCTATCAATAATTCTCGAAAACGTTAGGTACATATATCTGTAAATAAAATAATTACATAATATTCAAAATCAGTCATTATTGATGGGGGGACAAAATTTTTGTTTCATATAACTATTATTCAGTTCATTGTTTTTTGGTAAACAGTAATGATTTTTGAACGTAGAATTTTGCGGTTATTCAATTGTATAAATATTTGATTATTGGGTTGTATACCGCGTTGCACTGTATTGTCACTTGACGTTTCGACAACGCTTATTTAATTAAGCAACTACACCTTCTGTACTCAACATTTTACTTCTGAAGAAGACCACGAGATGTTGGTCGAAACGTCATGTGACAATATAGTGCATGGCGGTATACAACCCAATAATCAAAAGTTTATACAGTAATGATTTTCTTAATAAGGTGTTTTGTTCAAAACCATAAAATGAAATACATACATAACCGGCAAGAATTATTACCGCGGAAGTGTATAATCGTGTATAGGTACATCGTATGTTGTTGTGCAAACTTTTTTGTATAAAATTTTTTATCGATTATCTGGCTAATCTTTCATTCAGTGTGTGGTGCAACCACTACACCTTAAGTAAATATAATTAGTATTCTCTCGCCTGTATCGACAAAAAGAAGAACAATATAATACAACAACAACTCATTACCGTCGGCGCAAACACGGCTCGCGCGAGCTGTAAACAATTCAAGCCTTTTATAGACATCAGTTTTATGTATCAAACACTTTTGATTGTTTGCATTAGCTTTAGCGGTAGTTGACGCGTACATGACCTGCCAACCAAATGGCAGTCTATTGAATTTTGTATTGTTCGGTATCGCTTTTGACAAGCGACACGCGAACTGTTTTCCAAACGCAACAACAAAACAACATCGGTTGTCGGTGGTGCTCTACCGCTTGCCCGCCCGTTGTGTAACGGTACCGGTCAGTGGCGCAACTCATTTAATGAACTTTGTAAATATTGCTGTCAATGCTGTGTTTGAAATGCCGCGTGCTCAATTTATGTATATATCGTTTTTTGTAGATTTCAATATGTAGGTACATGTTTGGAATCCATATATGTATATATGTTGATTTTGTATTATTATGAACATTTTATTATTATAGAAGACGTAGAATAAATACAAAATTATGCAGCTAATCATGAGTTAGGAAATAATATTTTTATATACAGGTGAGTTTTTTACCTTGAGACTGCTTAATATCTGGAAAACTAAGGATTTTTACAAAAACTTTTGGTACAAAAGTTTCAGCATTTGGAGGGGCAAAATCAATGGCGATAACAATTTTCATTTTAAGTTTTCAAGGTGATTTTGGGCTCACCTAATTTTTTTTTTAAATAGAATTTTATTTATTTTTTGCAGAATCAAATTTTGCAGAAAAAACGAGACATTTGTTGAAAAGTTTTTTTTAAAACTTAAACTTTAACGTATTTTTTTTCTTTTTTTTTAATTAAAACTTTTAGAAATATAATATAAACATTATTAGATTCAGATAGAACATTGTTTTGAAAATTTATCACATAAGAATATATTTATAACTAAACGAGGTGACTTTAATGATTTCAGTATACTTTATATAATTACACATGATTACAAATAATCAAATAAATAGATAATTATCTTGATTATTTAGTATAATTTATTTTAGTAATGTTATCTGATAAACATGGCGTAGTAATATATGGTAAAAACAAATTTTTATTTTAAACTTTTAATGTAGATACCTCACCATTTTTTAAATTCTGTATGAATTACATACATCATTTATTTTGCTTTTACTTAATTCAACACCTACGTAAAAAACTAACGTATAGACAATATTTTGATATGTACATAATTAATATTAAATTAATTAATTTTTCTTTTGTTACGCGTCTGATTAAGGTTATTGGCAGCCGACTGTCAAATCTGCGTAATTGATTTTATGATTTATTATTATATATTATATTATCAACTGTGTGTTATCGCGAACATTGTTGATATTAATTGCTGTATTGTGTTGAAGCAGACAAACAAGAGAACAATGAATACATTTAAATTATCAATTTAAATGTGGGAATACAGGATTGCAGCCGCACCGACGCGACGTCCTACTTTCTGTTCATTTGTTTTCAGTTATTGTGCATTTTAATCATTTATATTACATATACGGACTCATCGAAATATACGCATATACCTACATATAGAAATACATATTTATGTAGAATCGCATTCAGAAGTGGTCGACCAGTTTTCATTCAAATTCGCTTATCACAAACTTAGTAGGCTCCTCCTATTTGATTATTATAACATTTAAATCATTTCTCCATGTACCTAACAAAGATAGATTAATATTTTTGAATCTGTCATCAGGGTGGCAGATGACTTCTGACGCCCATAGTACACATCTATGTATGTATAGGTGTACTTACGTAACTTTGTAGGTATACATAGATGTTTTATACACTAAAATTTAAAGAAGTGTTCTGTTGCACCTATTTAATATAGGCATTTATTACAAAATAAAAAATAATAGTTTAATATCCGGTATTATAAAGGAGATAACTTTGCTAGCTAGCAAACACTCTCAAATGGGATATTAATTCTGTGATAGTATCTATTAGTTTTGTTTTGGAATTTATAGCAGTGATACTTCAACTTATTGTAACACAGTTGGCGACTCTGACCGTTCAAAATAATTTTCATAATATAACTGTTTTAATACCGTTAGTGTTTACATACCACGCGTGCGTGAAAATTGTCAAGCACTTCGTGAAACTTCAAGAGAACTGTCAGATTGGTTTGAAACCTCATTTGAAAGTGCTTGCTAGCTTGCAAATTTTGTTAGCTTGACATAAGTATGTATGTTAGACAAGAAGCATGTAAATAAACAATCATATTTGTTGTTAACCGCACCTATCAACTGCAGTTTGTTTTATAGTTGATTGATTAGTTATAAAAATATGTCTTTTTTAATTCACGAAGTTAAACAATCCTGCATATTTCAATAAAATATATCAATACTAATCGGTAGATATTATTTAAAAGAAATAAACTTGAAAAACTATTGAATAAATAAAACATTAAATGTTTTGATCGATTTATGGTAAATATAACCTGTCAATGTGAATTGACATTTATCTATTAATGAAATAAAAATAATTCTGTTTAATTTTGAGTGTCTACAGACATTAATTATTATCACAATTCGGAAGAGTAATGATATGTAAACAGAATGGTTGTATGTTGTTTTGCTGATTGCACATTATCTTTTTTTTAATTAATATATGGATATTTTCATATATATGATAAAAAATACATACTTCTTATTCACAATTAATTGATTTGTTTGGACAGCCTTCTGTCTTTTTAACAGAAAAAAGTTAATATCTGTGACAGGTGAGCACATAATAATGTATTCATGAGATACGATAAAAAAATACCCTTATCTATAGATAAATATCGTAGTAAAATAAAAAAGAGAAATTTATATGATATGTAATTTTAAATACCAAAACAAGATATATAAACGACGTTGATTTGTAAATATTTTGATAAAGTTTTAAAATATCCGTATAAATTTTCATTAATTGCGATTAAAGATTACGCGGCCATCATTAAGTCACATACAATTAAATTAAATGGCTTTGGGCATATTTTACAATGTTTATGTCGGTACTTAACACACGAATATTTTAAATATCTAATCGGGATTGTGGTTATATATAAAATTCATTGTATATAAAATTTTGCACTTACCGACATATGTGAAATTTCATCATATGTCATATCAATGTCTGAATTTCTGTTAAAACAAGAAAATGAATATGCTAATGTAACTTGCAATTAACATATTCCCTTGTTGATTAAAAGTGCCGCACGCTTGTTTTTGTCGAAATATTTAACTACCGAGGACGCGGTATTGTATAACATTTCAGCGGTATTTCATTTGTAGTTTAAGCTAAATAAATTTATACTCGCACACATGGATACAAAAAACAGTTTATATTTTTAGTTATTTTGTTCATGTTAAGATTATAGATAAAAGTCTAAAATTTTAATATGTTATTTATGAATAGCTCATATATTTTACTAATTTCAAAAAATAATATTGGACGTATGATTTTTAAGTAATTGGAAATTAAAAATAGAGTTTTTAATACACGGTGAATGAGATAACTCGCCGGAAATTCTGTATTTATTGAAATTCTACACAAAAATTCTATACAGAGACGTTTTAAACACTGATTATTCAAAACTTTTTAAATACCATAAAAATTATAAAAAACATATATTCATGTGTAATTTCAGAACCAGTAATAGTAATAGAGTGCGAATTATTACAGGCAAACAACGTGTGCGAGTGCAACAACTAGATTCAGCGAGACCATAGTATATATTCTATATACTGCGATCGCCAAATTATATCTAATTTTTTACTTTTAATTATTAATATAGTAAAAAATTCCATTTAATGTACATGAGTTCTGCATATAAATTAAAAACTAAATTTGTCAAAATCAAATCTTTTTTATTGAAAAAAAACCCGGATAATTCACAACTATAAGGGTGCAGTTATGAATAGTTTGTGTAACCTAACGTTAGTCATAATTGAATTATTATAAATGTATTTGATCGGGGAATTTTGTCCATTTTGAAGATTTTAATATTTTTGAAACCAGAATTAATTTTTAAATTTTCAATAAACCAAGTATTTAACATATAATGATAATAATTATATAACAATAACATGTGTATTTATTCAGCCAGTACTCAGTTCATTGAAAAAGTTAGAAGATATATGTATTAGGTATACAATGTAATTAAAAGTAATATATGGTAAGTGTTAACGATCTATACATTGTCAAAAAACTCATATAAACTGTAGTGACAATTTTCTATCAGATATTCTCTTAACACAACTTTTATTTATATATATATATATATACATATGTAATATAGTTAGTAGGTATCTAATTGACATATTAAAGTTAAATATTCTATATTTATTATTATACATTTTAAATTGTTTGGGAATCACAGGAACAGTAAACGGACAGTTTTCGGCATTATTGTGATTTTACTATATATGTATATTTTGCCGAAGTGATTTTTAATTAATTGGTTCGTGGAATTGATAATTAACAAATGAAAACATATGTTTTTTTTGTTTAGCAATAAATCTTCATACATGCCGAATTAGCATAACTTTTATTTTTATATTTCTCAATAGTTTCTTTATCTATTAAGCTAGTATATGAGTCATTAAAAGATTGAATGTAGTTTATAATTGCTTGTTTTTGTTAAGGCATTCTCTTTTAATTATGTATTAAATTAATCTTTATTAAAAATAAGTTTGCTATCATGATTCATTTGTAAATATAAAAAGTATTTACAAGAAATTATTGTCTATGTTTTTGTTGAATTGAACAGTTGCTTACTCATTATATTCTCTGCAGACTGTAAATAAAAAATTGTTAAAGTTACAAACAAAATATTCAAGATTGTAAATTGAATAATAATGATACCTTTTTGTTTTTATTATAAATGGACCCTGTACTATACACAATGATTTATGTTTCATCGTTTTTTATAGAAAAAAAATGTATTATCACTGACTTTCCTTTTAGATTAAATTAAATGTAATGATCATTCGAATAATTGCCTTGATTTATTAAACCTTTAATAAAGATTTATCGTATGCATATAATTGAGCTGTACTAAAAAAAGTTCCGAAATTAAATGCGATACTTGTATTTAATTAAATAAAATGAACAAAAAAAATTCGTTCGGTTTTGATCAATTAGATATTCGAACCGGTCTGCTGCGGTCGGTTTAGTTTTCTATCGGCGAGGGAGAATCATCACCATGATCTCCCTCTCCCGGTCTGGCCGCAAGTCGCTTTGCCCGTCTGTCCATATGTACGCAACCGTCACATAAATTATCTGTGCGTCTCTAATTGAAGGCACTGTACGCTCTTCACCACTGTCATCATTAAGAAGATGCGGCTGCTGCTCCGTTTGGATCATCGTTGAAACTCTGACTCGTTCCATCGAAACTGGTATATGTAAATTATGTGTCCATGTGTCTGTGTGTGTGTGAATGTGATTTAACCCTTGTACGATGTAAAGTATTTTATATATTTCTAATAGTAATTTATTGTACAGAAGCATTTACGTAAAGAGTATAGAGTAGGACAAATGTACCCTATTAAACAAAAATAATATTATACAATCGTACTGTGTAGTGCACGGCCGTGATTCACGCTACGTTTATTCTCGCCTTTAGAGAGTAATCATCTAGGCCGAAATTTTAGCTTATAATTGAAATGTAACGTTCATTTTTCACAAAAAACTATACCTACCTAAGAAGTATGTTATAACTACAAACTCAACTTACATATATTAAATAATTTGATTTATTAAATACTAACCATTCCATTGCATAGTAAAGGGTTGACTATTTTGAATATCTATAAATTCTTCCCTGGAGCTGTGTTTGTAGCTGCCTATAAACAGATCTATGTAAATACAGCGTGAAACTGTCCAACAGAGCTCTCTCTATTTCGTCATCGCGCAATATCTTTTCACCGGTGCTCTTGATGATTTGTGTCTCGACGACACAAGATGAATATGCGATCTTTACTACAATTATTTAATGCACATTATTCATTATTGCGCTCACGTCCGTGCCGCCGTACGGTCTGTCGTATTACCAGTGATTGTAAAAAATATAAAATGGTCTGATTTATTGTATGTGATTGTACATATGTGTCTGCATCAATGTGAGATGTAATTTGAAAATATAGGTATGGTACTGTGATTTTGGAACAAATAATAGTAAACTATCAATTTTCGAATCTGTAAAACCTGAAAGTATTATACCTTGATTTTTGGGACAGATAAAGTTTTAGGAGGATATTATAGTCTAAAAATCTTCTCATATGTATTCATATACCTACAATTATTATATTATTTTAAAATATGCAAATTCATTATTTGGGGTTATTTTTGTGGTAAGAATACTTAATTTATTTGTGATCATTGATCATTATTGGAAATTTCGTTCAGTCAGGATTATAATTTCACCAACCGCCTGCGGAGGATTAATCATTAAATTATGTCAATATTCACGGATTGGCTTTCACAGATATCAAATATTAATCAACAAACAGTAAATTGCGCAATTTAGTACTGTATTAAATTAATTTTACACGAAAATATAATTATGAAAACAAAAATCTCATAATTATTTTGAGGAAAATTTCTATGTAGGTACTATTGTAAGTAGTAACAAAAACTAACTCGTACAACACAATAAATAAATTTAAAAATATCTTTCTTACTGCAAGACTCAAAGTGTGAAGAAAAAGTTTAAAATTAATTCTAATAAAATATTCAAACCGAATTTTCCAGACGTCTTCAGTAGACAAATATTTAGTTTGTTTTTATCGTTGACTTCGGGTTATTTTTATTTTGTTTTGTTCACAGTTTACGAAGCACTGGTGTAGTATAATAAACTAAAAGGCAAATGTATTTGTAAATAAAAAAGAGAATTGAAAGCGGCGAGTGTATGTATGTTTGCCAAATGCATTTTACCATCAAACAGCGTTCGCACAATGCTTGCACGATCTGAACATTCGTTCTGTGTGTGTGCGATGTGTGTATGTGTATGTGCACACGAGATAGTATTTGTGCATTTGCAGCACATCCAGAATCGGGTCTGACAAAAACTATAGATATTTTTTTGCACTAAGTGAATTAAATTATAGAGTTTTTATTGTGAATTGAAATGAACTAATTTTTACTAGAATGGTTTCAGTAGATATTGACATTAAATACTTACTATTTTTATTTCATTGAATTCAAGCTGATATCCATATTTTTCAGGTTTTCTGCTTATTTACAAATTCTATGAATGCATTTTAGCTAAAGTTTAGATTATTATAAATTGAAAAATAGGATCATTAAAAATTATTTAAATATACCTATAATCATCTTATAATATATTAACTTTTTTTTTTAAATATAGTCAGTTACATAGATTATATAGTCAAAATACTCAAGGGAAATTTATAGCATATGAAAGGGTTTTATCTGGTCCTTGAAAATTAATTTGAATTTACTTACATTGTAGTTATGTGTAGCAAATAGGTATTATTATAGTAATCAAACATTTAAAAAATTGTATCCAATGACAAAGTTGGCATAACAATTAGATTTGCAAAATAATCAAGCAAATGAGACCTGAAGTCGTTATTTTAAAATCTTGAGAAAAATTAATTGAATATTTGGTAATTTTAAGTACCAAATATACCTACAATACTAATGTGAGACCTAGTGAAATTTAAATAGTTTCGCGTTCTTGGGCTTCATATATAGTTTATAGTAAAAATATTTTCGGCCTGCAATTTTTTTCTTTTAAATTCCGAATTCCTGAATTAGAATAGGTATTTTTTATGTAGAATTTCTTAACTAATGCGTGATACTATTAAATATTAAATAATGGATAACCCTGGCATTCTGCCATGTCCTCATACAGGCACAGACCAGGTTAGTGTATCTAATCTGAGTAGTCGTTAATTTATTCTGCATTGTTCACCATCAAACAAATGAAAAACATTTTCCAACTAAATCATTGCGATCGAGGTAAAAATATTGTGTCCTATTCAATCCCGATACATTCAACGGATACAACGTAAACACCGTAACGTGAAATCGCACCGCATTGTCGGTTTGAATGAAGCGTGAAATATAGCGGCCTAAAAAGTTTTGTTTTGATTGATTGTATGATACGGTTGCTTCTATTTTCAATTGACCGATTTGACTGACTCCACACACACACACACAGACGTATAGCACGCACGCTACATGTATGCTGCAGCAACTATTCTATTGTTATAAAACGAATGAGTTGCGGGTTGCATACACAGAGGCGCTATCGAGTATAATGAAGGGCTCCATTACATTTCCATGTTGCTAATGTCAGGTGTCGGTGACATATTATGTTCGTCTGGTTAGTTTAATAGAGTTTGAAAGTTCAAATTGAATACAACTGAACGGGGTATGATGTTTGTAGTAACGTTATACTAGACATATAAAAAATATCTGTTGGCATTGTGTTGTGAAATTGAATGGGAAATTGTTTACAATCAAAACAGAATTTTGTGTGAAATTAAAACTAAAAAATTATACGTTTTGTGGTTTGATGCATGTATGCAAAGCGATACGTATTATATTTTGCAATGGTTTTGTTTTGGTTCAATACAGTATTTAATTTTTTAGATATAAAATGTATAGGTATTATTGAATAATAATTGTAACTGAATTTGTTATTTTAGTAGGTAGTAAATAATTTTTATTATATTTTAGTATATAGATCAATGTTAACATCTTGTAAATATTAATATTATTTGTTATGAAGATTCCCATGTAATTATTTGCATTAATTTTAATGCGAAAAAAAATTGGTTGGTGCAGGTTTTTATTCATTGGGTCATAAAGAACATTTTTGTATATTTGAATTGTCAAAGTTGTTTATAAAGAAAGGTAAATGAGTAAATAAAATAAAATAAAATTAATTCCATAAATTTATCATAAAATATATCTATTTATCGTACAATATTAAATAGAAACTAAAACATAAACTTCCAGGCTGTTCTGACGTGGTCTTCTAGACATTTCGCTGCTTTTAGCTGGCAGAATCTTTAGTTTATTTAGTTTTCAATACATTTTGTTCACAAAAGAATTGAATAAGAAATCAGAGCATTTAAAATATAATTTTTCATTACACCATCAAACTGTATATCAATAATCGATTGAACATTTTCCGTGCCGCTGATCATGATATCGTCCTTTAACACCGTACCACAAAGAGGATACGTAGTAACACGTATATTACTGGCGAGTAACCGCGGGCAGTTCATTATAACATGGCATATGTCTCTACCAAATATTTGTAAACCACTGGTAGTACTGGGCGTCGTTACCTAGCCGGCTGCTCCAATGGCTGGAAACGTTGACCACAATCCCGATTATGTTTGTAATGAAACCGGGATTATATTATAGAGAAATAACTGTCTATAGTGCTGCGGGCTGTATGTTTTAATTATGGGCTCCGGTATGTGTTCAAGGGGATATGAGTTTGTGATGTGTGGGTGGCTGAAAGTAGGTATTTTTCACAAGGGATGATTCAGATTAAGAAAAGTTTTTAGTGTTTGTACTTTTATGTAATTGTAAATAGTAAGACCTAAAAATAATTGTTCTAAAACACTAAATGTTTTAGGTATACTGAATAAAAATTTAATTAGAATGTCATGTCCTTCAGACTAATTTATTTTATAGTGATATACTGTTGCATCTAGTAATAAATTTTAATACGGTAATAAAAATAATGCTATCTTTTTTATTTCAATGTTAGTGTATCTATTAAAACTCTCAACAAATCAACTATTTCAAATATTCCCTAATGATTTAAAATAATTGCTTTTTGTAATACACATTTACAGATAACCTAAATTGCCATTTTGTTAAGTTGATTAAAGTAACGTGCAAAAAATAGAAACATAAATTATGTTAAAAAAGTTAATCTGAAATTTAGATCAGTTTAATTCCCAGGTGTTTCTTTTTATAAAAATCCGGAACATATAAAATCACTCAAGGTATTAAAAAAATTGCGATTAAATTTTTATCTGATATGTAATATATAAATGTATAAAATGCTGATTTATTTTTGAAGATGTTTGTACTATTTCTTATATAGACAGATTTTTTTAATCATGTCTAGATTAATTAAATATATTTTTGAAAAAAATATATGTTTATTCAGTCCAGAAATTCACAAATAAATGTTGTCTTCTTTCAATATTACCTGTTTTAAAATTTTAAAATCTTATTCTGTCATCACTTTCAAATGTTACCAACTTCTAGCTGCAATTAATTTTGCAAAGTGCACGAAAAATAAAACGACATCGACTGAACACGTAAAGCCACTTGAACTATTAACAAACTAATTTCATAAATAGATCCAGAAGTTAATGCACGTTAATTTATTCAAACGAGTAGCTCGTATTATAATGCATACACGTATTCGGTTGGTGCAAGTTGAATGAGCGGCGCAGTCGGGGGGCGCCCGTGAGGGGGGATTGAAGGGCAACAGCGAGTTCAACACAGAGGTGTGTGATGTCCTAGTTCACATAGGACTTTTACAAACAGCCATAATAAAACCGTCCCCCGTGCGCTAATAATTCCGGAATTATCCTCCACCTCGTCAGACAGGACTTGGTGAGTGTGTGTGTGTGTGTGTTCTCTTCTTCTCGCCTGTTTGCCTGCTCGCTTCCAGCAGGTACGAGGAAAACCTCCGAGGACCTCGATTCAAATAATAAGATAAGTTCGGTGTAATTTTCCAACTATCTGAATGAAAATCTGGTGCTTGGCTTTTACGATAATGTTGTATTCGTTATTTTGCGTTCATTTTATTTTCATTTCATAGTTATCCTATGGAATTCTATCTATGTATGTGTATCTGTGTATGTGTTGCCATGTTTTGTTTGTTTTTGTTTTACTTCTTTGCGGATTGTCGACGTTTGAGAGAGTTATTATGCAACTGTGTGTATGTGTGTGTGTGTTTTTTTCCAATTGCTCCCGTGGTAACAGTTTGAGGTCGAATAAAAAAAGCGGAGAATTGAATGGTGGTTTTGGTTTACGTAAAATTATGACGATTATGATAATTTGGTGTATTTTGTGTCTGTAGTTTTTATTGTTGTACATAAAACATTAACTTATCTTTAATGTGTTTTATTTTTTGTTGGATATTGTTTTATGTTGATAATTTAGCATTTGTCCAAGGTCTTGTGATTATTTTTTTACCATATTTAATTACATAAATATTTTCATGTACTATTTGGTAGTTTAAACTAATTGAAATAAATTAATTAATTTCATACATACATATTCAATTTTTAGAGCGGTATTTCTCTGTATTCTTTCGAAGTGTAGATTCTTTTACTTCAATTAAATATAAAGCAGTGTGATAAAATCAAATTCAATAAATAAATCAAGTACCCTGAGCTTGTACAGAAACACGAGTCTGTATAGGTAGAGTATTTTCAAGTTATCTCGTTGCGCGTGGAGTTGGGTGAGCCAAATTCAAAGCTGTATCTTTAAAAAATTATTTTTATATTATATACCATTTTTTAATTATTATAATCGTCAATTGTAAGCTAGGTATACAATTTTAATTAATGTAGGTACATTTTAAGAAAAAAAATGCAAATATTTTGATAAGATAAGTAGTCTTGATCAAATTTTAGGAAACCTTTTTTTATTATCTAATAATTACAACATTTTCATCTAAATAGTTGATATGTTTTTTTTATATTTAATATAAAGTTATTAAAATTTTCATATTAAATGTCCGTTACACGCTAATAAACTAGGGTGACAATTAATTTGTTATTAGATATTAGTACAACATAAATAGTGAGATATATTCTTGAATATTATATATGTATATAAAATAACATTTATTTGAAACATACAAACATATTTATTGATTATTTCGCAAATGTAAAAATGCAACCATAAATCACTACAGTTTCTAAAAATAGCAATAAAATATCCACCCGTGTTTTTTTTAATTGTTAACACGTTGAAAGGTGTCGAAATATGAACTGTGTGTAGCTAATTTGACGCCCGCGACGATACGCTCTATATAGAGAGAGAAGAGTAGAGCCGACGGGTTGTTGCCTGTGGGATCGGGCTGCTGACGATGCCGATGCCGGGAATGGAATATGTAAATGAGAGTCCTGGTTTTATGACGGGAATAATTCTTCGACGGGTACATAATCCGCCCGCCCACGAGCGAGCGAACGAACGAAGAAGAGATCACGGTACGAGCCCATCGTTTTCCGTTTCCGCCTTTAATTTTTTTCAGTTATATGACTCTTTTTTCGTTTCTACTGGTTAGGTACATGTTAATAGGGTATCTATTGTCAGATTGATATGTTAAATTAAAAATAAATTCAAGTTTTCTTTGTTTTTATATTTTTATATTTTGTTCTTTGGTATCATCGAAACTAACAAGTAGCACTACCCAAGTGCCACTCGCCGATATTCTTGAAACTTTGCACACACATAGTACATACGACGTAGTAATATCGGCGAGTGGCACTTGGGTAGTGTTACTTGTAAGATGAATACATAAAAATACTTAAAAAATAATGCAATTCTAGAAAATCTTACACTTAACGACAGTAATATTATTTTGCATCAATAAAAATGCTTTTAGCTGGGCGCTATAAAAATAAACAAAATACAATTTTCTTTCTGCATAATTACTTTTATTTCGGAATAGTTATGTGGCAGTAACATTCTGTAGAATATTCATAAATTATGTTATATAACTGTAAAGTATAAAAGGATGTTAAAAGCACATAAAAACCTGCATATCCTGTTGACAACGTGGCGGCGAGTAACCCTCCTGCATTCATTTCCTTTCATCTACATCTGATATATCCAACATGGATGCTGTGTATTTCCTCTAAATACAACATCGTCCTCTCTCATTGGCATCCCCAAGCCAAAGAATACACCGCATTTCAATGCTAATGAAATGATAGGCCACGCGAACACTGAAAACTCTGTGAGACAGTCCACCGTGCAACAAGAACAATCCTATGCACAACGCATGCTCTCATTATACATCTATCTTTATTTTACAAGATAGTGTAACTCATTTACACAAATGACATTCAAAGTTTGTTAAAAAAGAAAAGTAACTACTGTAATATATAAACTTGCCGTTTTCCATCTTGTTTTGTGAAAATTTTCCATATATTACTCTCATATTTTCTGTACTGCGTGTATGATTATGTCATTTTTGGCGTCTTCCAGAGTGAATTGATTTTTTTACAAACACATGGGTGGTGTTGGTAGTTTTATGTTTATGATTTGAGAGCTATTTTGAATGCATTTTATTGTGTTTTTTTATTGTACGTAAAATGAAGTTTATTTTCAACATTCTCTGCTTGGATATATTTTTTGTTTTAAGTATTATAGAATGCGACTTCTTTGTTTACACTGCAATAATGAACTAATATTATTCAAGACTCTTTTAAAATCGTATAAATTTTATATATTTCTGCTCTGTTTTTTATAAAATTATTACAATTTGATATTCATGTTATATTATTTATTTTAAGAAGAGAAAGTTGTTTAAGTAATTATTTTAGAAATCACTAAAGCAATATTAGGCAAAATGTTCCTGATATCATTTGAAAATGTGAAACTCATGTAAAAATAGGACATAATATTTTAAACAATAGGTTGGGAAGACCTGTTAGTAACATATTTATAGTAACTATTTAAGAAAATGAGCGTTGTGGTTGTGTATATTTCGTAAAGTTCGTTTATATTGATTCTCGATAAGAAATGCAAAAAAGTCACGGCGAATTAATTCGCTTATTAAATAATCGAGTTGATATTCTTCAATTTTAAACTTGATTCAGTTTAATATTGAAATTTGAACGCAACGATCTTGTCACTAAAAAGTGCGCAAGCAGAATTTGTGAGATAGGGGATTATGAAGTTAAATCTTTTCAACGTTAATGTGGTGAATTGGAATTTTAATAGAATTGGAAGATATGGGATGCTGTGAAATTGAATAAAGATTAAATTATGCTACTTTTCTTGATATATGTTTAAATAGATTCCGTTATGTGTCTTAAAGAATAAATGGAATTATACGATGTCATTTTGTGAAAAAAATATTAAATTTTTTTCCTGTTTGGAATTCTATAACTGCATACGATTTATTGTCGGTCTTGAATAACGAAATTATAAATTATATTACGATAATCGATTTTGTGCTTGTGAATAAGAGTATTAGCTTTTCAATAGCTACACCTTTTATATGTTTGTAGCCACTTCAAATTCAGTATTTAAACAACAACAAACTTTTTTTTCAACGATCATATGGATATAAAGATCACAAAATACATATTTAGTGAATACTAAATATAACGTGTTTACGAAAGTATACTTATTTCATCCTTCAATAACTTCCGCCTTGTACATAATAATAGCTCTTGCGAGAAAAAATATTTACTGTAAAAGAGTTCTTAGCTGAACTAACTTACCGGTAATCCAAAATAAATTGAGATAAAATAACAATTTCCTGCAATCGCGTTATCTGAACGCGTCACAGAAGCGCCGAGAGAGACTGAATGCAGGGCAACAGCGATATATCGAAATAGAGGGATCTCGAGTATCCTGCCCTTCCTTTTAGTACGCGCGTCAAACCTTCACTCTCCCTTTCAGAGGCGGCTCATAAGGTAAACTCGCTTGAGCTCCGGCGTCGCTCAAATTTCTCAACGTCAATCTTTAGGATCTTTAAACTCTACATTTGATCCTATGCACTTTTGTTAGATATTGAATTTGTAATTTAATTTAGGAAATGAATTATGTTTGTTTTGTGTCGGTATTCTTTAGCGGGTCCAATATTTTATTTTTATTTTGTCGCCCAGTAGCTAAGACATTTATTTATATTTTGTATAAGTTTTACATTGTAGAGTCGCATGCAGAAGTAGTCGACCTATATTTGAATATTATAGTATTTGCCATATAAAAAACTGCAAACTAAATCTATAATGTTAGAAAAATTTTATTTATGTTCACCCAAATCCTAAGTGACCTCAACACAATATCCCCCCCCATGTGTCAATACCTATGATGATCGGTCCATCGGCAACTTCCCAAACCTTCTTATATTCCCATCAACGTAAAAAAACGACACAAACAACAAAAAACTATATACACACAACTGAACCGTCGGACTAGAAAAGATTCTGCCGACAAATAATTCGTCGAGAAAAAAAAATCCGTTTATCCTTACTTATCATAAAACGCATCGTCTCTCTGTCTGTATATCCTTTAATGCGCTTATCACTCGAGAACCACTTATCCGATTTACGTGTTTTTTTTTAATTCATCGATATGTTCTTTGTCCAGGTTTTAGTATATATTTTGTTATGTCAGGTAACATAAGGAATTAGTAGTGACGATAATAGTAAATGAAGTCGGAAAAAAGTCTGTCGCCGGCGCGCTCCATTGCAATACGTTGCCTAAACCGTTAAATATTGAGTAATATAATGTAGTAAAGAATTGGGTAGAGTAAAAAGATCTAAAATAAACTCCTCACTTTTATATTTAAGCGAGTGAAGCCGCGGGTACAGTTTATATATTTATAAGAACATAGATCAAATTCAATTTAACATATAAAATTATCTATATCTACCTACCCTGCTTACATACTTATAACAATTTTCTTGCTTGTTGTCGTTTTGTAATAATTTGAGAGAGTGGTAAAAAAAATTGTATTTCAGCACATAATTACTCTACAAAAAAATATATTTAAATAAAAGTACAAGACAAAGTACTTTAAAAGAAAGTATTTGCCTAGCGTGATATGTGACGAGGAGAGGGGAGGGGGTCCGAAGAAATGTGACGTGACACGACATTTAAAATACCTACATCAATTTTATTTTTATTTTTTTAAACTATAGATTTTATTTTGCAGTAGCGATATAAAGGACGTTATTTTAATGATCAACTTTGACAATTTTGACAATTTGATATTAGTTTTGAATGTTACTAATAATTATAAAATTAATCATTCATTTGGTGAGGGTCCAAGATTTATGACGAATTATTAGGTACAAGTACATGTGCTTAATTATATTTGGTAAAATACAAACAAGACCATTCAAAAAGTATAGGTAAGTCTGTGTATAGATCTAAATCTCCTCTCCCCCGAAAAATACTAATTTGGGATCTAACTTTTTCCTGTTGTCAACGAATGATTTTATTTAAATGTTTAGTACTTTGAAGAGAACAAATTCCGCACCACAGTTCTAAGGTATGATTTTCGCTTCGTTTTTTCTTCAGTGCCACCTCTGTCTCTCTCTCGCATAACCGCGCGCGTCTCTCAACCCCGCCAACATGTTTATTACGTCCTTTCATAGAATATCTCATTTCGACTTTTTTATACGTAACACTATTTATCCTGTAAGTGGATTTTCCGTTGTGAGTATCTGCACGAGTCGCGGGCGGGTGGTGGCGGCGGCGACGGCGGCGGCGCAAATCCTATATGCGTGGCCAAGATTTCGAACCCCGTGACCCGTAAATACAGCTTTGCTACACGGGATATGGTAATATAAAGGTTGGAATGGATAAGGCAGCAGGAGGCAGGGCGCGGTCCATTCAGAACAAACCTTAAGTATATACATATATACTACGTTTCACGGTATCGCGGTGGATGGTGAACACCGCACGTGTTCCCACTGTATATTTGTTTGTATAGGTGTGTGACTATATAGGTACGCAAGTCTCAATGAGGTTGAAATACGTGATCAAATGAAATATACTCTTAAATTTTGGTATTTTTGGGTTGACGTAACATTAGAGAAAATATCTGCCATGGGAGCCACGGGACATTCTTATACAAGAGTGAACTTTTTTTTTTTTTTTTAATGAATACAACATAATTTAAAGATAATAATATAACCTACAATGTTTAACTTGGCCATTTTTCTCTAATTCGCATTGTTTTAAAAATAATTCGAAAAATTCAAAAATTGACATCAATAAACATTCGTGTCCGGTTGAAAGATTGTTTTCAAAAATAAGAGGTTTTCTTCCAAGACAAAAATTAATCTTAAATATAAAATTTCACCCTTCTCCGATTTGTTGGATTTGAGTTACAGCGACTACAGATCGACCGACATATAGACGTCATGGTAAAAATAATCAGAATGGACTCAGGGGTCAAATTGGATGATTCCATCAAAATCTGGAATTCGGAAAAATTCAGCTTAACAGTACTTTTACTTTATGTATATTTTATATACATGTGTATAAGAAAGTAAAAATTGTTAGAAAGTATGTATGTATTAGATATATTTTAAAAATTTTCTTAGACTTGGTTTCGAATTGAATATGATGGGATTCTAGAAGTAAAATCTGTTGAAATTCAGCTTATATTAATACCCAATTTCATACTGCCGCAAGTATTTTTGGTACATAATAATGATATGTGTATCAGAATGTATTATCTACTTATTAAAATGAAAAAAAGAGAGGAAAGTCGTATAAACATAATATATAAAAATATTTTTTAAATCGACGTAAAAACATACAGTAGGTAGTAATAAAAGAAAATTACAGCTTATCTCAGTTACAATTTACAATCTATTCAAACGAAAAAACATGTATAAATACGTATACATATACAATAATATACATACACATATATTCGCATATGTATTAAAATAACCAAAAACTATACGAAAAGTTTTATATTTTCAACGCAATGCACACACACACCGCGATTCTGTATTTTCTGTCATGGTTTCCCACCCCCGTGGTATATGCCTGAAAGTTTCCGTATTGATTCCCAATAACCGGTAGATGACGCATAGAGCGTATCTTAGTCGTTTTATTAAGTTAACTGGAAGTAATGGCAGCGGGGAATGATGAAAAAAATGCACACACTGTTGTATTGAGTTTAATAGGAGAGCAGTCGTAGTCGTCGTTATGTAAGAATATTGAAGAGGAAAACACATCTACTCGTTATTCCATCTGCATCGACCGTGAACGTGCCTATCGCGCGCGCGGTAGCTCTGTACCTACACACACGTTTTCACATAATCGTGTTTCATTGTAGGAATTATGGATCAGTCAAATTAGATCGATTTTTATCTGAAATATGAATGGATGAAACTCAGCAAACTAGATAGCTATAGCTTACTACAAAAAATATACTTTAACTAATAGTTGTAAATGACCGTTTGGAGAAGTTGATTTTAGTATAGCAGAAAACTGCAAAATCTGGAGTAAGTGGGGGAAATGGGTGTGAAAGGTAATTGGGTGGTATTTTCTTATAAATTGTTCTATTTGCTTGATATGCACTTTAGAGCTGTAACAAATGCATAAGTGTTTGTGTATTGGTTCTTAAACTTTATGGCAAAAATATATTTGCTATTTTTGCTGCATCCAAAAAAGTACAATACATTTTTTTGTCGGCAAAACTTTTTTTAAAGTTTTGAAATATGCATATATAAATATTCACTTTGTATGGCTTTAGAGTTATATTCCACAAAAATAAAATGGGTTTGATTTTTCTAAATTAATCAACGGTTTATTATAGTACATACTTTTATTAAGATATGTTAACGCCCTTACTTTTTACAAATACCGATGGTGGGGTGATGGGCGCTAGAAAATTTTACCACTCAATTTCCTCCCTATGGGAAATTGGGAGTTAATTTTTAAATTTACAAAAACATGATATTATCTTAATGTATAAAATTATAAACTTATTTTTGAACTTATAATCATAAAATGTTACTTTTCATTCTGAAACATTTACACTTTCAAAGTTTTTAGTTACCACCCAATTACCTACAGGCTTAAGTATTTTTTTAAAAAGGTTATAACGTCTCAATTTGTTAATTCAATTTGTAATTCATGCTTATAGTTTGAAAACATTAATTAATTAGTATTTACATGGTAGATAAGGACCTATTAATGATGTTTTAGATTAAAATTGCTTTGACAAGTTGCGAAAATTGCTGATTTTTATAGTTTTAAATCTTTGTAAAATAGGTTTCCATTAATTAAGTTAAATATCCAAGTTAGGCTTTCCTTCACTACGTACTTAGTTACAATTGGTGCTGGAAGCCACATATCTTAAGTTACATAAATTACTTTCGTTCCTTACACCCCTTTTTCAAAACGGAAGTCAGTGGCGTAGATGGAGGTCTTATTTTCTTGTATTTTAGTCGATATTTGTGTGACGAGTTGAAGTTAACTGCAGGAAATTTCACTAAAAAATTTCGAATTTTTGATTTCGTTAAAAGTATGTTTATTGTATAGAAAATGACGTGGAAAGTTGTTTGTTTCAAACCGCAGGTCTGTATCTCAAACCGTTCTCGAGATATAGCCTCTCAAAGTTTTAGTTTTTTCAAATTTTTGGAGAAAAAAGGCCATAACTTTTGAACGCGTGGTCGGAATTGATTTTAGTTGACGGATTTGAAATCAGCGTGTCAAAATCTATATAAAGACATGTATAATACTTTAAAATCCGATAAAAAAAAATTCGTCAAAAATCGACATTTTTTTAAGGTATACCCCTTTGAATTTTTTCGATTTTTCGTGAAATTTTTTTTTTCGAGGTTTAAGGTATTATACATGTCATTATATAGATTTTGACACGCTGATTCCAAATCCGTCAACTAAAATCAATTCCGACCACACGTTCAAAAGTTAGGGCCATTTTTCTACAAAATTTTGAAAAAACTGAAACTTTGAGAGCCTATATCTCGAGAACGGTTTGAGATACAGACCTGCGGTTTGAAAATTTCAACTTTTCACGTCATTTTCTATACAATAAATATACTTTTAACGAAATAAAAAATTCGAAATTTTTTAGTGAAATTTCCTGCAGTGAACTTCAACTCGTCATACAAATATCGACTAAAATACAAGAAAATAAGACGTAGAGGTATTATAGTTTTATAATTAGGCGTGTAAATTAATATTAATTGCTATTTTTGATTAAAATGTTTGAGTTGCGCATAAAGACGAATATTCTAATAATATTTTTAAATGAAACACTGAAAACACAGTTTTGTATTAATTTACCAATAAAGTAAGGGAAGCACTGCTTCCCCCGCTTCCATGGACGCTTCGCTACTGATATAGAAATATATAACTAGTAGATGAATTTATTTGTATGTTAAACAATTAAAAAAATTACAAAATTCTGCAACCTAAAAATTACCCTCCCCCTCTCGGTCCGAGACTGCCACGTTAGAGTATTTTAGAAATGTTGAAATTAAAACCAGTTTACATTATAACTGCCTCTATGTTTTTAAACAAAGACACAAAAAACTGTTTGAAGAAGAAATATTTATAGGTGAATTATTAATAAAATAATATCTTAGATAATAGTTAATGTAGGCGTATTATTGCAGCAATATGAATATTTATTTAAGTATAGTATATATTCATCGTTTGTAGAGCAATAAACGTTTCCCTTAATTATTTCATCCAAGATTGAAAGGCATAAATTAAATAGTCAAATTACATCGCTCGTAAGCTCTTAATTGTAAATTTGAGTCTTAGTTGTTTACGATCCCATTCATAAGATACAAAACTGGCAATAAAACTATAAACTCCGGGATAGGTTCTTGAACAAACAGTGGTGGTACTAGGTTAAGTTTAAATGGGTAATGAAATTATTTTATATACTATTTAATGTAGCACTAGTATCAATATTAAAACTTGACTACTATATTTCATAAAATAATATATCTGCATGCAAGAATTGTCAACAGTAAATTATGAACAAACAATATTTTTGGGGTTGAATCATATCTTAAGTTATCGATAATCTTCTCTAGTGTAAAACTCCAAGCAATACAGAAAGTTATATCTGAATTTATAAAAATATTTTTCCAGCTTATTACGTTTTTATTTAGGTAAAACATTTTCATCTTGACCCTTATGATTTTAATTAAATCCTGTCATTGAATTAAACATAAACTATACTCCTTTGAAAGAACGAAGGCGAGCAGTCAAAAACACCGTAAACACAGTCATCAAGGTTTTGCTACTAAAATATTATTATAAAAGACGTTATCACTGACAAGTCGTTAGATTCAACAATTCGCGAACGCAAAATGGCCTGCATCGCATCGGCTGACAAAATGTCAAATCATAATCCGACATTCCGTGCCATAGAAACGAATCACCGTGTTATACAGTTGTGTGGTATCACGGTGTTGTAAGTAGGCATCTGTTACCTTCATATTTCAAGCATAAGAAGAAATTATAAGATGTTTTATATTTAAGAGTTTAGAGTTTCGATTTACAGGACATTTGATTTATAGTACATCACTATTTTATTTATAATTTGTAACAGTAATTTATTTGAACTAAAAATTATTTTATTTTGTAGATAGAAATAGAGATAAAAAGATATATTAATCTTCGTTTTTAGATGAGTATCTACTATTAATATATAACAATATTTGATAAAAATAACAATTTGTATATGTTTCTCAGTTCAGCATTAATTCTCACGCTTACTAACAACTTGATTGGAATAAAACTTAAGTTAAGAAACATTTAAATTTAATAGTAAACATGAAACTAAATATTGTGTAGTCACAACTTAGTTATTTGTTCTTTTTGTGATTATATAATAGTGATTATCGAACGTATTTCGTTAGTGTTACTACTCCGTGTCCATCACGTTCGTTGACGACTTCTGTAGAAGGCAGATCAGCGATTCTGCTTCTATTTAAAATGTATTCGGAGGAGGAACGTGGTCGTCATCAATTCCTTACGGCTGATATCCTTGCAGACGAGCCAGTTTAAAGTTACAACGAGATGGGAACATTTGATAGATCTGTTTTATACTATACTCAGAACGGGGAGAGTTCTTCGATAAAATACGAAATTGTGTTATCGTTTAAAGTGTACTTTACTTCTTAGTGCAGATGTACTGTACGGTAGTTAAAAAGATTATTCAATGTCCAGTTAAAGTCAATTCAGTTTTGAGTAATATAACTGTAATTGCGTTTAGCTGAATATAAATGTAATTCTTAAATGTTTAGTTTTTTTTCCATACGAATGTTCCAGAGTATTTTTCCCGTTTTTTGGTTAAAATAAATATAAACAGCTACTTATCTACTGCTATGCACTTTTTTCGTCGATAATAATAGTGAAAATATTTTCATTTTTTACATCTTTCCTATTTTGTACATAAAGAATTTCATCTTCGAGATTGATTTTTCAAACTGAATTCAACTGCATCTAGAAAATCTTCCTGCGGATGCCGGAGGATTTAGCTTTGCATAACAAACTGAATAGCCAGTGCCATTTTCAAATTTCATATCTGTTATGGCAACCACGTACTACTGTGAAGTAGTTTAAAAGGGATAAAGAAGAAAGTGTGATAGGGAGTTAAAGTTTCGCTCAAATATTTAATTTCAAACTGTTTAAATGCGTATGGGTTTGGTATATTTTATCCTAAAGATAACGTTTCTATTACCTACATATTAATCGTAAGTTATATATACATACATACCTACATATACCTCGTTGATAAAGGTCAAGTAAATTGCAATTTTATAAGTAAATATAACATAAACGCGTTTAAATATTTAATAAATACAATAATAACATTATTGTTTATAATGTAAATTATGAGTTTTTTTCTTAATTTCTTGTTAGTTATTTTCCAAATGAAATTATATTTTCATGTTGATATATTTGTGACAAATTGAAGTTTGATGCATGAAAATAAATATAATCCAATAATTTCATTAAAAGTATGTTTATTATATAGAAAAAGAAGTGAAAAATTGAAATTTTCAAACCACAGGCGCAGGTCTGTGCTTTAAACCGTTCTCGAGATATGGTCTTTCAAATTTTTATTTTTTTTTTCAAAATTTATGAGAAAAATGATCGTAATTTTAGAACTTTGAAAAATCTAATTAGATTTTTTTAAATATGCTTTTTTAATGTTTTAAGATACCAAGAGATTCATTGGAATGGTATAATAAAGACGTTATATGAAATAAGAATATATAAAATTATCTTTTAATGAATTCTCAACGAGAATGTTGTACGAGCACTCATATATGCATATAAATATTTCCTTGTGAAGAAATATAAATAAATACACAATGGGGAACATCCTTCCCTGTGTTGGGTTTTCACATTTTATTATTTTTAATTTTCATAATAAACTTCGTAAACAGATGCGGCGATGAAATAAAAAATAATAACAAACGCAAACAGAGTGCTCGGAATTTTATAAACCTTTATTTCCACCGAACTGAAAATTAAACAGCAAACAAAGTGCTCTACGAATCGGCAACATTTTAATGTGTGCTTACACGAGCAATTCTCTAACAAAAAACAACATTTAGCGTAGTCATCAAATGGACATACAACCAGCAAAAATCTACCAACAGCGGCACGCATTTCCTGAACTCCTTAATTGTCCTGGAAGTATAGTGTCACGCAAATATTTCCCAGCTGATGTTTTCGCTTAGGGTTGTGCCAACCGTCCCTTTATTTTATGAATGCGAATTCTCTTGTATTAAGGGGTTGAATATACTCGTTTTATATTTGTGTTGTAATATTCCGAGGCGTATACAACACACACATTCACACACACACTCGCACATTTTGTACATCGTATTTTAAATTTTGTACGTTCCATATATTTATTGTTTGGGAATACTATCTTCACTTGATGTTATTATATAAAAAGTTGCTTGATGAAAATCAGGGATAGCGAATGGTAGTTTTTGGTTTAATTAGCAAGTCTCGTGCTGCAGAAGAGGGGCTCTGTTTTAATAGATGTAACTGTTTTTTATGATTGGTGTCAAAGGGCTTACACCCTTTGATACCATGTTTTGATTTCAAAGATATATAATTGCTGTACTATCCTCTTTTTATGACGCAAATTTAAATTATTCTACACATAAGCTTCACATAACACATACCTATGTGTATTCAGATAAATATAGAATACATTTGTCTCATATGATTGGGTACTGGAGGCGGAGATAATTTCGTTTGCAAAATTAATTAAGGCAATGCATTTTTTCAGAATATATTTTATTCACTTCTTAGCAATGAAAAAGTGTATTGTGGCGATTTTAAGAAAATTGGTTGTTAGACCATTTTTGATATTCTCTATATTTTGAACATTATTTACCTTATTAATTTGTAGTTCAAAACACATTCCACAATATATACTGATAAATAATCACCTACATATGTATGCATTTAACAATAGAATATACCTAAATTTAAAAAGCTACATTTCTGTGATCACAATCCAAATATCGCTTTTAACACACAATATCCCCCAATGTCTAGGTACGAACCTTAAATTTTTATAGTCAACAAAAATGACTAGATTTATCCTGATTCTGAATGCTGCATCAGACAGTTTTGCGTGTATGAAAATGACGGTACTTCTTGGTGAATATCTCTTGCATCGGCAACCCCATCGATGTGTGTGTGCGTGCTGAATACCGCCCTTGCAAATGAGCTGGGATAGGCGGCAACGTTTCGACCCAAAAGCGTCAATGTCACCCTACACAAGAGTAGTCGTCGTTACGTTGCGCGTCAATGAGATGGGTCGTAGCGGCCTGCGTTTTATTATTTTTAGGCATATATACACACAGGAACGTATACGAATATGTATATATTTTGTACAGTAGAACTTCTTGCATGACTTGTATTAATAATTGGTTTCAATTTGGAGATCGTGTTAGTGTAACATCTGTTACTTTTATTCGATTGGTGGGAAGCAGAAACAAAATTCTAATTAAATAAAAACATGATACAACCCTGAACACTAGTACACCTGAACGCGCGTACAACGCGTTTTTGTGTTAAACATATAAAAAGACTGAAAAGATTATATTTTATTTTGTTACGAAAAAAAATTTTTTTAAATAAGCTTAAATTTTTAGGCATTACACCGCAATACTGCGATTTCGATCAATACTTATAAATACAAGTACATATCTATGAATCTATAATTATCATTTACATATACATAAATATATGCCAGTGCTTAAAATGTGTTATACATACCTATGTATCATTTGAAAATTTTAAGGCTCTATATCGTCATTTTTTATATATTGGATAATTAAGACTAGTTGAGTATTTTCGGTTAATGGAGTCGCAGCTTAATTATTGCAATAAAAAAACTGAATTTTTAATACTAAGGAATACAGCTGTTACAACTACTCTGTAATAGTACTTAGTACTTCAAGCTGTTTTTAAATGTGAAGTACTTGATAAGTAGTACCTACTTCAATTACTTTACATGTTAAATTCAAGTATTACGTATTAGTACTTTTCCAATTATTTTACTTGAAGTATTGGCAGCTCTGCTAAAAAAATATAAATGTAGCTACGTTTAGTTTCTCGCAGTTCTACTATACGCAACAGCGTCAGTAGTAGACTCTATGTATGTACGGGCACGAAGCGGCTATATACAAAAGTTTGCAAGAACTGTTATGTGCGTTAGATGAATACAACACCGCGTTTAATATGTTGATGAAATAAATTCCGTAGTCGGTATAAATGCGAGCATACTTTGTAATTTGTGTGAATAGGATTGCCGTGGGGAAGATTTGCGGCAGATCCTGATGGCACAGAGAGCGTCAGCTTATTGTGTGTCGATGTATGTACATATGTGTGTGTGTGTGTGTGTATATATATTGTTTGTGCGGTGTCGACAATTTCTGTCATTGGCCTCTCTCTGTATGTGCATGGGTGTGTATATACATATGTTTTATATGTTGTTTGCTTTGAAATAATATTCGGACAGAATAGTATTTTACTAATAAGCCGTTTACGTATTACAATTCTGTTGTTCTTATAGGAGACTAGCTGGGCCCGCGTGGCTTCGCTCGCATGGGCTACGGAATTATTGTTTGGGATTTAAAAAATATATAGTTGAATTAAATACAAACACTACCTAACAAAAGCGAATCAGAACAAACATTTTTGTTCTATTTAAATCTAAAAGGTAACTATTGAAAACAAAATAAACAATTGACAATCAAAAGAATACCGGCCTGTGATCATTCCCTCTGCCGTTCGTTTAGTTAGACACGGGTCGCTATCTCGCGAATAATATATACATATGTATAATATATATGAACTTTTTTTGAACAACCTAAGCTTTCCAAGATATATCTAACAAAATAATTCGAGATTTTGGACTTTCAAGATTTTTTTACTCAGAAACCATAAACTTTAGGGAAAATATACAACTTACATTTTATTCCAGAAATATAACGTTTTCAGGGTAATATAAAACCACTGAATAACTCAGAAACTAAGAGTCCGGCGAGTACGTTTTTAGTATGATTCTAACTGGCATCACCCATTTTTTTTATAAAGCTTGATAAATATTTTGTTTTCATTGATTCATTTGTACAATTTTTAATTGTATTATGAACGTTTGTTTAACCAAGAAAATAAACTCATTTTGTAAACAAACATTCACAATGTATTTGTTTTGTAAAATATTCAACAAATATGTATAATCTCTTGGAGTTTTATTACATTATGAAGTTTATTTTAGACATACAAACAAATTAATATTCATAAATTAATTATGATTTCTATGAACTGGTTTGATTGTCTTTACGGGAGTTTTATAGTTTCATCATATTCGTGTTATGGTAAACAGTGAATTTTATTTTAGAGTAAAATGTAAAATTAACTTTTAATTAAATTTTTTATATTTGTGCGTTTTTTTAAAATAATTTTTTGTATGTGCACAAATACTAATTAAAACTTTTCTACGTATTTCACATAATTTTTATAGCTTCGTGTTGTTATTGTTTATTTTCATATTAAACTTCAACGAGAGTTATTTTGTTTATGATTCTGCAAAGTATATTATATTAATAATAATAATAATAATTTATACTTTTGTTCTATTAGGTAGCTAGAACGTTTTAGGGCCGTTTGAAAAAAAAAGCAATGTGTAAATAGAATCGAAGTGTCCGTTTGCCAGATTACGTGAGTGAATAGGGAAAACCCATGAGATCACGTAGTGACAAAGTACCTACTAGCATCTGTTTATATACATTATATATGTATGTTTATATATAGAGTGACTATTTTTATTAAATATAAACATTACGTTATAAAACTGAGGTTTCGTAATGATTATTGTATGTGGAAAGATTTATGTATTATAGGTATATATTATTTTTTTATTATCTCATGCAATTTTTAAAGCAAATTGAGATAAATCTTTATAAGAGAATATTTTACAACAAACGTTGTTGATCTATATTATATGAAATTGAATGCTCTACAAAAATGATTCTATAAAATTTTCACGTAACATGTGTCGTTCTTGAGATATTTTGAAAAATAAATATTTTGGGATGTCACCCCTCCCCCTTACATAATTTTGAAATGGGACCGTCCTCAAGCCAGACCCAACCATCCAACTAAGTTTCATTAATATCGATTCAGTGGTTCATGAGTTATGCGTATGACAAGGATTCAGGGGACAGACAAACAGACACGGAACGAAAAGTGTTTATCTTGACCTGAAACGGAAAGATCAATTTAAAATTTTGAAATCATTTTTTTCTCATTCTAAAACGATCACAAAGCTTCTCGTATCTTCGATATTGGGAGCAAGCAATAAAATTAACCATAATATATAATAACATGTGGAGTATATTTAATGATATTGATTGATAAAATCAGAAAATACAGCAGTGAGTTAGACTTGGCTACTACAATTAATCAGAAATCGATTCGGGATGTCAGAACTTTTACTATGAGTATCTCCCACGTCAATAATTAGTATTAAAAAAAAATTATTTAGAAAATTGTCTGAAAACTTATGGATTATAAAGTTTTGATGGTGGAAAATCAGAAACAAAAATACATATATACTATTTAAAATGTAAATCTCGATTCTCATAAGCAATATTTTATTTACTTTGAACATTTCTATTGTACCTACTATAAACGACATGAATGAGGCGAAGGATTAAAACACAAACCTATTGTCACCATCTGTAGTCAGTGGCCCTTGTGGGTGGTTGAAGTGATAAATACTCACACCCACCCACCATTTATAAGCGTGCCCCATCCACCCCACACTCGTACGTACGCGTACCAGCTCGCCCGTGTTGTTCGCCCTTTAGCCACCCGCCGAGTTCTGAAATTACGTACTACTTCGCCGTGTGTAGCGGAGCATTTGATTCTGTTTCCTGTTCCGTTAAATCCTGTGTACAGTGACGGACTTTGTGTTGACTTGACATTTGTTCCAGCTGAGGGTGTGTGCGTACGTGTGTAAGTGCGTGTATTTAATTTTCTTAAAACTTTGTTTAATCAATTATATTGAATAATGCTTTTAGATTTTATCGAGAATGTAACAGTTGATCAATTTTAACATGAGATATTTTATTTACAAGTAAATAGGAGTAGGAGTTATATTTAGTAACTGAAAAAAAACTTGTTTTGCCGGTTCTGTTGTTTTTAATTTGCATCAAAAGTACTTCTAATATCGTTGCTTTTGATTAAAACAGCAGATTGAATATGAATGTTGTATTGCGAAAAGAGCTATTCAGAAACTAAGGAATTTTTTTTTAAATAAACGATTTTTTATACTTATAGACTCTCGACGAGACATAAATTACATTAATATTGTCTCGATCTTATTATGTCTGAATTTAAGTAAATTTCGTTTCGATCTTGATCTCATTTTGAGACCGAGACCGAGAAAAGTTTCATCTCGGCGTGCAGCCCTATAAAGGTAAGAAATTAATTTTAATATTAGTTTTAGAACAGCGTCGTTCAGAAAGAAGTATATAAGAAAAGTACAAGTTATGTCGATTTGCATATCCTTAATTAAATCAACAATGCCATTGTAAAGATAATTTATAAAGAAAATATTTTGCTTTAAAAGTTTACCGTTAAAATTACCTGCATACTAGGTACTTGAAATCAAGTCTTTCACCTTAAAGCCAACGCTGTTGTCACTATGTCATCTCTTGATAACATTACCTAAGAAAACAACGTTTTGTCCGCATGCACTCTCTCTAGACAGTGCAGACAATTTGACTGAATTGTCTTGCGTTAAGACACTACCACTCTCATACACAAACACACACACATTTTCATCTTGATTGCACATTATGAATAATTTAGTTGGGGATTAGTCGAACGCTTCGGGAGATATGGGTCGCTTGGTTTCATTTTGTTTACATTTGGAACTTTACCCCGCTCTCTTCCTAGTTCTATCTTTCTCTCCTCTCTATACTTAACAAGATAATATCTAACGCAATTGTTGATACTGGTTGCTCCTCTATACGATAGAGATCGTCAATAGTATTTTATTCAGAGATAATTAATTGGGGTTGAGGACTTCATATCGATTGTTAAGGGTGATTTAATTGTATGTGTGAGTGGAGTGAATTGTGTTATCGTTATTTAATTTTATTCCTCGTCTTTTGATTGCAATTGAAAAAGAACTAAGGGTTTTATTAGATTATCGAAAATGGTTTATCGTGTAAACACGTTTATCGGTTGGGTAATTTTGTTGTAAGGTCCTATATGGATACTTTTAGTTTAATGTGTTCAACTTTAAATTAGTGTTCTATTTTATGTTAAAGTTTAAATAAAAGTTTTTTTATTTTTTTATTAAAATGTAAATGTCTTTGGACCCGACTGGTTCCTTTAGACAGCCATTGTGTGGTTAACTAACATTGTTTTTGTATTTTGTATATATGTATATTGTATATATATCTCTCTCTTTTTTTTATATATTACTATCCCTAAACACATGGACACTGAGATGGAAAGGATTAGCTTTGGGTCGATCAAAGCATTTAGGTATAAGATGAACATGAAAACCATGAATCATAGGTAACGTATTGGGGCGACACATTAGGAGTGTTAACATATATGAATATTAATAATATATTAGTTACATCGTTAGGTTGTTCTGTTTTAGAAACTTGATTACTTCTTTTAGGTTTTTTTTATTGGCTAAAATTGTATTTGTGTTATATTTATTTTATTTTACAACATATCCTCACAAGAATATTTCCGAAAAGTTTTACAAGAATGTTTTTTGTTTCAGTGGATGCAAATCGAAACCACTACCTTCATTCTACTACTAAATGTTTAGGGTAGCAAAAACATTTATTCTGGAATAGACAGTAGCAAGAATTTATTTTAAAATAGGTACACTGTACATTGTACTATTGGCTTATGAGTCGTCTGTCACCCTAAAGGTTAGAATCGCTTACAACAGATTCAAAAATATTAAGATAAACATCATCGGTTTTCTTTTTCTAGAGCGGAGCTTATATACATATGTAGTTTTATCATTTTAAATTAAAACATAAATATACGTCCATTTCATTAATTAATTTGATATCTACTTTAACATTTTTAAATACTAAAATTCGGAATATCAAATATTTATTGCCACAAAATTTACTTACACAATTTTCAGTAGATTACATAATAATTTAATCGCACAAATATATATGAGTACTAGCAAATGAGTTTGGTACATGGAGAAATGATTAAAATATTAAAATAATCAAGTGGGTGGAGCCTAATAATTTGAATGAAAACTGGTCGACCACTTCTGCATGTGCCTCTACACTGTACGTGCTACATATACAACAATTAGTATCAAACCATTATATTATATTACATTTGGTTCACAGAGTTTTCTTATATAAATATAGCGAAGTAATCGAAGTAAATATTAAATGTTGTAAATGTCGAACATAGAGATTTAACTCTGTTTTTTGTTTAATATGATTTTTATCAAATCTTCGTATGTATGATAAAACAATAAACAGAACGCAAGAATATGAAGTCTCTTGTATATGTGTACGTATATTGTATATCCTTTCTCATCTCTGAACATCGTAAGTGTACGGTATAGTGGTTTTGATGTATATTTATGGAAATCGGTCGCTATCGTGAAAATCAAATATTGCGCTGACGGGAGAATAAACATGAAGAAGTCGACACTGCTTCTTTTCATATGCTATGAAATTGTACATACACCGCATGATTCTCTGAATGCATTTATATGAAATGCTCTCTTTTGCACTATATTCAGATTGAAGTTAACGCCAAACCACTTTATGTATGTATGTGTATGGCATCGGCATGATGTACAAGAAATAATATGCGATGTATGTTTTTGTTTTATCGTTTTCTAAAAATATAGCGGATTTACAAATCGATTATTTTCTCGTAGATAATTTAGTCACATTGAACATGGGGTGATAATTCAATCGGTATAAATAATTTGTATTATATGTAATGATATTAATTTTAAATAAATCTTTGATCATTTGCACGTATTTACACAACTAACAGTACATGTTTTGTTAAATTTGCATATTATCAGTTGATTATTATGTATAATTAGTTTTGATGTTATTTGGTTTATTCTAATATACCTACACACATTAATTAAATTAAATTAATGGAGGTATGCATACGTGTAATATATTATATAAATTATATTTAGACATATATAAACTTTTAACTAAATACATACCAAATAATTACATTACTGTAAAAAATGCATTTTTTTTAAATAATATATTAAATTAGTATAAAATCTTGATTTTATATAAATACAATTTTAAACAACATTAGGTAGTATAAATAAAATAAAGTATAAGCTCATGCTTAGGAATATAGTTTTTTTTAAATTATAGCCTTTTATTTTGTTTATGTTATTTCTCCAGTAATGGATAAAATAAAACGTAATGTGAAGCCAGTGATAGACTCTTATTAATGATTACAAAATGATAAATACTATAACAAAAAAGTTATAAAATAAAGAATCGTAAAATTTGAAATAATGTAAAGCAGATTAATTATATATAATAATTAATAAATAGATTACACTAATCATTAGTTTAAATGTCTACCATTTTGACACCCATTGGCCGATTGTCATCAAATTAAGTTGCTTTATAGTTAAGTACCTATAGATTATGATTCAGTAATGACAGTGGCAGTAATCAAATATCAACAAATATTTCTAATTTAGTACATTTAATTAAACAAGAATCCAACACTGATTGTAAGGTATGATCCAAGACTGGTGCCTGTACCTTATCTGTATCACCTCGGGAAAATAGGCTCTATCAAGTTGAGTTTATACTCAAAGTAAATGCTTATGCTCAAAGTATATATAGATATAGATATTATAATAATACCCATTATCTGCACATATTTTACAAAAATGTTTTGTAGTAATTCAAATAAAAGGCATTAGATTAGCGCATTTAAATCTATAAAAGTTTAATATTCAAATGTGCACACGTGTGTTTTATACATCTATATAAACATGTAAATTGTATTGGCTTTTTTCAACTGGCCCCATATAAATGTAGATAACAAAAACCATTTTTTATTATTCACAAATGAACATTTCAAAAACGATTTGGCTAATAGTCGAGTGCGTTTTCCCCACTTTTTACGTATTCCAAAAGGGTTGCGCGCAGTTTCATTCTATATTCTAACATCAAGAACGAAACATTACGTTTTACCCATAGTGGGTGTAAATTGTTACTTTTTGTGGTATTATTTCGTTGAAAATGTATTGGTACCTATGAAAATTTTATTTTTTCAAATATTAGCATTTATGGTTTTTATTGATATAAAACTTTGTAAATTTGCCTTTTTATAGTTTGTTTTTCTAGTTTTTATTCTATTTGAAGATTTTTGCTTATAGATCTATTAATCTATTCCATGTAAAATATTTTTTGTGGATGCTAATAAATAAATATTTACCAAAATAATTAATTAACAACCTATGTATAATTGTTTTCTGAACTATACGTTTTATATGCATATATTTTATACTAAATAAATAGCCCATTAAAATAACTAAGCAATCAAAATTTTCAATTTTATAAGTATGTTCGTTATTACAATTTTCCTAAAAAAAATATATATCAAAATAATGACGTTTTTATAAAATTATTTTATTGGAAACAAATATCATTATGTTCACTAAAAAATTCTACAAGATTTTAAATTACAAGTATGTTCTAATGACATTTAGCAATTATATCAAGCACTGAATATTTTAATTAATGCTTATTAATTTCATTTCAGTAATTCTGTAATTAATTAAAATATAATAGACCTATAACAATTGTACTCTTGCGAAATCTTCATCTCAATAGCTATTGAACTGACTTCTTCAGCTCGACGTTCTCTAATATACGAAGTTGTAAAATAAAAGCAGTTTTCTTGCATAATCTTGATAATATAGTTATTGATATTCAAATTTTTGATAATATTAAAAATTACGTTCATTTTTTAAATACGTAGAAGGGCGTTTAAATGATGATGCATGTAAAATATATCAATATACATATATCGATACTTTAATAATCTATATAATATCTTCTAATTATTGAAGACAAACATCAATTTAATCTAAATTTTAAGATATGCTTTGCATGTACGAAATTAAAATAAGAGATTATTTAATTGAAAAACACAAATTTGAGCTAAAGCTTTGTAATTTTCACTGGATACGATCACTAACCACATCAAATACTTGTCATCGCTTTAATCCATCATTTTCTTAATTACCATTCTACCGTTTAATTAACAAAACATTTCACAAAAATGTATACACGGGTATAATAATAATATCTTAAATCTCTTTAAAGCGACCATTACATTTGATTGGTCCTAAATCGAGGTGACTTTTCGAAAAAACAACATTTAACATGAATGTTTGTATGCATGTATGTGTGTAGTTTGTGTCTGTGTGTGTGTGTAGCGTTCCAGTTCTACGCAACGCGGCATGGGAGTTAATCGCGGATAATGACCAAAAAGGACCGTGGATAAATGCGCGATAAAAAGGGGTGGATGCGTAGGAACACACACACAAATACACACTGCCTCACTAGCAGCCATGATGATGGTATAAACTAAAGAAAATTGTACCCTTGTGCAGTGGCGTCGTTGGTGAATAATATTTGGAACACGGTAGAAAGACAGGTTAAATGTTAATACATTGAATTTTTTTATTTGTGGTTTCGATTTTAATTAATTCTATCTAATATACTATATAGCGAAGTGTCCACATTGACAATAATTTTTTTGACCATTTCACTTATCATAGAACCTTGAAATTTCGGATATACATTCCAGGAGGGTTCAAGATGACAACTAGTTAGGTATACTATAAAAATCAATGTGAAATATATTATACATTTATCAGTTTATAAACTTACATCTGATTTATTAGTTTATATTAATTATTCTAGTTATTCAAACTTACTGTTGGTTTTATTTGAATAAGGTAGGTCGGAGCAAATCGAATTATTTTCAGAATCGAAAAAGTAATATAATACAAATTTTATTAATCATTTTTACCTAATCTTTGTACTTTTGTCTTAGGTTTTGCACAGTGCTTCCTTGTGCTAAATTCGCCAAAGATAGTTAATTATTGAACATTTTAAATAAAAACCGATAAAGTGTTCAGATAAATTACCTGGCAGTGGTTAACCATTTAATTTTTATACAATTCTACTAAAAAATATTAGTTCAAAAGACTTAATATATCAAAGTAAATCAATTTAAAAAAACAAAACACGATTTTTTATAGCAAATTAAGATACATCTTTGTAAAGGAATATTTTGCAACAAACATTGTAAACCTGTGCCGTTCTTAAGATATTTTGAAATGGGACCGTCCTAAAGTCAATCCAGCCAAGTTTCATTAATATGAACGGAAATATCAATTTAAAATTTTGAAATCGGAGAACAATTTTTTTGTCTCATTCTAAAACGATCACAAAGCTTCTCGTATCTTCGATATTGCGAGGAAGCAATATATTCCACAATGAACATTTTTAAATGTGTATTTTCACAATTTTCATCTACTACATTTAATTATAAAAAAGAACAAATAGCAGTTTCATTGTGAAAATGTTCACAATAATACCAAGGAATTAAGGTTAGTTTTGTCCCAACTCATGTGCTGCCACTGGTCTCGCATCGAACCTGCGTTTGTTTGGTGGAGGGATATCGTTATTATCTGTGTGTATGTTTGTCTTCCGACGAAATTATTTGACGACGACGCTGTTTGTTTTTGTTTGAAAACGGTTCAGGTGGATTGGGTTACAAATAATATACCTACCACTACGAATATCGGTGAGGAGGATATTTGATAGAATTTTCGTACTGTTGTTGTTTTAAGTTGTACGTATCTGGTAACATCATACAAAATAATGATGAAATTGGATAAAAAAATTATGTGAATGTTTGTTATATCGTGTAATTGGGATGTTTCTAAATATTGATTTGTGTCCTAGATTATTGATTTTGTTTTAGATATTTAAATGTTATTTTTCTTTCTACATTTTTAATATTTTAGTTTTTTATCAGTAAAATCTGTTTGTGTTTGAGATCCGAAGTTTTTTGGCACGCTGAATTTGTATTAATTCTTGAATTATCCTAACCTAAAAATTCCAATAATTACGATTTTGGAAATATTTATGAATATATTACTTATCTTTCCCCTATTACTTTTAACTGTACGATATTTTTAAACGAGATACATTAGTATGATGATTTTGTACATTGTGTCTAACATGCACTCTTATTTGTAGAAATATCATATCTTGAAACTTTTGTAGTTAGATCTCAATGAAAAATGTGTATATTGATTTTTGGACATTGTGTTCATTGAGACATTTGATCAGGAGGTCATAATGAATAACATACTAGTTTCAGCAAAATTGGCCGGGAACCAAATTCCATTAATTGGGTGCGAGGTTCTTTGGGGAACAGATTTGGTTTCAGTACGCCAAAAATCTTCGGAAACATCTATTCACGTATCGACTGCAAAACAAAAGTATTTTTTGTCACCCAGTGTTATCTATTATATGAGATTATAAATATGAAGACCGTACATATTGTAAGTATATATAGTTTTTTTAGAGTGTTTTCATTTTAATTTCTTTTAATCAAAACTGACAGTTTAGTAAATGAAATGTTATCAAGTAACATACAATAACAAAATATGGTTATACTTCAAAACTAGAAACCGAATTAGCAGGATACAAATATTAAAACATTCCTGTAATAATATAAAAGCATCACAATCCATCAATATAACATAATTTGATAATAAGAGACACATATTGTTATTTTCGTAACGTAAAATCAATACATATCTTGTTAATTTTATTATGATCCAAGTACTTGGAATGTCTTGATAACATTTCTCTTTCAATGACAGCTACGCAATGTTGTATGTACCAGAAATGTCTTGGGTTCAATCACAGTTACCACATCTAAGCAATTAGATGAATTCCTTGAATGCTTTTCCAGTCTGTATATTGCCAGTAATGAATATATACTATACATACACACGCAATAATAAAAGACAAGAAAACGATTGTGTCATGGGGTAAACTATTTAATATAGTATCGTATAACAGAAGTATTGATGGAATTTATTTATTGTAGTGGACTTAATGAAATTTTTCTCGCTAGTTTTTATGTTTAATATTAATTTATTAGCCCTCTTTCGGTAAGTACCTACTGATTATTATAAATAATGTTAGATATTTGTGCGAATGTATCTACCTATAATAATTATTTATTTAAATTATATAGAGTGTTTCTTAAATTAATAAAAAATATATGTTTTGTTGTTATATTTTGCAGTATACTCATTTGGCAGATTTAAATATCTAGACCTATAATTTAAGATGCGCGTAAATCTTAATTTGAAAACAGAAAGTGAATTGAGTTTGTACAGTTTCATGTCATTTGGTGTATTTAAGATATTCCGAACAAAATCTTGTCCTTTTCCTATCGATTTCTTTTTACAAATTCCTCTCGGTCACGACGTGGGATTGTTTCATCACCCTTTATTCGCTCCCATGGGGAGCTGGAATAATAAGAAGATGGGGGAACGATTGCTGAATCCCCTTTGACAGTTTCAGTTTATTTAATGGTTCACGTACAATTATATAAACGACAATTTTATATATTTGAAATTCCGATCGTGAAGTTTTTACTTATTTTTGGCAAACATGATTTGAATTTGTACCAAGTTTGATAATATTATATGTATATTATTAATGATTATGTATATATACAGGGTGTGGCATTTAAATTGAGACAACTAAATAACTCAAAAACTAATGATTGTATGGATACAAGTTTTAAATAAATGTTGTTTTATTTCAATGGGGAAATATATAATTATTTTTGATTATTTTGGTAGACATTTTCAGGGTTATTTGAAGGTCAACAATATTTAAGGTAATTCTCATGCTAGAGTTTTATCAAAAAGTTTCGCTCATAATACCGTGGTAAAATGTCGAAAAAAATTTCGTTGCTACAGAGAATTTTTGAACAAGTCTATACTCAAAGCCGTCTATACAGACTATTACAAAGACAGTCATACTATCATAAGTATGTTTAAATCTATCAATTTTTATGATTTTTAAATTTCTACAAAAAATCATCAATACAGGCTACTTATTAATTAAACGTACAACAATAATTAGTATATTTTATATAAAAAATATACATACATATGTTGTTATTGCGTAACATCAAACAAACTTATTAATGTTTATTATCTATATTATACCTGTTGTTTTCAGATCATACACAAAACGTTAAATACATATATATTTTCCCCCTTACACGCACATGCGGGGATCCATGCACACACTCGCATACGCATCGTATTTACGCATATTGTGCACGTGTATATAGTCGGTCATTATTTCACTGGCGCCGTATGTATATTTTAAATTCATATCAATGTGCATTATGAATATTGAAATGATATTAATGTGTTTTTTACTTAAAAATTAATTGAACTGACAATGAAAGGTTTCAAGGTGCGTCATCGATTCAGAGTTTTGACATGTATGGAATTATTTTTGGCTGAAGACGAAACTAAACCGAATGTTTGATCGAACACTAAATACTAATATACATATAATGTAAAAAAGGTACAATGATGACATGAAAGTTTGCTTACAACGGTTCATTATTTTCGCCTGTGCATTTAATTAAATTTATTTGAAAAAAATTGATATAATTTATTATATTTTATTGAATTGTATAAAAATATAAACTTTAACATGTTGTCACTTTTATTAAATGCAAAGAT
Source organism: Sialis fuliginosa (assembly GCA_961205875.1). Taxonomy (NCBI): domain Eukaryota; kingdom Metazoa; phylum Arthropoda; class Insecta; order Megaloptera; family Sialidae; genus Sialis; species Sialis fuliginosa. The sequence continues at coordinate 8,829,638 of OY540813.1, read as the reverse complement.
GAAAGATATAAATGGAATTTTTTATTATAATCCCCTAGGTATTATGTATATTTGCAGTAGAATAACATTTAGAATATGCCGATCATTAATCGATAATAATATGTGTCAAGTAAATACATAAAATTTAAGTATTATATATTTGTAATGTTTCCAACTATACAATCTGGCATATAGTGCCCGGGTGTAATAGTACCACTATCTTGTCTTCACTGGCTGGGCCGGTAGATCTTCCCACTGCCTTCAGTTTCCGCCATTTAGATGTGTCATATTGAATTTTTCATCTACAACCTCTAGATTAATAAGATATAAGTGTTGCCAAAATCGTAATCATGTATCTAATAAACTTCACAAGTGGCGTTAAATAAATTTTTTCAAACATCTGTGATTTTGTCCACCATTTTGTATTTACCATTCTGAATCTCGTTAAACTAATGTCAAAATCATCATTAGCGATCTCAAAAACACGCAGACAATAAAATTATGATAGGGAAATGTCGTAAAAGCTATAAGAGAATTGCACTCATGAGTAAAGTTAGTTAGCATTGTGCGTTTTCTAACCTTAAAATGCCTTGTTAGCTAAAATTAAAAAAAAAACACGTGTTTAATGTTTTCGATGTACTACGTTTGTGCAAAGTTTCAAAAATATCGACGAATCGCACTTGAGTAATGTTACTAATTAGATTGTAATGGGTAATAATATGAACTTGCTTTTTTTATCTGATCACATTGTACTTTACATTTTATTATATAATATTCATGTTTTCAAGCTGATACAAACGCATACCGTGACGCAATAGATTCACAATCAATAAACACGACGGCACACGTAGGCATTACATTTGTAAGACATCCCCGCTGTGCGGACGCCCATGCACAACGGTGGCGGCGACGGCGTACGCACCGCGGCGTGTTATCATCACGCTCGGATGCGGCGCCCCGCCGCGCCCTTGCGTGAACACGTGGTGCACCCTTGCGCGATCAATATTGCATGCCGGCTAGTCACGTGACACCCACACATACATACATACACACACACACACACTCGCACAACACGGTAATGGTGGTGGTGGCGACGGTCGCAACCAGCGTACAATATCGTCGTTTGTCCGAATATTACGTAATAATATTAATAATGTTGATAATTAACGTTGTAGAAATAAATATTTTTGATGTATGGGATACGTATATTAAAAAGTATTTGAAAAAAGTGTTGGTTTGTTTTCTTTATTTTCTTCAATAGACAAAATAACACAACGGAGAAAAACACTCAAAAAAACATAACAATTATGAAAATACAAAAATCATCATAATATTAATATTTTGGTGTTTTTCAAGTATATCTAAAATGTTAATTTATGGGTTTATCATTAAAATGGTCAGTTTATTTTCAAGAATTTCAAAAATCAATTAACTATGGAATTTCCTGTTATGCAAAAATTATAAATAAGGCCATTATGCAAGCGTTTAGTCAAGCTTATAAAATTTACTCATTTGATTAAACATTGTTAATATACAATATAGTTTTTAACCATACTTAATCAATTTATTTCATTTAAGATCAATTTAATAATATACATTTTCTTTTAACTTTCCGACGTTTATTAACGTAATTAATACAAACATAATTCTGCATTTGTTTTATTTATTCAACAGAAATTCCAGAGTTTAATTATATTATACAATATTTATTATTATTACTACTTGACCTAGTATTTACATCATAAACATATTGAATTGTTATTTAAAAAACTACTGTATACTTTATGTTTTGTTGGTGGTTTTATTATTTATTTAATTGATAATTGCATTAAATGGGTCTTTGTATGCACATAATGTACATATATACAGGCATATGAATATGTACTGTAATATATATGCACATATAGTTTCTTAATATTATGTATATCGCTTAAGTTATTATAAGATTTATTTAATGCATTTTTAAATGCACTTTAAAATAAACTTTTTCTTGTATTTACTTTTATTATACTTACCCTTATACATAAAGTTAAGTACAAATAATGAAAAAAATCTGTTATCTTTATTGTTTGATAATTTATCCTTATCCAAGAGGGAATGATTTTTGTAAATTTATTCATTATTCTCAGCCCCTTCCAGTTGAAATGCACTAATTCAGCGGATTTAATTTTAATCTTTTCGTCTGTCAAGATCAGGTTCATTACTTCAAAACATACAACTCGCGGCGATTTTTCGTTTCACGGAATTTGCATTTGTTTTGAGAGCTATTTCCTGAGTCGCGCAACTTTATGCAAATTTGCGTAGAAGAATATTTATGTGTATATGTATGTGTTATATATACAGTTTTATACTGCATCAGTTAATCAATTTTGAATTTAAACCCCCTTTTGTTTTAGATGCTTTATGCAACTTCCCCCTACCTAGATAGATAGAATAGGCACTTTGGGGTTTTGAATGAAAATTAAGAATTAATTTGTACAAATATTAATGTATTTAAGGAGGTTGGGAAGTTACGTCAAACTAGTAGGAATAAGTTAAAATTTCTTATAATTGTTTAAAGACTCAAAATGTATGAAATACTGAAATTTCAGACTTTTAGACCAACTCGTTTTGAAGAAAATAAATTTTAAAGTTTAGTTGTAATACATTAATTAAATGGCAGTTGATGAAAATAGACAGTTAAAAGATCGAAATAGATTCAAGGGACAGACAAACAGACACACACACATATAGACTGACGGATAGACAGACAGACATGGAATGAAAAGTATTTGTCTTGACCTGAAATGGAAATATCAATTTAAAATTTTGAAGTCGGATAACAATTTTTTTATCTCATTCTAAAACGATCATAAAGCTTCTCATATCTTCGATATTGCGAGGAAGCAAAATAATCAAATCATAATAACAGAAACAATGTTGAGTTTACGATTAGAGAATGACACATTTACTTGGAGTAAAATAAATGGAATTAATGACGGCTAATATTAAATTTGACAGAACAACCCGAGTACTTTTAAGTTTATTATTCCTACAATATGTTGAATCACGAAATAATAACTGTAACTGCTATTATTGGGAACAGGTGATTCATTTTATCGCTGGAACTGAATAGTTCATCACATACTATAATATTTAAGTCGATTTCAGTTGCATTCCATTCGTGTGACACACAGCACGATCAATATTTTTGTAGAAGAAATAACAAGTGTTCGAAATATAGTTTACATGAAAATTGTGGCTGAGATTTCATACAAACTCGTATTAATACTAGAATTAAATACATCAGAAGATGTCCACTGTAATGTACGACAAAACGTTAACCAACAAGATGTGGTTTATACCCAGAGGCCAAGATCCATATTTAGATCACCGTGGAAGACTAAAAGCTTCCTAATTGAGATGTTATCAATTCTTCAATAATAATAGTGAGAATTTTAACATTTGACAGCTATCTTAATAAATAAATCATATAGATTAGAATCATATTTTCTTTGTAAAATTAAAGAGATGATAGATACAGGGTGGTTACGGTAATGTTCCCAGCAAAATACCCTATCTTCCTCCATCTCATCCCTCCAACCCCAATCTTCACTCATACCCCGTGTTCGTTCGTTCTTACTGAAGAAACGGACGCGACCAACTGAGACGTTTGAATTAAATTTAATACGTGACTGAATTCTAAATCGACACTGCAAAAGCCAAGTACTATGTACTCTACAATACTTGATAATTTCAAATGGCCAAAGCGACGAGCACTTACTACGGTCATATATACACATACAGCTGCACCAAATCGCGCGTGCACTAGTTATGGAATTCAATTGTTCTATATCTCAGACCAGTCTTTTTGTATGTGTTTGCGTGTGTGTATATATGAGTGTGTGTTTGTTGCAAGTTGTCGATTTGTTTTTGCGAGTAATATAGAGATGATATACTAATATATGTACATATATTTTTTGATTTTATTTTGTTTTGTTTCGAGGTTTTAGGTCAAAATATATTTTGATTTTTACTTACAGGAATTAATTTATTTTTCCTTCAAAACGAAACATAACTATCAAAATAAAAATAACTATTTAATTATTACAAACGTTATGAGTCTGGCGACTCGATAGACAAAATACACCAAAATAAATTATAAAAGAACCTACATAATATAATTGATAAAAGAAGACTGATAATTTCGAATTAGTAATGTGAAAAATTAACATTCGTGACATAATATAGCTCTCAATTGGAGATACCTTCAAAGTATGTATATCAGATTTTCAGATTTGTATTATTGATTTTCTTGTCCGATTTCCCCTACAGAATTATTCTGATTTCATTGTATGTCGTTTATATGCAGGGACATCGGATTCCGAGGAATTTTCAAATTGATAAAAACGCTTATCGTTGAGATCTTAATAATTTAAGTTTTGAAATTATTTTATCACGTTTTTTATTGGAGTTTTTTGAACTTGTGAATAAAAATACTGGATTTTCTTTAGAACTATAATACATAGAAGTATTTATTTGAAATTCAGAGTGAAGTTATTTGATTTCTCCATTCTTTTTTAAATATTTTTTCACTAGAATTATGAATGAGTTTAAATTATAACATAAACATACCTAGACTAATCTTGTATTATTTAAAATTGTTACAGTGTTTTCATCAGTATTATTTATGAAAATTAATATAAACTCATATAATTATATTAAAATGTAATTGGAACATCTTAAAATGTAAAAAATATTTTGATCAAGAATATAACGTATCAAGAATAAAAATAGAAAAAGATGCACTTTATTATATTCTAATACGAATAAATTGCAAAATACAGTGCAGTACAGTGTGTTGTATAATATGCACCTACATAGAGTTACTTGTACGAAACGAGCAGCCGAAACTGGTGCGTAAATCAACATATGATAATTGATGCCCCCCGATCTAAATCTCTTCGGCGTCTCCCGCCCCCGCGCAAGCTGTAAAATACGCCGGAACTTTATAAACGTTGCTTCAACAAACAACTGTTACCGCGCATTTACATATCTTTTTTATACGCCCCGCTTTTCTCACCGCATTCCATATAATCTACATCTTGATCCATTGTTTACACCCCTCCCATCGGACGCCCTTGTAATCCACGTACCATTCTGATTTTTATCTAGCCAGCCTGTCGGGTTCTTTACGCGTTCGTCGTAGTTAAATTCTTGCTGACTTGCACCGACGGAATGTATATATAAAAAACGTACTAGTGTGTCTAGAGTCTAGAGATATATGGGTATGAGACCTAAGGGTTGATAAGGGAAGATGTACATTTTATAAATTATAATAAAATTTGATTTGTTCTATGAATGTAATAAATGTTTTAAGTCATTACGAAAAAACAATACTTGTTGTGTTGTGAATCTGTACTATCTATATCTTCATTATTGTTATTATAAGTTCCTTAATTAGTGTAAAATGTATGATAGATATAGTATTTAATATTTAATTAAATGAGTCATAAAAATATGTTTCCACTTAAAAAAAATTAATCAATCAACAACAAAAATTAATTGACACTTGGATAAGTATCTAATTAAAAAAAAAGAATAATTAGTTTTATTGACTTTTTACTTTGTTTACTTCATTTCAATGTTTTCTATATAATCATTTAATATGTATATACATATTTGAAATAGAGGTAATGAATGAGTTAATAATCATTTTTTTAATCAAGAAAGAAAACATTAATTTCCCTAAATTAGACAATTAATCAAGCAAGAGCTTTCAGATTATAATTGATTCGATGGAAAAAGTGCTGTATCATTTCCGTTAAAAAAACGTAATTATTTTATTCAGTTAATTTATTTGATATCTGAACGTTTTAATCTTACAATGATGATCAGAAACGAAAAGTTTCTCTCTACGCGAACTACAAAATATTTAGATGCTATAAATTAAATCTATTTTCCAGCACGGCCGTATTTCCCTATCTAAAGTTATCTGGAAATCTTTTCCGTTTTTGTTTTCAGTCCATCGGTTTTTAATTTTATCAGAAGGAAACAACTTAATCCTCTTATTTATGCGAGAAAGGTTCGCTTTCCGACTGAATACACATTCGTTTATTTGAAGTATTCTTACTGTTATTTTACAATACATGGGTTCTCTGTATAAATTTACATACATAGAGAGTTAATTTAGAACAAATATTGTGTTATTGGAAACTGTATACTCGATTTAATTTCTTCGCGATTTATGTGCATTAACATAATTTCAATAAACCAGTAATCAAGTGAGTTTTAATCATTGGACCATTTTTGCAATAAAAAATAAGAAAACATGAAAGCATACATTGTATTTTAATTTTAACATATTATAAACGTAATACACAAACGTAAATATTTACATATACAAGAGCAATATAATATGTACATATAGGTATATACATACTTCACATATGACGAGTTTCAAAATTTCTGTCTTTGTGTATTACATGGATAAATGATTTAAATATTATAATAATCAAATGTGAGGAGATTACTAAGTTTGTGATAAGCGAATTTGAATGAAAACTGGACGACTACTTCTGCATTTCACTGTACTTTACTACAAAATGCTTATTTTCCAAAACATTAAACTTTATAAGTTATTACAGCACAACAAATGTGTGGTTTTAGCCACTATTTTTAGTGTAGCGAATAAACAAATTTTATTTTTTTCAAAATGAAAATTGTACGAAATTTTATAGCAAACAACTTTTATTTGAAACTTTTTTATATAATACTTACTTAGATCGCTATTTAGCAAAAATCAGACGACTTGGAATCAAACCATTAACAATTTTTATTCCATGTAGCCTGAGCTATTATTAAAAAAGCTTTATATTTAATGCAAAGTTTAGGATATATTTTGTTATGAACTTAAATCATAAATCTATTCGATGAATTAAAAAGCTGATAATAAAAAGTATACGGAAATCGATAGGTACCTACATCAAAAACGTTTGATGATTTAAATTGTCCGTTAATCAATTATTCAGAACGAAGGGCAAACACGGGGGTAGTTTCCTTGAACTATAATATCAAATATGAATTATCATTTGTGTTGAATTAATAATGCCAATAGTCCACAGGAAGATATCCATCAATACACTGAATACAAATAAGATGTGTCCTGACATTAAATCAATAACAACTGTACATTTTTTTGTATTTACTTTATGAATTATAAATGCAAAAATTATATTCCCGAAATGCGCTGCGTGTGATTGTAATATGTGAATGCATAGATATTGTATTTTCTTGTTCAAACCTGTTTATGAACCACTCGCTATCGTTTTGATCGACAAATAAGTTTTGTTTGCATCTAATTGTAGGTATTAAACATGTATCGAGTGTTTTTTTATATTCCTATAATTATCTACACACATGTATTATTATTTATAAATAGAAGCATCTTATTATATCTATATTTTATTTCATTTTAATAGTAAATAGAGTGACCAGGTCTCAGGTTTTCACCTGGGGTCTCAGAGTTTTCTCTGGTCCTAGGGTTTCGGTGCAATTTCTCCGGTTTTTTTTAATAATGATAAATAAAAATAAAGGTCATCAAAAATGATCAGGAAATAAAAAAATGTATTTTATTAAAATTAAAATAAAATAAAATCTTCGTTTACATGTCTAGGTTTACAAAAACTAAAATCTGGTCACCCTAATAGTAAATCATTGAAAATAAAAATTAAAATGGTGTATTAGAGCCTCAATAGTTGCATACCTCAAGCAGGATAATTTGCTGGGTATGTTCTAAAAATATTGGTTTTAAGTATAATTTATTAGACCGATAATTTAGACAAAAGTATCTATTTTATAATTTTTGGTCTGGATATGCAATGAAAGTATGATAAATTAATATAACAGATTAAAGCCCTCTTTTTTTTTATTAAAGTACACACACCCTTAAATTCAACGTAGTGAATGTATTATTTTTTAATTAACTCTTTCCCGTTTAAAACAACGCAACGGTGAGTAATTTTCAAATATGATAATAAAGCTTTTTAAATAAAAAAGGTAAAAAAAACTACGCAAAAACTAATTTTGTGCTCTTGTATATTTGATAGAGAATTATGTATATTTAACATTATATTTCTATATTTGAGTTAATATTGAAGGTTTATATTATCCCTCGGCGACATTTAATTTCGAAATACGCAATTTATTATTAAGAAAATGAATTGACAAAACAATAATCAAAATGCTGGACTAGAGTTTACGAATCGAAATTCATAAAAATACATTTTTTGACTTTGGCCACTATTTTTCATAGCTCACCTTGGACTATCAGAAATTTTCACATTTATAACTCCATAATAACTAAGTATGATAGACTATAGAGTAATAACGGATATGGAGAACTATACAAGACTTCCATGTTCTTTATTATCTTTTCAAATAATTTTTAATATGCATATGAAAAATTGCAATGGGATTTGACAAAAATAAAACTCACTCTACATCAAGACACACAGACACGCGCACAGTTTCTTTACGTTTTGAAGGTAGTACAATCAGAATCTGCTCTTATCTCGAAACTATTTTTCGACGGTATTACAATACTTCCATTTCTTTCAGAACATGGAAGTAAAAAACTATTTAAAATCATTATTTTATTTTACTCAATAGAGTAATTGCAAGTTCCATTCTTTTCTTAAATAATTTAAAAAAATTATGTATTTCTTAATATTTCTATGAACGTTATCAATCGATGATAAAATAAAGAAAACTCATCGGGAATCGATTTATTAATTTATCGCAACTTAAATTAATTTAATTACGACTAGAAAGCAATAAGTATATAAATGTACATACACATCATGTTAACGTTTATATTTAAAGAATTCTCTTTTAATTATTAAGGGCTGAGATCGATTCGTCGTCTTGTCTCCATTTTCTCAATAAACAAATACGGCCTGGAGAGTTATTAACAAGGCAGTTGCTCAAAGAAAACACATTCGGTACTCAACAAAACTAGTCCGCTCGGTTAAAAATAAACTGCAGCAGTTGCGAGATTGGTACAATTCCCCCAGGAGAAAGTTTCCAGAAATGGGAGTTTAATACAGTTCAGTGTTATTCGTTCGCCCGAAAAGGATAGAGGAGAAAGGAGAAGTGAACGTTCTCGTTGCCGCGATGAATCTCTTCTCTAACAGCAACGGAAACTTGTATGTGTGTGTGTGCGTATGTGTGTATGTATGTTGTATGTGTGTACAAATCAATACGCCAGCTTTTGCGATGGGTTGAGTGAGTGAGTGGTTGGTTAGTAAAGTTGCTGATCGTTCTGTTAACGTTGTTTAACCCTTTTAAGTATTGCAGAGTAACCGATTAATGAATTTTATATTATAAATTGGTTGTGGTTTAACTTTAATTTGTTGTTCGATACATAAATACGACTAATGCAATTTTCTGGAAGGCTCATCACTTATTTAACTAACCATTAATGTTTGACTCAAATATATGCAATATTAAACAAAACACTAATTCACCTTTAGAATCTTTTTCAAGAAACTATATTTTTATTTTTTTTACGACAAAACTTATATTGTCAATACAATCATATCACATGGTACTAGACAAATACCATTTTAATGGTGTAGTCTATGGTATTCAGTGATACTAATAACAAAATTTGAATTTATTCGTTCGGATAGTTTCAATGGTAAAGACATTATACATTTCATTGCGTAACTTCTCTATTAAAAAAAGAGATATTCTATATTTCAGCTTTCAGGATCTGCACAGATGTCGAATAATTAATATTTTTGACAGTCAGACACAAAGTAATAATAGTAAATATGTAAGATTTACTTAACTATAAAACATCATACGTACGTATAAATCACGTATGCAAAATAAAGAGAGAAAAATTATACTACCTACGTAATATGCATATTGATAAGAAAGTAAAAATAAATCTGTTCTGCAGTATCATGAACTATTAACTACCGCCACGTTCTAAATATAAACTGTGTTGTATGCATGAAGTCTACGCTTTTAAGTAAATTAGCACATATATCATAGTAGCACGTTATATATAATACATGCAATTTACTAAAATATTTTATTAGAACGAACGTCGTTTCTGTTCCTGTTAAACAGATATCCAAGGTTATCTTTTATACAGTATTAAATTTTATTACATGCATTATAAATCTTGTTGTTGTTATTGATTTGTTTGTTTACATTGTTATTTATAAAAATTATTGTTAGTTTGGTTATTTTCATAATGTACCATGTTTTACACCTATCAAGAAATTTAATTTCCTAAATACATGAATTTATACCAATAATTATTATTATATCATACCTAGGTATATACTATTATTATAAATGCGAGAGTAACTCTGTCTGTCTATCTATTTGTTGCTAAACTGCCTAACCGATCTTGATGAATTAATTAGATAGAATTTTAGGTAATTAGTGAGGTATTTTCAACTTATAAATTATTTTTTTTGTATCCCATAGTAAGTTTATATCTAGAGGATTTAAAAATCAAGCTTGATTTTATAGTTAACCAGCTGCTACCCGCAAATTCGTCTGCGTGGAATTTTATTTTTTATCTAATCAATTTTTCGGGATACAAAGTAGCCTATGCCCTTCTTCAGGATGCAAGATATTTCCCTGTTAAATTTCATCAACATCGGTTCAACGGTTCAGCCGTTAAAAGGTAACAAACAGACAGTTTTCGCATTTATAATATTAGTATGTGTATGTATATACTCAAAGTAACATAACGCAATTGTATTCGTTTAAAAATACTAACCCATAATTTCCTTACGGTATTATTTTTTATATTTATATGTCATACAAATAAAACTCAGTTATGACTTATAGCGTAACCGATACGAAAGATACGGATGTATAATGTATGGCATATACCTATATATTTTAACAATATCTTATCACCCAATATCCAAAACTATATAATAACCATCGGTGAGAATGCGTGGGTCTCTGCTGACCGGTCCCGTCGGGGGAGACCCCGGGGTAGTTATCGCAACACACACACACACATCTACACCGGAAGTGGTCTTAAAACGTTCGTACGCGCGCGCGAGGAACGATAAAAAGCGTGATAAAATATTAACGTATTGAAAGTGTCGGAACGTGTCCGCGCGTTGAGACCTGACCAACACCGCCCGCGCCGCCAACGCAGGGGAAAGGATGAAGTGAACGTTTGAAAAATTAAAGCTTTATCTAATAATCGGAGGCGGGATTTGAAATGATATTATTTGTTGATAGTAATGTTATTTTTGGACTAAATTGGTTGAGGATTTTCTATTATGTATATGTATATATTTATGTTTAGTAACTTAATCGTTTGGAATTCTCCAAATAAATATACAATCGGTACTAGTAAAAGTTAAAAGAAATGTGTGAAACAGAGGATTAATCCATTTAACATTAATTTGAGAAAATTGGTATTTTATATTTAACCTACATCTGAATCTACAATATAAATACAAATTACATATTATAATGCAGATTTTACATTTTTTCTGAAGAAAAAAATTTCAAATGGTAATCAAGCATCAAAATATTCAAATCGACTAAAAATACTCTTATTAATAATAACGAAGCGTACCAATTAATGTATTTTATTTTGTAAACCATGCAAAAAAATAATTCAGCAAAAAAACATGTATAATATTATGTTTAATTATTGCTTCTTGTTTCATCATTTATGAATACCCACAGTGTAATTGTTGTTAAAAATATTAATTATTAGATTCAGAGTTAATTAATTGGAGTTAATGCTGTTGTTCTATTTAACTATTAACAGCCTAATTGTATGAAGTAAATTGATATTTATATGTTAATTATAAACATGAACGCAGTGTGTATGTATATTATATCATATTATTTGGACTCGTTTCGTAATAATTGTGTTTAATATGTCACACAGCCTCCTTCGTCAACACCGGAAGCGTTTGTATTAAACGTAATATATTAATTGTCGTTTAAGAATGCGTTTTAAAAGACTACGTTTATTAAACATTATTATTTTAATGTTAAGAGTACTATAGTATCCAACAAGTAAAGAATAGTTTTTTTATGTACTTAAAAAATATTATTTCTTATTTTGTTTATGTCAAATGTGATTTCAAACAATAAAAAATATTACATCTTTGATATGCGTTTTTAAGTAAACTTTTGTAAACAGTTAGTTGACATAATCGGAAATGACAGAAAGTAAAAAAATCTTCGTGGTCATATTTTAAATTAGGTACCTTGTACACATATGTATAATAAATTACATAATATGTTCTTTAAATTATTCGACATAATTTTAAATCTGGTACGTATATCTATTTCCGTACCATTAGAATAGGTATCGTATTGTTATACTGATTATGTTAGAGACGTTTTAGCTAATTTAGAATTAAATTGAAGCTACTAGGGTAAGCTAAGCACACACCAGCTTCCCTGCACAATATTTAGATTATGGCGAACGATGGTCAGCCGCCATACTTGTCAGTCATGTGTTTGTACTACTATTGGAACAATATTTACCTAACGAACTCTAATATAACTAGAAATTAATCACATCAGTTAGTATATAATCAATAACACAAAACAAATATGCCCTTTGGTGGATGCTTGCACTTAGTCTGTGTAAATATGGGTATTGAAAATAAATTAATATTGTACAACATTTCAAACAATTCTATTTTTATTTATTTTGGTTAAATAATTTTAACTAAAATTGCAATTCAGCTATAGGTGTTTGTTATTTATTTTAGAACAACAAATTTGAGCGTTATTGATCCCATTTAATGAATATTGAATATCTATTTATTATTTAAATGTAACAACAATATTTATACATTATATGGAATATATATACATAGATACGTATATAATTAAAAAAATGGCATGTGTCAGTGGCGTAGATAGGGGGGGGGGGGAGATCAAGGGGATCAATCCCCCCCCATGAGTCTACGAAAATTATAAGTTGATCAAAAAAATTTTTAATACTACACGAATTTAGTTGCCAGATTTCTAAAATGCTCCAACAGGGCCGTCTCGGACCGAGGGAGGGAGGGTAATTTTTAGGTTTTTAATTTTTTAACATACAAATAAATGCATCTACTAGTTATATACTTCTATATCAGTGGCGAAGCGTCCATCGAAGCAGGGGAAGCAGTGCTTCCCTTACTTTATGGGTAAATTAATACAAATCTGTGTTTTCAGTTAATAAATAATTTAAAAATATTATTAGAATATTCGTCTTTATGCACAACTCAAACATTTTAATCAAAAATAACATTTAATATTAATTTACGCGCTCAGTTATAGAACTATAATACCTCTACGTCTTGTTTTCTTGTATTTTAGTCGATATTTGTGTGACGAGTTGAAGTTCACTGCAGGAAATTTCACTAAAAAATTTCAAATTTTTTATTTCGTTAAAAGTATGTTTATTGCATAGAAAATGACGTGAAAAGTTGTTTGTTTCAAACCGCAGGTCTGTATCTCAAACCGTTCTCGAGATATAGCCTCTCAAAGTTTTAGTTTTTTCAAATTTTTGGAGAAAAAAGGTCCTAACTTTTGAACGGGTGGTCGGAATTGATTTTAGTTGACGGATTTGGAATCAGCGTGTCAAAATCTATATAATGACATATATTATACCTTAAAAGTCGAAGAAAAATATTTCACGAAAAATCGAAAAAATTCAAAGGGGTATACCTTAAAAAAATGTCGATTTTTGACAAAAATTTTTTTGTTGGATTTTAAAGTATTATACATGTCATTATATAGATTTTGACACGCTGATTCCAAATCCGTCAACTAAAATCAATTCCGACTACGCGTTCAAAAGTTAGAGCCATTTTTATTCAAAATTTTGAAAAAACTGAAACTTTGAGAGGCTATATCTCGAGAACAGTTTGAGATACAGACCTGCGGTTTGAAACAAACAACTTTTCACGTCATTTTCTATACAATAAATATACTTTTAACGAAATCAAAAATTTGAAATTTTTTAGTGAAATTTCCTGCAGTGAACTTCAACTCGTCATATAAATATCGACTAAAATACAAGAAAATAAGACGTAGAATCATTTAGTCACTATATAAATATTTATATAAGAATTTAAAAAAGTAAAAGCTTGAATTTAAGGTGTTTCATAACTAGTTTTTTTGTTAATAGGAGGGGGAGGATTGACAAAATGTGCTTCCCTTATTAAAAATTTCACGCCTCGCCACTGTTCTATATAAATTTATTAAATAGAACTAAATCTATTAAAGTTTATAAATATTAGTTATAATATATATACGTGATGTGTTTCAGTGATAATTTCACGCTCAAAATTTTTATTTTAAATACTAATTAATACGTCACTAATTCATGTTGTCTTGGAAACAAATAGAACATATTATCTGACAAATTCCATTGAAATTCTTTATAATTAAAAACTATCTAAAAAGATATTAAAGAACATGGAAGTCATGTAGTATATGGTTCTCCAAACCGATATTTTTTAACTTCGAACAAATAGTCAATATATTTGTCAAATTTAAATTTAATTCGTGTTTTATTTTTGTCAACTAAAACCGATATGTTTTCTTCATTAAAATTTACAATTTCAAATAGTAATGTCGAAATTGTTTTATTTATTTATTTATATGAACAGTTTATGTTGTATTATAGTACGCAGTCCAACAGAAACTTCATACGTCCTCTTAACATTAGACACCTCTGCTTGCCGCCCATACGAAGCTCGCTAGTGTATTAAATTTCCGCTCGCCGGCGCGCACATCATTTTGGCTGATACGTTTAAGTCCTGCACGACAAATTAACTTCTGACCCGGCGGGGTCGATTGCTCGTTTGACCCCAATGACCTCGCGTACTGGCCAACGGGCGTCCCGCATCCGCTGAATTCACTACTGTTGTAATACGTGTACGTGTTTATACGAAACGTCGAGTCATCGTGAGAAACATTGCAATAATTTATATGGTAAGATTTGTCGAGGATTTTATTCAAGGAAATTTTAATTGATTATGTCATCACATTATTACAAGATATAATTAATGTATTTTTAACCAAAATAATGTGAAACATGAAAAAATAAGAAATTATTTTGAGTGAAACCTTACTACTTACTACCCGATGATAATAAATTAAATATTAAAAGCCAATTTTATGTTACCTATATACAACTATTTGAAAATATCGCTTTCTGGTAATATTGAATGTCGAGCTTCTAAATGTATTCGAAATATGTATTAATAAAACAAATTAATAAACATTTTTCAGTCAGAGAGATTTTTTCATTCAGTTTTCAATGTAAAAACTTTTTGTTAAAAAATGAATGAAAAAAAAGGCTCTCATTAGTAAGCTAACTAACATCACTGACACAAAGTTTTTTTCTAAAATCATGGAAAATAAAAGGAAAAAGACGCCGAGCAACACATTATTTTAATTTAATGTCCGAATTACACAAATTGAAGAGAAACGTGCAACCCGAACGACAACCCTTTAAATTTTTTATTTAAATAGCTTTGTCCATTAAAAAACGTACACTTTGCCTAATTTTGAACACGTTCTATCTCTCTTTCGCATTCAGTAAAATATTTATTCTTTATTCAGGTCATTATTTAATTTATGTTCGAAATATGTGTATATATGTATGTTATATCCTAAGTAAAGAAAAGGTTGAAGCGATAGTCCTTTTGAAATTAACTCATCGAATATTATATTCCCTAATTAGTTTTACTCTAAGTTGGTTTCAGATTGTTATGTTAATATTATACCTACCTAATGTATAGTATTTTAGTGACTTTTTTAATTAAAATAATATTTTTGTGTTGGAAGGGTGGTATTTAAGTTAAAATTAATTTGTTTTATCATTTATTATGTTTATGATTTTTATTCACTATTAAAACACAAAAAGATACTGGAACTGCAAAACATTATACCTGTCATAAAAATTAAAACAAGTTTGATGATTGTTATTTCTATATTCTTCATTTATAAATGAACCGTGATATGGAATGATAAGAGCATCATTTTCGTTTGCTGTTAAAATCTTCATAATTGCTAAAGACTATGTAAGAAACAGCAGTATAAGATTTCATTAAAGTTTATTAAAGTAACTTCTTCAAAGAACATTTTGTTCGCGTAGTTTGTATATTGCGAATATACACACATTTACCAGTGGCGTGCACATAATTTGGCCAGTAAGATACTTTTACGTAAAAAGAATAAATTAAGTTTTATTATACCGGGTGGTCTATTTAAATTGAGACAAGCAAATATCACGATGCTAAGGTTTTTCAGGAAAAATGATGGTACAAAAGTGTGTGAGGTTTCAGGGACATTTTGAGGTCAACTTCATTTTTTTTAAAGTAACTAGAACTGAAAAATCCAACTATCTTTAAAATATTTATGTATGGTTCTAATGAAAGTTTTTTGAATATTTTATAATAATTAATTAATACATGATCCAAACTTTTTCATACATATCTTACCAAATATCGGTACGCCTATGAGACGGTCACACAGCTAATACACTTTATCTGTCCTCCTCTGTCTACATTATATTCCTGCGCGCCTAAAACAAACATAGGTAGGTGGTAAGCATCAAACAGGGGACACTCATCAAACATCCCATCGAACCGTTGCGTTTCCCGGTGAATTTCCTTCGGGAATTGTCGGTCGCCGCGCTACGAGAGACACACCAGGTCATGACGTAGTGCTCATCACCATAGAACGGATACTTGAATGTTGAACGTGGATAGTTATTTTTTTTTCAATTAAATTAATTGAACTTATTTTAAAATTGAATAGGTATTATAAGTATTTTTTTTTTTATTAATTATTCATCTTACGATTCTTGTGTTACGTCTGGCACGTTATGAGCAGTTGGTACGAAGCACTAATCTCGTGAGGCCTGATTCGCACTTGACCGTTTTTTAAATTTATACAGAAAATCCTGTGGTGGTTACAGACTTGTCAATAATTCAAGTAAAATACTTCAAGTACTATTTGGTACTTTAGTTAAGGTACATTTAAAAATAGTAAAAAGTACTTTGTACTTCAAGTACAAAATATACACTTGAATTTATTACTTGAAGTACTTAACAAACTTTAAGTACTATCACTTGATACTTGGTACTTGTACTTTTATTTACAACTAGCTGGGCCCACGCGGCTTCGCTCGCGTGGACTACGGAATTATTGTTTAGGATTTAAAAAATATATAGTTGAATTAATTACAAACACGATTAGTTATTAATGTAATAAAAACCAAATAACACTTAAATTACCTACCTAACAAAAACGAATCAGAACAAAAAGTAAAAATAATTTTTGTTCTATTTAAATTTAAAAGTTAATTATTGAAAACAAAATAAACAATTGACAATCAATAGAATACCGGCCTATTCTGCCCAGCGTGTTGGCACGTTCCCTCGCCGCTCCCCGCGCGCGGTCACAATCGCGCGAATAATATGTTCTAATATATATATACGACCAAATTGGATGCTGTAAATGGCAAATTATATCTACATTAAGTACTTATGACGATGAAATCATTTAATTTGATAAGGATTAATGTTTTGTAGGTCATCAGTCCATGTAAACAGAACCCAAATATTTTATGTTTTCTTTGTAACATAAAAGCAGTCATTGTGGCTTAAATATAAAAGTTAGACATATCGTGTCGCGGACTTTATTGTAGAACTTTTGATTCTACACAATTATTAAACACATTATTTTGTTCTAAATTGAACGGTTTAGGCAGCGTATTACAAAACAGCGCGCTGACGGCAAATTTTTTTCCGACTTGATTTACTATTATCGTCACTGCTTAGTTGTTATGTTACCTAACGTAAAAAAATGTAGCCTATAACCTGGCCAGAGAACGTACCTATGAATTAAAAAAAAAACACGTAAATCGGATAAGTGGTTCTCGAGTGATAAGGTAACTAACGGACAGACAGACAGACAGAGAGACGTTGAGCTTTATATATATTAAGGATGACAGTGAGTACTTGTGACAGCTCTGGGTGGTTACAAAAAATATTCCTAAAAAAATTTACAACGTATTATTTAATGTTTTTCATTTCGTTGTTCTCTTGCAGTTAATTTTCCATATGTGTACGAATCTTTACAATATTCTAGTTTCAATGAAATGTTTGTCCTGTTCCTACGTTTCTGAGTACCGCTCATAGACGCTATTTCATCAAACTATATATATTGTCATGCTGTTTGTCGTGTCGAATGATGATCGCCTCAATATAGTACGTGGAGAGAGACAGCTTGTATGTATATATACAATATACATACATACATGTGTCTGTACAAATGTAATACCACAAGTTTATTGTTTGCGTAATGAAATGCTACTTCAATGCATGCCTGCGTTATAGGTGCTATTGGACTTTATTGCCGCGTATCATTGGGTCATCTAAGTAAAACAGAACACAGTCAGTATACTAATAATGACCGCGTTTATATTACACAAAGGGTTCGGCAATAACTCAATGGGGTAAAAGTTGTGCATTTCATATGAACGGACTCGTATATGTGTGGATGGGTGGGAGGATATAAACAAGAAGGAACGATGTTTAACGTAATCGTTTTGTTTATGTCCGGTTATAGGATGATTTTTATTTAACTGTATCTGAATTGATTTGTATAATACATAGGTTTGATTTTATATGCATAATACATTAATCAATTAAAAGAGGTTAGCGTTACGAAATTTTAATTACAAATTGCGTTTTTTAATTGATACAATAGCTCATATTACATTAAAAAAACATATAATGAAACTACAAGCATCTTTAATGACAGGTATAAATTATAATTTTATAGCATATGTGCAATTAATTATCTGACAATGATTATCTATTTTAATAGTATATATTCATAGTTAATATTAATTTAATTTTTTTGTTATAAAATAATTGAATATGTTCTTACCTGTTCACACGTGATCACATGATTTCATCTCATTGTAAGTGACTCTTTTCCAATTTAACATCGCTTGTAATAATATAATGTTATACTATATTACAACTCCATTTATCAAGAAGAAGATGAAAAACATAAAACAGACTTCTAATAGTTTAATAATAGTGTTTTATTATTAGATATAATAAATTGGTTTATAATTAAAGTACTCCACGCTATATTATCAATTGCTGCAAGATATTATCAACGTTAGTAAAAACGCAATAAGAAAGATGCAACGAAATCGCTGCAGAGAATCGTAAACCGGTTCGTGAAAAATGTATACACACACGAGATTGCGGTATTTAATTGCAATTTCACTACGGCTGTTGCAATATGTAGTCCTAGGGTTGTAACAGTGGTTCCGAAACGTATGTCGGTTGTGTAACGTAATCAAGCCAATTTTATTATTTTATCGCCGAATAAAACAAAAATATTTTTTTAAAGATAATTTTACCCTCTACTGCGGTTTGAAAATTTCAACTTTTTAACAATTAAAACTTTTAGTTAGCCTATAATACATAAATTAAATATTATTTTAAAGAAAACAATGGGAAAATAAAACCATTTTCAGGCATTTTAAATAACCCGATACTTAAAAAAACATTATTAAATATAATTTGTTCAAATGTAACCGCGGGCCGCACAAAATAGCGTAGCGGGCCGCGGGTTGGCCAGCACTGCTCTACAAATTCAATTTCTTAATATTAAATCGTAACTGCAACCGTTTACTTACAGTTTTTAAATGAAAACAAAATGACACCTTTGATCAAATTAACATTATATTAAAATAAATATGGCTGTATAGCATTTTAAATTGTCTTATCTGTAAAATTGATTCTGTTCATTTTTGCTATATCTTACATCGTTTTCACTCATCGACGATTTAACATAACCGGCACCTATTTTTGTATTTTTTATTTGTTTTGGTGTATATCCCAGCTTTGCATTTTTTATATTTTATTAAGGGCATCAGTTGCCATCGATTGGCGCTAAAATGACCGAGGCCAATATTAATTCCATTTGTCACCTATAGAAAATTTCTAATTTGAGTGGACCAAAAATATTTGCAGTAAAATCAGGATTAATCACATTAATAGATTGACTTTTGAAATGTTTGCGTTATCGTTCGTAAATCTTCAGGAGACCGTAAATAATATAAACGAAAATCATTGGCGTCATATAATTGTTTTGAGAGACACTGTGTAAGAGAGCGGATATCAGGAAGATCTTTGCGTGCAAAAAGCACCAATAATGATGTAACGTTGACGTCACGAGATAAGATAACACCATCTAAGGAACACAGAAGAGGAGCGTGTGTGTGTGTGAAACAAAGTCGAATAAACCTTTGCAAAGAAACACTACCCCCTTGTGAGAAAGCACAAGAAAAGAAGAGGAAGAAGAAGAAGCAAGTAAGAGACGCGTTGTTGGGCACAAAACGATAGGAAATTAAAGCGGTCTGTTAATGACTTTTTCATTTGCTGCCAGTATTGCCACAAGCGAAAACTGGTTTCCTTCTTTTTGATTATCTTACCGTTTTGTTTGTATGTGGTGTGTATGTGTGTGTGTGTGGGTGCCACCACACAGTTCAATTTATTTGCGGCGAATGGAATCCAGATTGAATCTAACGTTTGTTTTATTGTGGTGTTGTACTCCTCTCCACTCTCGCTCAATACATCTGTGCGTGTGCGTTTGTATCAGTACCAAGGGTAGCCTGCATGCGGATGCATTTGGAAAAGGTATCACATTGCTATATTATATTATACTGATGTTTATAAAAAAATTAATAATCTTACGTATTATCCCAATGTCTATCGGTGTATCTTTAACGTTAATATCGGTATATCGGTATAAACAACTCATTTATAATAACGATAACCGAAAAGAAAGAATATTTGTTAGTTATAATAAAAAGGTAAATTAACGGTATGGAGAACTATACAAGACTTCCATGTTCTTTAATATCTTTTTAAATAATTTTTAATATATAAATGAGATTTGTCAGAAATAAAACTCACGTGGTTTTCACCCCTTCAATAGTTGTTTAGGCACGTTTAGGTTCAATTGAACTAGAAATGTACCAAGTCTTATCAAAATTAGTGAGATAATACTCACAACGTTCACTTTTTGAACGATAAAAGTTCGAATATTTCTAAAACCCCTAATCCGATTAGCACGAAAATTAATAACTGAGACAAATATTTTCCCCAAAAATAGTAATATAAAAGAAAATTTTACATCCAGACACACACACAGCTACATGCACAGCCACAATGCGGAAATTAACTTTTCTTTACGTTTTGAAAGTAGTACAATCAGAATCTGCTCTTATCTTATTACAATACTTCCATTTCTTACAGAACATGGAAGTAAAAAAACAAACAAATAACTAATAAAATAGGCACTGGATACTAGATTGAAGAGTTATCTTAAAACCATGTTAGGGAGTTAGGGCCATAAAAAATAAATATTACAAAAATGATTAATAATGGGAGAAAAAAAGTGTTAGCATGTTGTATGGATTTTGCTACTATTAATTATTATTTCATTTCATTACTAAGATATTTTTAATATAACTGTGATAGTAAGATAAATTAATCGAGTCCATAATTTAGGCTAACCTTATATAGGTAACATTATAAAATTTTATTCAATATAACATTTTTATTTCTTGGAATCAAATGGCAATGATTATAATAATATACATTTATGTACATAAAAATGGAAAAAGCAGATGAAAGCAATTGGCAAATATAAAAATAATATTGTTTAAAATATAAAATATTTACTCTTCATTGAATCGAGCTTATCTATTGTTTTAAGTAAAAAACCAAACAAAAAAATATCAAGCTAAATTAACCACCGCGTTATCCCGAAATCCTGCCGAACGATTTCTGCGAAAACATTATTAACAAATTGATTTCCGAAAGAGGAAAATTCGTTCTGCATTTCTATCAGGATTTAACTAACTGGAAAACTTGAAGTATTTTTTATTCGGCCGTCTGCTACCATGACTTGACATTTATTTAAATCAGAGACGTGTAGTATGATATTCAACAGCGTCGGGGAAAACTGTACGACTTATCAATACCGTGTTGAACCTATAACCTGCGTATAATAGGATTCTGACGTATATTTATGATTTTATATCAAAGGTCACTGAATGCTTTGCATTAACTATTGATACTGTATGTGTATTAAAAACATCTGCCAAGTAAATGCACAGTGCTTCCTTGAGCTAAATTCACCAAAGGTAGATTTATTTCTTAAAACGAGCATTAAAAGTGATCATTGCAAACACAATTCTTAGTTGATTTATACCTATAAAATACATAGATTAATACCCAGTATCAATAAACATTTTGTTTCCTCACAATACCGAAAAACTTTGTGATCGTTTTAAAATGAGACAAAAAAATTGTTCTCCGATTTCAAAATTTTAAATTAATCATCCCGTTACAGGTCAAGACAAAATCTTTTCGTTCCGTGTCTGTTTGACTATCTGTATGTCCCCTGAATCCTTATCACACGCATAACTCATGAACCACTGAACCGATATTAACGAAACTTGGTTGGATTGTTGCGTCTGGCTTGAGGATGGTCTCATTCGAAAAACGTTTATTTATTCTAAACTGCTGTGGCCTATAAATAGCATCAATTGGGTCACAGGCATAGCTGCTCTAAATGGATCAATTAGAATCAAATTTGGAAATTTATTAGACTGCTGGAAATAATAGATTAGTAACGTGGCAACTTTTTATTAAACTAAACCTAAATGTTGTATATCAACTCTCACAAAACATGTATTTACATTATTTTACATACGTATGTGTATTGAATTTAAAACCTCGTATAAGTAATCAGCTAAAAGCAATAAATAAAATGTATATTAACTATACCTATATACAATCAATTCATTTACCGCTGCAGATAAACCTCTAACCTATTCATGATCCAGGTTCTGACAAGTATATTTATGATAACAAACTAAAGATCAGGGAACGTTTTACATCAAACATTGAAACCGGTGCATTAAGCATAATGCAAAAAATAGTCTATCAACATCCCGTCATATCCAGCACGACTCTCTAGACGGGCGCAGATTAATTGTTGAGTGTGTGTACATTCTCGTGGGGCGTCAAACGCACACCCGTCTCACCCCCTTGATTCTCTTTACTCGCTGTTTTCTCGCCACTTCAACTACCCGTATTCACCCTGCTCAACCTGGCCCCAACAGTAAGTCATATTGAAAATATGGCTTATGTGTAATGACATGGCATTTATCAAGTCCCGTTGCAGTGATTTTTTAGTGTAATTTTTTTAACTCTAGTTTTATTTTACGTAGGTAGGTATCCCATTAATTTTTTTTAAAATAAAGTTGTTGTTAAATGAGTTCGTTAAATAAATCGACAAATAAATAATTATAAAATTATGTATAACTCAGTATTATTGATATAAAAATTGGATTTCATATTCACATAGATACTTTTCAAATATTTTTTATAGCAATACATTGAATGATATAATTATAATTGATTTTTATACATATATTCGTCAGACTAAAATTAGAACATAATAATATATCGTTTATTTTTTTCCATTTTTAGTTGAAAAGTTAAACAATTTAATTTAAACATAATATCTACATAGTTTGTACCCAGAAATAATTTTTATTATTTTCTTTTGTTGTTATGAATTGTTGAACCAAATAAAACTTGTAATTAATAAATAATTTAATTAACAAGCCTTATAAAATATTAACAATTTATGTTAAATACAAAGTAATTTACAAGAATAAATAAATAGTAAAATAATATACAGTGTGTTATTTTTTAAGAATTTATGTTTAAGGTCCATTTTGAAACTTTAAATAGTGATAATTAATTTAATTTAATATTTCATGCATTACTTACTTTCAAAGAGAACAAAATTTATAATTTATATATCATAATATTTGTTTTATTTATATATTATTAATTTTTTAATGCGTTACATAAACATCTATTGTTTATATGTGTAGAGGGTGTTTTAAACTGAGAAAATGTTCTTAATGTTTTATTTATGTATCTTATATAATATTAATTATTAAAAATAATTGATATGAACATCAGAGAGCTCCATTAAAATTATCCACGCTAAATAATAGTAACATTATTTATGAGATGCTTTACTTTCCTTTGGAGCAAAGGATTTTTCACACAATGTTACTCTCACTCAAATTATTGTTAATTACTGTCGTTAAACTAATTAAAAATTAACTGTGTAGATATCAAATTAAACAAAGAGTAACTTAATACTTTATGTATGTATTTACTTTGATTTATTATTTTCCACAACAGAACAGTAAACAATTTACTGACGGTAAATCGTTTAAGTACTCGACTCTACATTCATGAATTTATTACCTATAAACGTTGAGAGTGATATTATGCATACAAAATTCTTTAATCAATCAATATATTTACATTTATCATAACAACATTTTTTAGTAAAGTCACCTTATTTTACGGATAGAAGACAATTATAAAAGATGGCGGGAAAATCGATTACTGATTATAATAATTCACGGAATTTTTATTAAAAAAATATTATTTCAGAACTTGTCGTATACAAATAAAACAAATGAATTGGAACAATTACACAAACCCTCTTTTAGGTAGTTACTGTGTTGATTGTTGTATAACAATCCATGTTATAACAATCAAAACTAATTAAAAATTTCAGTTTTTAAAACATTTTTTGGGCGTTGCATCTCTGTCTAATGTCGAGCATTATAAAGAATTAGTTTGAGAGCAAAAGCTAAGATAACACTATCTGCAAGGTGTCAAACCTCAAATTGCTCGGGATTCTAGAGCAGTGGTAATAAATGTATAGTAATGTAAATGCTATGCACTGCTTTTAAATGGCTAATTTCTATTTAACACGCATTCGTCAAGGTCATTAATATATTCTATACCATTCATTAAAACTGTCAGTGGGTTATCATTTATATTTAATACCTCGTAGATAGCGTTAGCTTCGCTTTTGCTCTAGAGCAAATTCTTTATAATACCGGACATAAATGTATTTATGTCTGTGTTTATCGGGCGAGTTTGTACATATACCACCACAGGTATATACATTTAGTGTTTTTGCTACATGTCTGTACTAACACGCCAACCTGTGAGCATACACACTCACACCTGATGTATATAGGTGTAGTAGTTGAGCTTTGAGACGTGTTGTAAAAGGTCGTGAACTCGTCAACTTTATCTTATTTTACGAGATCTAGTTAAATTGTCTGCAAAAAAATTCCCACTGTAGACGATGTTATTAGAACTGAAATAGTACCTATATTTCTCTAAATAGATGGTTCTACTATATATCATTAAAAACGGGTGAATATGGTATTCTAAAATAATTTATTGTTTTCAAATATCTCAATAACGACACGTAGAAATTGTATATATTTTTTTATAAACCATTCGAAAATTTTCAACTTTTGCAGAATTTAGTACGAGGAAGCACTATTTCATTAATTCGTATTTATTACCTACATTAAAAATTTAATTGACATATGGACATTTTAACAAGTTTAAAATATTTTCCTTACATGATACGTTTTCTATTTATATAAATACAATTCAGTTAATCCATGCACTCAAAGATCGCTTTAGTTAATTTTAATTAAATCAGCAGCAAATGCAGCAGTAAATTCTATGTGTATTGACGTACCAAAGGCACACATACACACACGGCCAACCGCAATACCTTTAAGCGGCGAGCATTCCATTCATCCATAATTAATTTACCTGCTGTAACAACGGGAGCATGTCGTCACCGTGTGTCCGAAGCGAAGACAAAATAATCAGCACGGACTGATGTGTGTCTGTGTGTATGCATGGGATATAAGCTGCTGCTGGACCGTTTGTAGTGGACTATCACTGTTGGGATATAAGGATGGGGTGGGGAGTGTAGAGTACTGACCTCGTCCCCCCCCCCCCCCCCCCCCGACCCAATCTCTAGCGGATTTACTAACCACGGACGTGATCCCAGATTGTGCTCGTCGAACAAACTTTGCTTCTCTGCCTTTGGTCCAAATGTGTGTGTATATGTATGTTTGTGTTCTTTACTCAAATAATGATTATTCAACTACTGAATTACGTAGTAATTGTATGTAATTTTAAATTTTAAGTGCACTTCTCTGTAGAAAAAAGTTTGATATGCACATGTTGATTTTATTTTATAAAAATTTTGAAATGGTTATTTTTAGTTAACTTCATCATAGTATTTAATAAAACTCAAAAGTCTTTTTGGGGTTATCTAACAATACAATGTATTATAACGATTTTTTTAGTTAAATATTTTTCAAATAGATAAATTATGCCAACATAAATCTTTTCGACAAAAGTATGTAAAGCACTGGTAGATACCAGTCTTGGATATGATCCCAGTAATGGCTATTTTTTAATTAAATGTACTGAATTATAAATATTTGTTGATATTTAATTACTACCATTTCTGAATATTAATCTATATACATTTAACTGTCTTAAAACGTGATTTGACGATTCTTTCTTTATATCTTTTGTGTCGTAGTACTTATCATTTTGAAATCATTAGCAAGTGTCCATCACTGCGTGCTCATTACTGATTTTACTTTATCCATTACTGGAGAAAAAACATAAATAAAATAAAAGGCTATATATATATATATATATATAAATCCCATAAATCGATCTCAATCGAATTACGACTATTTAATATTAACACCTACTACAATCAACGCAAATAAAAACGTGTTTATATTATATCGTGAGCAATATTCCATTTCACTGGCTAGATTTAACAGGTTTTAATGCACGGTTAGTCAGAAGACTGGAAGGTAGTCTAGCTAGCGTTGACGGCGAGACATACACATACACATACACACGCATATACACTTACAGTGGAAAGGATATGAGCTTTTGCATGATAAACACGTCACGTTAATTATCAAAGGTGCCAGTGCAGGCGGAAACAGGATACGCGTTAAGAAGGATCAAGTCAATGATCCCCGAAGTACTTGTATGCACCGCGTGTTGTTGTACGGCGCATCATCTGTTCTAGGTACCTACTACTGCTATGATTTACCGCTACTACACTCTATTTTAAATAAATTAACACTGATGGAGATTATGTTTTCAAAGCAAGATTTGTTTTAATGTAATTAAACTAGTTCTATCTTAGTATTTACAATGTTAATTATTTTGCAACTGTGCATTTCAAGAAACTGAATTTTAAAGTATTATACATATCATTGTATAGATCTTAACAAGCTGATTTCAAATCCGTCAATTAAAATCAGTTCCGATCAACAGTTCAAAAGTTACAGACATGTTTCTCAAAATTTTTGAAAAATTAAAACTTTGAGAGGCCATATCTCGAGAACAGTTTGAGATGTTGATCTGCAGTTTGCAAATTTCAGCTTTTTACGTTATTTTCTAAATAGTTAACATATTTTTAATGAAAATATGATATTTTATGCATCAAATTTCAATTTGTCATTAAAATATCGACAAGATAAAAAAATAATAAGGGAATATCCTAATAAAAAAAATAACCTTTGTGAAATCACGCTGAGGTGGACGATCACCGCCATTCCCCCTCCCAGTGTTGGCACCTATGGGCATAATGAACTAATTCACTACTTTGTGCTCGGGCTGATGTTGGAGCTCGTATCCGGCCCTGATACAATGTTAATAAATAAGATTGAGTCTTCTGTTTAGACAATTTTTTAATGGAAGCAATTCTTTAATTATCAAATAATTATTTGTTTTACTAATTAAAGGAAGATGATTAAGGAAATGGTATGTAGTAAGTAGAATTATAACTCGAGACGACATTATAGAGAAAAGTTTTCCGTGTAACAAGTTAAAATCAGTAGTAGGTACTACGTTGTAAATATCGACAGGTGCATGTTAAACTTTATGTGCATTTCCAGATTACGTGTTCAGAACTTTTGTTATGAATCTGAATAATTCAATTTTGCCAAAAGCTATATTTTATCGTCGATTTATTTTCAAGTATAACCTCGTGGATCCGTGCTTTATTTGCGTATAGAGATGCTTATTTATTGCGGGGGAACATTTTTCAAATTATTTTTACCCAAAGCTAGAATATGATATAATGAATTACGATTTGTTTTTGTTTAAGGAATGGATATAAATTTACTACTTTAGATTTTGTTTAGTGAATAAAATGATTCGATTTATTGTATTTGTGTAGAATACAGACAGAAAAATAACATTTGGTAATTTATTAATTTGTATGCAGAAGTAAATATTTATAACTTTAGTTCTGAAATATATTGTTATATTTATACTATGTTATAAAATACGAACCAAGCAATACAAAAAATAACCGTTACTAAATGGGAATTACTGCATCTTGGAATTATATAAATCAAACGATCCATTCTTCTTGTACAACTATAATTTCAGACACTGCTATTAGTTCGAGAATGCGCAAGAACCATCGGCAAAAATAATATCGTCGCGCGTCCGCCCACTAAATACACAAATATATGACATCGAGCCCGTGCGGATTATCCTCTCATTATATCCTCATTTCGAGCAACTGTGCGCCGCAGATACGAAGGGATTTTAGCTGCGTGACCTAGTCCTGCGTGGACCACTGACCATCGGCCTGCTGTTCGGCGTTGCCACGTTTTACTGACTTTTTGATAAAGTATTTGAATATTTCATTCGTGAATAAGTGAATTATACTTTAGGTTATTAGGTAGCTGTCGTTTTTGAGTGCCTTGAAAAAATTCTATGCATAGACGTTACCCATTTTGAAAACTTTGGCTTAAAAACATTTTGTTGATACATACATGTCAATTCCCAGTAAATGTAACATAATATATCAATCGATTCTACGTTAAAAACAATATTCTTCCAAGTTGACATTATGAATTTTTAAATTAAAATCGCGAGATTGCTAAACGAGCTACAAAACATTTTGTCATTTGTAGCAACTTATATTTATGAGATATTTCTCTTTGTTTACTACACCAACAAAAAAACATATTAGATGCAGATGACAAGTACCAGCAAATCACAAGGAATACTCCGGATGTTAATATACTTTGCAATGAAAAACAAGTTCAACTTATTCATCAAATCATCTCTTTTTATTTCATGTAATTTGAACTATACATATATTATCCTGAATATTGGAATAAAATGGAAATTCTATTCCTAAAATAAGAAAATAAAACCATTGTTTTAGCTAGTAGAGATAATTTTGAAATAAATTTTGTATACTAACATAAAAAAAACTTATTAGTTGAAATTGTATGCCTGATTTTAAGGAAAAAGATTCAATTTTTTATACCATTTTTTAATCGGTTATTACTGATTATAATAAATGTCATAAAATATATACTGTACATATCTATACTTTAAAATACCTAGCTATCCTCATTTCTTCATAAAATATATTTAAAAAAAACATAAGTATCTTAGCTAGATAAAACATAACATACATATAATTAAGTTTTTCAACAATATGCACATTATTCAGACTTTGTGCAAAAGTTCAACGTTCAACAAGTAGTGAAAATATATCAAAGAAACTATTCTTAAATATTTTATCGAGCAAGAAATATGCTTGGGAATTTAAATGAATTAGTACACGGCCTGAAGGAGTTATAAAGTAAATTGTGAATATATTATACAGTCGCAGAGGTATAAAGAAAATAGTTTGTGTGGGAGTAAATAAATTTTACACATGAAAAGTAGAAAGTCTGTCAGAACTTAAATTGCGGGGTTTTATTTTACTGTTTGTTTTTAGTTGAAAGTCTTTTGAGTAATAGTAAATATTTGGATGTTATATATATATTTTTAACTTTTTCGGTAAATATTTTCAACTGTACCTACCTGAGCATTAAGAATGTTATTTTCGAAATGATAAAAATAACTAGGTGGATATTTTCTACTGACCTATTTAACGGTATTGGAACAATAGTATTTTCTTAAATTATGTTTATTAGGTAGTTTGACGCAAATAAACAAAAAATTCAATCGGAATAATTTTCCGAACGATTGCGCTAATATGTTCTGATCTAGTAGGAAAATCTAAACAAATTCACGCAAGTTGATTTTTTTATGTTAATTAAATAGATTACCCAATAAACGTTACGTTTGTTTTATCATTAGTTATTACCATTTAAAAAAGCTTGTTCTCAGAATATTTTTTAAATATGTGATTTCAGTATGATTTTGACTATTGTATTTTTAACCATCCACGTATGTTCATATGAAGTAATATAACTTTATGATTTGGCAACATTGACTTCGAAGCGGGACAGGCCGCGCAATACTGACCACACGGCTCTAAATCGTAATTTATTAAACTTTTCCGATTCGTTTTCTCGGAGTGAGGGTAAATTTGTATGTGTGTGTGTCTGAGAGAGAGAGAGAGAGAGAGAGAATTCTCTACTCCCGACGTAGGCCAGTCATGCCGACATGTGCTACAAACGGCCGAACAGCATGTTAAATTTTATATATATAGCGTCCAGTTTATCACATACGTATGTATACAGCAGTGGTCGGTGATTATGACTTTTTTGTAGCGAGGGGTGGAGTTGTCTTATAAGTAAATAAATTTATTACTGTACCAAAATCAAATTGTATATATGTTTATATGCATATTATATCTACAATATACATAGATCTATTACTATCTTATTTTAATTATGAAACACATTTCTGATAATGACATTTTGTAATAGATTGCAGAAGAATCTATTCGTGAAGATAAAAAAAAAGTTATTAAAAAATATATTCCTTTGATGTTTCAAACTGAGAAAATTGCAAAAAATGTAATATCATAAAATCAATTCATTGCGAAAAATTACCCTTTCCTCAAAAACAAGACTTTAAAATGAAAATAGTACCTATTTTCATCTAATATATTAGGGGCGCCAATTTCAGGGCACCTTGTATACTTGATAGATAATAACTAAATCAATGCGAAATCGACGAACCCCCACCCTCTTTTGAAAAATGTATAGGTATATTAAATAAAAAATATATGGGAGAAGTTGGGTTAGGTCACAGTAATAATAAGACAACTTTTATTTTTTACTCAACTATAAAAAAAATATATGTAACAACATCAAAAGAACAAGTTTGTAATTATTTATCGGTATGTAATAAAGTCTATAACATTTAAAAAAGGGTTACAGCAATTTAACAACACTTACTGACGGTGGCCATTACATTAAACCCATATTCGTCCGTATATTAAACGTAGAGAGAGAACTCGCGGCGGCGATGGTTCCTGCTATAATTTTCACCGTTTTCCATTTAATTGTGGTTGTTTTGTTTTTCTCTCTTGTCGGTGTATTTATGTTACGCTGTGCACGGTAATTACTTAGTGTTAAGTTTTAACGACTTTTATTATTATCCAGGGTCCGGATTCCAATCCTCTAACACCTCTTAAATTATCTGCGCGGATAGGTGGAAATTATTTTTCGCGTGTTGAAATATTAAAGCGCACGCGGTTGAAATTGGTGTTGCGGATTATATGAGTGTATAAATTTTCATTTACTACTCTCGGTTCGCTGTAGGTATGTGTAGGTACATTTTTTTTTCGTTTTAATTTTGTAAATTTTTTATGAACTTATATTATATCCGATCTGCAACTAGATTTTATGTTTTTACGATTTAATATGCATAAATTTTATTATGTAGGTAGCGTGTTGCGAGGAAAAATAAAAACGATTAATTTTTTATATTATTATAATGATGAACTATACAAACCTATAGAAATTGATTCTATCATTATCTGCAGTAAAATACTTTTAAAATCGAAGTACATTACTATATTCATACATATAATATAATATTATTATATTCATAAAAACATATTTTAAATATAGGTATACATACCAATACTAAAAAATAAAAACCATAGAAAGTGTTAATATATCTTATAATAGATAAAACAATAATACCATTAAATAATAGCATTAAATTAAACCGACCATTCGTATACATTTTATATATGTGCGGGCTAAAATAATATATTAAGAAAATTACTGATTCATTTCCGCTATTAAAACAATAGATTTTTGTGAACACGGAATATAGCGTCGCATTAACCTCCCGGTGGAAACCCCTAAACGAATATCGCAATTATTTAAATTATTGTTCGCAACTCTTCCGCAGTTAATTCGAAATGCGATTCAATAACGCTCAGCCACGCACCGCTTGCATCAAATGCTATAAATGGTTTTTGTTGTTTTACAGGACCGTAATCAAATTTTATTATTTCGGTCGTGGATTTATTTGTTTACTTATAATATTTTTTTTTGTTTAGTTGTTTTGATGAGTATTTTTGGTATCTATTAATTTATAATTATAATGTGATTAAAACGTTGTATTGGATTTTAACTCATTTATTAATGGTTGTATTACAAAGAATGTACATAATTTATAAAGATCAATGCTATAAGAGTAAAATAATAAAGATTAAAACGATTGAAATTAGTTTTTTTTTTTATTTTTGCACACTGCATTTATGTGTTTGACACATAAAAATTTTAGTATTGTTTTATTGATTCCTCTCAAAATTGAAAATATACAAATTAATAATTAAATATACGAAAGTAATAAATAGATCAGGTTCGTATAAACAAAAAATTACAATTGCCATTTTCTAATAAAATTTTATAATAATAATTTTTAATCTATAACAAATAAAATCAATAATATGCTTTTTTGAATGCAAAAATGTGTAAATTAATGTTCACAATGATCTTATGGCCTTTTTGTAAAATATTAAAAATAATGGTAGGGGTATAATATAAAATAATCAAACAAGGGGTGCAGGTGAAGGCTGAGACTCGTGTAAATTTGAGTATCTAAATATGGCGCGATTTGGGGAAGGGGCGCGAAGTGCCCAGGAAAAGCCCTTAGTTATTAATAATTATATATATAGGTATTAAGTATTTATACCAGTATGATATGTACTATAATCTTACTCGTATTTAATATACTGCCAATAGTATAAGCACACTCAGCATGTATTTTTATTCATTCTCACGATCCCATCGCGTCTATTTAGCAGTGCGTCCAGGGAATTTTAGGTTGTTAATGATACATACGTATTATAATTAATGTACAATATCACGTTTTCACTTAGCTGATAAAATTGTGAACAGAACAAATGCACAGTGATGAATAAAATTAACGTGAATACGAACATGAGGCCTATCATCATTATATGCAAAAACCGAGTCACGCACGTCGATGAGTTATAAGGCTTTTAATTAAATTAGCTTCTATGTTGTTGCTGTTGTAACTATATTCATGGTTGTGCGCAGTCCACGATATCAGAGCACGACCAAGCTATTGATTCTATTGGGCATCGGTTTTAGATTTTCTGTCTTGTAATTTTAGAAGTTTGATTCAAGAAAAACAAATTAAAGTTTTATAAATTGACTTCAAGTGGAATTTACCTTTTTATGTTATATGACAAGTTGGATTGTACCAAGAGTATAGAGTGACTGGAGTACGACGTCTAAACGGCAGATCAATGTTCTAGCCATAAAGTACATTTATATGGTATCAATAGACACAACACACACATGATTTTTATGTCAAATTTATTTAGATAAAATTATATTGTAACATGCAGCAAAGTTTATCTATTTTGTTAAAAAAAGAAGAAAGATAACGGATATGAATAAATAATTGGTAAAAGTATGATGTGAGGTAATCAATCGCTGCATCAGGTTGGCAGTAGCTTGAGGTGATTTTGGTTTTCGAACAACTCATAATAATAAATAAAGTTATTTTTTATATGTAATTAATAATTCAGCTTTACATGGATGCCACGGGACTTTCTTATACGTAATCCTGCCAGTGAACAGTGTACGTGATTCTTACTTTATTAAAACATATTTCTAACAAACTAGTAAAGGATAGAAAGCAGTGTTTCAAAGTAATTCGAAAAATTTAAAAATAGACATCAGTAAACATCCGTATCCGGTTGATAGATCGTTTTCAAAAATATCCCCCTATTTTTGAAAACGATCTTTTAACCGGATCTTCCCAGATACTCAGAAATCATGGCGAAAATAGTCATAATGGATTCAGTAAAGGTCAAAATGGATAATTCCATCAAAATCCGGATTTCACAATACTTATACTATATGTGTATATTTCATATACATTATCATTTACTAACTAAAATGAATGCGTTATATTTATTTATGTGTATATTTCATATACATTATCATTTACTAACTAAAATGAATGCGTTATATTTTGACAATCACTGGATGTTCCTCTGTAATAGTAAGTCATTCAGACAGTAGTATTCGATTACAAATTATTTTTTTCCTGTTTGCACAGTCGGGATTCAATGGTCGAGCATTGGCCATTGCCTGGGCGGTGGGCATTGCTGCGTTGCATCGAGCCGCGCCGAGAGCGTCCGGAGAGCGTCCGTGGCCATTCACGTCTATCCGATACACTGACAGATGTCGAACTGTCTAATTTATATGCTAATCAATAAACTATACGCGTCATCCGAATTCTAGCAGATGCGGCAAACACGAGACATATGTGCTCGAGCTCTTTCTGTCTGTCTCACACTATTGACTTGATTAAAACACATGTAATATTATTTCGGATTCGGTTTGTGTTGCTGTTGCATAAATATTCATCTTTATTTATTTTATTGTCGTGGTTGTTGGATAACATGTTTGCATGTCTGATTGGAAAATTGGAACTATGAATTATTTTGTTCGGGTTAAAAATAACGAAATGAAATGTTTTTTTTTTTAATATTCAGTAACGACCAATAGTCGAGGCTTTGGAGGTTAAAATAGTTTTTTTGCGTACAGTTTTGCTACTCACAGGATTTGTTAAAAATGTAGTTTAGAATAATACCCTAAGATTACTCCGATTTTGGTTGTCCGCGTCAGGGGTAAACCATGATTCAATTGCAAAAATTTTTCAGATTTTCTGGTTTTTACTGAATAGCGGTCTAAATAAGTATTATACAAAAAAAAGTTTCAAATAAAAGTTGTTCGCTATAAAATTCCCTACAATTTTCATTTTAAAAAAATGAAAAAATTCATTAGTTTATCCGCTACGCTGAAAAAAATGGCTACTAATAACAATAACATTCACTGAAAATTTGGACCTGATATCTTTAATTGTTATTGTTTTATTAAATTGTTAATAATGGAATCATGCATGTCTTTGATTAACAATAAAAGTTTTTTTTTGGAGAACCTATGTATATTTTTGTATGTGTTCCCAAAGACTTATATAATCGATTGCCACCATAAAAAATTAAAAATTTTCAATTCTTTGGCAAATGGTAGCCCTAAAATCTTATTGTTAAGTTTTTTTTTTATTATAAACCAGTTCAATTGTTTCATAGAACCAGCAATATTAAAAAATATAATAGCAGAAAACCTGCTTCGAAAAATTATTTATCTATTGGTGAAAACCGCATTAAAATCGTTTCAGTAGTTTTCGAGATTAGCGATAAAAGGTACAGTAAAAAGATACAGAAATATGTAGGTAGAGTTAATTAATTGTATAAACAACAAATTTTTGTTTTTAATGTTTCTTTTGGTCACGTTTGCTCCTGAACAGTTTATTTAAGATCATCATTTCTTTAAGTTCATTAAGCAATTATTATGACTTATATTTCTACCTGTCTCTCTACTATATACATTATTCTAAATCGGTAATAATTATTAAAAATATATATACAAGCTTTTTTTAAATCAGTTACATTTATTACTCCAGGGTAACATTAAAAGAAATAAAAAAATCAAGTTACTTATTTAAGAAAAAGTCGTGTTGTATGTTTATAAAGTTCTGAAATACTTTTTTCTTTCAGAAATATTCATGCACAGAGTTCATTATTTATTTTTCAACTTTTTCAATTAGAATACTGGTGTATTTTTTCAAAGGTGAAGATATTGTCTACATTATGTATATATATATATTTTCAATTTGTTTTCCGGGAAATCGTAATTAGCCGAGAACATTGGTACTAATTAAAAAACATTTCAAATTAATGATTTTCTACACAAAGAGTATGGATCGTATATTAAAAAATGTTTAAAATAAAACGGTTTTATTTATATTAAAAATAAAAGTTTTCAATATATGTATTTTAATTTCTCTTACACAGGTAACTGGGCCATTGTATTATTATTATTAAACATATAAAATATAATGAATAGAACGTATTTGAAACAAAGTGATTTACTTTTATGTAATATTAAAGAATGAAAAATTCGCAAGTTGGTTACTTTATACTTAACTTTAATGGCGTATTGTGTAGCAATTGCCGTGCATTTCTGCATCTTTTATGTAAAAATACAACAATTAAACTCGCTATTGAAAATCTTAAGTGTTTCACGGCAAAACAACATCAAAGAGAATGTAAAATAAGTAAGTAAATGAGCGTTATAGGTCCAAATTTTCAAACCATTAAAGGGTAAATATGTAGAAACGAGATGACTGCATCTTAAAAGCTGTCGCCTACCCCTATTGTTATTCAACATTTTCATACTTTGCTAAAACTTTGAAACTGACATTCAAAGACTATTCTGACAGTAGAATTCACTTCTCTTTACTTCATATTAATTATGTATATTTGTCATAAGATGAAAAGATTTCTTGTTACAAAAAGTAGCTGAAAGGCATTTCATCACGCGATGAAAAGCGCATTTCCAAATCCTAAATATTATCTTTCACTGGAAGATAAAATTCACTGTATCAAATATATAGAGATGTGTTGTTTTTTTCCCTCCGAGTTCGGAATAACTAGTGTATTCTTTTCATGTAAATTTAATAATGGCGTTGTTAAGAAGATCTTTATTTGGAAAAATGCACTGTCGTTATATGTTTTTACAATCCTCTTATTTAAAAATAAATTGGACAGATTTGTAATTGACATTTTTTATATCAGAAAACGTAGATTAAAATAGAATTAGGATAAATGAAAAATTGCCGTGTTACGATTTCTTAATTAATTTGTATGATAATATTGATTAATATATATCAAATATAAATAATAATTTCTTAATCTCGATTTTTTAATATAATTATTAAAAAACTACTGCACATAAGTTGATTCAGTACACAGGAAGGGTGAAGTAGCTTTAACCTTTTTGTTTGGGTTTAAAATTAATGTGGTAGCGTATTACATTTCTCCAGTGGTTCGGTAAAAAAAAAATTTATAATTTTTATAATTTATTTGCAAATTAACCAGTAAACACAACATCAAAATTTAAACAAATAAATACAGTGCAGTACCATTTACTAGTAAATTATATTCAAAAGCATTATAGGTAATAAAAATAAAATTTACAATTTTAGATCAAATTTAATTTTTATTTTACTGATTACAGATAGCATCTTTCTGATGTGAGAAATGAACAAGTATAGTAAGTTGTAAATAAAGTATTTACATAGAAATAAATGATAGATCGCATTTATCTCACTTTACCCTACATATGATATTTTTAAAAACGTCTAATTCCTTTTAAAATTAAAATAATAATTTGTATTTAATATATTATGTATTATAAATAAATGGATATTTTCAACAGTATTCACCAAAATATGAATCATATCACAAACTGCTTTTTAATGCATAACCAATCTTCGTCATTTGTCTAAATTAGTCTTCGTGTTCGGCTGTTGTTTTTTCTTCCTAGAATCCCGTTACCTGCTATGCAGCGCCATGCGTCGACATCTGTGGGCACGCACGTGAACGACGGCTAATTGGTACACGCACATACAAATTGTTTCTATTCATTACGCGAAAAACGAAACACAAGAGAAATGCGGTTTACACGCTCGTGGTTGTTGTTTCTGGACTCATTATGATGACCCATGCTTTTAGGTAGTTCTACGTGCGTGTATATGTGAGTGTGTGTGTGTGTGTGGGCGAATGTCTGTTTCAATTTTGTGTTACACCGACGATTTGTGTGTTTTTATTTTCAAACGTGAAATTATATGTTTTATGACATATTATGCATTACAGTGAATGCATTCTAAAGTTTCGTTTATATTTTGTGTTTTCAGAAAAGTTGAATTGGAAATTTATGGCGAGATAGCGAAAAAGAGATGAGTTATATACCTTGTAAGCATTTGTAGTAAAATGGAAATTAATTCCTTAAACCAAAAACGAACTGAAAAGTATTCAAACATTTATTTTCTTTCATTTAGTTATGCTTTAAATACAAATATTGAGAGATTTTAGCTTCCTCGCTCTATCCAAAGAATAGGGGATACTATACTTAGATTGTTGCTTGGGTCTGGCTAGTAAATGGTACCATCAAAATCATATGTAGACATTGAGATGGTGTGCTAAATTGTGTTTTTTTTTGTATCTTAAAAACATGTGCTATTTAAAAATTGTATAGAATCTGGTGAATTAAGCACGAGGAAGCCTGTGCAAACACTTAGCTGATAGTTTTCTATCGATTAAAAAAAAATTCACGTTACATGTGTGGTTCTTGAGTTATCTTGAAAAAATAAATATTTTGGGATGTAACCCCTCCCTCTTACAAACGATTTTGATGATTTTGAAATAGAACCGTCTTCAAGTCAGACCCAACCATCCAACCAAGTTTCATTAATATCGGTTCAGTGGTTTATAAGTTATGCGTATGACAAGGATTCAGGGGACAGACACATACACACACACGGCCAGACACGAAACGAAAAGTGTTTGTCTTGACCTGTAAAGGAAATATCAATTTAAAATTTAAAAATCGGAGAACATTTTTTTGTCTCATTCTAAAACGTTCACAAAGCTTCTCGTATCTTCGATA
This sequence comes from Sialis fuliginosa, assembly GCA_961205875.1. Taxonomy (NCBI): domain Eukaryota; kingdom Metazoa; phylum Arthropoda; class Insecta; order Megaloptera; family Sialidae; genus Sialis; species Sialis fuliginosa. Next base: position 8,790,832 of record OY540813.1, on the reverse strand, counting down.
TTGCGAGGAAGCAAAATGATAAAAAGTAGTCGTAATGTATTTAATTATTTGGTTTATTTTAATATAAATAAATCACATTTAAATACTAAAATCAATTTAATGTTTATATAAATGTTTACAATCGTGTTGTATATAGATTACAAATCGCAACAATTAGCATTACGAGTCTAAATACTTTTTAATTGTGTAAGCGGGCGCGCGAGGGCTCCTTTGATCCGTATCCGTGTCACATTTCCATAATCCGTCTTGCGCGACGCGACGGCGGCGTTACCGCCGGCGGGGATCCAGTCACGTTTTGAGAACGTAATGAAAATACCTGTCTAAAGTTCACAATTGCACGACTTTTATTTGAAATAGAATACATCTCGCTGCGAAGATGACGGCTGTAATTTGTTTCCATCTCTTCGGAATGTAAACATCCCAAGATAACTTTAACAAAGCTTTATTTTTGTGTACACTCAAACACACTCTTCTTCTTCTACGCTCTCTTTACTGTGTTTCTCTTTTTCTTGCTAATTTGTTTACCTTGTTCTTTCTCCATTTCAATGTTTTGTATGTATTGGTTTTGTGAATTTAATTACTATTGCTCGAGAGCGAGCTAGCTTTATTAATTTTCTTGTATAAATTGTTTGGTTTAATTGTTTGTTTGGCTGGTGGTTGTGGAAATTATATAAATATAGATATTACGTAACATATTTCAAGTTATTTTCAAAACTGTTGGTATATTAAAGTAATCAATATGTTATTCCGTTATAAACAAATATGTCTGTTGCGACTTCATTACATAATATGTTTATAAATATTTATTTTAAACGATAAATACTTTGGAAGTTATCTTACAAAATAAAAATTTATTAAAAAAATATTTAATACACACGGAAAAAAATATTTCATAACAATCATTTTTTAAAGAAATATTACTGTTTGATTCAGTATTCTTAAAACGGGAGACAATTTTTTAATTTTCCCATATTAATGATAATATAGATTGTTTGGTGAAATTTTACTATGCTGCTTAGTCAAATTTAAACGTTGTATTGCATATAAAAAAAAATTGTTGGGAGAAGTCTACCCATTTTTATTCAGTAATGGACAGTATGGACACATCTCGTGTTATAAAAATTACAATGGAGATTGCAAAAGTTACTGAATTGGCAGTACATGTTAAAACTGATATTATGTTTTGATACAAAAATGAAATTTTTAATCGGCAACTGAATTTTTTATAAAAAATCAAGTCCACTTTTCTCCGTGCACTATCATGTAATATGTTATAACTAAAATATGTGACTCCTCTGCATATGTATAAATAAAAATGCGGTCACATGAATACACATACACAAACGAGCGACGGTTCCGTAACAGGATTTATGTGTGTCTTATGGTTTACACTACGTCGGTTTGTTATTATCTTACGGGTTGCATATTCAATTTTACGGTTTGTTTAGAACAGCATAACTCGGCTCTATTTTAGAATGAACTCTTGCAGACTGACGGGATCGCAAACTGCAGCAAAAGTCTGCTTCACACAATCCAATCTTCTTCATCGATTGCATTATTATTTTTTCACTGAATTCATTTTACTAATTAATACGCATTTAAAATGTGTAGGTATTCGATATTTTTCTAATATGTTATCTTTACTATTTTTGAGTAAATATATTAATTAATATTTAAATATATACAGTACAGTGCTCACGAAAAGTTCCAGGCCATCTGTTTTTTTTTTACATTTTTTAAAATACATTTAACCTTATCTCAATAGAAATGTTCAAATACTCATAACTCTTCGAAAAGAAATCGTAGATATCTCGATGACCCCGCGTTGTTTTCGTCCCAGAAAGTTCTTTCGAACGAGCCCTCACTCAACTCTACATGCCATTTTAGATTTCTTGGCTCCCCCCTCATCCCCTCTCTAAGAGGTGTGAAGGTAGGTGTTTTTGTACACGTATATGTATATAGGAAATTGTTTCTATTGACTATACTACTATACCAATCAAATTTATTATACTCAAACCATTTTTATTCTTGTATATTCTATAAAAATTATATCTATATTTTAATTATATATATTTTTTATTTTCTTCAGATCATGTACTTTTTTACTATACATATAAATATCTAGGGCAAGCATTTCTACTATATTATATTCCTGTTTTTTTTTTTTTTACTTTTTATATAGTTCTATGCAAATTTCTAGATCATAAAGACGAAACAAAAGCTGCATGTAATAATTACATATATTCATTCATATGAATCTTATATAGAGCACAATATCAGTTAATGGTTTTCTAGTATGTATGTATCTTTGTAGAGAAATACAAAAAGTAATAAAAACAATCGGTAATGCAACAAAAATAAAATTCTATACATCTTAATGGTATCGACTACGGGCCAACGTTGAATCAGTGATGCGAGAACCGGAACGAAAACATTGAAACAATGTTATTTTTCAATTATCTGAGATTCAGTTAATATATTTACTTCATTCTTTTGAAGACACAATATATATACAATATATATACAAAATATATAGTGTATATTGTCTTTATTTTTACCGACAAAAGTATATATGTTAATGCTTGTATAATATATAAAATGAAAAGTATAATATTATCATTAAAATATGTTATTTATTTTATAAACGTAGAATTTTGTATTGATATGTGTCTTAGATCGTACGTCACGGACCACGGTGTAGTGAAAAAATGAACCATTCTTGTTGGATGAGCTGTCAGTTGTTAGTTAAAAAAATGTGTTTAAATAAATAATTCGCTATTTCCATATCACAACTTCTTTTTTATTATTAAACTAAAAGACTTTACAGATTTTCTTCAACTGTAATTTTCGATCTCTTTTACTTACTGTTGTACGCACTTAAACTCTTAAATCAATATTATTGTTAATTCACTTATTTATTGAAAATTGTATCTATTTATATATTATATTTTATTTAAAAAATTAAATCAGTTATCAAGAAGTAAGCGTCATACTAATTAGACTTTTTATTTCATAGAAAAAGAAATAACCTAGCCTATATGCAACAGTACATTTTATTGGTAGCTTTTTTGAAGAAAACCTTACATCAGTCATTTCCGATGTATTTTTTATTAATTATACTTATTTTCTTTATAAAATAAAAAAATACTCTAATTGTTAAACGAATATAACCACTGATAAATTTTTTTTTACTAAACACCGGTTATGTTAGGTTAGATGACAATTGACCCGATTGTGTTAGTTTCGATTTTTACCACTGAATGCGTCGCTACCTTCGTAACACATAAATAGTGATTGCTAATGACTTCACCTGCATATTTTTCGTGATCGAATTTTAAAAATTTTATGATTATGTGTACATTTTTTTTTTAAATAATCGTAAAGATATTTTTTATTCCGTGCCATACAAGTTGCATTTATGAAGTAGAGGGATCAAAACCCATAAAAAAAATAAAGGTTGATTTCTGATATTTCACTTCAGGCTAACAATTTTTTTTTCGTAATTAAAAATCAACAAACATTCATTATTTTGTTTACAATTCGTTATTTTTCATTAAAATCACATAAAAAATTGCCAAATTTTTCAATTGTAATACTTACCAACAATTTTTGGTTGTATGGGTGGTATTGTACCATTTAAATGTGCAATAATACATTGTTAATATTTTCTTCAGGTCGAAATAATATTTTTTTTTTTTGCTATATTGTGACATATATATATATTTATAATATACTTTCACTTTAATAAAAAAGGGGAAATGGAGTTAAAGTATATAGTTACGTTTAAAAATAGCTCCTCGTAAGTGGGTTATTTTTCAACATTAAGCCTGGAAGACCATCGTAAACATTTTAATAACAGAAGCGGTCAACCCTAATTCATTTCAATACAAAAAGTAAGGCGAGGGGTTTCCTTCTTTAGTAAACAGTGGGAAAGTAATCGTGCAACTCTTTCTGCTCCGCATGCACGCTGGAATGTTATATTTATATGAAATATCACGTATAGTGAACCCTTTTCCTCCTTTTCTTTCACACATCATCCCAGAAAAACCTATGTACATACATATTTGCAATATGTGGTTTGCTGATTCTATATAAATTTATGAAAGTGAAGAATGTATATCGAGTTCAGTTAATTTAACTTATAGTTTAAAGCTAAGACTAATTATATCGAGTGGAAATAATAACGTATACATGGTTTTTCAAAATATCCTTGGGTCATTAAAAATTTGATTTATATTCAAATTTTCAAAATAAACATACTGCCATTATATGTGTACATGTCAAACTATAGATAACATACAATTTACTATATATAAGTTAATGGAATAGCATCTACATCAACGAAACATAGTCCTTTTTTTATAAATGTTAACATCTACGAACTGTCATCAACATAAATGTCCTTCATCAAACATATACACATATAGTACATACATTTAAATCATGTATTATCTGCGCGTTTCGTTGCTATGTATGTACCTACCAGAGTCTCCTTTTCAATACTCTCGTTTACTGAAATAGTTTTTACCTCATCCCCATGGATACTTGGTCAGTTGGTAATTTATTCATGTTGGATTTTTTCCCTCGACTGAATTGTAAGGTGTACTTTCATAAATTATTTAAAGATTTAAATAGGACTGGATCTGTTGAATTCTTTTATAACATGCTTTTGATTTTTTTTATTATAACTCGATAAATATTTAGTTTGTAGCAAAGAATAATAATTGTACAACATATAATGTATACATATACATACACGTACACCCTATTCAGCGATAGTGACTGTTAAATTTGTTTTACAATTCGACGTTTCAAATCACTTGTCGACAATAATATAACTGCTGCGCAGCATTGGCGATTGTGTTCGGTTTGCTATTGTTCACGAAGACGTATTGTATTGAAGGTCTCTTGGCTAGAGAGGATCGCGCGCGCGTCGTGTCGTGTTCTCCACTAGAATATAAAGATCGAACGTATTTATTGCTTGTGCTCGAGCTCTTGTAGCTGCGACAGGCGACGCTAGTTGTTGTTGCTGCTGTTGCAGATTGCATTGCATTGATATAGTTTTTAAGCTGATTGCATTGTGTGCTTGTTTTCTTTTTATATTATATCTAGTTTTGTATAAATAGTATTAAATTGTTAATTTGAGAATGAATTATAGAATCATTACACGTTAAAACTCTGCTCTTTTTAAATGAAATTGTTTCTGACAAAATTATGATTGTTTACTGTCGTTACTACTTTTAAGTATTTCAATTATTTGCGACAGAAATTTTGCGTTATTGTATATGTTACTTCAAAAAAAGAGGAAGGTAGCCAATTTTGGTGAGGGGGATGATGTCGGGAGTATGCACAGTATCTATGATTCAGTATCAATTCGAAATAGACATTATTATAAAATAATTAATCAAAAGTTACAAAAATCTAACGCAATTTTTCATAATTCACTAAACTACTAGAATTAACTCTAAATCATGTCAATACAAAAAGTACGGCGAGGGGTTTTCCTTCTTTAGTATACAGTGGGAAAGTAATCGTGCAACTCATTCAGCTTTTGACTGATTATAGATTTTATACCTTATATATAAATGCTATTTATATTTTTTTTTCCGAAGTCATAATAATTGTATTTAGTTATGATAATACGTTATCAAAATCACTTGGTGGTAGATGGAAGGTTAATAAAAACTTAATATAGAGAAGTAAAATTTAATTATAAACTATGTCTGAATAGAACGTTTCATAAAACTTTTTTTTTTCTTATTTCGAAAAAAATGTTCATTTTCCCATACCTGAACGTAGAAGAGTTAGTGAAAATATTTAAACAGAATGTAAGTATGCACGTCTAAAGGAACGAAAAAAAGAAAACCTCTGCGATTCTTTTAACAAGACTCGGGCATTACGTCCTTTCCGCGTGTACATCAGATAGCAAACACTCAGAGAAAAAGTATTTACTTATTCAATGGAGAGTGGGTTCACGCTTTTCTCTGTGTGTTTACTAGCATAAATATAGGGTCTGTAGAACATGTAACGGGAATATTTTTTTACTATCTGTAATTGTAAATGCTTTGCGGATATGTATGTACGTTCTCTTGAATGTGACATTTGTTTTAGAATGTAAATTCTGTTGTCGTGTTCCAATTAATCAGTAGTATAAAAATTAAAATTTATGTGTACGCTTAAATACAATTTCATTGATATTAAATCAATTATAAGTCTTATTTTATATACCGGGTGATCTATTTAAATTGAGACAATCAAATATCTCGAAAATTTAGATTTTTCAGGGAAAATTTTTAATACAAAAATTTTAGGGTTAAGAGGGGGAAAATCAATGGAGGTAAAATTTTTGATTTTTTTAATTAAAAATTAACATTTAAAAAAAATTCCCATTAGAAATTCTAAAATTTTAAAAATTACCTTTCTTTAATTTGAATTGTTTCTTAAACACGTGTGTAATAATAATAAAAAAAAAATTCAGAATTTTTCGACAAAAATTCCAACAAAAAAAATATTTTCGTTTAAAATTGAGGTTTTTGAAAAAACTTTGCAGACAATATATGTTTGCTGTAAAATTCGAACATGTAAAAAAAGAAATAGGTTTCCATTTCAAAAATGTAGTTGCCCTCAAAAAGAACTTTAAACCTCCACTCAAGGTTAAAATCTGTACATCCATTGGTTTTCTCCCTCCTAACCCTGAAACTTTTGTATCAAACATTTTCCCTGAAAAACTTTAGTTTTCAAAATTTTTACTTGTCTCAATTTAAATAGACTACGCGGTATATTATTCGCATAACATAATAGTAGTGACGCTAAATAAAATTGTATTCCTTCTAAAAGCCGGACAATGATTCTTTGAATCGAAAGCTCGCATTTATTTTTATCTTAATTAAATTTCTGACGTTTATACAATTAAGTTGCTATTCTTTCTTATTCTTATCTATAGGAATTTCATAGTTTTGGTTATTAGTTATTTAAAATTATTGAACAAAATTGGCAATTGAATATCTGTAAATATTAAAGGACCTCGTTATATTATGTTTTCCATCAATGGTTTTGATATTTATATCTAACAAGCAACTATTAAATTGTAATTTGCTAAATGAACCATTCAGAAATCAAAGCAAACACAAATCGTAACAAATTACTCAATATTTCATTAATTTACCAACAATTCACAAACATTTTTTGTGCCTCACGTACATTATGTATATTCCTAGAAGTCTATTTACAAATTAATAGCAATTTTCGTTTATTTGATTTGAAGGGTAATTTATTTTGACTTCTAAAGGTCCCAATTTTCCTTATTATATAAAACTGATGTCAATGTTGAAGCGCCGATATATAGATATATAGATTTTATTTCTAGTCCATTTTGAGACATTCCACGTCAACAGTGTCATTGATATAAGGTTCTGGCATCAGTCTTGAACAATAACCGTGTTGAATATTTTTAAATTAAATGTACTTAATAAGAAATATTTATTAATATTTGATTACTGCCATTACTTGACAGCATGATTTGATAACAATTGATCATTTTGTTTAAAAACAGTGAACAAATAATTATCGCGGTTCGACACACTATCAAGCAGTGTATTTTCTCATGTAAATAATTAGTGAAATGAGTACATCTAAAGATTATTTATTTTATAACTTTTGTGTCGTATTATTTATCACTTTGTAATCTTCTCAAGTGTTCATCGGTGGTTTTACGTTGTTCATTACTGGAGAAAAAACAAACAAAATAAAAGGCTATAATTTACCAAAAAAAAACTATATTTGCGGACTTTGGTAATTAAATTGATATTATAGAGGTAGTTGTTTTATTAGTAATATAAATTCATGAAAATTACAAAAAAGTACTCCACCAATCCCTTGCTCTTAAAACGTTCAAGATTGGTGCCAGTACCACATTTTAATATTTAACAAATGACTTTATTTGTACGATATGAATATTAATAATAAAACATGAATACTCTATATTTATCGTTGTTGTTGAAACAGATGTGAAGAGAAGCAATTTAAAAATTAGGTGCCCTTGATTATATCTACATACTTACTAATATCCAGTTCGAACAAGTCTGAATAAATGGTATAAAAAATGACTCTATTCTATGCTTTAAAATGGCTATCAGCCACACCAATGCATGGTAACATCACGTTGATGGTTGTTTTTATGCAGTAACGGCTAGACAACGATGCGACGAGCGGCGGCGGCTGTGAGCGAAATAAGCGGCTTATGTACGCCAGATTTACAGTTTTGCGTTGGGTATTTATTGAACACTACGGTTGGATGCTGATAAAACAAATATAGCTAGGTGACCCTAATCGTTGGATGACCGATGCAGCAAATTAAAAAAGATGACACAGTTAGCATTGTGTTTTAATTCATCAGGTTTTTAATATAGACAAAATTAGGTTAGATTATTTCTGCATGGCAAAAGCAGATATTTATATTTTCTTTGTTTTCCAGTAAGTGACAAGAGAATCTCAAAGCATTATATTTTACTGGCTTTGTTAATATTTTTTATTTTTAAAATGAATAAATAATTATTATTTTGGAATATATCAAAGACTTAAAATAACTGCAATATCTGCGTTTGTCATTACACCAAAGAGATTATAAAGAATGTATACAAATATATGATAAAATGTATATTAATTTATAACATGCAAAACGACTGATATTTTCTTCTGTAAATTTTCGTTACTGTTCTCCATATTTACTTGGTTTTTACGAGCTGTTGTTCACATTGTTGTGTTTTTTCTCTTTTTGAGTTTTTTTCAGATGTTTTACTGAGATTGAAATAACTGGAGACTTCGTCATGAGAAGAAACGCGACAATTTGTAGAAAAGCCTGCAAATCAAGTTCATATGGATTCGTATTTTTATTTATTAGTTTACTATTATTGCCAAATGAGGTAGTAAAATAGTGTTTAGAAAGTTATATTTAAAAAAAATTTAACAGAATTTCATTTACTAAAACACCTCTTAATATTTCATTCATTTTCCAACAAAGTGAAAAACATTTCCCACATTAAACTTTACCTATGTATTTAAAAAATGTTTTATTGCTTCGACTTCTGTAACATGTGTTATCATTCTACGCAAAAATAAAAATTTGACGCATATTTATGATGATATGAACATTTATTATCTTTATTTAAACTATGATACTTTATTTTCCTTTCGGGCACATGGGAACGTTATACGAATACACTATTTTGTAATCACAGCTCCGGCTTACAATAATTCGTTGAACATTTATTGGATGCAGGCAGATAGAGCAAATAGCGAGATGACCCTAATCGCCAGCTGACCGCCGCCAGGACATATCCAGTATGTGTGTGTGTGAGAGAGATATTTAGGGGCCAGAATGTGAAGCGTTTTAGCGCGCGCGGTCATTTTAATTAAATTGTTGATCAAATCGAGCTGCTCGTTGTCAAACAGCCGGTGTTTTATGAGTATGCAAATGCGAGACGCGCGCACTATATCCCGTCAAACTCTATATAATATAGAAGTATGTGTGTGTGTGCATATGCAGTGGCTTGACGCCTTGTGGTGGATGCGAAAACATAATTATTTTAATTCTTGTAACCTTACCTAACATGCAAAATTTCATGCATATACATTTACTTACTGTTAAGTGTTTTTCGACGGGTATTTGAGGCATGCTCATTGCTCAAACTTCATACAACAGCATTTATATATTACCTCAACAACGAATCGAGGACAAGGTCGAGGGGTAGCGATGTCTAGCGCGACCCAAAATTTTTTAAATTGCATAAAATGTCTTGAAGGCATCTTGAAATTTTAATATTATATTTAATTCCCTTAAATATAACATATTTCAATTTCAAATAAACATTTTTTGCAAATTCGAAAATTTTCAGTGCGCTAGACATCACTACCCCTTAACCAGATCTTCGATTCGATTCCAGATAGCATACAAATCATAAAGTTCGAGCGTGTCACAAAAATGTACCCAAAAACGGTCAATAGCTCTGGGACTAATATGGCCAAGCCAATTTTACCAACTCAATATAGCGCACACTTAGAAGCATGAATGAAAACAATAACAGTTTATTAAAAGTATATTAACCTCCATATCTGCGTAGTGTATTAATGAAACGCCACTGTATGGTATGCATGTACATACGTATATGTGTCGTATATACTGTATATATGCTCTATGCAATGTTGCTACGTGATGGGGTTGTGGTATATAGAGTGTGAACCCTTCCACACAACTATGTGCATGCTCATTTTGGTAAACACGCTTAAAAAATAAAACTTTTATTAACATCGTTTATACACATACGTGTACTCACGCGCGTTCATCATTTATGTTCAAACATAAATTTTGTATTTCTGATAGTGTGCTGTTGCCACGCTAGGAGATCATAAAAAATTGAAACCAGTTATAATGAATGTAATAACTGTCACTTAAAGTTTTATCAAACTAATCTTTTTTTACGTGAATAACGTTCAGAAATTGACGTAACGCGCAGAGATCAATTTTGCGCGCTAGCGTAAATTTAAAATCACTATATCTCGACTGATATGATATGGTCTCATATCATAGATTTCGATTAAATCCACGAGGTACAAGTAAAAATTAAAACATTTAACCAATTTTAATGAGTGACAAATACAATATATAAAAAAAAACAACAAAAAATTAAATTTTGTATGTCCACGATTGTGCTTATAAATATTAATTAAATGAATTGAAAAAAATAACAGAATATTAGAATATATTCTCTACGACCTAACGTTTTTTAAAATTTGATTGAAGTTTTTTAAATTGAATAAAAAAATAAAAAGTATATTTCGTATTTCCACGATTGCGCTTGTAAATAATAATTAATTAATTCTTTTTATGTTCGTACAAGCTATAAAATTAAATTATACAATACTAGTTATATATTTATTTTATTTATTTCGACAATGTTTATGGAAACATTTTGTGTCAATTTTATAAAAATTCAAACATTTCTGTGTAACAAAAAAAATAAATCAATTCATGAGTCTGACTTTCATTTAACTCCACTGCTACTGTATTCACGTCAATCCCTCGACTGTGCATCCCGACACAATCACGCCCATTTTTTTATACATATAATGGTTGTATTCTTGGTGAAAGTCTCATCTTCATTAACAATTGTAAAGTTGCCAATGGGAACCAAATGAAAAATGATTGTCTATACTGAATACTCGGTTTAACATATCGCCACCATTGCTATCTTCTTTTTTATTAGAGATAAGAGAATATTAAATATTTCTTCTAACTAATTAAACCATTTTTTCTGCCACTTCCAAGTTTACTCTAAATATTGTTTATAAAAAATTATTTACTGTTTTTCAATACATACCCGTAATAATAAACGTGAGAGCTACATACATTAAAAATATAAATTATTTGGTGAACTATATCTACATATTATTACATTTACATATGTCTATTTACCATTTTTATCGTAAAATATAAAAATCGATAACGTACTTAAGTACCTACAATAAAATAAAAACACAATACCTATTGATTCATTAATATATCTGATAAATTAGTAATAATATTTATATCATTGTAGTAAAAAAATAATTTAATTTAAGTGATTGATTTTGAATTCACGATAGCAAGTCATTATACAAATGATTGATTTGTAATTATTTTAAGATCTAAGCATCATTGTTACACTTTAAAACGATTTCATGGATATGGCGACCTCCTGCCATTTTCCAATGACTTTTTAGCAATTTCAATCAAACATCACACTGGATCTAAATATACAAATAAAGCATTGGATTTAATTAATTACAAAATGAAAGAATGAAACTCCTAATTCAATGATTTCCATTATGCGTGCCGATCATTAATTAGATAAAAAGGGAGTCTGTTACAAATCACGGAGCCATGAAATTACAGCGCGCTTTGCAACATTCTATCGCCGCGGAAATCAAACTTCAATCGGTTTGATTTTTTTTTTCTTTGAAAACACTTTTCCCGCTCGGTTTGTGTGTGTGTATGTGTGTGAGTGTGTTTGTGTGCTCGTTTACTTTGTGCTACGATAAGTGGTGAAGATAATTGGGAACGGCGTGTATATCGTCCCTAAGGCGCCAAACTCAACGTTTGGGATACAACAGCGTTAAATCACGGTGTATTCTTAAGGTTTTTTTTTTAATCTTTGAAAAATATTATGCATGTATGAACTGATGTCTTAAAATTCAATATTAAGGGTCTATTTTCAGTAAGTCGTTTGCAAAGTCGCACAACAATTTAAAAAAAATCGGCTATTAAATATGAATATGATCTAAGAAGGCGGGCAAGTGCGAGTAGGACTCGCGCCCTGAGTGTTCTGTACCGTTATATAAAACTGAATTACTTAGTTACGTAGACAATAGATCCGATTCCCAAGGCGTCTTTATGTGTAGGTGTCATTACATAGATGCTATATGAATAATGGAAATAAAATTCATAATTTTAGTATTCTTTCCTTCACTTGTGCTATGAGACCTTTCTTCGTGCCAAATTTCTAGATTATCAGGTTTTGATCATCAGTCAGTCTATCAGTATCAAAATACGCTTTGAAAAGCCGTATTTTTGTTATTGAGATAGAAACATAATTAAAATTGAAGATAAAATAATAGTATAAAGTATATTTAATGATATTTACTGATAATATCAAAAAATACGACTGCGAGCAAGACTGGGCTACTACAATCAACCAAAAATCGATCCACGTTATCCAGACTCTTACTGGAGTGACTCTAGAATCAACTATCAAGGCATTATTCGTATTTTATCATTTTAAAACTCAAATATCCATTATATACCCGCACCATTTATTATACCGTACATATGGTAATGCGGGCTATTTGAAGGAAGTGCGCGTGGTCTGGGGGGGGGGGGGGGGAGCGGCGAAATCTCAAAGGTGTTGCAGGGATAAAAGGCAAATGGATAAAGTGCACATTGTCACGTATTTACACTGCCGACTTCTTTCATCAAAATTCCCAACCTTTCAATCTCACAAACAACCACCATGTCAATATTATCCTGTTCAGTTACCGTAGTTTGTTACCGCTACAGGAAACGGCTGGATAGCCCCAGAGATTGTGTGTGTGTACGTTGTTGAGAGGTAAATTTAAATAAAACGGCCAAGTGCGTGTTGGGCACGCACATGTTAGGTTTCCATAGTCATTACGATTTATAAACAAGAGTAATTTCAATTTTTTTTATAAACTATTCTAGCTACAGTGTTCGTTATAATTTTCATTGAAAGTATTAACTAAAAGCTACATTCTGGATTTTTTAAAAGATTTTTTGCATCGATAGTTTAGAAAGTAGAAGGGGGGAGGGGACGCTCTGATAACGACATTTAAATATCGTGACTGAAGGGTTAAAAAAATTTATCAATATGTAATAATTACATATTTGTAATCTAATATATAAAATTCTCGTGTCGCGGTGTTTGTGGTTAAACTCCTCCGAAACGGCTTTCCCGATTCTCATGAAATTTTGTGTGCATATTGGGTAGGTCTGAGAATCGGACAACATCTATTTTTCATCCCCCTAAATGTTAAGGGTAATCCACCCCTAAATTTTTTTTTTCAATTTTAGATAAATTTTTTTTTTTAAATTTTTTTATGATACAGCATTAGTAAATACATATAACCCTGAATTTTCAACCCTTTACAATCAACTCCTATTTTACCATCGCGATTTTTATTTTTAATAATTTCTTTTTTTTTCTCAATTCAATTTGATCTTCCGCCTTCACCGGTCGATAACAATACAAATAATTCCTACAAATAATATACATTGCAAAACAACTTTTGCCGGGTCAGCTAGTTATTATATTAAATTTGTAACAAAAACGTTTTTTGTTTTGGTAAATAAACGGTTAATTTAAGTTATACACAATGAATTCATGAAAATATTACAAATATGTATAAAGTAAGTAGTATATTAACAATTAACATATTATAAATAAATTAAATGATCATTAGAAATTACTAGTACTTATAAAAGATATACCTACATAGTTACAACATTATCGTTACATCTAATATTTTTAATTTTATTTTAATTATTTCTTTTGTAAATTAAACAAAATATGCTTTCGCAAAAGTAATAACAATTAAAATATTACTACGTATTTTAACTTTTTTGTTTTTATACAAACAAATGTCTTCGTCAATATTTCTGACACTAACGGTACACGCGTACATAAATCCGTGTGTGTTTGTATGTTTATGTGTGTATAATGTTATATTCTGAATATATTTTGAAGTTTTTTTTTGATGTTTGTGCAAGCGTAACTTTTAATGAATGGATCCTGGAAAAATTTTATGTCTGTTTTGCAAACATATATTTTCTCCTACTTTGACTAGAATAATGGTGATTAAATGATATTGTTTATTGTGATTAAAGAAAGCGTTTTTCTTTCACAAAAATAAAACTGGGATTATTTGAAAGAGTTTTTTAGTACTATAAATTTTATATCTTCTGATTTTATGTAGTTTTTGAGTTTTTTATCTTTAAAATTTATTGTCAATTTCATTGTAATTAATTACCTTATTTTTTGCATCTAACTAAAATTCCCTTGAGTTTATCGAAATATTATGTTCATAGATGAAATATTATATTTGTCGAAGTAGTAAATTTAAGACCAAAGTTTAGTATTAATTAATTTATGTTGTATTTTATTTATTTTGATATTTGTTTTCTTTTGAATCGCACAAAATCTTGGATTCATAAGAAAGATATACTTGTTTGATGTATGTGTTACCGTCCTATCTCGTTGCATTTTTGGTAAATTCCGAAATACCTAGATGTGGCCGATACGCGTTTGACAAACTAAAATGTTCCAGTCTATTTGTAATTTCTGATTGTTAATTGATGTTGTTCAAAGTCATCATTGTCACAGTTTCGAGAAATGAGGTGTTTAATCTGCAAAAATTTTAATGGAGTACTTATTGTAGGTAAAGTTCAATTGAAGTTACCACAAACGATTTTGACGAAACTCAGTATAAATTAAGTAGATCTATATTTCATATTCCTCGTCGCTGGATTAAGGGGTAAAATCAACCTTTGAAAATTAAAGTACAATTTTAATTTTGTAATTTCGAACAAAAACCGTTTTCCATAAGGAGATATAATCGATTCAAAAGTATCTACGTTTTATTACCCATATTTTTCCTAGCCAATGTCTCTTCTGTGTCCACATTTTATCCAAACATCCGGTTCTCGGTTACCCAAGAGCAAACCGGTCATCATCTCCACCTCCTGATCCGTACGTACACACGCACATATAGATCCGCAAATAAGGCCATCACAGATGTGCGTGCTCCTTGCAGCGATGTCGCCGTATCCCTTAGGACACGCCGCCGCCGCCGCTGGTTGAGCAAAAGCCGGCGATGATGAAGGAAAAAGGTCAACTCATTCATCGATCTGGGAACACGTATGAAGTGTGTTGACTATAATTGGTCTGTTGCAGTAGTCCTCAAACAGTTATTACAATATGTTATGTGAGCAGTTAGAAATGAAAAATAGAGTTTTTGAAGTCAGTGGTAAATAATTCCTGTTTGTATAATTCTATAAAATATATACAAAAATATTTATTTTATTTCACAAAAAATGTTTGGATATATTATACATACCTACATCTTAGCCTCCAGGAAGGGTTATTTTAACATTCTGTGTATACATAATACAACATTTTTCTTTTTTAAATACTTCATTTTTTATGTAACGATATTTCAGTTAATATTTACTTTGTGACCGATATAAAATACGTTTCGTCAGTATGATTAAATTATTGAAAAATATTCCATACATACTGTACCCATCATTAATAATATTTATACTTACAAAAAACTGAATATTATTTATAACAATTCAACGACATTCTTATTAATATATACCTTAGAATATACTAGCTGTCGTATAATATAACAATAACCTCACATTTGAAATTGTATGCTCCTTTACATTGTATACTTGCTAACACATATCTGAAATGAAACGAATTTCTATACCGCAGTATCAAAACACAAATGTTTACGACCTACTGTCAAATTTAATAAAATAATTTCATTATCAATGACATCAGGTCGATTAACATAATAAAGGAAAACAGATCAGTTTGTTTGTGTGAATTTGTGAACAGGTCCGGTCTAGCTACTTATACTATACTAGTATCACCTATGATCAAAATTTGACCAATATTTTACTAACTTAACGACAACATACACACATGATTTTTTTATGCACATCTATGGCACAGTACCTAACCTTACCCAATCTGCTTTTACAATAAAAATTTCCAAATAAAAACACTGCAATTGAACGCAAATTGAAATGTCTATACGTATTCTCTACGTTTGACAAAAACCCAAAACTATTTATTTTTGCCGCTGGTAGGAGTATTGCTATGCTGTTGAACGATGCGAGGGGTGATAAACAAGTAGCGAGAGGGGAAATCATGTGTGTATGTTAACTTTATTTTACCTGCCTCAAGAGGGATTTGTAAAAAAATATTAATAATGAATGATAAATACTTAATAATAAAATTCTTAGCATTGAAATCTGAAAAAAGCTTACTCATAATATTTAATTCAATTTTTTAATAAAAAAAAAACTAGTTTTCAATTACTAAAATTTATATTATGATTTACTGATATTATTTATCCCATAAACTGTTGAAATAATGTACCATATATGTAGTTATTTAATTTACTGAATGTGGAAGCAACGTGTAAAGCATATTGTAGATAGCATAAAATATTTTCAGTTTTATTAAGCATCTTATAGTTCTTGTTTGTTGGCGTTCCATAAAGAATACCGTCTCAGATGATGGTCCTACTTACTTCTTCCTGAATCCGACGCTGCCTGTATGTGTACAAATGACGCTACTCCCCGTGGGAGTTTCTGTCTATAATAGGAAAGTCACTTGGCTAATAGCCAGCGCAGCAGTTCTCCAGTCTCCAGCCACTTTCGAGTTTACTTGTCAAGATTTAATACATGTGGTTTGCTAGTAAAACTTTGCACAACTATCTTGAGTAGTGCGCAGCACACAATACATTATACATATATGTACGACATTACTGATATGTGTTTTAGCTGAGTGTGTATACATATATGTGGATGTTATATATTTGTATATTTATTTAAGAGCACAATGCAATGTAAAGTTTAGTGGTGTTCTTTTGGAGGGTTTGCAATTTTTTCGGTGTATGTACATATTATACGTTGTACATACATAAAAGTGCACTTCTAAAAGTGAACTTTTAGAAGTGCTCTGAAGATGTTCACTGCAATGTGTGACGAAAGATTGGTCGATATCACAAACAAATCGACGCGGCTTACACCCAGAAGCCAAGATTCATATCAAGATCACCGCGGATGCCTCAAGACAAGTATTCAATTATTTATCCATCTATTTTTACTCGATTCTCCATTCAATCTGTGATATCGCTATGATGATCCCGTTAAGCAATTAAGGTCTTAATGAAGACTTATTGTGGAAAAAATTCTAGTACGCACCATTTCAAAAATAGCTTGAGAAATTTAACGTATACTTCTAAGGCCCCTATAGAGCTTAAATATAAAATTACATTCTATTATGTTTGGATGTTTGGGCGTTTTTTTAGTTAGAGTATCTACAGACACAGAGAAATCATGGTAAAAATATAGTCAAAATGGATTGAGAGAAAGTCAAAATAGATATTACTATGCATCAAAATGTGAATTTCGGAATTGTTCAGTATTAATATACATTCTTATACTATCTTATACTATAAGAAAGTAAAAAAAATCATTGGGTTAATTCAAATGTGGCTTTCAATATATGTATAATTACCTATTATTAAAAAAAGAATGTATATAATATATGTACATAATATAATATAATATATGTATAAATTATAGTGTATAATATGTCCAGTATAGACATCAATATAAATGTATATAATATGCAAGTATGCGTGTATGTAAAGTGCAACAATGTTTGTATGTTAGGTGTAATGTATTTGTTGTGCACTATTATTGTCGGTGTCCATTGTTATCGTTGCTTTATCACTGCTATTACTGTAACGGTGTTTCATTACTAAAGGATTGTGTCGCTAGCAATTCTGTTCTATTATCATTGTAGTTCAATGATTCAATTTTGCTTTATTACAAATATATATACAATAATTTGTAATTGTATACTGTAGTCACCAATAACATATATTATTATTATTTAAATAAAAATAAAAGTTGTATTAAAAATTGCGGATATGATATAATGTATATTATGTCAATCATGTTTGTAGTGTTATTTACATCGTGACAATTATATTCTGATACAAATGAAAACGCTAAAATATTAAATTTATAATAAAGTTTCAGTTAAGTTTTTATTCAATTCTTAAAGTAGACATGTATTGAAAATTTATAATAAGTGTTTGAGAAAAACTCTTCCTTTAACTTTGATAACTAGCTTGAATCTTCTTTGAAAGTCATTGCAAGCGACACGCACTGTGTTTATTGGCATTTTGTCCCAAATTTTGATAATAACATTCTTAAATTGCTGCAAATTTGAGAATTTTTTATCTAGGAACTTAGACAACATATATGATCATACAAAATAATCGAAGGATTGCAATCAGGAGAGCTTGGCGGTTATTCATTCTTCAACAAAAAATCAACCAAATTATCCTTACACCATGCTTGAATAATGTTTGCTGTGTGGGAGGGGGCTCTATCTTGTTGAAATCAATAATAATCATCTTCAAATAAATTTTTGGCATTTAACATGACATTTTTCTTCAATACTTCCTCCAAATAGTATTTTGCATTGATTTTTACGCCTTTTTCAATAAAAATTAAGGGTAATTTGCCTCTTGGGCTGATGATGCCCCAAACCATGACCAACACAGCATTCTAGAATTTTGGAACGCGTTTTTGTTTTCTCGATATACTTTCATGCTCGAAATTTTTATTAAGACTAATTTAAATTGCATAATTGTTTTACATGTTATATTAGAAAACATAACGGTTGTTTTAATTGTTTTTTGGTAAAGAATGGATTGCTAAAATAATCATCAATAAAGGGTTATATCAGAATAAAATTGTCACAGAATTAGTGTTGAATTCAGTTTAATTGGCACAAATTATTAAATATTTACATTTCAAGTTGTGAGAATTTAAAATCACTATGTAGAATATAGTCTTTATAGACATATCCCATATAAAAATCTTTTAATATATTCATATATACTAACATGGTTGAGTAGTGTATCGTTGCATGCCCGATGTATTATCTGAGATATGCGACGCATTGGCCGGTTGTAATTACCGGCGATTGACTTCCAGTTGTCGCGGACAAGTATTGTTGCGCTGTATGTGCTTGTACTCGTACACGTATGCATGTTATTAATGACATAGTTGAATGTTTAATGATTACACGAATATCGTTTTAAATAATACTCTTTAATCAACTTTAATGCAGGATGAATAATTGTTTTCAATTGATGAAAATTATTCATTATAAGGATCTTGACATGCAATATATATAATATTTATGTTGTTTACATTGTGGTAATTTTGTAAAATATTCCAGATTAAAATATATATACATAAAATAATAACAAGCGTATTAATTGTGTAAAACGCGGCATATGTGTCTATAGATATGTGTACTTTTTTTAATTTATTTTCATTCAACAACAGCCATCTATAAGTACTTGTGCATTGTATAGGTATTTAATTTAATATATAATATGTACGTTACCTCAAAACTCTAGAACGAAACAGAGATATACAATATAGGTAATAAAAAGGTTTCAGGAAGTAATAAATTATCTGACAATGAGTTAAAAAACATCTACCAAGTAAAAGCACAGTGCTTCCTCGTGCTTAATTCACCAAAGGTAGTTAAAAATCGAACAATTTAAATAAAAACCGATAAAGTGTTCAGATGAATTGCTTGGCATTGATTAACCATTTCATTTTTATTCAATTTTACTAAAAAATATTAGTTCGAAATTTTTCTTAAGACGTACCTAATATTTTTAATTGTTTTACAATTTCAATCAAAATTGATATATATCTTTGTAAGGAAATATTTTACAACATTGTAGACTTATATTACTTATAGGAAATTAAATGCTCTACAAAAAATATTCTATAAAATTTTCACGTAACATGTGTCGTTTTTGAAATATCTTAAAAAATAAATATTTTGAGATGTCCGTCCTCAAGCCAGACCCAACCATCCAACCAAGTTTCATTAATATCAGTTCAGTGGGGGACAGATTGACAAACAGACAGACAGATAGAGAACGAAAAGTGTTTGTCTTGACCTGAACTATTAGTGTCAGTAGTGATATTATAGCCAGAGGCGTTAGGCAAAATAAGTCCCCCTTTTTTAAAATTAAATCAAAATATAAAAAAAATATGAAAATTGCCACCCTATATGTGAAGACATTTTTTGCTCGTTCACTAATTTTCATGACTATATCGTCCACAAAAGCAAAAGGGGTCTTCATCATTAAAATTATTTCAAAAGTTAAATAAAGAAGTATTCACTTTTTTCTGGCCAGCTGGGGGTCCCTCTTCACCTCTGAACCTTAAGTTAGTGCCTAAAATGCCTAATGTTTAACGCGCCACTGGTAAGTGTCAACCTCAAAGACACATACAATATACAAACAAACATATGAAAAACAATATAGTCCAGTCATATATCTGAAACAAAATGACATAAAATAATAGTGATCTTTTTCTTGTACAAACACACCGCGAGTTTCATAGAAAAGCATCAGTGAGCGCAGAAAAAGAGTAAAAACTACTCATACATAAACGTAATAGAATAATCCAGTGTGTTCTTGTACCTCCAGGACATTGTTCCATCTGTACGCGATTGCCGCCAGTGCTCCTCATGTGTTCCCGGAAAAAAAACAACATATTACCTTCACTCAGAAAGGAGACTTTAAGGTTTTCCGGAACATATCCTAAAGTGGTTTCATCTAATAAATTGTGTTAATACTGGCTATGAAACCGCTCGCTCGAAACGAAAACTAGAGACGTGTGTACAGAATAAATGTCTAGACGTATATGTTGAGAAATTCAATTTTTTGTAACTTATAAAACTATTAGTTTGTGTTTTTACGGTGAAAGAAGTTTGCAATGTTCTCTATGCAAACATCATTTGTTACTGTGTATTTAAGTTTATCCATGGAAGCGTAATTTCATTTTGTACTTCAATGTAAGTCAGTAGTGTATTTTTTGTATTGTGTATTTAATGTAACTTATATTTATATTTGTCTGTTTTAATTTATTTAGAATATATAATATCAGTTTTATTAACAATTTAATTTTCTTTTATGTAAGTACCGGATAAATTATATTCAAATTTATTTTGCAATATCTAAATTACATACAACGAGAAAATTTCCGAAAGATCTGAAATATGATTATCTAAAAAAAGTTGAAAAGGTAAGATAAGAAACTTTTAAAAGTTCATGTTTTCGTCAAAAACTTTTCAGATTTTTGTACCTTTTTTATTTCATCGCGACAACGACTTTCAGCTTTTATCAAACAAATGTACTAGATGGAGAGATATTACAAGTTCATAATTAAAAATTAAACTTTATTACAACTTAATATCTTTTGTATAATACCATTGATAAACCTAAATAAAGAAAAATTCTTTATACCGTCCATATTTTCTGCATTATGTAAATTAAAACCGTAATACGCTCATATTAAGATTTTCTCTTCGTATAAAAGTTGATCCTCTGGGACATTTAAAAGGAGAAATCAAATAACAAACATCAAAAGTTAAATAAAAAACTTATTATCTTCCAACATATCAACGCGCGGTGACTGAAGCACAAAAAAGTTACTTATTATAATGTAATCTCTTCACTAATCCCGTGTTTAACGCCTCAAATCCTCTGGCGAGAAAAGGAGAATGTTTACGCACACCGCTCGGCAAGAAACTTAACACTGAATGTCACTTTTTTACTTGGTACGCGTGTCTTGTGTCTCGATTTAGAGAAAACCGCACAGAATGATTCGCTAATGACTACTGCTGTCTTATTTAACAAAATAATACCGATTAGTTTCTTTTCTTGCGGTTTGTAATTAATTTAATTATTTAAATGATTTATGTAGATCGACCATATTATATGCATAGCGTGATCTACTAATTCTCTTAGTAAGAGATATTTTTTAAAGATTCAAAATCTTACTACTGTATATTGTTGTTTTAAATACATTATAAATATTATTATTTCATAAGCGCTACAACAAAATAAAAATAAAGAACCAATACATGTAGATAGATTGATATTTTATTGATTTTATAGATCTTATACAGATGTAAAATAAGTCACACAAAAAAAAATATACAAAATAATTAACAAAAATATGAAAATAATTTTATAAATATATTCATGTAACTGAAATACGTACAGTAATTTCAAATTGTTAACATTATTATAAAATTTTTATTAAATTTACATTTACATATAATACTAACAAGAAACATATTAACATTGTACAAGCTACATTCAAAAACACATGTATACATTTTATATTACATACATATAGAGCACACGTGCACACATACATACACACACCATTCTCCAAACTACGTCGTACTACAAGAGAGGGCATATGAAATGTAGAGGGGAGATCGGGGGGAGTCGACGAGATGACGTGGATGTTTTAGGTAAGAGGGTAGCGGGGTAATAGGAGAGGGAGTATTTCGACGCCGTCCCGTCCCGATGCTGCACGTTCCACCGAAACTTCCCTTCCGTTTCCCGTGTTGGTGGTGGTGGTGCCGAAGAGAGATAGTAATTTGCATATAAATACACTCCGAGATGCGATAATAATTAAAAACCGTCCGTGGAACTAGTGGCGGTGGTTGTTACAGCTGTGTGTTGTAACCGTTTGACGCGCGGCGGCGGCACTGCTGCCACTAGTGGAGTGTAAAAAGAACGATTAGATGTAATGAAGGAAGTCTTTTATATAAATATGTTATAAGTTTTTTTTTAATGAATGAATGTGCCATGTGTTTGCGCTCTTTATTTAGTATTTCAAATTATGGTAATAATGCGAGAGGAGGTGAAGTAAAATATGTATTGAGATACTCATACATGTATCAATTTGATAAAGCTATAATAACAAGTAAAATAATTTTAAAAACCTGCATAATTACTTATTGTTAGTATAAAGGAGTTATCAAGCACTTTTAAATGTTGTATCAAACCTACATAACAGTTCTCTTGAGTTTTCTGAAGTGTTTGACAAGTTTCCCGCATTTGCGATAAGTAAACACAAATGATATCATTATCTCGTACGGTCAGAGTCACATAAGTTGAAGTATCATTGATCTAAATGTTAAAACAAGATAATATCACATAATTAATTAAATAAATAATTGAAAGTATTTACTAGCTAACAAATTTTGTTGGCTTCTTTACAATACTGGACATTAGATATGCCATTTTAGTAGAGGATGTATCTCCTCTAAAATTAAACATTAAAAAAAAACTTTAGGTACTTTGGTTGATATATAATAAAAATGATAATGTATATATGCGTTTCTTATATAGTACATTATATTAATTATGTCTTTACTTGACTTTACATTACTTATTATAAATTCACAACCGAATCATTAATCTTAATGAGAAATATTTTCATTATGAAACATTATCTTAAAATAGATGTTCGAAGGTCAATATTTGATAAATTTTAATTATATATATATTCAGAATTACTACATTTATACATAATATAACGTAGTTTTATACATAGGGGAAAGTCGGTTAATTTGGACCATTTTTTATAATTAAGATATAAATTTAGTATACTCATTTAATTAATTAGGTTTAGACAAATTATTTTTTATAAAATAAAACAGCAGTTCATAGATTTTGTTTTTATTAAGTAAAATAAGTAAAATGACATTAAACTTATCAAGGAAAACAATATGGCCGATATGCAATAAAGTTAGGCGCCTGTCACACTGTGTTGCTATTTAAGAAATCAAAAAACTACTTTTCGAGATATAACGGTGGTCCAATTTAGTGAGTGGTCCAATATACCATACATTCCCCTATATATGCACCATTAATCAGTATGATTGATTATTCATTTCCAAGGAGTTAGCAATATAACTTATGAATGTATAGGTACTAATAATAACAGGTTCTTGTAAAAATAATCAAATCAAAATAAATAAGTAAAATAACTTTAAAAAGTATTTTTGCAAATAAGCTGGTATAAACTTAATAAATTCTGTATAATTGTCAAAACCTACTTTCGTACGGATAGAAAACACACAAAAGAGAAAAAAGGAAGTATGTTTCAATCAAACAAAAACGTATCGAGTGTTGGCACTAGCTTGTATTTCTGAAACCTCATCACTTCAAATATCGTAACGAAATCAAAGGGAGCGTATTCCCCGTTAATCCTTTGTACATGTTATGTACCTTGGGGACTCTGGGACGTTTTTACGGAGAATGGATTGTGCGCAATTCTCTCCCCTTCCCGCACCCGTTCCCTCATCATCCCGTTCCACGTCTCTCGGATTATATTGACCCCTATTTTCCTCCACTTAGGGAGAACAGTTTTCTCTTAAAAAGATTATTTTCGTGACGTTTTTGAATTATTTATTTTATTAAAACAGCTCTTAGTGTCATCAGGAGAGATTATTAAAAATGTTTCCTGCTACATTCTTTTGTGCGAGGTAAAATATGTCGGTGTGTGTGAATGGACATGGGGTAAGTTCGTGTAACTATTACGTAATATATTTGATATTTAATATTAGTTTTTATCATAGATGTCAGAAAATGGAAGACCCCTAGTGAATTATTAATGTTTTAAAAGTGTTTTTATCACATATTGCATATACAGTGGAAATCATTTAACACGAAACTATGGGAAAGGAATATTTTTTCACGTTAAAAGAATATTACAAAAAAAAGAGCACAGAAAAGTATTATTAAAAACAACAAAAGTATTGTAAAGCCAATTTTTTACAAATTCCAAATTTTGATGGAGATATCCATTTTCACCTATCCACTTTTACTATTTTTGCTATGATGTCTGTATGTCTGTCAATACCTATTCACTCTCAGTATTACGTATAATAAAATCACGTGGCACCCAAAGAGTAGTATTTTTGTAAACCGAATATTTAATTTTTAATAAATTTAAATGTCATTTTTGATGCAGGAAAAACTATACAATTCTTATTTTTACTTTTCGTAAAATAAAGGCATTCGATTAGTTAAAATTTTCTATGTACATTATAGTATTAATTATTCATAAACTTACATTTAAAAGTCAAATACATTAAAAAAATATTGCAGAAACCAATCTCTTTATTTATTAAATCGCCTTTTATAAAAAAGGTAACCTGAATCTATATAAATAGATTCATTATAAAAGATTTTTTATCTGACTGTTTAATTAAGACGTTTCTTTCATAAAGCAGAAATTCTTGCCTGTCCTGTATTTTTCACCGAACATCGAGTCACGAAACATCTCTATTGGATAATTAAAAACTTTTAACTAAGCGTCTTTTAATTATCAACACAAAGTCACTAAATAAATGTAAATTTCAAATAATCGTAAAGTTGAAAGTTTCGTCTCCTTTTTCTCAGATCCCGCGAGTTCCTTTCAAAGTAAAACTTTGCGCGTTTCAGTCGTTGGTCCTAAATCGATTTTATATTCTGAGAATTTTTATACAACGTTAAAATAAATTGTGCGATTTTGTCGACCGAACTTAATAAAAAAAAAACTCTCTATTTATGGAAAAATCTTTATTATGTATTATTCGCTAAAATTGATGTATAGTATACCTGATATCGGTATTTAATATTATTCACCATTGCTATAATATAAGGAAAAATATTTACTGCGTATTTTGAATTGATGTATACTTGTTTTTTTGATGTTTAATAATAATTATTCGCGAATTTGAGGGGATAATTTTCAAGATTGACAATAAAAAGAACAAATTTATTGGCATTCAAAATATCTTCGTGGGGAGAACCCTGGACCTCCTGCTTTTGTAGTAATTTTCATCATCTTTGTATGAGAAGTTGATTCAAGGTTCATGAAAATGTACCTAAAAATATTTTGTACAAAATGAATTCCAATGTGTAAATATATACCTACTATAAAATATGCAGTACCTACCTACGTATTTTTTTTTTCTCTTAAATTGTCTTCAAAATTGTATAAAGATATTAATTAAAAAGTGTAATGAATCATTTTACTCAAACTACAACTTTATACTTTGCTTAATATAAAATCGATAAGAAGAAAAAGTTTTCTTTGTATGTGCTAACAGTGAACCCAAGTTTTCCTTTCTTATTGGAAAAACAAAGTTTAGTATTAAACGTCTGCTTACCTCTTCATAGTAACAATTTACATTGTGAAATATTTCAAAAGTTTTTTATGAATGAGAAAGAGAGAACAATTTCGAAGTTATTTGTAAAATATAACGGCTACTCATTTTAGGTATTTATATTTTGTCTGAAGATTAATATAAGCTTTTTAAAAACCTACGAAAAATATATGATGCTGACAGTATCATAATTACAATATTGTAATTTAAAAATACACCTCATCAATCAACATTAAGTGTTACAACAAATCGACTAAAACATATGACATAATCAGTGTTAATAGAGTTTAATCAGTAACTCGAAACCAGCTCTTCAACACGATGTTTAAGATCTCATGACCCCAACACACTTAAGAGATAAATACAGCATCGCTGCTAAAGACGAAGTAATCATAATATATGTTTGTATATTGTGCATGTGTATACGAACATATTATGCAGATATGTATATACATATATAAGTACTATGTAGGTCCGTTGTCTTTGAATGAATAACATGATTCTTGTGGTATGTTTATATACTTATGTGAGTATCACGTTCATTGTCGTTCATACACACGGTGTAATATAATTAAGTCAATTGAAGGTTTATAAAATTAATAATTATATTAAACTAAAGAAAGTTAGTCATTAAATATTACACTTAATTTTTATTGCTTATACATGAATCTATAATAAAATCGACAAATTGTGACTGTGTGTTTTACATTACTTGTTCACCCACTTCCATATAATATAGCTAGAATGCTGAAGATTTGTATACTCAATTGGGGGTTCCATGATTGAGGTTTTAATTAACCAATTGTCTGTAAAAATTACTTCAATCTTGTTAAAAATTTGTACATGGGTAGTTTCGGAGTCGCTGAAATAACAAAAATTTTACAAAATATTGGTAATCAGGGATTTGAAATTAAAAATCTGTCAAAATATGTTTAATATTTAAAAAATGGATTATAACTCGAGAGGAGCTCTCAATTTAAAATTCACCGTACTTTTGTAAGATCCAGAACTGATAATATTATATGATAAATCTTGTTCGAATTCGAAATATCGATTTCTTCTCATAGCACTTTTGTGCCCCTCTTTACTGTTTGTACATGGCGAACTGTTTTATAGTTGTTACTCTAAAATACACGTCTGAAGAATATTCGAAGCTCTACATCGAGTAATATTCTACATGCATAATTGTATGTAATTAAACAATTTACCTAGAATGCACGTACGTGCATACAATGGGTTAAAAGACACAACAATGGTTTGTCTGCTCCTTTGCTAAATGAGAACAGCATCAGAGTACGCGATGTTTCTGAATGGGTTAAATAAGTCGTCGTGGAGGTCGACGTCGACGGCGTCGTTGCTACCGTCTTCCCCAACCCACCCACCTCCTTTACTGACTCTTACTCTATGTCTCGCCTGAATGAATGCGCTTTACTTCAAGGATGTTGCAAGAAGATCGCTCGCGTTCGTGTTTACTCCGGATAAATGATATGCTGTTTTGGTGGCAATGCGATATTAAGTGTACCATGTCATTAAACGTGCAGAATACTCATGTATCTATCTATGTCTGTACACAACTTATATTACGTAGTGGGTATATCGTAGAGCTTGGATCGTATTTGTAATGACTGGTGTATTTGATGTTAGTGTTATGACATTTATATAAGGCTGCGAAATGTAGTTTGAGTGATGAGTATCTTTAATGATTTTGATGTACATAAATAACCTTTTGGCGAATTGATATCTTAGTTCAAAATGTTTTGATAGAACTATTAGTGTCTGATGTATGTAAATATATATATTTATTTTTAATCATTTTTTTTACTGTAACTATAATAGATTTCTTCAATTTTAAATGTACAACAAATGAATATACCGGGTGCTCCATTTTAATTTCCCCAGGCTAATATCTCGAAAACTAAACAAAATGGTAAACAATGTTTTAGACAAAAGTTGTAGCATTTGAGGGGGACATTTATTATTGCTCTGGGTTTTTATAGTTTATGGGGTAACATTTTTTTCAAATAGTAACCTGTATTTTTTATCGCAGATAAATCTACGGAAAAATATACGTAACTCTTGTAGGAAACATTTTTTTAGAAATCATCATTTTTACGATTTTAAGGCTCAAATCTAAAAGCTGATTGATATTAAATTATTTTTAAATCAAATCAAACCAGCTTTAATAAAAAATGTAACAGATAAGATTTTTGTGTCGAAAAAAAAAATAGAGTAATGATTAGATACATAATATATCCTTAATTAAACCCTCACTGATTCTACCTTATACTCCATAAACATGGCCCTCTAGCTCGTTTAACCTGCAATGATCGGCCCATATGCAACATCCTTATCCATCTGGTCATCCTTTAATAATAAATAAAAAATAAAAATACACACACCAAATCAAGAACTTCACGAAGGAGCTGTCGGTAGAGGACAATATCCAGTCAACATTTAAAGCTATAAAAAAAGTTGCTTATTTTTTTCGTAAATTACGAATCTGCAATAAAAAATATAGAAAAATAAAATCACCCCATAAAACCGCATAAATGATAAAAACCCATAGCAAAAATAAATATCCACCTCAAAATGCTATAACATTGATCTAAATTATTGTTACCTATATATATACCTACTACAATTCGTCACTAAATTTAATGGTGTCATACACAAATAAATTACATTAAATATGAATTTTAAACATAGATGATCTAACGTATTTTTCATATATGAATGAGAATTGAATTTGAACATGTATACCTATGTACATATATAACATATGTAGGTGTTGTTGCTGATGATGATAATTATGATAAGTCGGATGCAGTTGTGATTCCGCCACTGAGAGCAATGATGTCGGTTGCATGATAATGAGACACGAAGGACCATCATCTTACCTGAGAACAGTGGCGTAGAGTGAACAAAAAAATACATCGTATTGTTAGTTAGTTAACATTATTGTATTTCCATAAAATTATATTCTACTGATCGCAAAATAATTCAGGATTCTGACTAAATCATATTTTTTAAATTGGTCTATTTAATTCTCATGTGTATTAATAATGCAAAATTCTGATATTAGCAATGCTAATATACCTAAGTATATAACATAGGTACTTAACATATATAACAAATTATTATATGAAAAAGTAAATATAGTATTATACCATAGAATCATTTTATTTGATCAAAAATTAGAATATCTTCATTAATATTAATACAATTTAAATGAACCATAAATATTAACTTGACACAGTACATTCGTTATGAACTTTTTGTACTGTTTATTGTATAAAGTGCAGCATTGTTCGGGACGCCACTGTATTTATGCAGTGGCTCTTGTCGACAAGCGTTGGTTGGTTATAATCATCATTCGCTGTTAACTCTTGTTTCAGTATACTCAAAAGTTTCAGTTCAGTGTGATGTTCTAATTTACATATCGTATGAATAATGTTTCTTTTACAGTGTAATGAAATATGTAACTAATGTTGGATTGTTTAAGATTAGTTTTAATATCTAAAATATAGTTAGCTCTGAACGAAATTGCCATTTAAATACAATATTGAAATTAAAACATCGATTTGAATATTAATTTTTTTATTGCAATATGATTTATACAAAAATAATATTGGTATTTCAAAAACAGTGTCAAAAATAAAACATTGTTATACTTATGCATTTATATTTAAAATATATGTACAATGTACATACATATAAAACATAAGGTATATTTCACAATCACTTTTTAAAAAATTCTCCAATTAAAGAACACGGAAAGTACTTGATGTCTACAAAAAAGTGCACACTAATTATTGTACCACTGCATCTACTGAAAATTCTTTGGTAGGTATATACATATAATTATAATCCGGGTTATACGCGATGTTATGCAAGAAAAAACGGCAATTACGTTGAACTGTAGAGGTCGTCGATCTTTTTTCCATAGCTAAAGAGAAAAAAAACTACGTTCAAGATAACATAGAGGTTGACCTGCCTGCCACCCCCGAGGCTTTAGATTCGGGTCTTAGAATGGCCGTAAATTATTTGTTAGTCCTCGTTGAGAGAATTTTTCAAGAGTGCATCAAGGAGCAGAAATAGTTAAGATGATGAAGGTGCAGTGGCGCTTCATGAATAGCAACAAATGAGGAAGATAACCCCGTAATAAGGATCTCTGTAATTTAAAATAAATAATTATGTTTTATAAATCTTGTATATATGTAGGTATATAATGTGATGTATGGATTTCAAACAATGTACATAGTTTAATTATAGTATAGTTGGTTCCTCGCCATATCGATGATACGAGAAGTTTTGTGATCGTTTAAAAATAAAAAATAATTGTTCTCCGATTTCAAAATTTTAACTTGATTTTCTGTTTCAGGTCAAGACAAACACTTTTCGTTCCGTGTATGTCTATCTGTCTCCTGAATTCTTGTCACACGCATAACTCATGAACCACTGAATACATATTAAATGTAATTTTGACGTTTGCATAGCAGAAAAAATTCAATTTAGATTGAAATTGTCAAAAAATTAAAAATATACGAAAAAATAATCAGGTGTGTCTTAAGAAAAGTTTCGAACTAATATTTTTTAATAAAGTTGTTTGAAAATTAAATGGTTAACCAATGACAGGCAGTTTATCTGAATACTTTATCGGTTTTTATTTAAATTGTTCAATAATTAACTACCTTTGATGAATTTAGCACGAAGAAGCACTATGCATTTACTTGGAAAATGTTTTTTAGTATTATTATTATTAGTATTATTATTATTAGTTATTTTTTGTGTACTATTTCATTATCCCCATAAAACATATAACTATATATAGGTATATGATTGAGATATTTTTTAATGTTACTCTTTATATTGTTATAAAGATATTATTTATAGTTTAGATGGAAAATTACGACCCCTGTAATATTTGTCGACATTTTGCCACTGTTGAGGTGGATTGAAGTAGTATTGGGGTGGGGGTGGTGTGTAGGTTGTTGGTAGTTTGTTTTCCTTGTTTTATTTTTCGGCTGAGTACCAACGACGGATTTTATAATGATGATGGCGTGTTGAGATTATGAGGATTGGTTTTTGAGACTGCTTTTAATATCTCACCCAGACATAAGGGTTTGCTGCCTTGGCTTACAAACGGGATGGATACGGTGGTTGTTTTCTTGTTTTTATTTTGTAGCACTGAGATTCTTTGTCTATCAATGAATGATGCTGTCGCGATTGAAATAAATATTTAATACGGACCTTATTTATATTACGAATAGTGATGAATTTTCTATGCGATTTTGACGATTTTTTTAGCATACTTTTTGTCGTGTAAAGCAGATTGCAAGTGCAGTGCAATTTTGTGCACTATGCATAACAGAGTTGAAAGAGGTAGAGCGAGTTTTCTAATTATGTCGAAAATTTATGGAGATGTTTTATATAAAATGTGTTGAATTGTATAGAGGTACATATGCACGTATATATCGTTTATATTAATTATATTATGTAAATGTATTTCCATGAGTTTATATCATAATTATATTAATAATAATATTCGCAGAGTTAGAGTGAAACATTTCAATTAATAATTTATCTAACAAAAAACCCATTATGCTATTTTTATCATCACTTACGACTTACATCTTAAATAAATATCTTGATGACGGTCGGTAAAATTTTAGCAACAAACGATTTCTTTTTAAGCAAAAAGGTCTCGTATTCCTTTAAGTATTTTGCGACCTTCGATGTAGAGCTGTACAAACACTTTGTTCGCACCGTTTCTTTATCTGAAATCTCATTTTCGCACTGTAAACTCTTTCACACGTGGTGTACAAACAGGCCGTGCGAATACATGCATTTCTGTTGACTGTACGTGCTGGACGATGTCGTCGTCAAACCCACCTACGACTCACCCACCCACCCTTACACAAACACACACATATACATTGACACTAAGAATGTGTATACATGTATAAACTGCCATCTCCACTTTTTCACACATGCTGTCGGCTATGTCAACATACAAATTGTTTTTTCTTCCTGTTGTCGTCATAATCTAAGAAAATGTGTCGTTTGCTTTTTGTGTGTTTGAGGTGTGTGGGTGGGTATTGTTTTTGTATCGGTTTTAATGCTATTCTTTTAGAAATTTATTTTAATTATGATACAAAACAATGTTTATAGTTTTGAAATATATTTTGTTATATTTATCAAATTTTTAAACTCCAATTTCTAATGGAAATAGATGGAAATCATGTCTTACTTATTCCTCAAAGAAACACAAATTTACCGAAAATCCTTGTCAATATTTACTTTGATATAAATAAATAAAACCTAACCGAACCTTATAAAATTAATTTTTAAGTGAAAATATTCATGATCTTTTATTATCCATTTTAATATTATTTAAAATATACTTTGGCAAGTAGTTAAAGAGGTTGGTAAGTAAGTTTTGAGGGGCAGGCGGTGGTGTAGGACTCAGTGTTTGCTGTTGCCAAATCTTCGACTTGTCTTTCCCACTTGTACTCATGTATTTGTCATTACTTGTCATTTTACAATGGCAGCGCAGTTACCATGTTACGTATTAGTTTCAAATATTTATCATTTCACATATTTTTCGAGTTTTTTATATTGTTTCTTAATAATGGTATGGTCGAAACTTCTAATTCTTGTTTAAATAATTACATTTAAACAATTTTCTTAAAAACGAGTTAGAAAAGGTCTGGAATTTCAGTATTTTATTCTTTTTAAGTGTTTAAACAATTGTAAAAAATTTCAACTTATTCCTATTTGTTTGACTTAACTTCCCAACCTCCTTAAGATTATTTTTCATTTGCATTTTCTGGGACAATTAAAAAATATGTTTTACATTTGACTGTACACATTCATTACTCACGTAATAAATGGCTGGAATAAATGGTATAAAGTAAAATGTACTTCATAATAAATAACTATAATATTGTAAATACAAATACAAATCCATTATCTTATTATCTACTTTGAACAACGGAATCGAAAGATCGTGACATTCATTTGGTTTGCTGAGATTTGTAGGATCAGTTCGATTCTTTCGACACACTGATAAAATGTTGTATTTGCACTGATTTTGTTCTGGTCTATTGTGCTTAATGTCATTATTTTACTTTGTTGTTGGAATCTTTATTTGCTATTGGATGATATTCTAGACGATTTATTGTACACAAAGTTGGGCCAGTACAAGTATAATGAAATATTGTAGTGCACTTAGAAAATATATAAATTATAAATTGATTTTAAAAACCAATGTGTGCGGGGAGAAAAATCAAAAGATGTTCTTATTTTCTATGATAGTGAAGAAGAGACTCATACGTTTTATAATGGAGTTTAGTCACTTAAAGTAAAATAAAAAGGAAAACAATTGAATTGTATTTTACCGTTGATATCTCCTTAGTCCAGTCATTTTTGAACCTTTTCGTAATATTATAAATCAATGAGCTAGGGAATTTTATTTTTAATTTATATTATTATAGAATTTTCACCAAAGTCTTTACGGGTCACAAAGTGGGTATGTTGTGCAGGCCTGTACTAGAGCCATTTAATGAAATACAGTTTGCTTCTGAATAATTCTGAAATGTTTTCGAAGCGCCGTGCGGGGCTATAACAAGAGCAGGCAAAATATTAATCGAAATAAAAAATGAAGACAAATATGATTTTTGATTGTTTATTTTGAAAAATATTTAATATTTTTTCTTGGATCAGGAACTATCTACACAAACTATTATATGTCACAGAAACTATGAAATAGTCTAATAATATTTGGTATGCTGCAGGCACTTGTATTTAATGCAAATTAGAGATTCATCCAATGAAATCAAATACATTGGCCACACGAGTACTATTTTGTGCACGTGTGGCCGGCTATATTTGATTTCATTGGATGAATTTCTAACTTATAGTAAATACTGCGTATACGAGCAATACGTGCGGCCGCAGTAAAAGTTATAGTCCTTTATATAAAACACGACTTTGACTTTTACTTGCAGGGAAAAATAAACTTTAAAATGGCCTAAATTCAATGTTTTGATGTAAGTATAGAAATTTACTTTCTCTTCGAATACCATTACTTTTTAGTGTAGGTGCCTGCATTACTTACATTACTATAAATACCTACTAAACATTCTGTCAAAATAATTTGATATTTGGATATATGAAGCTGGACTATATATCTAAAAAACATTTTATGAATCTTTTGAAGTTTTTGTTTCAATGTAATAGTCAATATATTAAATGTGTATATTATTATTTATGAAACAATACATAATATTTTTCCAGGAAGCATTACTTATTTTTACGTAAGAGTATATATTTTATACAAAACTGTAACAAGAGCTACAATAAATTAATCCCATACATTCATTTGATCAACCAATACACCACAAAACGACAAAAGAAACCTTGTTTGGGTCACAATCAGCAGCCTCTGGTTGCCAGAACGCGTTTCTTTTCATCCAGCATCCCTTCACACACACATACATACAGAAAGAGGGGCATCCACTGGTATTTTGTCATCTCGAGTTTTTCTTTTGATATGTCTTTTATTTATATGCTACTATCGCCAGTACTGCTTTCTGCTGCGTGGCGAATAAGTTACAATCATTTTCAGTCTTTTGTGCGTGTACTACATATTTTATATTCATTGCTTGCGTGTATACAATTTATGTTAAATTTATTTGGTACTCGTTGTTGATGCTGATTAATATTTATTTCTGTTGACGTCAAACTATATTGATAATATATAATAAATTACTAAGACGATACTAATATATAATACACACATAATGTCTATAGTTTTGATTTGCATCCAGTCTGTTAGACACGTAACATATATATTTATACATTTTAAGAGGTACATTGAATTTTTAGAGACTGTATGTTGTAGCTGATAAAGACACGAATAAATGAATTTTTAAAATTATTATTTTGATCATTTAATTTAATATGATCAGAAACAATTTTGTTTTGTTGTAAAATGTAAAGTAATGCTAGTTTAACACCAAAGGTAACGTCAAGTCTAATAGACTTTAACTGCACATAAAACAAATATCGCATTGAAACTAATCTAGTAGATAAATAGTTCCTGACAATGAGAAAAGCACGTCTCCAGCACCTTCCACCACATTTGCGTCACTGCTGTGGGTTTAACGTTTTTTTTAAGTAATAAAACTTGGATAATTATTTGAGATTTTGTAATACTTTTTTTCTATAGTTTATGGTTTATGAGTAAAAAATTCTTGAGAATCTAAAATTTCGAATTATTTTTTTGAGATATATTGGAAGACAGGTAGTTCAAAAAAAAGTTTTCAATAAAAAATTCGTATTTTTTCACGTAAAATAAAATTACTAAATAAAAATTATATGTTGCTATTAAAAAAAATGATGGTGACCTTCAATTATCCTTGAAAGACACGTTAAAATAACAAATAAATATTACTATTCGATTATCCCCTCATAACCAAACATTTTTAAAATCTGTAATACTTTAAATGCCCCACCCTGTATAATGTCAGAGAAAAAATTTCAATAAATACATTTCTTATAAAACAACGACAATATCATACGCGTGAATGTTTTCACACAACATCATCTTTTTATTTTCACTTTCCGTAAATACCCCCTCCCTATCGTCCCGAGTTTGAGTGGATAACGCCGACCGTCGCTGGCGGCTGATCCGATACGAGAGCTTCGATATCAGTTACACTCATCCCTTTGATATCAACGTCTTCTTTTTCTTTTCTTTTGACCCTCCTCGCTGTGCTGATGGCTCTTATTAATTTATTTGTGTCGGCCGACGCGTCGTGAAGTAAGGAGAGAGGAATCTGCTATTATTTACAATGTGTATCATTCATCACAATGCCATTCTTCTATTGAAAACAGGATGTTGCCGGAAGTAACTGTGTAACGGGTGTCCAGAGGGATGTTTGTGTGTTGGTGTGCATTGTATTGAATTGCGTTTTGTCTTTATAATCCATGGCTAATTTATTTATGTTCGCAATTATAGTAGAGCTTCTCTAATTCTAAAACAATATATAAAGCTTCTTAACTTACATGCATGCGCACTTAAGTGGCATCACTTAATAAGGGCTTTGGGGTAATTAACTCGTTGTAAATTTTACTCCGTAGAATCTATATTAAATAATAATAATTCTATATATAGCAATGTCTGCAAAGTTGACATTGCCCGACATGTGCAAAAAAAAATTTGATGTATATTTCTGCAAACTTTGCCTGAGCAGTATCGACTTTGTACACCCTGCTGTCAAATCAATTATTAAAGAAACAAAAATTTTGAAAAAAAATACTGTAGAATATTAACATTTTATACGTAAGAAGTATTTTTTATAATATTATTGATTTTTGAAGGTACAACAATACATGAACAAATCAGTTTTTATATTTGGAGCCTACATAAAAAATCTTACTTTTTCGTTTCTGTTTCCTTTAGTTGTGAAAGTGATAAGAGTAGATGATAGATTATGGTGAAAATTCGAAAAGACGTTGATGTTTTAAGGAACAGCAACATTTCTTGCTAGCGGTGAAACGCAGAACTTTTGACGTGGCGTCAAAAACAGTGGCTAATAAATCAACTATATATGTTATGTGTGTGTATATATAATAACCTCGTGTTAACTGTGAGAGTTATGCTTCGAAGAACTATTGCGTTAAATAAATTTTTCATTTGTGTAAACAAAAGTTTTAAGGAAGCTAGTTTTATAAATTAAAAGAATCTAAAACTGTCATTTTTATATTCGATAGTTATCTTGTAATTAGAGTAGAAATAGTAAATAGAACAAATTGAAAATTGAGACAAAATTCCCAATTTTTGTATACAACCGTAATAAGTTGTATACGATCATAATAATCTTATAAGATTGTATACAACATTTTTCATTAGGTTTCTAATTATTGAACAAAAATAAAAAGATACCAAACAATTGTGAGTCTATTATTCTTATTTCTATAAATATAATAAATAAAATCTGTAACTCACTTTTTATTTTTCTATGTCTCTGAATAGACCCGTAGATACATTTTATAATTTGTTTTTGAGCTTTAACAAAAATTTAAGAATTTTTAAGAGTAAAAAAATTACAGAGAACAGATTTTTATAATTGCACGTCGCTTTAAACCCGCCCTAAAAAAACAAGATCCAAATTTTGAGAGGGAAAAAAGTAGTCATTGTCCCTTCTCTGAAAATGTTGGGGGGGAAACTG
Source organism: Sialis fuliginosa (assembly GCA_961205875.1). Taxonomy (NCBI): domain Eukaryota; kingdom Metazoa; phylum Arthropoda; class Insecta; order Megaloptera; family Sialidae; genus Sialis; species Sialis fuliginosa. Next base: position 8,753,181 of record OY540813.1, on the reverse strand, counting down.
CCACCCCCGGCTCAGGCACTACTGATAAAACTGATTACTAGTTAAAACTGAAAATCTTAATTTTTTTATAATTTTTGATAAAATATATATACCTACATAACAATTCTAACAAATATTATAAAATTAAATAGTATTCAACAAAAGCTTTAGACATATTCACCAATAACCGACTATTAATACACTTTAATGTAAATATACAGTTACTTAAATATTCTCTCACTGGGGTTATACTACAATACGGACTTCATATTAAATTTTGATAAAAGCTTCAACTCTTGTCGTAAATTAGTCTGGATTGAACAAAGCTACGAGAGAAAGTTTTGTCAGCTGGAGATTAAAGTTGCAGACGCCGCGCCGTTGTAGTTTGGAGCGTATGTTAAAGTAACGTTTAAATTTAAAATTGATTACAACCGAATAACATTCCTCCTACCTCTAATGGCGCTGGACACATGTCTATTGGTTAACTCGGGAGTAGACGCGAGAACAAAACAGTCACAAAGAATAACCTTAAGAATAATATACATTGTTGAATTACAATTTTTAACATTATTTTCTTAGATTTTATAATATTATGACTTTTGAATAAAATGTTATTCAGAATTTTATCCATTGTTTATAGTTGTAAGTATCAAATGAAAAATTAAAATAATAATGAAAATTAATAGCGAACAGGTCGTAAAATAGATGATCACATAATAATATATGTCGTCATAATTAATATTTATTAATACGGTGTGATGCAATACTCCACGAGGCTTCTCCTGGGTTAATGATGATAGATGCATGTTTATTGGTTAAAACTGTTTAATCCTCTTTACGACATTGCTAGACTATATCCATTATGGATATGATTTAAACATTTGTTTTCCAGTTTAAAATTATCTAACTGGAATTAATATAAGTAAATCTAAACATATGTATTAAATATTAATATTGCATATTTAGATTGTAATGTATGTATGTAAAGATAATGTGAACACATAAATTGTACTTGATATGGGTATATAAATATGTATTAAATGCAACAAGTATGTACATAGAGTATAATGTATAGATATAGTGTAAAGTTAAGTGTCTAAAATAATATACATGTATATATTCTGTATGTAGATACGTATTTGTATAATTAATTGTTATAAAAAAAGTTGTTTAAACATCTTACAATAGCTGAACACATAGTTATGGCTTATTTTAAGTGTAAAAAATTATAGTCTGTTTCATTTAAGATTACAGCGGTAGCTAACATAGATAACATACGCGCTCCTGATTGGACAAAACGCCAGGTAGATTCACTAACGTAATACATCTACTAATTTATGTTGCCTTGGAAACAAATGCAATTAAATTCAAATTGGCAGATTAGTTATTCTAAAAATGTGTATCATATTATCTACATTAGGATATTAGAAAACTAATAATTAAGACATAATACCCATAGAGTGTACGTAAAAACAAATGCGAAAATAGTGCCTGTGTGAATCGTACCGTCTAATCCCCGCCCATCACTGCAATCTTAAATGAAACAGACTATAGTTGTAAAAATGTAGTATAATCTGAAGTATAAAAGCTGAACCTAAAATGAATGTTGTTTTATAGGTATATAATTTCATTAGGGCTGAACACGAGACGAAAGTTAGGGAAGTTTTCTCGTCTCGGTTTTATAACTGAAGTCTCATCTCGTGATAATTAGAGCCATATCGTCTCGTAAAAAATAAATCTGCCTCATTTTGTATGTGCGATTGAGATCAAAACCAAGTCTCGGCATACAGGTACAGTAGGCACACGTACATATACAATAGATATGCTAGAAATTATAAAATTCCTACAAGAAATCATAGCTAGTACTTATTTATTATTATTCTACGAAAGAGCCATATAAGTAATATACAGCATTACACTCACTTATTACATTTTATTGGTCCAAAAAACAACAACGTGGTAAAGGTACATTAACAATAAATAAAATAAAAATCCCACGATGGTCGCGGCACGAACGAGGGCGAATCACGGACCACGTACTCGGTATAACGACGTAATGTTGTCTATGTATATATAAGATTTAATGTCATATATGTACAAGAGAACAAGTTACATATTCCCCAGACATGACCAGTAGGCCGTGAGAGATTGTGCCCGCGAGTCTACAGTCTAGTGTGTGTGTGTAACGCCCTCATATGTTCTGTATGTAGCAGATCTGGCTATGTGTATGTGTAGAACCTTGCCCGACAAGCTGGGATACGTGGCTATATTCAGTGGCGTTGATAGCTTTTTGCGATGGGGGGGATATGACTTAGTATTTAATCTCATATTTTTGGTTCAGCTTTTACTTTTTTAAATTCTTATATAAATATTTATATAGTGACTAAATGATTCTACGTATTATTTTCTTGTGAAAAGTTGTTTGTTTCAAACCGCAGGTCTGTATCTCAAACCGTTCTCGAGATATAGCCTCTCAAAGTTTTAGTTTTTTTAAATTTTTGGAGAAAAAAGGTCATAACTTTTGAACGGGTGGTGGGAATTGATTTTAGTTGACGTATTTGAAATCAGCGTGTCAAAATCTATATAATGACATGTATAATACTTTAAAATCCAACAAAAAAAATTTGGCCAAAAATCGACATTTTTTTAAGATATACCCCTTTGAATTTTTTCGATTTTTCGCGAATTTTTTTTTTTCGAGTTTTAAGGTATTATACATGTCATTATATAGATTTTGACACGCTGATTCCAAATCCGTCAACTAAAATCAATTCCGACCACGCGTTCAAAAGTTTGGGCCATTTTTCTTCAAAATTTTGAAAAAAATGAAACTTTGAGAGGCTATATCTCGAGAACGGTTTGAGATACAGACCTGCGGTTTGAAAATTTCAACTTTTCACGTCATTTTCTATACAATAAACATACTTTTAACGAAATCAAAAATTCAAAATTTTTTAGTGAAATTTCCTGCAGTGAACTTCAACTCGTCATACAAATATCGACTAAAATACAAGAAAATAAGACGTAGAGGTATTATAGTTTTATAAATAAATATTTCAATGCTCCGAGATCTACTATCTTCTGAATTTCGTTGCGCATTGATTAAAAAAAAACTTAAATAAAAGGGTATTTAAATATTTTAAAATCCACAATTCTTATTTAAAGTTTGTAGCAATTAACCGAAATTTGTCGGCTATATACATATATCAATAAGATCTTTACAGGATTCAAAATATCTTATTTAAAAATATATGTAGTTAATTTATAAAAGGTTTTCCACTATGACTTCAAAATTGCTCTTATATGAAGAGTTGGTTACTTAAAAGTATTACAAAAATTCAAGTTTTATTAATCTGTGTATACAAATTTAGAAATATAAATTGGCTTGAAGTTTATTACTTTATCGTTCTTCGTACTTAATACTGAGTTATTAATAAAAAAAAACTAGGAATTAAAAGTAAATAATCAGTAACATAATGGGACAAAAATATATTTTACATAGATAGGTATTGATTTTTAACCAGTTTAAATTACCTTTAAGGATATTGCAATACTTTGCACATACATATGCGAGCTTCGCCAACTTGACACGACATCCGATGGCCGGTGGTTCGGTCACGTTTGTAACCTCTTCCTGTCGACATACATTCCCTCCTCCCTCCCACCCATACACATAGAATACGCGCGCACGTGTGTAATTCAGTAAGTAAGTACAACAATACTACCACTGCTATGGGCAAAATTAAACTGCAGCACGCATAACGCTAAATATGGATTTAGTTAGGGTATTTTGTTTTGAACGTGTTGCTTTTAAGCTAAATTTTAATGTACAAAGTGCGCAGTTTTCCATTTATGCAAATATGTTTGAATGCAATGTTAGTAAGCACGAATGTACCTAGGTAGGTGTATTATTAAAACTTATAATTAAAAAAAATAAATAGTTATATTTTATTTCGTAATGGGACATTATACTATACCTAATGCTTATATAATTTTTAATTTAAAATTAGTGATGGTGCTTTAGCTCATAGTTTTTTATAATCTTAATGAGTACTCTTCTATAAAAAAAACAACATCAAATTTTGGGAAATGAACTCAATTATTATTTTAAGAATATCACATACGAAAATATTATTATAGCTTAAACGTAGCAGATAAAGTTATATAAAATATTTTGGTAATTTGTAATAGCACATGATTCATTTGTATTGCACTGGAATAGAAATACTGCACATAAATAAAAGAAATTCAGTGCTAGTACAATGTTTCTACTCTTATATGATAGCCAAAGAATTATTACGGTCCATGAGCACACCGCACAAGTAATATGATTTATAATTTCTATAATATTTACAAAGTACACCAACTATCTGTTTAAAACAGTGGTTCTGGAACTATTTAAAATGGTTCCGTAATAAATAAATAAAACTATTGTAATTAACTGGTAATTGAGAAAACATTTTTTATTTACTTAGAATAAAAATTTGTACTGTATTGCTTCCTTGCAATATGAAGATAAAAATAAATTTAAGAAAATTACTAGCGTATTTTTTTTGCGTGCATTAAAAACTTTGATATACCGAAATTATCTTTATGTGGATACCTACATTAATAAATGCATAACAGTGTCCAATTATTATTTTATGCTACATGTTTTTGTCTTTATAGGTATTTTATATAATAATATGTATAAGAAATTAGAATACTCGTATACTTGTAGACAATTTCATACTGTACCTACATAATCAACAGTTTGAGAATCTTCGATTAATGTTGTATGCATGCATAAGTATACACATACACACTACACTGTGTACGTTTTTGTGATATAATGACAACTCTTATTTTACTTACTGTGTAATTTCTCTACTCTGCAAATGAATTGTTATTTTGCTTCTATGTATTACAAAGCGCACTTGGATAAATATAAATTGTAAAAGACATGAACTAGTACAATATGTTTCATATATTTTTTGCACCTTATTGAATACTTTGTCACTTTGTTAAAGTTTTCTCAATTGTAAAGTTTCTTCTATGTGTTTTTTACTTTACTCATTTAATAATTCAGTACTATTATTTAAACTTTAATGTCATTATAATGCAATAAGTTCTGCAGATCCTTTGTGTGTTCAAATTATACTTGATGGAACAAAATATAAGGTACTGATTTCAGTGTTTGTGTGCTATTGTGAATAGTTGTTATGTTTAGACGTAGTGTATTAATGTAATCATAATGTTTGCTGAATACTTCACAATAATGTACATACATTTACTACAAATGAGCGTTAATGTTATGAAAATTTGTCGCTAGGTAGTATGTTAAAAGTTTTTATACATATATATTCATTTATTTTCTAACATTATGAGTATGTTTTTATTTATATAAAAAATATGTTTGTTACTCAGATAAGTGTTACAAAAGTTTTCTTTAATAATATTTTCGTTAAATGTTTGATTACTTTTATAATAACGGAGACATCAATATCATAAATAATATTTAATTAAGGAAATATTTTAATAAAATCATACAGAATAAAGAATTTACAGAATTTAATAAACAACGAAAAACACATTTTTGCTTACACTTTTTAAACATCTGAGAATTTTAAAATATAAATTAAATCTAATATGATAATATCTCATAAGGCACAAGTATTATAAAATGCTATCTCATTTTGCTCGTTGAATGATAATTGAAATATTAAATGAAATTTTCTGTGTATTTTTTCCTTGATATTCAACAAATATTAAATAATTTAACTAAATAATTTTTAATCTTTTTAAAATTTAGATTTAATATAAGTAATTTTGAATTCATTTAATTAGAAATTCGTATTAACAGTATTTAGTTATTTCCTAAAATATCCATTTTATTTGATTTTCAACTTCAAAACTTCCGATAGTTATTATAAACTATTTCAAACGTTACATATCATATACAAATATATTCCTTTTAATATGTAGATATTTAACATTGGTTAAGTTGAAAATATTACAAATTCATAATTACTACATACGTATTTAATTGCAAGTTCAACTAATATTCTACAATAGTTGCATGCACCATGAGATGTAAATTGCTTTCCCATACCAATATAAATGAATATTAAATATAAATCAAACAGGCGAACGCATATAACGTGTACATATTTGCATTTCTGGCCAGGTACTCGTTCATATAAGCAAACAATATCTAACATATTATAACAAAAACCTTCACGGATCGAGGTTACTAAAACCTATTACTCGAACTGAAATCTTCATTCAAACTTTGTGCATTATTCATTGTCATTAAGCACTAACATCTCGAAAAGGTAAATGACGCATACAGTCGTCCAATTAAACACTGCACGGCTAATAGATTTGCACGAGATTCTTAATATTTTGCATCCTGTTTCGATCTTTCGTAATGGTTAATTAGTGAGTTGCAGAAATTATTTTTAATTTGTTGTAAAAATTTGGACATTATACAGGTGAATAAAAAATATAGAATATTGTTTAATGTTTTAGTAAAAGTTTTTAGAGAAATTATTTCCTATGTAATGCTAATCTCAAAAAAAATGATGCTATCAGTTACGTTACTATGGCATCCAAAACTATTATTCTATGAATATATAGATCTTAATTTTTACATACAACCCTATAAAAAATTTTAATGACATTGCGTACGAAAAATTTTTAGTAAAATTAACTTTTATAATCTCAGATCACATTAACATTTTGTACGTAATGTCATTTAAAATTTAAAAAGAGTTGTATACAAAAAATTAAGATCTATTCATAGAATCTATAAAACAATATGTTAGCATTTAAAAAAATAGAGTTTGATGTCATAGTAACGTAATAGCACCATTTTTTTTCTTAAGATTAGCATTACATAGAAAATAATTTCTCTAAAAATTTCTACTAAAACATTTTTTTAAAGTAGATAAGGATTATTTTAGAAAATATGAGCAATATTCCATATTTTTTACTCACCCTGTATATGATTTAAAAAATGAAGACAAGATTATTGCACACCCGATTATAAATGTGTCGGTTTCAGTTATTTCTAATCGTTATTATTGAAGTATATATATTATATATAAATTTAAGTATAATATAAGACAGAATAATAACATACATATATATTGAGATTTATAGGACAACCAGGTAAAGCAATAGTCCTATATGCAAAGGCAGTAATTATTACAATATACTACCAGACTACTTAAAAACATAGACGACATAAAAGCATTCAAAAATAGTCTAAAAGATTTTCTATGTAAGAATATTTTCTTTTTTTCTCATTTTTTATTAATTATAATTTGTTATTTATTGTAAAACATAATCGTTTCTTTCTATTGATTGTATTGTTTAATTTTAATTTTGTTTAATTTAATATTTTTTGACATGTTCAATATATTTTTATGAATAAATCATTATCTATCTTTTTATAACAATACAACTTCGTTATTTGCTTAATACCTGCTTAATTAAAGTGTATTTTACTTACATTTATTAATAATAAAATAACCGTTGAACTTGACTCATCACGACGAGACTTTTATTAAAACAAAAGCATTAAAGATATTTATGAAAGTAAAACAGTGAACATTAATTAGAGATGCAGGTGTTTGAAATGCACTCTCACATCGCCGTTCCCTCCACCGAGCGAACGTTCATTGCTACACCGAGATATATAAATTAATTAACAATGAGCATTTGTTTCAACTCAAACGACTGTATTTGCGAACTCGTAGCGACCGTTGCAAACTTACCGAGTGGCGGTGACAATTTCGGGGAAATGCGAATGGAGAAATGTTATATCTTCATTATCTGAGTTTGTGGTTACTGTAACAAGTAATTATAAAGTATGCATCATGTGGTTTCATATCAAAACAAATAAAATACATTATAAAATATTTACATTCAACTTTGGATTCAGTAAGTATAATGCACTTGAAAGTTTTAACATTAATTTAAATTAATAACGTTTTGAAAATTATTATACGAGATCAATAACGAGAGTGCCTTATATTTGAACGAGACGATAGCGAGAGTCTCGATTGTAAAAGATGGTATAATTATTTTAAAAAATTACTATTAGTCCAGGCTGTCTATGCTAAAAATTACCTAAAATTTGAATTTTTCGGTACAGTTTTGCTACTTACAAGATTTGTTACAAATGTGGTTTAGAATAATATCCTTAGTTTGCTCCGATTTTAGTTGCCCAGTTTTTGCTAAATAGCGGTCTAAATAAGATTATACAAAAAAAGTTTCAAATAAAAGTATTTCGCTATAAAATTTCTTATAACCAAAATCATTTATTAATCCGCTATACTGAAAAAATGGCTGAAAACACGCTATTTTTAAACTATAATAACGAATAAAGTTTAATGTTTTTTTAATTGATGCCCCTGGAAAATAAACATTTTGTAGTCCAAAATATTCACTGAAAATTTGGACCTGATAATTTCAATTGTTGTTTTATTTAACCTGTTAATAATAAACTTTGATTAATAATAAAAGTTTGTGTAGAATTTCTGACGCGGGCAACCAAAATCAGAGCAAACTTAGGATATTATTCTAAACCACATTTGTAACAAATCCTGTGAGTTTGCTACTCACAGAATTTGTACCTAGAAAATACCTGTTTTAGCCACCACAGCCTGGACTATATCTGATATTTAACTTCATAATATAATTAAAGCAAAACATATAAGATACGTTGTATTTAAAAATACATTTGTTTATTACGTATAATAAATGGGAAAATATGTTTAATTAAAAAAATTCACAAGAAACCGATATTTTTCACGGTCACGTGCACGAGATCGAGAATGAAAAAAAATGTTATAAGAACAGATAACTAAAATATATTTTGTAACTTTAATAAGACATTTTTACTTTGAACCAATTTTATTAAAATCTGCAGATATTATATTAAAATAAGCATTCACTGCACACGCTCCTACAATTCTACCCCCCTAATATCCATTCAAAACAAGAAAATTCAAAATGTGTCTGTAAGCATCGTGAGTACACTGTACTCATAATATGTGCACTAATTGAGACGCGTGATTCTCTTGTTGCACCAGGTAATTATCCGGCAGTTGTGTACACCACGTTATCATCCCGGTTTCTCGGGGGTGTATGTGTGGGAGTCGAGAGAGAGACGAGAATGAAAGGTGGCGGGTCGGGGGGGTGAGTGAGACTACGAGGCGGCAGCAGCTGCTGTGAGCTGCAAGTACTACAATTAGTACATGCGAAATGCAGATTACCAACTCGTGCGCGTTAAGTGCGGCGAGCGATCGGGCCGAGTGTGGCACACTATGTGTTACTCTTCTCCTCCCTGAAGGTATTGCTAACATAAACTTGTGTGTTTACAATCACCAAGTTGTGTCGGGATGGAGTACAACTTGTATGTTGTAAGGAAGGTGGTTTTAGAAGCTTGTTAGATTATATTATAATCTCGCAGTTGGACTGAGTAAGTGAAATAAAATGTATATTAATGGGTTCAATTTAATTAAGTAAACGATCTTATTAAATAGGATAATGGCATATTCATTTATGGTAAAATGAAGCTGTTTTATATTAAATGTAGGTATATACTCGTATGTATGTATGTATATATAAAATTACTCTCTTAAACATAATCAGTGAGAATTCTACTGATTCCTTCAGTGAACGTGAAAGTCACTGAAAATCAGTGGTATATACCAGTTCTCACTGATCTACCTGTAATTTTGGCCATATTAACAATGATCCACTGATTTTCACAATTTCACAATGCAGAAAGACCATAGTCACTGATTCAGTTTTAGAGAGTACCAAATCATTGTGTATAGCTAGTTAAAATAATGTTCTATAATACTTTTTTAATGTTAAATAAATACAACAAATATAGTATTTTATTGACATATTTTTTTGATGTATTTGATTAAAACAAATAATAACAACTGGCATTTGGTGTAAGCTATAATACTAATACCCACAAAGTCAATAAGAAACTAAATTTTTAGTTTAAAAAAAACAATCTTAAAATCGTCTTAAGTTTCGTTGAATTTGCAGACAACGCGTTTTTTTTTTAGAACAAAATAAACGTTTCCTGAATGCACAAAAATATACCTTTACATTTTACGTCCATAACAAAAGCTACAAATTATATCTTGATTCATCTATATCATAGTATGTTGAGTTGAATAATTAAACTAGTTAGATTTTACTTGAATGAATAGCCATGTGCTTTGTATCTGTGAATGCCGTTTATTAACATTCACTATCGTCATGTAGAACTATGAAGAAATATATTGATTAAATTATTAATTGTTTGTAGAGGTTGTATAACTAACATGCTTCATGTAAACTGAAATGAATAGAGTCGTTCTAAATTGAACACCTACAAATTTGTACACGGACAGCACCTAATGTTGCTGCCTAATAATTATTGTTGTAACATTGTACATTGGGTCGTGCACAACAAGTCGCCGGTATTGATCTTGTAACTCAGATTTATTGTAGAACTTCGTAACTATTAACTGTGTTAATTATAATTAGTTATTTGGTATGCATTGTTTATTTTAACAACCTATTCAAAGCTATTCAGGACTGGCATGGCATGGTAAACTTTAACAGTGAATAGAGAGAGTTATTTTAAGTAAATAAAATGAAAAGAAATTCTTCGTGAAATAACTACAGTACTCCGAAAAAGTCTGCAAATATAATTTTTTTTAAATTATAGCCTTTTATTTTGTTTATGTTTTTTCTCCAGTAACAGATAAAGTAAAACCAGTAATGAGCACGCAGTGATGAACACAAAATATATAAAAGAAAGAATCGTCAAATTTGAAACAATGTAAAGCAGTTGTATATATAATTTAATAATTAATATACATATAATAAATAAATTATACTAATAATTAGTTTAAATGTCCACTAATTTGACACCTATTGACCGATTATCATCAAATTACGCTGTAAGACAGATAAATGTATATATGTAGATTAATATTTAGAAATGGCAGTAATCAAATATCAACAAATATTTCTAATTCAGTACATTTAATTAAAAAAAATGCTATTACTGGGGCCATATCCAAGACTGGTGCCAGTACCTTATATTACTTGAACTCATAAATCATCTCTACTCATACATTAGTAATAATTACCTAGAGTACGACTTGCTTGTATCGATCTAAAGTTTGGGATAACACACGGAGAAAAGGAGGCTATGATAACGTATAGTGTTTAACGTAGGCGCCTGGCCTTCCTTTACTTAGCATATTAATTTACCTAATAGAAACCGGTGGAAACTTTAGCAATTTGGTTTTACTTGTTTCAATTGTTAGTGCACGCGCGTGCGAATGGCGGAGTTTGTACTTATGTTAATTCCGAGAATAGTTTCAATGGACCAATCTGTGAAAACATTAAATGGGTTGGTGTAGAATAAAGTGATTTGGTTTATTTGTTTTCGTAGTTTCACGGAATCCCTATACATTTTATTCGCATTATGTGTGTTGTTGCAAAAGTTGGGATAGTTTAACTCTGTGACTTTGGTATAAATTGTTTATAATTAAAATATCTCTTCTATGTATGTACATCGTACATGTCATAAAAATAAATTATGTAATATATCTATTTGTGCGTGCTGAAAATGTTGCTTATAAAAATAACAGAAACTATTCTAAAAGTACTGCTTTTTAATAACTATGCATCCCCACAAATTATAAAAAAATCACAGGCAGACAAAATAATAACATTTCATTTTGAATCTACATTTATATACCTATAGTGGCGCATTTTAACTTCACGTGGCTCTAGACAAATTTGAATTTAATGGCCAATGTTGAATTTAGACATTTATTTTATTCAGTACGATTTTTCTGGGAGAAATTAATAACTATTAGAAAGAGAAATTATTATTTTTTTACTGCATGAAAGTAAAAATGTTAAACAGAGGACGTAACAAAAAAAAAACTTTTTTTATTAAATAAAAGTATTATTATTGTACTGTGATTGAAATTGATGGAATCATCTTTTATACAAAATGGATAAAAAAATCACGAAAATTCTGAATTTTTTAGACATGTTAATATCTCATGTCATTCTAAATAACAAAAGTCTATCAATATTTGTGATTTCATAACGTCAAAACAGACAAAAAGGAAACATGAAAATGTAATATTAAATGACATTCACTCATCGTTTAAGATTTTTTAATCTATATGTCAGTGTTTACAAACTCAGTGACATGATTGAACGTAACACGATTTAATATTTAGATGGATATCTTTTTACAAAAACTGTAGTAGCAATAATAATTTATGTAGACAATTTATTTCCGGTAATATCAACAAACTATTGTAGCGAAGCAAGGAAATCGTTCATTTATTTTCAGTGAAGGTTATTTTTTATATGTAACGATCAATGTCGTTACTGTGATTAAGATAACTGCGAAGAGCAAGAGAAAGAAAAACAAGAATTCATTAATAATGACTTGACATCGATTAAATACAAGACACTGTGATCGTAACCAAGAAGTTTTAGTGACGTTCTACGAACTGGGGATGAAAAGTTACTGTACAATATTTAAACAGTAGTCAAAGGTATTTTATGTATAATATCTGTAAATTTTTATTAAAAATAACAATAAATATATAATTTCCAATGTAAAGTAAGGCTTCACGTGAGACGAAAATTGATTTTTATAACTGACAGTCTGTGAGATAGAGACGAGACCGAAAACATTATCGGTAACGTTGTATTCTCATTTTTTTATAAATAAGCATATTTTTTATATTCAACTATTTTTTTAGTTCAAACTTATTGTATAAATAAATTTAATATTATTTATATATTGTATTTATAAAGTATGTATACCATTCTCGTCTCATTAAAGTTGTTTATTATACAACATTAATATAAATACTTACATAAATTGATCCAAATATTACTTATTCTAAGTCGGTATATTTATTCCTACAGAAGGATTTTGGGTTGATATATTTATAAATGTAGTAGTAATTATGTCCTAAGCTTTTTACTTGAAATATTATTAATGTTTCTTGCAGAAAAATTATTGTACACGGAAATACTTACAAGAAGTATTTATATCAACCAAATATTTATATAAAACAACAAAAGAAAATAAAAAACTAATTATATTATAAATATTTTATATTTATAACTCACTTATCTAAGTATCCCATTTGGTTTGTTTAAGTGTTTATATTTTGTGTTTTAGTGGTAAACTTATTATGTACAAAACTTCCTTTTTAATGTTATTTATTGAGTAGTTTGTACAAATGTTCAAAAGTTCTTTCTCTTTATTTCTATTTGACAATGTAATGGTCGTTCATTTATTTTGTTTATTTTGACAATATTTTTTAAGTAAAACCATTATGAAATCTTAACATTTTTAGAAATTTTATATTTTATACCGTTGGATTTGATATGAGCTTATTTCTTGAAGTATTAGAAAATTATGGTACGAGTAGCTAAATTATTAAAAAATTTATTTATTCCTTTTAAAAAAATAGTGTCATTTATTCTCAAATTGTTTATATCAAGGAAATATTGTTACAGCAATAAAATGTTATTAAAAAACTTATATTAGGAGTATGAAACTTTTTATACATTAAAACCATTGCTATGTCACATAAATGAATACAATTTAAACTATATATTTATGATCTACTATGAAAATTTACTGTCATAAACTACTAGAATTCGTTCGTTATTACTTAATTAATGAAGCAATTTTAAATTTTATCTTTTCATTCATAATTTTGCGGAACACTGGTTGAGAATCGCTGGTTTAAAATATGATGTGTTAAACTTAAGAATATGAGCTTGTAAGTAGAAAAACTTATATATTTTCATTGTAAGTCCAGAATCCCACGTCGCACCAAATGTGTGGATCGATATAGAATTTACGAGGGGTGATTACCGGGTATGACAAATTATTAGACCTTGATTCAATCGCATGTTCTCAATGTTCTAATTTATTTTCCACCTAATGGGATCAAATCCGCACTCATGTGCATTATACTGTGGCGGAAGGTAATTGATCCAAACATATAAAAGGAATTTTCAAAGTAGAGGTGTGAAAGATTAAATGCGTGTTATTTTTTATCGGAACTACCTTCGCTTTTTCATCGGTGAATGGTATCTCTTGAATTATCTTTTTAGTTGAATTGTTTAAAGTACCTAAATATATATGACAATAATATACGAATTACGTTTTAAGTGTATATTTAAAAACTTATTTTAACTATTTCTGTACAAAAACGTAAATTTATTGACGTCAATGAAGCTGCAGTTCCTGTCGGCTGGATTACTCATTTTCCAACAGCTCATTGTCAGTGGTGTTAGTTAAAAACGTATTTTGTTAATCTATTTATACATAATTTTAATTTCTAAATAAATGCATACATTTTTTTACATTAAGAAAAATATAATTATTGCTACTACCACAATGATACATATATGTATTATTTATTACAAAAATAATAACGGTTTATTTGAACATTTACTTCACGCAATCCAGTATTGTTATTTTCATTTCAATTCTTAGATTTACTGGTATGTCAAAAAATGTTTTATCAATTATTACGAATGCTAAAATCTTTCATATAATTGATTTATTATCTTAACTAAAGAGTTTTATTTTCTTCACAATATCAATCGTAGATAAGTAATTCAAAATAACGTGTTTTCGGTGTATTTAAATATTGCTTATAAATTTATTACCCCACTATACCTGTATTAAAATTTTAATGATCAATATTTTCATAAAACCTAATTTAAGACCGCGTACGCTTCTTCTTTGTATTTCCATCTACAACTAATATAACTTTGTAGACGTGAAACATAAATTTTCACAACATTTTCTCCGATCCTTTCAATTTAGAATAAGCCTCTATATGCGTGGCTGTTTTATATGGTTCAGTCATATTTAATATAACATTTGGCAGCGCCTCTCAATCTCAAACTAAAACTTCATCACAATATCAAATGATATGATTTCAAAATTCGTGCCACGTATTTCATTGCACTACGGAGAATAACAGTAGGCTTTTAGGAGATAACTTGTTTTTCACTGAAGTGTTATTGACGAAGATTTGATACTCTTTTAAGTGTATGCAAGGAATGTATAATGGATGATACCGTTATTGCGGTTTAATATCTTTTGTAAAATTATAAATTCAGGGTACATTGTATGGATATATTTTTATGCTTATGAAAAATGGATATTTTGAACTTAAACTTGTATATATTTTATGGTTTCCATTATATTTGACTATTTTTAAAATGATATTTATATGTATGTGCGTATGTATGAGGATTTCTCGAAAAGGCTCAACAACAAATAGGTGCGTTTTTTGTCTCATTTTTCAATATGGTTTCTCATTTAGAATAAAAATGTTGAATGTAACTCCGTTTTTACGAGTCAGCCTGTATAAAAATTGGTTTGAATTTTTAAGATTAATAAAATTAAAAAAAAAATTTCATGTTATTATTAATTATTAATATTTTATATC
Organism: Sialis fuliginosa; assembly: GCA_961205875.1. Taxonomy (NCBI): domain Eukaryota; kingdom Metazoa; phylum Arthropoda; class Insecta; order Megaloptera; family Sialidae; genus Sialis; species Sialis fuliginosa. The sequence goes on along the minus strand of OY540813.1, from coordinate 8,737,678 downwards.
GGATTTATACTATGAGATTCAATTAAAATCCTATTTTACTGTCATATTTTGTAAAAAGTATTCCAATACTTTTGTACAAATTAAAAAACATATTTATATAAATGTAGGTTAGTGCTGTTTCACCTTTACGTAATAAAGCAAGTATTCTCTGAAGCGGCCAGCGGTTTTGCATTCGTGAGCATACGATTGATATCGTTTAATGACGGTGGCAAAAGTGATGGATGTCTTTGGTTCTCTGCATACACCATTAAACCCAGATGCCCCTTGAGATAAAACTTCAATAAGAACGAAGTGGTTGCGAACCATCTTCTCTATCTCTTTGGTCATTCAACCCAATAGCAGAGAGATAGAAAAAATACACACACTATTACCCTGTATCAAGATCAAATATAGTATATATTTGCTTTTGCATAACGTAATTTATATGAAATGTTTTGAAGGTTTATAAATGTTTAAATTTAGATAAAATATAGTGCAGTTCGTTTATGTATACCATACAATATACATATCGAAAGTTTTATTTAAAAAATAACTATTTGCAACCGTAAATAGTCGTATTAAGAAGTTTGTTACTCTGTGTTATATACAGGATATTTGATTCGGCGATACGAATATTTTGAAGGAAGGTAGAATAAGTCATTTGAAGTGATTTAAGTAAATATACCTATATATATATACAAAGTACAACAGTTTTTTTTATATTGACCATTTTAGTAAACTTTAAAATAAAAACAGATTTATATATGTTAATGGAAAAAATTTAAAAGTTAAACAGCCCATATTTTTCAAACATGATTTTTATATTACTTAAATATCTCTGCTACACTATCAGATCAAAATAAAATGTATGAATAACAAAAACAAAAAATGGCTGCAGTTTAACATTTAAAAACTTATAAAACTTTGATATAATTAATTTATTAAATCTAGCACACTTACAGATGTTCAAATGGTTTTAAAAACTGCTCTATTTTATACCCTTTCGAAAAACTTATCATATTACCTACATGAACTGGCTATTTTTGTTAAAAAACTTACATTTGTTGAATAAGTAATGTTTTACATTTTTCCAGTAAGTCGATCCTTCTTAATAAGTCATTAAAAACGTGATACGATACTTTTCAAACATTTTTGTTACACTAATTGGACAGTGTAACACCTATTATTATTTTATTATTTATTATTATTTTATTTAAAAATTTTAATCGTATTTAATAAGGTCGATTAATACCCGAATTATATTTATAGAGGTCCATGTAGACCTTCAACATATGTATATAAATTCATTCATTTATAGAGCAAATAAAACGTTTTTCAGCGTTTTTCAGTAAGCGAAACACGTATTCAATTTCGGTAAACAATTAAACTGAAACCAATACTATAAATTCAGTATGGTAATATATGAACAGTAGCACAAAGTAGCCAATTATTTAAATTAAGATAAATAATTGCATTATCATGATTGCGTTATTTATGAGAATGTTTCACGGTAATTGGAATAATAACATGCGTTTGGCTTTTCTGCAGCGAGCGCTTCTTCTTCTTGTTCTTCTTCTTCTTCATTCTTTCACATGCGTTTATCCTTATTCACTGAACAGGAACGTATTTCGTTTTGCTTAAAATCAATATTGAGATAGTGTGTACGAACGCCGGAATTCTTTACGGTAAATTTTGGAAAATACGTTTGTTGTCATGTTTAATTTATTTGATGTAAAATGTATATGCTTTATTATTTAACTTTATTAGATAGTATTTTATGAAAAATTCAAAATTATTCTTTTAATTCAAAATGATTGACAATACGTTACACTCAAATACGTATATGTTATATAGAAAATATCTAAAAGTATTATACTATTTAATTACATTTATTAATCATTTAAACATTTTAATTTATTTATTTTTATTTTTACAGGTAAGCTCAACTGAAGTAATATGAAAATAAATTGTAAGTAAATTTATGCTATTTTAAGAACTGATAATATAAACAGTTTAAAAAATTATACAGTGAAAACTGAGTATATGATAATCAAACAAAAAGAATGGAAAGAGTAATATTATGTTAGGCTTGATTTTACTCATTCCAACCTTTATAAACATCGAGAGTGTATGCAGTGGCGTCGCTAAGAAAGGGGTAGTCCGCCTCGGGTGTCATTCCATTGAGGGTGACATCCGTGTAATATGATAAAAAATAAAGCCTATTTACCTTATTTTTTGGTTACTTTAACCTTCCAGGGAGTAAAATGTGTAAACAAATTTTTTTTTTGGTCATTGAAAGTCTATAAGGGGTGTGATTACTATCCATTTTACTACATTTTACGCCTAATGTGTAAAAAAATAAAACCTATTGACTTTTTTAGCGAGAGGGGGGGAGGTGACACTCGATTTCCGCCCCAGGTGTCACCCTCCCTAGCGACGTCACTGAGTGTATTTATTAGGTTAAAAGTTTTTTTTTCATAAAACTAATTTTCACATATAAATAATCAGTTTTTTGAGAAATTATAAAGATAGAAGATAAAATCATTAATAAATAAAAATAGAATGTTTTATTTATTAAAATTTAGAATTTTTATTAGCAAAAAAAAAAACAAAAAAGCAATTCTATTATGAGTTGAAATAATTACTAAAGTATTTATTAATCTAAAGTTTCGGTTATACTCCATGCAAAATTACTATATAAATAAAGATGTGAATACATTAACATGGTTAAATTCTAAAAAATGAAACGCTTGTAAAAACGAAATGCATACCGCATCATTATTCAAAATTGTTGTTTAGAATACGTGGAATACTATCCTGTACGCTCCCACACCCTTAGCCGATAAACTTTCTGATCTGTCGAAGGCCACAAGGGGGTGGGAACGTTGGGCGGAATTAGACAGTTTACGATTGTTGATTTCAGTGATTTTCCGACCTTTCCGGGTTGCGTGAAGGAATGAATAAAATCATGAAAATGAAATATTTATTAGCGTTCCGACTACACTCATATCCTGTATGTGTATGTATGTATGTATGTATATGTGTGTCTGTTTCCTATGTTGAATTCTTTTGTTGAGTTATTTCAGGTTCCTCTCATTTTTCATAAAGCGACTGAGGACTGTTAAATAATTATTTTGTATTTATTTTTCCATGCTTGTTTAAAAAATACTCTTGATTTATTTATGGACTGTACATACGACTATATAGTACTACATATGTATATCATGATTCTTTTTATTAAATTGTTAACGGTATTATATTATAAAAAAAATGTTTCTTTTGCTGTTATAAATATTATTGTTTTATAATTATTTATAATTGTTACTTTTTAAAACTTGCGTAATGTTTTGTATTACTTTCAAAAATTTGAAAATTTTCACAGGCGAATAAAAACTTTCAATGAAATTGAAAAGTTATGAAACTTTTTTTTCACCTTAACATCACTAACAGTAGGTATTCTAATTATATTCTCGTGTATTAAAAATTGTTTATTTTATATAATTTTTTTAAAGTTATTTGGACTGCATTTGAAGTACATAACATCAGGTCGAAAATGTGTATGAATCCATGTTATTTATCTTGACTGACATATCTAATTTATAATTAAATCAAAAGCTAAAACTTCTAAACATACACAGACACCACTCTGTACTTTGTCGTTTTGATAACAACTGTACCGTTGGTCTATTTATTTATAAAACATAATTAATTAAACACTACAAAAGTTTTAAACTATGTATCAATAGCATACTAGCTGCTCCAACAAACCAGTAGTTTTAATTAATTTAATGTTTAACTGACATTTCGTCTGGGAGGATATCAAATGTTTAAATTAAACTATTTAGAAAACTAACTGGTTTATAATATAACTAGTTTGTGAAACAAATTGTAATATATCGGGTGGTCTATTTAACGTGACCACCACTTTTTATTGCATGGTTTGGAGGGAGGCATCGATGTAGTGTAGTGAATTTTTTAAAGTGGTAGTTTCAAGGTCATTTAAAAGTCAACGCCATTTTTTATATTTTGAATGCAGATTCTTATACTACATACAAAAATGAGTATGTTTTATCTGAAATTTTTTTTTCTAAAAATGCAACTTGGCACAGTAAAAATATTTCAGATGAAACACCACCATAAAAAAAATTCACCCGGTATACGTGATGTAATTGCTACTGTTTATTCATTTATACAAATGTATATGCTTGTAGATATCTATTTGAAACTTTTTAATCATTTTAAAATTATTACTGTAAATACGATAAATTTATTTATGTATATAAAACTAATTGAAGTAGAATAATCAACACACATGGAAACTGTAGATCTCTAAGGGTAAAATAAATAGACACTGTGATAATATTTGAACTAGAAAGTAAATGAAAGATAGTGTAAATCAATGCAATTAGACGAAGAACGAATGAAAACTGATAAAATCGCGTGAATGGGCACAGAGTCCGGTCAACCCATTGGGATTTCTACAACGCCAATGTAAACTTAAATACCTAAAGCATGTTTTCAGATCTTTAGTACATATGTGTGTGTGTGTGTGTGTCTACGTTTGTTTGAAAGGATATTTATCCCTTAGTCCAAATGAACTTTGTCTGTGTGACTTGTGTTGATTTGTTTTCGAGTGTCTGAAGTTTAGTTTGGTTTATGTTTGTATGTTACATAGGTACATATACATTACTTGCACACATTTAGTAGATTATTTTGTAATATTCATATATTTTAATAGTATAATTGTTTGTCTATTTACTTAATTTTAGTTTTTTTTTAAATTACGATAAGAACTGATTGATGAATTAATTTGAAGAAAGAGATAATGTCCGATATTTCAATTATTTATACTAATAAATTGGGAAACAAAATTTTGGTATTGTACTATTGATAATTCATAATTTATATATATTCTCGACTGTTTATTAAATGAAGTTACATAACGGTTGGTTAGTATTAAACTAGACATACTTTGTGGACACCCGAATACAATACAATATTTATATTTTTCATTTTATTAAGTTAGTAGGTAACTACATTACAAAGAGTTACATTTTGCTTTAAGTATGTTAACGAACCTTGCCATAATAATTTCATTTGACATTCCCGAGAAGTCAGTCTCTTTGAGTTCCACATGACTCCTATATGAATAATAATTATTAATTTACCGCCACTTCCTTCTGGAGTAAACCCACTAGACAATAACAACAATACACCAAACAAAAAATTAACAGCTATTAGTGTAAACTTTCTCGTACATCGTGCGAACAATAGATATATACACACGCGCGTTTATAAACGTCACGATTTTCCCATCAATCTAATTGACGGAAATGCACCGACTCAATGCATCGAACTAATCAATCTCGTGAGCCATAGAGACACAGTGTGCTGATTGCCGCGTGGTTCTAATGACACCGCTCGAATCACCTGGTTCAAGTGGGCACTGCAGGACCTATAGTACATATGTATGTAAGTTTACTATGAATATCGCACACGTTTGATTAGTGTCGTTGATTCGGATATACATGTATAGTATGTACGTATGCATACATACGTATGTAATATGCAGCAAGGTGATGTTGTTAGTTGGCTGGGAGTAGTGGACTATTTAGTGCGACCACTAATGCATGCTGCAGTGAAATGTAATGTGAGTGGTTGAAATTATTAAATGAGTAAAGTTGTTGTTTTAAATAGTTTACGTTTAATACATTAAGCTTAATGTTGATTCACATCTATTTATATGTATGGCTGATTTGAAAATGTGATAAATAGCCATAAAAGAAACCCAGTTACTAAAACCATTAAAAAAAAATTTTATAATCTGTAAAAATGATTTTATTTATTTACAAAGAAATTAAATAGGTAGGTATATGTAGGTACTTGAGTAGGTACCATTCTATATTTGTCATATTGTACCAGTTACCAAACAATCAATCAAACCGATAGTTACCTATCACTAATGTTATGTATAAAGAACTATAATAAATATTTAAACAAAATTAAGTAAATGTACATCCTGTTTATAGAACAAGGGTCATACACTCATATATATACGTATACAGACATGCACGGTTGTAGTTGGAGCATTGTGGCGGCGCTGCTGTAGTAGCAGTGGCCAATCAAGTGAAACCACAACTGCATGTAATTATATGCGAGTTAATCTGTGAGTTATACACGCCGAACTGCTTGGCATTAGATGATGGATCGCACATCATGTGTGTGTGTGTGTATGTGGGTGGGGGTGGGGGTGTGGAGGTCGATGTGGAGGATCATTGTACGTAAACCCCTTAATCCTCGTTTGACAGCAACACTTTGCGTACACGATCCCTTATAGATATAGATTTGTATGGGCGTACTGGGTTGACACGGACCCCGTCGATGAATAAACGAATGAGCTACGACCGTCTCTCGCGTTAGCAGATCGCTCGACTGTATGATGCGATGTGTCTGACGAATGTGCAGTATTGAAAATGTTGTCTGCTTGCATCAGCGGTTTTGTATAATATATGGTTAACCTTTATAAATGGGTCTTAGTAAATTAGCTAAATATGAATATGTTTCCGAAATGCAATTGTTTTTACATATTTTTATGAATCGGTCAGAAACAAATAAAAGCATTATTAATTAATACTAATGAATTCAAAATATCAAAGATATATGATCAAATTTCTTTGATCAAAGAAATATGACAGTGTAATAAGCTTAGATTAGGAAAGACTATGGATACATAACAACCAATGCTAGTCCGTATATGAAACTGTTACCAAAATTTTACGGTGGCCATCTTTTCTTAACTGTCACAATCGTCATTTCCATGCATATTATCCCAGAGGCGTTAGTTGAAAATTTAAAATGTGTAAATATGTTTTACATTACAATTGAATTTAGTATGTATAAGAGATCATAGGTCCAAATAGACATTTCACTGTTAATCAATTATCACTGAAATACTTTTAAAGACAATATAAAACATGTATTATTAATAAATTTTATAATTTAAAACAATTGATATTTATTTTAAAATCAGAATGATACGTGATATATTTCTTTGATAGTGTATTAGCAGCTTTACAACAAAATCCTTGGTTTGTCCTCATTAGAAAATCTCTAATATTTATATCATTATTATTCTTGATTAATTATTTTGACAGTATTTAAAAGGAAAGTTCTTAGTTTTGTATATCATCCCTATTTCCCACAAGACTAACAAAACTCAATTATCGTAAATGCATTTTTAACATCACTGGCATATTAATTCCCAAGTTATTTAATCAATGCATCACGCCGATAAAGTAGATAACGCGAATATCTCTTTTTAATTGCGTGTGTAATGCACGTGGCATTTACATATCAGTGGATTAGAAAAGAAAAACGATCCTCGCTATTCAATTCTGGTTCAATACATCTATAGACGCACACTCGCACGGTATTTGGATGTGTTGTTTGCAATCACGTAGCGGCTTTTCTTCTCCGTTAATCAATCAAACATTATTGTGTGTATGTGTAATTTTATTCAAATTCATCGTATTGTAAAAACGTTCGATTATAATTTAAAGTGTATTGTTTTATAAATGTACTCGATAATTGTATGTGCATTCATGTTAACATAATGGATTTTTTTTATTTTTAGTATATGAATCCCTTAAGTTTGTTAATTTGATAAGAATATAATCAATCAAATAGATATCAAACAATAAAAAGCTCTACTTGGTTATTAAATGTTTGTTTTAGCTAAAGTAAATCTTTAAATAAGATAAATGTAATATTATAGAAAAACATATCGAAATTGAACAGAGTGGTAGTGTAGTTACATTTTATTGTGCAACGAACCATACGTAACATATTTGAGTTGTGTTCTTATGGTTTTCAGTTGCAACTGCTGTGTGTTTGAACAAGTTACTAGAACATACATTCAGCTCGTATGAGTCACCGCAATAAATTGAGAAATCATCGAACGTATGACCGTTCATCCACTTTCTACCCCTCTGCAATCCCTTCACACCCCCTCCTTTCTTTATCTCATTCTACAAAATACATCTAGATATAATACAGGCTTGCAAGTATAATTCAAGTGTAGCTAAATGAGTAAATTGAAACAATTAATGATCATGAATATATCTACTATATATTATGTATTTATAAATACACTGCTTAACTTTATTAAGAGATCAGATAAAAATATCAAAATTTTGGAAAAAAGCAGTACTTCTGTTTTAAAGAGTACAAAGACAGTAAACCACATTTTACTGCTTTTAAATTTCTAGAAATAAAAGACAGTAAGTCACTCAATTTAAGTATTTTAATGAATTGTAAACTAAAATTACACTCAAATGACTTATAATGAAGTCATGCAACTTATCATTGGTCGCTAAATAAATTTTATGAAAAAAAAAATCATTAATTCAGTTTTAAAAAATCAAAAACTTCAGCATGGCAGTATAGTCGATTGATTAAAAAAAACACATCCTGTAGAATAGAAAACATTGTACCTATCTATTAATTTAACAATCTGCAAGATTAAAAAAAAATAATATCGTAAATAATGTATCTCTATATGTAAAAATGAATGTTCGTTTGTATAAAGCTTGTAGACTCGGGAATTACTGAACCAATTTTAATGAGGTTTTCACCAATAGTTAGTTAATCTTTCTGTAAATGTTCGTGGCTATTAATATTTTATGAAAATCTAAGATTTAGCATCAAAAGACTAAAAAAATCTTTATCAAGTCGTATTTTGTTTCCATGATGTCACAATTCAATAATTTACGGTTTCAGTATTTTATTTATTTAGGTCACTATGATCATGTCTCTTTCAAATATTTTGTCGAATAAATAGATGATTTTTGACACAAGCTAACAATTCAATATTTTCCAAGAAATGTAAAATATCGAAAATAATTATTATGATTGTTTTATTTATTTCTTTTTGATTTTCATACAAATTCTAATTGTAAGACAAGACCTGATGTTTCCTGGAAGTTTGAAAATATAATTTACACTACTGAATGGATTTTATTCCGGTTTTCACTAATGGGTAGGTAATGTTTAGGTGTATAATTTTTTGTATATTTTGTGTAAATTTCATGAAGTTGGAAAAAAAACAATTCACGTTGGGTGGGCATGTCGGGTGGCATAATTACTTTATGTTTAATTGAATCAATATCCCCGGATAACACCGAGTCAAATGCGCCAGTTATTTTATAAAATAAAGACATCAATACCATCGATTCGTATAGATTCGCTTGAAGTCATGGAATCATAATTTCAATAAAACCTAAATCAGACACGTTTTGTTCGTGGTACACAGAGGAATGATACACCAATTACACACTCTGCTATGATTAATGTTTGTACCGCAGCGGTTATAAGACGCGAGTGTGTGTGTGTGTGTGAGCGCGCGTGGGTGGGTGTGCGAGCACATTCATCACCCGTTTATTCGCTCATAAGTGCAGAACGATATGTTACGGAACACATATCGTGGTTACTTTAAGGCGTCATGCTCACTAGTTAGAATGTGATTTATGGTTCTATTAGATAATGTTGGTATATGAGTGTACACGTACTGTGTGTGTGGGTCTTCGTGTACTGGACTAGTCGAATCTTAAAATTATGTTGTCTATTGTTTCTTTTAAATGACAAACGTAATTATTTTTACACATTGCCAGGAAATTGAAAACCTTTTTATAGTTAAATATTTTGGATCTAATAAAGACACTGGATACGAAACATCATTTAATAAGGCACTCTTTTTACTTCCTTATACCCAAGTTTATGAAATATGTGTATATTTTTTTCTTCAAAATTCGGATTTTGATAAAACCATCCATTTTGACTTTCCCTGAATGCATTCTGACTATTTTCGCCATGATCTGTGCGTCGGTCTGTCTGTAAACGCTATAAATCAAATACTACTAATCGGAGAAGGGTGATATTTTATTAAATTAATGTTATAAGTATAATTTTAAAAATACCGCTTTAAAATTTTTAACAACCAATTTTATCCTTAAACTGACAGTTCTAGTGTTTGACCCTAGAAACTTACGCAACCTTCTTCGGAAGGGGGATAAGTGCAGTTAGTGTGGCGACAGACTTTGTTGCTTATTATTTTCAGGTTCTCAGGGCTACGAGATACCAGTTTGGTCTGATTTAGAACAATTTTGATAAATAAGTTTTCCATTTAGTAATAATAAATAAATATTATTATTTAGTTAATAAATTGTGATATTTATAAACTAATATACGAAAAAACGAAATATGTTTGAAAAAACGCGAATTTTTTTTTTCTTTGGACAGTATACTTTTCTTGGTTATCTCAATTTACCACGTATCTTATTTTATGTATTCTTTTTTTGCTTGTAACATTGACGGTTTTCATTATATCTGTATCACGCCAACTAAATATTAACAAAAACGACGAAAGAACAACAAAACCATTTACTACCAAACAATTTCACAGTATGGTAACTTCGTGCAAAAACAACAGCGCCGGATTATTGTGTGGATTCTTTTAAATTATAATAAAGTATGTAGAGAGGCGTTAGTTTGGAACAGTGACCACAACACGTCTTTTCAATCAGCGGTATGTGGAGAATGGACGGTGTGGCTAAAGGATCAGCAGTTTGGTGGGGAGGGGGAGGAGGACAGCAGGAGTGAAATTGTCCTGCATAATGTACGATATCCGTTCCCGAGTCCAGTTTGCCGTCTAACCATTACAACGTTCCTAGTTATCTGATCTGCCCTGCATTGGAGTCTGTCTGTGTGTGTGTGTGTGTTTGTGCTTTAATCATTGATTAGGTATTTGTCTGGGCCGTAGGTTTAGAGGTATGTTGAATTATATGTTTAGGTTAATACTGATATTCATATTGATCTGTCCAGTTACACAAAGTAATTTGATGAGTTAATTATTTTAAAAGTAGTTCTTGTGTGAAATTTGTGATATCAAAAAACAGTTGAACTAAATACTTTATTTTTCCTTTTCAAAATATAAATGCATTTCTATATTTTTAAGATGTCCTAAGAAAGCACTAGAAAAACTCGTTTTTCAATTTTAATGAAGCATATAATATACATATTATTATGTACTTGTATTGATATTAAATATTTTATTTTAATTTTATTAATATATTTGTATTTTTTTAAATATGAATAAATTTATAACAAGGCACAAATTTTTGGCTGCCTATCGAAAGCGTAGATAAATTCATATTTTGATTTATTGTAAGAAATACATAAACTATAGTAATATAAAAATGTATAAAAGCAGAAATAGCTCATAATCTTTGGAAGGAAAAAATAAAACGTGGAAATTGTATGGAAATAGAAAATGCGTTCAATATAACATTTGTTTGTGTATTTTAGAACCGACACACGCGGTGACACAGTGGACTGGTCATCCGGTCATCATTGATATAAAATATGATCACAAAGTCGCCATACATTTATAATATTGTCTTTTTTAAGTACTAATAATATAATTGTCAGTGTAACTACAACTATTTTTCAACATGTACCTACCTATTTGTCGATCAGTTCAACCCGATTAAGCAAAAAATATAGCTAAATATAAACAATGCTAATTTGTAAAAAAATCGATTATTTGATAGATGCTAACTAACAAATACTTATTCGGCAACCCATAAAATCTTTAATAAGGTATTAGATACTAACTAATCAACTTATTTGTTGATTTATCAATTTTAATTTGTTCATAATAGGGGAAGGAGGTCTCGACGGTCTTAGAGCATTTGATAGTCTTAAAGTTAATGATGTAAGCTATATTTTTTTAAATGTTTGAGTCTGTAGGAACGCACCAAGCTGAGATATGAATTATTTAACTTATTTGTTAATTTATCAATTTTAATTGACATTTTCGGTGATTTTTTAACATTTTTTTAGGGGGAGAGAGGGCGGAAAAATAAATCTCGCCCAGAGCGCCAGATTTGCTAAGGCCGGCACTGGTTATCGTAATAGAACTTAATGGTTATACAAAAGCTTTTTCAAAGGTTACATTAGAATTGGCAAATAATACATATAAACAGCATCAAAAAATCCAGTTTTTATTATTTTGTAAAAAGTGCCTACAAAAAGCTCAATCGAATATAACTAAATAAAAATGTAATAGAAATTTATTATAAAACAATGTAATACTCTTCAATTTCCAAACATCCTCTATACGATTTCGTGCTTATGACTTTCCCCCATTTCTCCTCCCGATGTTATTACGTTTTTAGTGCAGTTACAGATGCGATACTCAGCAACGCCTCGACCATGTTTCGGACACAAAACTTATACTTTACGAGTAAAAAAAGATTTTATGGGTCTTTTACAGCCGGACCCACTTTTGTGTAAACTGTAAAACCTAACCGATGTACCATATCAATCAATAAGTTTAAAAATGTATTGGATTTATATGTGTGTTTTGCAACTGATTATAATGGATTTCAAACATTGTTTTTAATTTTAAATCAATTTTATATTGCAAAATGTATTTAAAAAAGGTTCCATTTTTATCTTGGATGAAATATATCAATGTGTAGATTGTACGTGTATTTATGTATTTTGTATTATCAAACAATTTAATGCTTCTTTAGCGGTAAATGCTCCTTTAAAGTAAATTTGGTGTATTACAAACATGATTGAAATCAATATTAAGGCTCTCAATGAAAAATGTAGGGAATTTTATAGCAGACAATTTTTTTTGTATAATACTTATTTTGACCGTTATTTAGCAAAAATCAGAAAATCTGAAGAATTTACCCATGACGCGAACAACTAAAATCGAAACAACTGTACCTAAAAAAACTGCCTCTACAGCCTGGACTATTCAGGTAATGCCTTGAAAAAATCAAAAATTCAAATTTGTATTATTCGCTATTTTTTTTTTAAAGTAGGTTCTGTCTGCTTTCAGTTTCATGAGGCATATTTTGTATATAAATCAATGTTCTAATACTTTTTGTTTTCGTGTTACAAGCCCTATTCATATGGGCAACAAAGTTGGCTATGGCATATTTGAATTTGTTAGCAATAGTAATTGCAATACAATAATATTTATCTAAATAAAATGGAATTGATCAAAGCTTATTAGAAGTTTAATTAATAGTAAACAATAGTAAACAAATAAAAAGTAATAAAAAACTAATTCGAAAACATATCAATAGACAACCAAATACAAGTCAAGATATATAATAAAAGAAATCTCGCGCGAAGTTTACAACAAATTGCTTTTTTCCGTGCAAGTTATGCACATGGGCGTGACATACACTTTTCCAACATAATAAATATTTTTATATTTAGTCACATACAGTACGGGGTAATGATTTATGCAGTTGCATGTTGCTGTGCGACGTTTGTGCAAGTATTAAATGAAAATACAAACTGTGAATATAAACATTATCTAGCGATTATACCTACGCATAACATATTATTGTGTATGAAAGGCCATTTGAATAGATAACATACAGGAAAGAAATATTAATAGTTTATGTTTGTTTTAGATATTTGATACAGATATTTATACTGCATTTTTTTTTAATTTATGGTTATGAAAAAAATTTCAGTTTTTTTTGCAAGCAATGGCAAATTTCAAATATATGTATATAATTACTGTTAATAATCGTATATAGATTATAAAAAAAACCTTTAATTAAAATCTTTATGGGAAACGGGAATCTAAAAATTAAAATTTCTAAATATTAAGTTTTAATTTTTATTTTATTATTAATTTATGTACCTGGATTTTACTGGAGTTAAAGCATTGAATATTACCCTCTTTTTTAGCAATATTTTGATCCCTTAACAATAATTTGAGGCATGTGCGTTAAGTAAAACTTTGTAGTCTTTCTTTTATATTGATATATCTCGTACATAAAATAATTTAAACTTTATGGAATTAGGTAAGATAATATGAATACAGAAATTGCTAAAAAAAAAAAAAAATACCATCGATATTTTAATAAAAATACAAACGTTCCGAACAATCCATTAAGCACTACCTATAAAACACACACACAGATTTGAGCGAATACAAATAAATTAAGGGCGTACAACAACAATAATCGCGGGTTGCACTCACATACAGTGGTAGGTAGTAGTCATTCACCCCCGCGCTCGCGTCGCGTGATTTGTGCGAACATTTCAATTAAATTAATTCGGTTTTGTGTTCTTGTTGTATCGGCAGCGGGTGTGCGAGCTAACGGTGTGTATGTATGTGTGTGTGTGTGTGTGTGTGGCGCATTGAACACGGCTGTCGGCGGTGCAATAATTATTGAAAAATCGTTTCTCATTCTGATTGATGAGATCCGCGGTGGTTTTATGAGTTTCCATTATGCAGATTTATCTGTCCGTCGAACCGTTCGCCACTCCAGATTTTGCTTTAAGTGCATTTTTATCATTCTCGTTTTACGTTCAGACATTTCCCCATTGAGCTTAATTAATTTATACGGTCATTGATTTCAAGTCATAATTCTTTTTATTTTAATGCGCACTTTCATAAAACGATGGTTTTCATTATGGTTATTATTCGTTCTTGTGCTTCTTATTCTCTCTTAAAGATTTTCAAAGGAGACTATTTATGTGTTCGTATTTTAATTTTTCAAATGGTTTTGATGTCTGATAATTCCCTGAGCAGTAATTCTTAATCGGAGGGTTGCAGGTCTCACTGAAGCGTGTATAATGTTTTCTATCGTTAGATAAAAAATATTCTTTTTTCATTTTATAAAAACTGTTTCTTTTTTTATAGATAGTATTTTCTGTTAAATCACATTTAACTGATTTGTGGCAATTTAATATTTTTAATTAAATAAAATACTATTTAAGTCATGAATTAGAATGACCTATAAGAAATTATGTACGGACTATTTTTTTAGAAATCCGGGTTACACTCAAAATTTATTTATCGTTCAAAAAAATGCGTACGAAATATTTCTGAAAAGAGTTCTTATGAACCGTGTCAACCTCTATTAAAACAATTAAGGGACCATTGCACTGTAAACTTTTTTTTGCATTACCAAAAAACATGGACTTTGTCAAGTTTTATTCAATAAAAAAAATCATGAAAGTCATCAATTTTCATGCCCATCACAGTGAAATAGTCCCTTAAAAATACGGGCCGTTAAAAAATATATTGAAATGCGAAAAAATAAACTAATTTGTTGCTGCCTTTTTGTCTACTGAATTTAATGGGCCTCGAAATATCTTAAGTTTTTTATTTTTTTATATATATTTTATTTTATTTTCTTCCTTTGGTACATTCAATACTCTATGTAATAAGTCAACGAATACATAATTATTATAATTATGTATGTATATTATGCAATAAAAAAAGCATACATAATAAATAAGTAAATAAACAATGTAAATATAATATAGGTACTTTATCTTAACAATGAAAATATATTATTTTATTTGAAAACACATATGAAATTGTATCGTGAAAATGTATTCCCGAAAATAATTTGCGGAATTAAAGTTTAAAAGAAGACGTTCGTATTTTACATACAGAACGCATTTGCGTGCTCGGAATTGATGTTCGAACTAAAAGCGATTCTTCGCCTATTGAAACGGAATACGGAAGTGTGTTTTTCAACTTTTAATAACCATTAAGGATACTCTAAAATGTCTGT
Organism: Sialis fuliginosa; assembly: GCA_961205875.1. Lineage (NCBI taxonomy): Eukaryota > Metazoa > Arthropoda > Insecta > Megaloptera > Sialidae > Sialis > Sialis fuliginosa. The sequence continues at coordinate 8,722,076 of OY540813.1, read as the reverse complement.
ATCAAACATACATACATCCGAGAATTCCGGTTCAATTTTCAGCGAAATGTTTGTATACGTTTTTTAGTGTTTTTGTAAAGTACACAGATAACTCCTTTATAAAGGACCTCAGTTATTAAATTTTTAAAACCCAACAGAAAACTTTTAAAGGAAAAGTTAAAGTATTACTGTACGTGTATGAAAACATAATTATGTATAATTGCAAAAAGTGGAAATAAAAAATAAAAAGTTCTAATTATGTCTTTAGTAACACATTTTATTAAAACAACTGAAATTATATCTACATGGTCGATTTTACAAATACTGGAACAGTTTAGGACTTCACTCATGGATATTTTTTATACTCAGCCAGTTTGTAGTTAATAGTGTGGAAATAAGTATTAAAAAATTTATTCAGTTTAAGTAGTCGAAAATTCATAATTTTAAAAATAAAATATGTTAATTTCATATTAGGATCACTGAATACTTTTTTTACGTTTTAAAGATAGTACAACCAGAATCTGCTCTTGTCTCGGACATGATTTTTCAACGGTAGTGCAATACTAAAATTGAAAATTATACAAAGGTACTTTTGTGTAAATGCAAAACAATTGCAAAAAAATTGTTTTACTAATATACTATAACTTTTTTGGATATAGCTTTGAATAAAGTTTTAACATAGAGACTATAAATCATCGAAACCATACGTTAAATAAATATTTGAAAGTACGACAAAATAGATATGGATATAAATAAAATTTCCATATAAAAAGTGTCGATTTGTCAGCTGACATTTAATTGGAATTAAAACAAATCTATAGCATAAAGGTAGGGCAAAGTGCAGGATGAGTATAACACGAGTACCTTGAGTGATTTACGACGGTCATATAGGACGTCGCGACGGTTGCTGACATGTCTGCAGCTCTGATCCTTTGGGGCCAATTAGTCCCCTGGTTTGACGTCCGTTCGAGCGATCTCGCTGCCGTCTGCTTTCGCAGATGTTCTTTTACCTAAAAAAATGTAATTGCTTTTTTGTTGATTAGATATTAATGTGTGTAATGGATTTTATGATTATGATATATTTTTTATTATAACATACATATTATTTTTTTGAGTTTTGATAAAAAAGTAACTGGCTTACGTACCTCAAAATATCTAGAAACATAATATGTGTTTAGTATTTACCACAGACAAATATTCAATATTTTATTGGTAACTAGATGTTACTTACAATTAGATAGCTTAGATTATCAAATTTTCAATTTGATTGGACTGTATTAAAAAAATGTTTATAGAGTAATTATATTTGACCACTGAATGATAAGTAATTAATCTAAACATTTATAGAAATAACGAATAATGATCATATAAAAATAGTTAAATAAAGTTTTATTAACATTTGGTCCACCGTAATTAGACTTAAAAACAGTGAAATGAGTAAATTGAATCGATAGGAACCGATTTTAATGAACATTTTTGCAATCGGATTGTTTCGATAAATAGGTCAAAATTTATATGTAAAAAAGTTTACGTTAAGCTCTAAACAACTTTTTAGGGTTGTTCCATAAGAAAGCCACCAATGCATGAAGTGACCTCTCAGATTTCATATGTGATGTAGATCATCAGTAAAATTTTTGCGTTCGTCCATTATGTGTGACTACAATCAACCTTTTTATAAGCCTTAAAATACTATTACAGAAGATTTTTACGGGGCTTAGGGGGTAGCATTAATATTTAATGTAAATAATTTGGTCCTTGTATGATACCATCAATTATACCACTACATTGCAGCTGTAACGCAGACTACGAGAAGTCGTATAAACATCGTGCGGCGACTTCTGTCATTCACAGCGGGCGAACGACGCTTCCGATTGTAAAATTTTGCTGATTATATTTATTTTCTGATGATCTACATCATATATGGAAATTTAAACACAATCTGAGAAGTCACTGCATACCTCATTGGTGGCTTTCTTTTATAACGGCCAAAAAATTATTTAGAGGTGAGTGTAAAATTTTATTCTAAAAACTTTGATCTATTCATCGAAACAATCCGAATACAAAAGATTTTATTAAAATCGGTTCATAGAGACTTAATTAAGAAGTGTAAAGCTAATTGTAGTAGTTTAATTTTTTATTTTTAATAAAATAATAAGTATATAAATGCAATTATAATTGAAATCAACTTCTATCGTAAATGTTCTCTAGTTTTAATAATCCATATACTTACGTAAATACATTAAAATAATATCTTGCGTTCGTAAATCTTCATTTTAATATGTACACTGGTATAATAACGTGGCATGAATACAAGCTTAAGTACGCGCCACATAATTACGCCTTATATTCAGTGATCTCATTGTAAAGTTTCTATTGAATATGCTTTACGAATCAGTACTTTATTACATAGCGAATAACTTGAAATTATTCACATAACAGTTTAATATTGAATAGAAGTCATTTCTCGCTATAGTGTGTGCATATTAGTTATAAGTTACTGACAACTAAACTTGAGAATAAACTTTTAAACATTGCGTGTTTTGTATAATAAGTGAGGTGCGATTTGTAAGTTTCAAAGCATTAATTTGAGAGTGAGAGGAACAATTGTAATAAAAAAATAAATATCGGTATAATAGAGAACCATACATGACATCCATGTTCTTTAATATATCTTTTTTAATAATTTTTAATATATGAAAAATTTCAATGGGATTTGTCAGAATGTGGTTTTCTCCCCTTCAGTAAATGTTTAGGCACGTACAAAAAATAAATGTCCCTTAGATTCAAATGTTCCAAGTCTTATCAAAATTAGTGAGATAATACTCGCAACATTCACTTTTTAGACGATAATAGTTACAAGTTTCGATTTTTTTCAAAACCCCTAATTCGATAAGCACCAAAATCAAAAGGTCTGGAGCTCACCGAGACAAATATTTTCCCCAAAAATAATTCAAATCAGTGCATTTCTACAATAGTTATCGTGAACGAAATAAAATTCTACATCCAGACACACAGACGCACAGAAACACGCACAACCGCCATGCGGAAAACAACATTTTTCGACGGTATTACAATACTTCCATAACCTTCGGTATAAGCCAAAAAATAAAAAAATTGCATATATTATCTGATATGATTTTAACACGGTAGACTAGCTAGACTATGAAATTTCCTCTTGCAACAAATTCGGAAACATTTTCTCGTCGTACGGTGATTCGTTTATCGCTCTCCGTCTTAACTTTACGCAATTATCAATTAAATTAATTTTGTGTTTGTAGGGCCGACCAAAATAGCATTTTATCCTTGATTTGATAGCCATCAGGATGAAGTCGTAGAAGTAATCTGAGTAATTATTTTCTTTTCAATCCTGATATGTTTCGTAATACACGTACATATATTCATATTAGTTTATTTATGACGATTTGTAATGTCATTATCCCTTCATAATAATTGGATCGTTGATTTAAATACGCGTTTAAAAAATACTTATATAGTTTTTCATAATATGTGAATAAAATTTTTTTAAAATAATTTGTGTTATTTGGTAAACTTATAAAGATGTAGATAAAACTTATTTCTAGTAGAAAATGTAGTGTGTCAACATATTCAAGAGTTAAATTCTACTTTAACCAGTCTTGGTCGCTATAAAAGCAAGGTATACTGTTTTTTTTGGGATTGATGGGCTTCTTTTTATAATTCTCACGAACTCATGTTACTAATAAAACAAGTACCTCTTTATTAAATTAATTTTATTACTAAAATCCGCAATTTAAATATAGCATTTTATTTTGTATATGTTTTTTCTCCAGTAATGGATAAAGTAAAACTAGTAATGGGCACCTAGTGATGGACAGACACTTGCAAATGATTACAAAATGATAAGTGCTATGACACAAAAGTTATAAAATAGAGAATCGTAAAATTGTAAACAATGTAAAGTAGATGCTATGATAATATAATAATTAATAAATAGATTACACTAATAATTACTTTAAATGTCTACTATTTTGAGACCCATTGGCCGATTGTCATCAAATTAAGCTGTTTTATAGTTAAGCATCTACAGATTATGATTCAGTAATGGCAGTTTTCAAATATCAAGAAATATTTTTAATTTAGTACATTTAATTAAACAAGAATCTAACACTGGGGTATTATCCAATACTGATGCCCGTACCTTATATAGAAATAGTTTGCATGGACAACTAGTCTTTTATATAAATTTCTGTGAAGATCAGTTATATATTTTGCATCTATACAAAACAGAACAAAATAATATGTAAATGAAATCGAGGCACACTTCATTCCTCACGCCATTCCGTTACAAGTTCCGTTTTGTATAAATAGGTCGTAAGACGATGCGAAAGCAGATGAGATGAGGCGCGTAAGAAGGAGAAGGCCGTCGCGCACCGCCGCTATCCGAGACTATAGTCTGTGAACAATTGTTGTAATTTCGCTTAATACACTTGACTAATCTCGAGGGGTAATCTGTTGGACATATTGTTGTCGTAGTGTGCCTGGCACGTTAATTAGGAGTTGTTCTCGACAGAGGGTGCTAGTGTGTTGCTGCTGCTGCTACGTCTTTGCTGTACGTAGTGTGAGAATTGTACGCAGGATAACCCGTTCGTTCGTTTATTCGGTTTAATAAATCTTCCCCCTGCGTTGCTGTACTGCTGCTGCTGTTGTTGTAATAAATAAATATCCTGATTGTGTTCACGAATTCGATTATGGGTGTGGGTAATGCATGCACTTGTTCGTGTATGTGTGTGTGTGTTTTATGTGTACATGTTAAATTAATTTATGTGTACGAGAGATAAATTTTGGGGTAATACCGATAATATTATTATAAATAAAGTATATAACTTGAATATATGTAGATTAGACAACATGATATGTCAATGTATAAATTTATAAATTATTATATATTTGTTTATGCAATTTTTTTTATCTTCTCAGCAAAGCAAAATACATAAAAATAATACCAGTTTCTTTTATACTAAAAATAAAGTTAAATTGAAAAATTCAATAAACTGTAACAAAACTAATTTCAGAGAATATCTTTTCTTCTAAATATTTCTAGCTCCTCAATTGCAATCTCCACTATCTGAATATCTAATTTAATTCAAAAAAATTTGCATCATCCACAGTTCAAATTTTAATATATACACAAAAATATCTCGGGGCAAGAAATTTTCTATTTTTAATTCAATATTCAAATGTATACAAATTTTTCCGGTGTAACGGGTACGGTAATAAAAAATAAAGAAATGTACAACGTAAAACGTTTCTATAAAACACAGTATTTCAGAGTCGTTAAAGAGCAGCGAACGGTACTCGAGTGAAAGCCGAACACTCAAGTCAAAGATATCAAATCTCAAAACTGATTCCGTCATCCCGACAGCACAACATCCAATCTCGACGCGAGATGAACAATGAAATTTAAATTCTTTTGTGCGCGACGACGTTCGCTAAAAGGAATCGACGACATCGGTCGTCAAATTACGCTGAATCATCGGCATGAATCTCACTCAAAATCTTCTAACGTGTATGCATGTATACCAACATTATACATGTATATCTACAACAGATAAATATGTATTACATGTTAGGGTTGCCCTGTCGCGTCTGACACTTCATGTGTACGTGACATTTAATTGTTAATTAACATGCTGAATTAATAAGAATTGTGATATAAATATGTGTTTGTAGATATTTATGTTAGAATATTTGTGTGTAATATGTTTTTTAATTTAATTTAATTATTACTCTAATTTCTTATTACAAAAATTATTATTATAAATAAAAACATCTACCAAGTAAATGCACAGTGCTTCCTCGTGCTAAATTCACCAAAGGTAGTTAATTATTGAATTTAAATAAAAACCGATAAAGTGCATTGGTTAATTTTCATTGCGAACTGGAGTCAAATATGCTCAATAAATTGTACCGGTTCAACTTGATTTAAATATTAAATAACTTTATTAATTCGTAAAATGGTAAATGGTAACACGTGTAAAAATATACCTACGTACAATTTAGTTTTAATTCATTTAGTTTCTATAATATTATCAATTATAAGAACTAACACTGTATCAAGAAACTTTACATCCCTGAGGCAAGCATGTTGGATTTTAAAGTGTTGTAGTAGAGGGTAGTAGAGGCTCATATAAATAGGTAAGTAATCCACATATTTTACGAGCGTTTCACCAAAGACGTAGAGACGCACACACACGAGCGACTACACAAATGCCATAAAGTCGATTCTATCACACTAAACTCTTCGTTTACGACGCCACTAAATCATTATCTTGACGAGAGCAAGTGAACGGAAACGAGCAGCAGCTGATGACGAATCTATAAGTGGGGGGATGGGAGGCTGCTGCCTCTTTGATATCGATCCGTGATTAGAGAGATTTGATTGTCATTCTGATTGGTGGAGGGACGGTTTTCTATTTTTATGGTTGCAGAGATTTCGGTCGGCAATAAAAATAACGAAACGATATTTATCTTCTTGTGACCGTGGCAATGCTTAAGAAAAGGTATTCAAGTTATGCCAAAGTTTATAAAAGATAAGCTGTTTTCAGTTGGTGGTAAACAAGTATTATTTTTACTACAACAACGTAATTGCTTATGTACGGATGGAATAGTTGTTTTAAACAATTTTATATTGTTTGCTTATGAATATTTGATTTGTGTTTTTCATTTGGATAAAATGGTATATTTTCATTGCAATTTTAGAAATAGTAAATACACTGCCTAAACCGTTAAATATCGAACAAAAATTAATGTAGTAAAGAACTGTGTAGAATCAAAAGATCTAAAATAAAGTTAACGATACCAAATGTCTAACTTTTATATTTAAACCACCATGACTGATTTTTATGTTACAAAGAAAATGAAAAATGTTTGGGTTCTGCTTACGTGGATTTATGACCTGCAAAACATTAATCCTTATTGAAATAAATGATTTCACCGTCATAAGTACTTAATATAGATATAATTTTACCTTTACAGTATCCAATTTGGTCTTTTAGTTTAGGAAATAACTTTAAATAAGTTATATACGGTAAAATATTATTAATAACGCGTGAGGTGCTGCCTCGCAACGGGGTAGAGGGAACGACTGTTGTGTTTTGATCATCAATTGTTTATTTTGTTTTCAATAATTAACTTTGAAATTTAAACATAACCAAAATTATTTGTACTTTTTGATCTGATTTGTTTTTGTTAGGTAATTTAGGTGTTGATTAGTTATTCTTATAATAATAACTAATCGTGTTTATATATATAGTAAATATAGTACATATATTACTAACTGTGATCACAGACAATAAACAACTTTAAAATATAATAAACACATTTTAAAAACACTTAAGCAATTAGGGTAAAGAAACATACTTCATAGTTGCGACGGGACTGAGCTGTCCGCTTATATTGCTGCTACCCCCTCGACGACGAAGGGCACTGGGCAAACTTGTTGTGTGTAAACCGTCTTGGGTTTCGTGTCCCCGCGGTAACAACGGCAGCGGTCGGTGTCAGCAGCTTGCGTTGATTTTATTTATTGCGAAACGTAAATCATACGTAACCATTATTACACGTGCTGATAAACAAACGCGTGTACGTGCATGTGTATAACAAGGAGGGGAAAATGGGGCAAGTTGAATGATAAAGAGAGAAAGGATACTTGTAGTAAATTACGTTAAAAATGTAGTAAGTGTATTTGAATAATCTAATTATGTGAAATTGTAGCGTTTACTTTAATAATCATATAGCGCTCAACGTTTTCTTCGTTACTTACGCTTTTCTGATAAATAGGACGCATATATATTGTCGAACCAATGCCTTTAAATTTTGGCATCTAAAGTTTAATTAAGTTACACTTGGAACCTGATTAATATTTTCAAAACGATTATTTGCATATAAATTGATGTAAAATTAAACTTTTACAAATGTATGTGTAATAAATGTAGCAAGTTACACTCATCTCTCTTTCTCTCACTCTCTCTTTCTAATCGTTAATGAGTTATTTTAAGAACAACTGCAATCAAATATCAACAAATATTTTTAATTCAGTACATTTAATTTAAAAATGTTCAACACTAGGGTATTGTTCAATACTGGTGCCAGTACATTACATATAAATGATGTAAATCTTAGATATTTGATAGTAAATATTAAATTTTGAGTCTCGTAAACCACTTTTTCACTGTCCACGTTCAAATTATTGTGCTTTCGGTGCTATGTAGTATATGTTTTTTTACGGGAATACACTTTACGGGCGAAGAAAGCACTAAAATGTCGCAATACAGAGACTCTCGGTGCGTGCCACGTTTATTCATCTGTTTATTTATATTATAAATTTTCACTTACGCGACTATAAGCGCGTGTCTTTACACGCGGCGTGGATATAATGTTTGTCGGGTATTTTATTATATTTTGTAATTAGTTTTGTGCTTTTATTACAGCTGATGAGGAATTCACCAGCGGTTTGTATATTGTGGGTATGAGTATGAATGTATGTAGTTTGTTTGATAGGGGGAAGTAAGGGAGACACGATGCGAATTATTTTTGTTTTAATTAAGAAATATTTCTTGGTAGCAGATGTCATTTTATGCTACGTTATATTAAACTTAAACCGAAATAATTATTTTTATTTCTTTATTGTGTTTATATGATTTTTATTGTTATTATATGTAATTAATAGTACTTTTTTATACGTACATATTATTATTTATATCATTGATAATTTTATTTATTTTTTATTTGTTTTTTATTAAAATACTAGCTGTTCCTGCGCGACTTCGCTCGCGTCGATTACGGAATTATTGTTTAGGATTTTTGAAAAATATAGTTGAATTAAGTACAAACACGATTAGTTATTATTGTAATAATAATTAATCAACATCTAAATTACCTCAATAAACAATTGACGATTAAAACACAATGGCTGAGCCGAGGGAGTTCGAATACCCGTCGAGCGCATGCAAATTTTTCCCTCTGCCCCGCTGCGACGCAGCACTTCACGCGTTATTAATAATATCTTACCATATATAACTTATTTAAAGTTATTTCCTAAACTAAAAGACCAAATTGGATGCTGCAAAAGGCAAATTATATCTACATTAAGTACTTATGGCGATGAAACCATTTATTTCGATAAGTCATAAGTCCACGTAAACAGAACCGAAACATTTTTAATTTTCTATGTAACATAAAAGCAGTTATTGTGTCTTAAATATCAAAGTTATATGCTACCGCGGACTTTATTTGAGATCTTTTGATTCAACACAGTTTTTTACTACTTTATTTTGTTTAATATTTAACGTTTTGCAAAAGAGCGCGCTGGCAGAAAACTTTTTTCCAAAATGATTTACTATTATCGCCACTGCTTATTCCCTAAGAATAAAAAAAACATGTAAATCGGATAAGTTGTTCTCGAGTTATAAACGCACTAACGGACAGACAGGCAGACTTTGAGCTTTATTTATGTTAAGGATGATTTATCAAGCATGTCTTTTTATTAATTGAAGAGTAAAAAAATTAAATATAATTAATAATTCAAATTCGTTGTAATAAAAAACATCTTAATTCTATAAAAAAAAAGGAAAAATCAATATAGGTATGCTAGTAACATCAAACATGGTAAATATGGCATGTCCCAGATAAATGTAAAATGTACTTTTTGAAATTTATTCATAAAAAGGATGTAAAAATTCAATTTGAAACCTCAATTATTAAAACATATAAAACTTTTATCATAAAAATTTCGACGCGGCTATAAAAACAGAATCCTGCAATGTCTACAGAAATACTCGAAAAAGAAAATACGAGAATGCGTTCCAATATTTCATTTTCGTTTAAAATTTTTTTATTTGTCAACAGTTTAATGCATTTCGAAGATGCGACCATATTTCAACAATACCAGTAAATGTTAAAGTCTTATTGTAACGTTGGGGCTGACTGTAGTACTTTTATAGTGCTGTATAAAAAAAATATGTATATATGGAATATTATATAGATTGGTTGAATTGTACTTTGCATGTTTTACAATAAATTTACTTATATGGACAAGCTCATTTTTTTATTGAATAATAAATTTATCTGTCGATATTTAAATACATGTAATATAACTTTTGAATACTTATAACACTTAGAATATGAATGTTCAATTATTTTTTATCTGTATCTTTCTCAAGACAATCAGTGTAAAATTGTGGTCCAACTTGAAATATGCTTTACTTCATATTAAAAAAACACACAACGAAGAATGAATGGGATGAGTGAAGACATATAAAATCGAGACATCTTGCATAAATATCAGTGAGTTCCCTAACATCAGCCATGTTTTCCCATTGATTTTCATGGATTGGTAACCACGGTTCCTGCATTACCGTTAAGTATAACAACGTAAATGCAATGACGATGCGCGCATTGGCGCAGATGAGTACGCAAATATAACAAGTATAAAAATATTTTTATACTAAAATCAGGTTAGGTTTTCACATTGTAATAATAATATATACATTAAGAATATTTGAAAACGTACTAGACCAATCAAATAAGAATTTTTTTAGAATAATTCAAATACACCAAAATTGATTTACTAGAGGAAGTTATACTTATTGTGGGGCATTATTGTAAATAAAAACTGAGCGATTTTCCTTTTTTCAAACATAGTTTTTTTTTACAAAATTGAATTCTCTATAAGAAAGGTCTTAAATCTATCATTAATGTTCACTAGTTTTGGCGCTAACGATGTGGTTGCAATTTTATATTTTTATTACGTAAAATTCCGCGATTTTCATTGTTTCGATGACGTGCTCGAAATTGATTTTTCAGCGAGTTATTATTAATTAAATTGTCGTTATTTAGACACATTGAGGGCTAGGCATTGTATGTAGATATATGTATATATTTTACTTACTATAAGTATGTTTATCTAATATTTCGTAGTTTTGGTTTTTAAATACCCATATCATATAAAGCCGTGTTTTTTTAAAAAAAACACCAACACAGTGTTTTAAAACACTTCATATTTAAATATGTATAGGATTTGTTGCACTTTTACCAAAAATACACAATGTTGCTATTTTGTTTTTTCGGTCTAAACACGGTATAACAGTTTTCGTTAATTTGTAAATAATTTTTTATTCGCACTTTTTTAAGAGCCACCACTGTGGTTTGTGTATATGTATGCATGTGTGTGTAGGTGCCTCGGGGACACGCAAACACTTGCTGCCAGCTAGTAGCTACAAGTCATCGTCTTCTTTGCCGACGACACCGCGTGGGAATTCGCCGCATCTTCTGCCGTGGCGGTTACACGTTTATTTTTTCAACAAATTTCACTTCTTCTACATCTTCTTCCTCCTTGATATACATGCATACGTATGCGAAACGAACATATTTGTGAAATGTGTTCGCTCTATACAGATTCGGTCGGTTGAAATTACTTCAGTTGAAATATCGTAACATAAAAAATCTACGGGAGTTCTGTTCGTTAATCGACCGGGAATATAATCATTTCTACCGTCGTTTTTTTATTGAAAATATTTATTTTTCAAAATGAAATGAATGACATTTCCTCTTTATAATATACATATACATCGTTTTGTATTTTTTACTAATGTTTTCATATCTTGTCGTGTGTATATTTTTATTTCGCATTCAGTATTTTATAAGGGTTTGAACATTTAACACAACCAATACCGTGTGTTATTTTTTAAATGTATAGATAACATTTTGTATAAACATTTTATGTAGATATATCATAAACTTGTGTTATTTGTTATGACATGAAAATATACCTATGATAGTTGTAAAATAAAATTATAACTATAACTATTTATAGTTTTTGAATTGTTTTTCATATTTAGAATTGTTCAGTTATTAGTGTTATTACCTACACTAAAAAAAAGATATTCATTTTTTTATTAATTAAAAAAAATTCTAATTGGCAAAAGCAATATTATAAAATTCATTTTTTGTATTGACGATTGTATAGTTCCCCTTTATAAAAAATAATCCAATGACTGACTGTTCATTCATCAGCTATAAGAATGACATAAAGATTATATTCTAAGTAGTATCACATACATATACCTTACATCCCGATACTACTAGACTGTGATGATTAAATTTCAAACGTTACCCGCAAGCAGTTACTTTTATTGCATATTCTATTTGATCTATATATTACATATGTGTGTCAAAAGGGTTAAACCTTGTTGAATTTGACATCACATAAATGCGAATGTGTCATATATGCCCCCAGGCAGAAAGCGGTGCTGGTATACACAGTCTATAGTATGAGTCAGAATTCACTTGTCAAATATTTCACATTTGATGTGTATGGAACTGTAAAAATTCAACGACAGCTTTGAGGTGAAAGTCTTTAATCAATATATTACTGTAGAGATACATATTTGTGTATATTATAATTAAAATATATCTTTAAAATTTTTAATTTAATTAAATTTGTATTCCTTTTGATCTTTGTACAGTAGCTTATTACATCTAATGTAAATAACGGGAAATTATTTTATTTTGTTATATTATTATTATAAATATAATATAATATGTGAAACGGAGATACGCAAATAATTATATATATATATCTTGAAAAATGACGCGTTTTTGGATATAATGTGGTTATATTATATTTTTTATTATTAAGTGTCAATGAAATTTTGAATCAACTAATATATAGAAGTATGTATCACATGTATGCGTATGTATATTTGCGCCCTTAGGGAAATGAAAAGCAGGCTTTGATTTTAATGACGTAATCTATATATCCATTTCGATTTTAATTTAATTTACAAACTGAATAATTGAGTTGTATTTCAATAGAATACTATTAGGTTTCTTGTTTTTGATGTATGTAATGGCTATAGTTGGGTTTGTTAATTTTACAAACATTTATAAATTTATTAGAGTGGACTCAAGGATAAAATTTATTGAATATAACTTAGTTTATGTGTATAATGTCCTTAGTAATTTGGAGTGTGTTTTTTTAAATTAAAATTATATATTAATTTTAATTCCATAATAAAATTTTGCCATGAAAAGTTTTTATTTAAGTTAAAATCTATTGATTTTAATCAAACTAAATAAATCTGTAACTTTTTGAATTTCAGTATCAATTTTAACAACTTATAAATTTAACAATTAACATTTTCAAATATGCGAAAATTTCATATAGAAAATTTTATATTCAAATTTCTAATAACTAAATTTAAAAATTAATGAAAAATATACATAAACTCCTATTAAATTCTGGTACACTTTATTAACATCAAATATAAACATAAATAAGTTACATAACGTTTAAATAACTTATTCGCTTTGATACAATTTTGAACAAATTATATTTAGGTCGTTGCGTTGACAGCTCCATCACATAGGCTAATTCAAAACAACCTTAATTGATGACATTCATAAGAGAACCGTTAAATGATGAATTGTTCCGGGAGTCCCAAAGTTGTTAATTAGTGTGTAACATATTCTACATCGCCAGGAAGCTCGCAACTTCTGATAAACACCGTAGCAGCCGCAGAATTTCTTTGCTCTCATTAAACGTTTTGTTTAGAACGTGGTTAATCAAATTTAATTAATTTGGCTATGTTGTGAAATTCTCAACAAGTTGTTCGTTCCTGTGGAAGGTCTGTAGAATTGTTTTCTGAAGGTAAAATTGTATACAGATGTAGTAAAATTTGTACCACATTGAAATATTTATTAAGATAGTTTCTACAGTTATCTTTTAAATTGTCAAGTAAAAGCAAAATATTATTATATAATTATTTATATATGTAACTACAGTTGGACTCTATAAGTTCGAACCATTTAAGTTCGAATTCCCCTACATCGGAGGAGAAGTTGTTTCTCTCACTCCTTGCAATACTGAGCATGAGCAAACCACGCGTAAACGTTGAGAAAATAATTATTAAAATCAGTGGCGAAGCATCCATGGAAACAGTGCTTCCCTTTCTTTATGGGTAAATTAATACAAATCTGTGTTTTCAGTTAATAAATAATTTAAAAATATTATTAAAATATTCATCTTTATGCGCAACCCAAACATTTTAACCAAAAAACAAAAATAGCATTTAATATTAATTTACACGTTCAATTATAAAACTATAATACCTCTACGAGTTAAAGTTCACTGCAGGAAATTTCACAAAATTTTTTTGAATTTTTGATTTCGTTATTGTATAGAAAATGACATGAAAAGTTGAAATTTTCAAACCGCAGGTTTGTATCTCAAACCGTTCATGAGATATAGCCTCTCAAAGCTTCATTTTTTTCAAAATTTTGAAGAAAAATGGCTCTAACTTTTGAACGCGTAATCGGAATTGATTTTAGTTGACGGATTTGGAATCAGCGTGTCAAAATCTATATACTGACATGTTTAATACCTTAAAACTCGAAAAAAAAAAATTCGCGAAAATCGAAAAAAATTCAAAGGGGTATACCTTAAAAAAATGTCGATTTTTGGCCAAAATTTTTTTGTCGGATTTTAAAGTACTATACATGTCATTATATAGATTTTGACACGCGGATTTCAAATCCGTCAACTAAAATCAATTCCGACCACGCGTTCAAAAGTTATGGCCTTTTTTCTCCAAAAATTTGAAAAAACTAATACTTTGAGAGGCTATATCTCGAGAACGGTTTGAGGTACAGACCTGCGGTTTGAAACAAACAACTTTTCACGTCATATTCTATACAATAAACATACTTTTAACGAAAACAATAATTCGAAATTTTTTAGTGAAATTTCCTGCAGTTAACTTCAACTCGTCACACAAATATCGACTAAAATACAAGAAAACAAGACGTAGAATCATTTAGTTACTATATAAATATATAACAATTTATTTAAAAAAGTAAAAGCTTGAACTAAAGCTGTTTCATAACTAGTTTTTTTGTTAATAGGAGGGGGAAGTTTGATAAAATATACTTGCATTTTAAAAATTTCACACCTCGCCACTGATTAAAATGGTTTCACAATTATATAAATATAAATATATAAATAATTATGTTTGAGTAGGTAATTTTAAAATATTCATTGAAAAATAATAGGTCTTCATAATATTTTTTTTAAATACTTGTTCAATCTGTCATTTCAGTAATATACCTAGCAAGCTATTTACGTAGATACATAAATACAAGTAATTTCAATACCAAAGCTGTGAGTAGTGTACGGTAAAGTAAATATTTTGATACTCGCAGCATCTATTTTCGTACACGTTTTCAGTCGCTACAATTTTTCAAATGAAGCTGGATGTTTTTCAATAACAAATCTTCCGCATACCTTGCTGTGTTTTAATTTACAACACAACGGTGTGCGATGATTGAAAACACGCGTGAATTTGCTTACACTATTGATACTGCACTTCCCCATCAAGCATCTCTTTCGAGGTATCCAAACATTGGTATCATGAACTGAGTAACGGTAATTATAAATGAACAAAAGTGCCAAACCAATTCTAAATTATAATACTGCTAATACTACGAAGGTACATACATGTACATACTATGGGCTTCAGAAGTCGTCTGCTACCGTAAAAGTCACAATTGCTTACAACAGATTTGAAATATTAAGACAAACATCATCAGTTATCTTTTTCCAGGGTGGAGCCTATATAGTTACATCATTTTAAATAAAAATACAAATATACGACCATTTCATTAATTAATTTTATAGCAAGAATAACATATTCAACAAAATTTACTTATACAATTTTCAATAGATTACATAATAATTGAATCCCACAAATATATATAAGTACTAAGTATAAACGAAGAGTACTTCTTTATCTAGCAAATAAGTTTCAAAAGATCTGTCTTTGTATGGTACATGGAGAAATGATTTAAATATTATAATAGTCAAATTGGAAGAGCTTACTAAGTTTGTGATAAGCGAATTTGAATGAAAACTGGACGACCATTTCTGCATTTCACTGTACAATGTATTTATGTAAAGGTTTATGTGAATATGTGGTACACAAAATTTTTCTGTATATATACAACTGATAAATTTGATAGATCAATATCGCTTATTTATATGAAGTTTAAATAATAAACTTAACATATAAACGATAAAACAGCTATTCTTCATGCAAATAAAAAATTGGAACACACTGCGTAGAACTGCATTTACAATATTTACGTATGAATAATAACACACTATATGGTTTTTTGCGTATAGATAAAATGTTGTTAAAGTTCTTTTTAATTATTAAAAAACATTTTTTTACAAGATATTAATACTAGAACTGCGATAACAAAGAAACGAAAAATGCAGAGATATGTAGGTATATAATTAACTTTTCTTACTACTATATAGAATATATTATTAAATTATTAAAATGTTAATATTTGACTACCTTAGTACAGTCTATAAATAATAATATTGCTTCCTCGCAATATCGAAGATACGAGAAGCTATGTGATCGTTTCAGATTGAGACAAAAAAAAAGTTCTCCAATTTCAAAATTTTAAATTTATTTATCCGTTTCACGTCAAGACAAACACTTTTCGTTCCGTGTCTGTCTGTCTGTCCGTGTGTCCGTGTATCCGTCCGTCTGTCCCCTGAATCCTTGTCACACGCATAACTCATGAACCACTGAACCGATATTATTGAAACTTGGTCGGATGGTTGGATTTGGTTTGAGGACGGTCCCATTTCAAAATCATCAAAATCGTGTGTAAGGGGGAGGGGTGACACCCCAAAATATTTATTTTTTCAAGATATCTCAAGAACGACACATGTTACGAGAAAATTTTATAGAATATTTTTTGTAGAGAATTAAATTTCCTATAATATGGGTTTACTACGTTTGTTGTAAAATATTCCCTTACAAAGATTTATCTAAATTAATTTTAAAAATTCGTGTTTTGTTTTCTTAAATTGATATTTGATTGGATATATTAAGTGTCATTTTGACGTTTTAAATGTCACTTTGGCGTTTTAAATATCACTTTGACGTTTTAAATGTCATTTTGACATTTGCATAAATTTAGATTTAGATTGAAATTGTCAAAAAATTAAAAATATATGAAAAAATATTCAGGTGCGTTTTAAGAAAAAATTCGAACTAAGATTTTTTAGTAAAATTTGTATAAAAATTAAATGGTTAACCAATGCCAGGCAATTTATCTGTACACTATCGGTTTTAGTGAATTTAGCACGAGGAAGCACTGTGCATTTACTTGGCAGATGTTTTTTTATTTATTATGACATTCACATTGTGTGATATTCAATATTAAAATAAATCACATTTGTTGCTTCTAAAGTTCTGCGATCCAACGTAAGTCATCACAAAGTTGTTGCAACAAACAGCGGCACCGGTAACAGAACTGTCAACAACTATTGACTTGTTTTCATAGCCATGTTTTGCTGTCTGTGTTGCAATATGACATGATATTAAAATTCTACTTGGCACTTGTAGTGCGCTTGTCTTTACACTCAGTCTTTACAGGCTGCAGAAACCATTTATTTATTTTCAATCTACTGACTCTGATGAAATTATACTTTAATTACTTGTGAAAGATAATGTTGGTGATGATTCTCTATAAAGAATCTTTGAATTTAAAAAGACACATTTTATTATGTTCAAAAAAGCAATAAAAATGTAGATGTACAACCTGGCTTGGTGAGATTTTCATTTGAATTTCACTGAAGGTGGTATTCATGTTCATTCAATGCTTGAGGTTTATGAATAAGTGTTTTTTCTGAGAAATGTATTTAAATTTTAATAAAGATGAGACTTTTATGATTATTTCTATTTATATATGTTTGGTGTTGAAGGCGTGAGTAAAAACCTGCCTTTATATTTATTTTTTTAAACTAATTGTAAGAAAAAATATTTTTACGATTTTATTTTAAGATTTGTTAAACGAACATTTTAATTATGATAAAATGTTTATATATTTAATTTTTTTGATTTTTTGATAACCCATTTGCTCACCATAAAAATATTTTTTTTAAAAGCAGGTCTATTATTGGTCTACCATTTACTATAGTTATTTTTTACTCAAACAGTTTAGTAGTTAAAAGGCTGTATAATTTTCGATTTCGGTACAGAATACTAAACATTAATAAAACAGTTAATTACATAAATAAATACTCTTGTTTTCTATTCAATTAATTTAGATAATTACAAAGTTCTGTACATTTATTTTCATAGTAAAACATTCATAATTTCATTTCTTCCCACAAGCAAAGTATTTTTATCTTTAAAATAAAAAAAATTGGTACGTCAACTTTTGTCTGCGACTCGTGATTCTTATTAACATTAGCATATTACCTTATTTAACATTGCTATTTTAATATAATCACAACTGAACGCAAGTTGTTAATGTCGATAAACAACAAGCTGATATCAGAGGCAGCGGTAACAGTAGCTAAATCTAAAGTTGTGTGTGTTTCGCAAACAAAGTAAACAAGGTGTTCTCTTTGGAACATATGTACGACAAGGCGGGACGAATGTGTACGTGTACATCTGTCTCTATCTACCATTAGAATGTTTACATAGATGATATGAATGCATACGAGGTAATAAATCAACTTGTTCGTCAAGACATTAGAGCGTGCTGAAAACACTTCGAACTTGTTCAACCGAATTGATGTGTTATTTATAAATAAGAATAATAAATCAGTTTTAAGTGATACTTCAATTAGGCATAAGTGTATTTACTGTAGTTGTATTTTTGGGCTATTCGCGATGTGATATAGAACATGCATATTTATAAGTTAATACTTTTTAAAAAGATTATTTCAAATACGATATTTCATAATTTTCATTTATATTTTTCAACACTATTTTAATCGACACCATATCATTAAATCAATATAGACTAGATAAATCGAAATTAGTGATAAAAATTCGGTCAAGACATACACGGATGTATGCCATAAGGGTTCCGAAGTATGTAGGTACTACGTAGACTGTTTGGAGTCACTTACAGGTGCATTTTTGAGTTAAAAAATAAATAAAAGTAGTGTAATATTCTACTAATTGATGTCTATTTTTTGACACCCCACTTGCCTAGATATAAAAAGAAAATATTCTATGACGCTACTCCCTATTTCTCCAAAATTAATATTGTTGACTTTAATATTTGTCGTTGGTAGTCCCACCAAAGCCTCATTACCAAATTTTTTGAGCCAGTAGTTACCGAATTAGAAAAGGGAGGATAGACCAAATAAATTACTGCTTGGAGCCCCCTACAGGTGCCATTTTTTAGTTAATAAAAAAATAGTCATATTCTACTGATTCAGATCTAAATTTTGACACCCCACACGCCCTGGCATACAAAATATATTTGTGCAGACGCCATTTTTGATTTAGAAAAAAATAAGAAAGAGGGTCAAATTCCACAGGTTTGGTTATACATTTTAACGTGCCACTTGCCTTGGTATAAAAAAAATTACCTAGCTTTAGCCCTGAAAAATTATTTTTTCAACATCTACATTTTCAGTAAAAATTTCAAATTTCTAGCTTATATATTCTTTTACTGAAATGGACGGACGGACGACAAAGTGGGATTAATAGAGTTTCTTTGGCACTCTAATAAAAATTTTAATCAATTTTTGAAAAAATATATATTAAAAATATTATAAAAATCAAACTACTTTTAATATTTTATTTATGATTGGCTAATTATCGTATTTTTAACTAGAATTTATATATTGCACAAGAAGAATCAAAAATATGTTCTTATATAGTTAATAAAAAAAAGAGGAAACATTTACCATAAATTATAAATGAATACAGCCGTAGCACAAAGAAACCAACGTTTCTCATAAATGGCAACATTCAATATCACAATTGACAAAAGCCTTATTAAATACATTGAATATTTTATTAAGTTCGTTTCACAAAACAAGAATCATGAACACACAAAATTCACTGAAGACAGTGAAGCGGTATGTTTATTAAGGATGATACACTCATCATTTTCCTGTGCCTTATAAACGTAGATAACTGGAGATAACGAACATCAAAACGTTGTGCAGCGCTGTGGCTGTGTATGTGTTTATGTATGTGTGCGTATACTGCCAATATTGTATCAAAGACGGATGCTTCAATCAGTTTTACATCAAAGAACACGTGGCATATATTAAGGGAAACATAAACAAATATATAAACTCTACAACTTCTAGCTTCTCCCACCCCTTCCCCATTCCAACGAAGATCGCTCTTCTCTCTTGTTATACATGTATGTATGTACAAATAAATGCGTATACATACAGATATTGGTTTATTTAAGATGTATTATGTAGTGAATGACGTCAGGATAGGATTTAGGTGATAAAATAAATGCTCTGGGATAGTATTTTATTTTATAATGGATAGGTTATTTTTCTTTAAATTGTAATTTTAAAAAAATACCTACTATGTATATCATTATGACTATTAACCTATTTAACATGATTGTACTATGATACCTGTTACATATTCTATTTATGTTGAAAGTATACGATATAAGAAAAAAAATGGGTGTTACTGTGTCGAAATTCACAGTTGAGGGATTGACGTGAAAATGTTCTAAATCTGAGGTCGCGTTGTTTGTGGCAGTAGGGTTAAATAAAACCCAGAGTCATATTGTGCTTGATCCGTCATTGATCGAGCCGCTGACTCTCTCAATTACTGGTAATGGTATACTTTCCGATAGCTGCAATTCTATGCGTCTTTCATATTAGATATTTTTTATTATATGAAATTTTTCACTCACTAAAACTGATTAAATGTTTTGATTTGTACTTGTACCGCGTAGATCTAATCGAGATCTATAACTTGAGACCACCATCCAACTGCTCTGACAATGAGTGTCAAGATATACTGATTATAAATTTATGCTAGCGCGCAAACTCATCTCAGCGCGTTACATCAAGTTTCTGAAATGTGAAACACTAGACGTTATTCACGTCAAAAAATCTAGGAACAGTTAGACAGTTTGAAAATTTACTTATTACAAGTAGATATCTATGTTAATTCATCAAAGAAAATACATTTGTTTTTAAATGTTACTTAAGTAATGGCATATGATTTTTTTTACTAATAGGAAAATAATTGAAGCATTGAACATGTTTTATGTAATTTGAAATGTACATACCTACGTTACTAATTAATTATTCTATTATCGTTTTGTAAACGTATATAAGCCTCAAGACCTGTATAACGCATATATTAGTTGAATCTGATATAAGCCCGGCTCTGTATTCTATATCAGTTACTTGTGAACATGTACATATATGTAGGTATAATGTGTTATCAAATGCATAACATCGCGGTACACATTGGGTGTATAATTTATTTAATTTAACCATTCCTGCATATTTTATATACACAACGAGACATATATGTGCATATATGTACACTGTACACATACCTAATATAATATATATAACGATGTGTATTTGTGTAAAGATTTAAATACGCTATCATCGTTCACGTATATAGTACCTATGTATATAAGTTGTTGCGAACCACCCAGCTCTTATTATATTTTATCACATGTATATTGTATATACATTGATTTTGGTCTGTTTGTGGATACACAATAGGTGTACCTACGAATATGGATGCACGTTCAAAATTTGTTTCTTTGATGTTAAAGTAGATATCACGTTTTTTGTATACATTTTAGGAGTATTATATAATAAGGTAAGGAAAATGAACTGTGCACTTTTTCTTCAGTTAGTTGTTAATGTTTACTTTGTAGGCGCCATATAAATTTTTATAAAAGCGTTTTTATATAATTCGTTATTATTTTTTTATTTAATGTGCATTTACTTATTTATTATATTACCAGGCTTTTACATCACCGGACTGAACAAGCTACCACTGAAATGACAAAAGTATATTGACCATATGGGTCCATACTTTGATGATTAAAACTATTCCGTATATTTATAAAACATTAACAAATTTGGTTTTTTGTTATACAATCGTACTTGACGACCTAATACATTATTATTATTGTTTAATGAGTAATATTCTATTTATCAAACATGAATAAATCTAGAATTTAGAGTAATATATCTTTATCAAGAAATACTAATGAAATATCCCTTGAACATTACAAACATAAACACGAGCGTCGCCGTCCCAACAACATTGTTTTTCAACATCGCGCGACGCCAAAACGGGCGGCGGTGGCGTCTTGTCGACCACACAACACAAGAAGAACAGAGAGTAGGGCAATAACAACAACATCACCAAGATGCGCGCCGCCTCTGTGTGACAGGAAACGGACTCGCGTCTTGGCGACCGTCTTATTCCCCCTTCCTTCCCCACGCCCACGTGCTACGCCACTGTCACTCCTCCACAGAGATGTGTAATTAGTTAGTGTCGCAAGCCGCAACAATTAGTCCTGATGTGGTAATAAGTCTGTGCGACTCGCGTAGACGATACGGATTCTGGAGTGGATTGTGGGTGGGGTGAGGAGGTCTGTTTGACAGCCGTACGGAAATCCTGAAGGAGATATGAGTGGGAGGGTGAGGACATTTCTTGAGATTGAGAGAGGATAAATTAATATAATAAACCAGTGATTCTCGAGTTCTGTATTGTGTGTGTTTTTGATCTTAGACTTTCGCTGTTGTTATATTGACTGAAAATTATTGTATTTAGTTTATACCTTATTCTCCTTTTGTGAGATATTTTGAAACTATTTGAACTCTGTAATACAGCTATATTTTTATAGCCTGAAGACAAGAAAATTGTTCAGAATATTTGGAATCTAAAATAAATTTACTAAAAAAAAAGTAAATCGAGAGTAATGAAGCTTACAAACAAATTTAATATTACATCTACTTACATTTTTGCCATAATAATTAAGAACTTTGTAATTTATACATTAAAAAATGTATAACATTTTGTTTGAGATTCACTGGATTAAGGGTGGTCTATCTCACAATGGATAGATGATATATGATGGCTAAAATAATGTATATAATTACTTTGTATCACTGGTTAGAAGGGTAGCTCTGGCTTGAATTCTAACTAGTAATTATGTGATTGTAATGATGTTTGACTATTGTGATAAATAAACAAAACACAAGATAAATTATTATTATTTCTTATGAACATATAAGTTACCAAGTAATGTTATGTTTTTAGAGAACGTAATCTTGAAATAATTTTAGTATAATACAATTATAATACATACTAGCGGCTTCTCCCGCGTTATATTCATTTTTATAAACATTTATATAATTTATAAAAAAAATCGGAAAATCAATTTTTATTGGACCTAAGCATTAATGAGTAAGTCACTCAGGATATTTTTTAAATAGATAAAGGCAATTGTCGAAAATAAATTTAGTGAGTGAAAAAAAAAACATACCCTCGACAATACTACCTATATGAGTCTCATATGGCAACAATGTACATTTACGAGAACATTAGCGATGTGTTTAAAAACAAGTACATGGTAACATATTTGTAAACAAACATCCCTTAGTAGTTGAGATGTTATTTATGTTGGTATCTATTAGCTCGCGTACCCTTCAGAATCTACCCAAATACGAATCAATTATAATAATTTCATAGACCCTCGTGATCAACGATGCCATCCATTTCTAGAGGTCTGTACCCTTATAATTTCTCAACTGTTTAACATTCGAATCAATCACAATTCCAACGCGAACAAGTCATTTGAAAATTATTGATAATGTGCGGGCGGGGTACGTCAGATGCCTCAAATTTGTATATGGAAATATATTATGATCCCAGGGATAAATTGGGTACCTATATATTACATATCGAGAAGGGAATATAACTCATATAAATTTCAAATAGAATAAATTGAGAGTATTGTTACAGTTCTAATAATATAAAAAATACAAATTTAAACCAATAATAATATTATTTTAAAGCCAAAATGTCAGGTTATGAAGTATAACTCATATAATTACAATTTAAAGTGAAATATGGTTTTTGAACTTGAGAGATTTTTAAATTTTCAATTTCGTTAAAAGTATCTTTATTGTATAGGAAATGACGTGTAAAGTTAAAATTTTCAATCCGCAGGTGTGTATTTTAAATCATTCTCGAGATATCTCTATTTAAATATATGTAGTTATTCAACTTTATGGAGAAAAATGACCGTTACTTTTGAATCGTTAGGTAGGTATATTAGTCGGAATTGATTTAAGTTGTCGGATTATTATATGAACTGGTCCATTACTTTTTGCCCGGGTTGGTGTTAGAGCTCATATCCGACCCTGATATTGACTCCTTTGTTTTATTTGTTGCGGGCCACAATCTTGAATTTTTGATATTTTAGTAAAGACATCATTTCTCATCAAATCGAAGAGAAGAGAGTAAGTTACTTAAATCTTTACATTGGGATTATTTCAATTTAAAAATCTTATTTGAATAGACTAATGTATACATATAACCAAAGTTGGTATACAAATAGTAAAATAACAAAAATATGGGAAACTATGATAATAACTAAATTAAATGAAACTGGTCTGTTATTATTAAATATTTTTAATTTAAAAATCCTACTTACTATACAGACGTACTCTAACCTTAAAGTATGCATACATTGCAAAGATTATTGTACATATACATAAGGGGTACATACTGTATTATACACTTCTCTAAACTTCATTAATCAATAAACACATACAAAACACAAACTTGACATGAAATCAGACCAAGTCAAACAATCACATTCTGACATACATACACACATACACTTCAACCCTCCCACAGCCCCATTGTTATGCCATTTGTGTGTGCGAAAGAGAGAGGGGTGGTGGAGGGCGGAGAGCGAAGAGGCGACGGCATCCACCATCAATTAATACGTTCATTCATCCATCCATGTGAGAGGGGACGACACGGCACATCCATTTATCTGAACAAAATACGGGGCCGTGTTTCCTAAGCCCGAAATTATTAATGTACAATATCATCGTAGCAAACGCATCCTAGTTTCGCCACACTCGTTAATGCGTTTGTGCGCGTATACAGTATGGATTTTTATTTTTAGTACCATGTATTTATTATATTATTAAAATAATTTGTTTCATTATCTTAGTTTTGTAGACTTTATTTGTTATAGTATTTAAAGTAAAGTAAGAGTTTAGAGGAGTTGCAATAATAATGCTATCATGATCATTACAGTTCATGTTTTTAAGATTCTGATTATGATAGCATTGCTATTAAAAGACATGTTAATCTATAAACTCTTACAATTTTTATATTTAAGGGATTTGTATTTGATAAGTTATAACCATAGCTTTGGTCTGTTCTTTGTTATAATTTAATTTCGGTATCCTCTCATATTGAAATATCAATTATAACTTATTATAATAAAATACTCTTGTTTATTAATATTCTTTTTAAATATAAACATTAAAAAGAATATTAATAAACGAGAGTATATTATTATAATAAGTACAAAAATAAACGTTATTTTCGTTGTTTTTTTTAATGAGTTTTAATTTGTTTTTTTAGTTTTAACTTGTTTTTAAAAAGGGAAGGAGCACGCGAAGGTCTTTAAGTGCGTGATGCTCTTAAAGATAATAGTGTAAACTACATTTTAAAAAAAAATTGGAGTCTCCTCGATCGCTCCAAGCTGAGATATTAACTATTCAATTTAATTCTTTGTTAGCGTATGAGTTTTTTTAGTTTTAATTTGTTTTTAAAAAGGGAAGGAGGTCGCGAAGGTCTTTGGGTGTGTGATACTCTTAAAGATAATAGTGAAAGCTACATTTTAAAAAAAAACTGGAGTCTCCTCGATCGCTCTAAGCTGAGATATTAACTATTCAATTTACTTCTTTGTTAGCGTATGAGTTTTAATTTGTTTTTTTAGTTTTAACTTGTTTTTAAAAAGGAAAGGAGCACGCGAAGGTCTTTGGGTGTGTGATACTCTTAAAGATAATAGTGTAAGCTACATTTTTAAAAAAAACTGGAGTCTCCTCGATCGCTCCAAGCTGAGATATTAACTATTTAATTTACTTCTTTGTAAGCGTATGAGTTTTAATTTGTTTTTTTAGTTTTAACTTGTTTTTAAAAAGGGAAGGAGCACGCGAAGGTCTTTAAGTGCGTGATGCTCTTAAAGATAATAGTGTAAGCTACATTTAAAAAAAAAACTGGAGTCTCCTCGATCGCGCCAAGTTGAGATATTAACTATTCAATTTACTTCTTTGTTAGCGTATGAGTTTTAATTTGTTTTTTTAGTTTTAACATGTTTTTAAAAAGGGAAGGAGCACGCGAAGGTCTTTGGGTGTGTGATACTTTTAAAGATAATAGTGTAAGCTACATTTTAAAAAAAAACAGGACCTGATAAAAATTTGAAATTTTAGCCCATAATAGTACTACATAATGGTATTGTGTACCAAAAGTTTTGAGATTGAGATTTGACTACAAGCAGTGGTATTGCAACCACAATATTCAATAGGAGTTCATATGTTAATACAGAGTGTCAACATTTATATAATATCTATTACTATCTTTTTTCTTCTTGGAAATAGAAGAATGCTTGAATGAAGAAAAAAATTGTATTTTTTCTGAATGTTTTTAAAATCTCATTTTTTATTTTCCGTCACTTCCGGTTGAACCGGAAATGATGTTAACTTTTGTTTTTCAACGGTGACACCCTATATATATTTTATTTTTAGATAGAAAATTAGGTCAGCTTTAAAAATTTATAACACATATAATAACTTAAGGTAACTCATAACAAAGATATACTTAACATTTTTTAATTATTATTGAAACAAAACCACAACATGTATACGCTCATTGAAACATGCATTTTTGTGGTTGCAATACCACTGCTTGTAGTCAAATCTCAATCTCAAAACTTTTGGTACACAATACCATTATGTAGTACTATTATTGGCTAAAATTTCAGATTTTTATCTGGTCCCCCACCAGAGTTATTTAGCTTTGAAAAGTGCCATTTTCTCGAATTTTCAAATTTTGAGAATTTTTTAAAATAAAGGGGGGCAAGTCTCAGAGTTGAACTTTAGTGTGTGAATACAACTAGTACCCACCTATTTGTAAAAAATAATTTGACTTGTTAACTTTTCCCCTTCTTGCAAAAACATTCCCTTGAAAATGGGATTTTTTCAAAAATAGAACTAAGAATTAAGGCTGAAATTTTACCCTTTAGGATAACATTTAGGTGAAAATGTCTAGAAGTAATCATGTAGCCCGTTTTATTTTGAACAATTTGCTTTTAGTCCCGTGTTGAAAGGTTTGATAGAAGCTGAGATATTTCAGTTTCCGCGAACCCTTTAAAGTACAAAAAATGCTGCGACCTGTATAACAAATATGGCCGTCACGCGAAAACAAAAAACAATAAAATTAAAATAATGGTCGTTTCGAACTACCAACATGTTAGGATAATGACACACAAAAAATCAATTTTTTTTAGAATGATCGAGCAACCAGTGCTGGACCAGTTCATATGGATTGACCCTTTAGTTTAACAAATTTTTATGTTTAGTCGATTTTCTGCGGAGACGGAGTTTTTAAAATAAAAATTTTAAAAAATTTGCCAGAAAAATTCATAATATAATGGAAAAAATGATATTTTTTTAAAAATCGCGAAATTTGCTATTTAAAATATTTAAGAGTGCATTAAGTAAGGCCTGAATATTAATTGTCGACGCTGAGTTTATGGTTACCTTATTCTTTGGTCACAAAAAACAGATTTCGGAGGTGTCCCGTTAATATTTAATTTATATAATTGATTTATAAATTATCAAATATAGTCACCGTACTAACAAATTATCTTCAGGTGTTAATTTGCTAAAAAAAATCTACGTGAGTAGATTCTTGGTTTCTTTTTCAATATGTGCACTACTGTAACACATACCTATATAATAATCTGGCTTATACCCAAATTATTATTCAAATATTGTAATTTTAACACTACAGTAAATACAAACTCAATACTGTATTTAATAACGTTTTAAAAGTGAATTTTAATAATGCAATGAAAAACAGTTGTAAACTACATGCATACATTACTTACAATTTGTTATATATATTCATTAATTATATTTTGATAGCCAAGATGTGTATGGATGGTACCAAAGCAATTAAACCATATTGAATGCGGATCTGCCTCTAACTCCAGCTCTGAGTTTTGGTCTCTGTCTCTCTCACTCCCTTTGGCTTATAATTCCCACCCGCACGAGTTATTAATGGTGTGCGTCATGGCTAGAATTACGCGGTCGAGCGAACTTAGAAACAATATTTGGTCGACACGCGGGAGCCTTGAGTCCGCCACCACCGTCGTCGCCGTCTCCCGGATCCGCCGCGTTCGATGCGCGTTTAGCGATCCCACACCACAAACATACAAACACACATATTATTATATATAAATGTATATGTAAATTTACTTTAATTTTACAATGAAAAATAAATTCAGCTTTAATAGATACATATTACATAATTAAAACAATAATAATATAGTCAAATCAATAATTGTTGTAAATATAATCATTAAAGAAACTAATTTCTGGTTTTATAATTAGTAAAATTGCAAGAATTTTGAAACGGGTATCAAAATTATATGGTATTTCGTATGCCTGGTAATTTGAAAATAACGTTATTAAAACAGTGGCGATATGTATATTATAATTATAATATTTTAGTAAATTGAACTGCCGCACTGATCTAAATTCCAAAATAAATCCATAAAACAGACAGAATTAATAATACACCGTTTAAAGTACTTGCAAGCTAGCTTTATATCAATTCCTTTATAATATCAGACATAAGTTTATAATACAAAAAGTTCATAAATTAAATTTTATTAATTTTATTTATAATTAATAGCAAATATGATACCTACCTATACAAATCTTTTATGTAAATATTTCTTATACCCACATAATATTTAAAAGTATATCAACAATTAATAATTTAATAATGAGCAAATAAACTGTAATCCGTCTCATATAGTATTTAATTAAATATTATACCCTTAAACAATAAATATAGTGAAAAATTGAATGAAATACGGGTAGATCGCTGTTGTAATCGGGTCAAGAACAGCTCTTCTCTCGTTCTTCCTCCGTCTTCTATTCAGGTTCTTCTCTCAGCCGTGAGTGGTGGGTATTAGTCATAATGGTACGTGATTTATTTGTGGTATTAACTTCTTAATGAAGGCTTATGTCAGTTAGGAATGATTATTAATACGTCGTACGCAACAACCGGCGTGTGCGCAAAGCAACAGCGTTAGCTTAATTGGAAATTGGTGCGAGAGAGAGGTGGGATTAGTTGCTTTTAAGACCGGTGTATTTCCAGAATTTGTGACCCGATCCCCCATTATATAAATTAATATTGAGTATATCAAAGTTCAGTGCGCTTTTGCGTCTTTTGTGTGATTTCTAAAAGATTCGTGGTACAGGTACATACTTGAGTGGGATGAGGATTCGTTCTAGTAGAATCGTGCCTTAACAGAAACGTTGGAAAACATATGTAGAATTTTATCATTTTTGAATTTATTAATTCATTTAATTTACTAATAAAGTATATAAAAATAATTTACCTTTTTAAATCCGACTAAAATTCGGTTAGACTTGTTTTGTACTAAACATTTTCAAAAAAAAAGTTGATATTGTTCATACTAGAAAAGTTTTATAAATGCCTCTTTTAGTATGAACAAAATCAATTTTTTTTAAAATGCAATATTTAGTACGAAAAGAAAGGAGAGAATTTTATTTTCTGCAATTTAGTCGGTTTTTAAAAGGTAAATTATTTTAAAAAATTCAAAAAAGTAAATGTAAATATACCTCCTGAATTTTTACCAACAAATAACCAATTTTAATTTCGTTTTTATGCCAAGTTAGTAATGATCATTACAAATATATTTTTTGTTTTAAATAAATCACTAAAACTCATCACGTATATATAATTAATATTTATTAATTTTAAAAAAATTCGTTATTTATACGAAATAAATATCGCGGTAAGGCAAATTTAAAAATATTTAATTTCCAGATAGCTTAGTTAAAATTGTTTCATAATTTTTTAAACTTATTATTATTATTATAAAAAATAATTCATTCCACTACAACATTTTTTTTATTTTTTATTTCATTTTTATACAAAATAAAACAAAGAAATTTACTATTTTAATTACATAATATACAACCCATATATCTATTTTTTAATCCACCCCTGTTATAAATATATATATCAGATTTCGCCCTTAATTAACAACAGTAAGCTACACTCTACAAAAATTCAGTAAAACGAGCTCTCACTTACAGAAATGCGCATTTAGCGTAATACTTTTAGATTTAGTGACCCAATCCCCATTATAGAAATTAATATTGAGCTTATCAAAACTGAAATGCGCATACATCTTTTGTGTATTCAAAGGGTTCAGTTTCGGTCAATGCATTGTAATTATTATATAACGCTGAAAAGAGATAGGTCGATGTTGTTTACATGTATTAGGATCCGCCGAGGGTTACAACGATAGACAGTAGTCCAGTGTTGAAAAAGTTTCGACCCAAACTGAAAATGTTAGATTATAATTAAACAAAGATTTAAAATCGTATGCTATCAAAATGTATATTAGTATAAATTTTATTTAAAAAATTATAAAATATTATAAATTATAATTATCACAATTTTATTCAAAAACAGTGTTTTTGTTATGAAAATTTGTCCTTATATATTTACCTATAACTTAAACAATTTTAAAGTAACCACGGTCGGACAGAAATCATTATTGAGGGCATTAAATGTTTTATAGATTTCAAGTTAGATTTTTTTTCTAAAATTTTTGTAATATCTAGAATTTTTAGTGCTTATAGCTAAAACATTTTTTGTGATTTCGACATTGGACACAAAGCATTATTTAAGGGACTCTCTCCTCTATTATAACTTAAAATTATATTTTGAAATTCAATTGAAGACATATTGAACACAGCTGTTTGATAGAACTCTACATTTTAGGCGTGGTTTCCAAGCTCGACATCGCTAAATGATTTTTTCGCATAAACCTTATTTTATCCTAAAACTGACAGTTGCGGTATTATTCTCAAATAACTGATTTTAGACAGCTTTGTAAGCCCCCTGAAATTATTCACCCCCCTTCATAAGGGGGAAAAGTTATCGCAATGTTCTATACATCAGAATGTACCAATTTCTTGAAAAAAATGTACTCCGTTATTTTTTCTAGCTTCTATTTTTCTGATGACTGGACTATAACGCTTGTTCTTTTTGGCCAAAAATTTTCTCATGTTAACCATTGTACGTTGTTGCCAATGTAACTCTTTAACGTCAAATTAGCTATTGTTAGTTACGATATTGTAACAAGGTGTATTTTGTGTATGTATATATGGTATGTTTTGGTTAATTGGCAACTCTATAGTACGGGTGATTAGTTTAAATAACAAGTTGCAGATTTTAGAATCAATTCCCGTCGGGTTTATTAGGGTTATTGTATTTAATGAGCTATATTCAATTTGCTAAAGTAATGAAGAAAGTTTTTGGTAAATGTATTACGGATTTTAACTTTGTTTTAAATGAGTGTATTAAATTGTTTTATTTTTTAGATGTTCTGTTATGGCATTTGAAACGCCTTTATTATTATTATTATTTTAAATAAACAAGAGAGTAATGATGTTAGATATGTAATTTATCAAAAATTATCTTTCAAGAATGCTTTTTTCTGTTATACTTATTAACAATACTCGTATGTTTCATAAATATAAATCTATTTACTACTATCAGACTTTAGTAATAGTTAAAGTCACGCAATGGATTAAATATGAGTTATATGAACGATACCTGACATATTAAGGGATTAATACATTATTTACAATATAGCTAACATATTAGAAATTTCCGTTATGCTATAAGTCAATTCATAAATTCATAGAAAAGATATTTTCATTAATAATTTACTTATGTATGTATATACAGTCAGATATTCCCACAACACATAAATAATTAAAGGGTATATAATTAGTTATTAAACAACAATATCAATATATTTTTAATGTTATTGTCATAATTTTTGAGATAATCACTGCTAGATGAAACTGTATAAGAAACATCAATCAAAAGAAAAGAGTCATTTGAAAAAAAAACAGTCGAATAAGATATTGATTAACATCGACATTTTGTATGTAGGTATACAAAAATATAGGTATATAAAAAAACTTCTAGTCATGTTGTGTGAGAATACAAACATATGTTAAAAATTAAAAAGAAATTTAGTACCACTGCAGCGATGTGTTTTATGCATACAGTAATTCGATATGCTAGAAAGTGGTATATAAAAGCATAAAAATTATATACGGAATTATAGCCGTTTGTACGTACGATGGTATTTGATGTATTAAAGTTTAGTACACTGTCTATTTGTATGAATAGTTACTGTCTGTAATGTATGTCTATTACATTTTTTTATAGTTGCATGTGTAGGTTGTATGTTTGTATGACATATGCAGTCTGTAAAGGGAGTTTTTAGTTCGTATTTGTTCTGTTTATGACTTCATTATAACTTTTTATATACCTATTTTTGTTTATTTATGTCAGGGATTATAGGATTTATTTTTATGAATACATTTTTTATATTTCTAGGGGAGATGTAAAATTAATAAACATATGATATTATAAATGTGTTTGTATATGTAACATATATTATATCCTTTTGAAGTTAAATGTTTAGTAAATATACAAAAAATAGTTTTTTGTTCTAATAAAAAACATAAGTTTTATACAGGATATACCTATATTATTGACTGGGAATTACAGAAAAAAGTGCTAAACACAAAAGTTCTATAGTTCAAAGTAAGCTAATTTAATAGAGGGGTTAAATTTTGAATCCAGGCACACATTAGGTCTAAATTAAACACAAGTTGGAAATTAAATTTAAATATTTGGATGGAAAAAATTCTGCTAAACACGATTAAGTACTAAGAAGTGCCGAATGCTATTGGAAAAAATAGACTTTGATCTTATAAGACTCAAATAGGGTCCTGGACCAAAAATCTAAACGCCCTGTTAAATAGTTCAGTACAAGATATTTTTTTCTGATATTCGATTCCTCCGAGTTATTTCGTAGTATCGGTTTTCATTGTACATCTGTAGATAATAGATAAATATATACATATACCTACATAGGTATATGAGGAGTTGAGTTCCAAAACTCGTTCGTTCCATTTAAAAAAATCGAGATGTCAGTGGATTTTGAAAAAAAAATTGGCATTCTTTCATATTGTAATATCACTTTTGAGCAAAACTGACATTTCGATTTTTTTAAATGGAACGGACGAGTTTTGGAACTCACCTGCTCATATAATTTTATATAAATAATAATACTATGTCAGATTTACTAAATAAATTATACATATAATAGCAATTGACCTCACATTTACAGAAAAAAAGTTCTTCTCACCTCACATATGTTTGTGATTTACACACATGCATACACACACACACACCGTGCGTACGTGTGTGTGTACACGTGGCATTCACGTCACGTTTTCGGAATCGGCCGTTCGACGGCGTTGCGAGCTGTTTGACAGCATTTTAAAATTCAACACGTTTGCCAGACACATAAAGTGCCCCACGTATATAACTTTTAACAAATTTTCTAAATCACACGTTGCGTATGCATCGCCAAAAGGTAACATCAGTGTTTGAAAAGACATGCGTTACTTTTTTTGGTAACATCTACATACCAGGGTTGTCCAATGTCAATATGTGTGCAACTTTAATCTTATAATAATAATATAATATTTTAATCTTATAAATTAATAACACATAAGAAACGTTCACTTTGTACAACTAGAAAGTTGAAGTTTTAGAGGTATCTTCTTTTTATAGTGCAATAATCCATTAAAAAAGAACTGTCAAAAATTCAACCACAAGAGATAAAATAACTGCTTCTTGATACATTTTTCTGTATAACCGCATATATTATACAGGTAAATTTCAGGCAAAATATTCATCTACAAAAAAATAAATTTTAACGAGATTTTTCAAAAAAATACTAAATTAAATTTTCGTGACATATTTCACAATAATAGTTTTACAAAAAATTACAGACGTAATTCGTTAATAAGTAAATCTAAGATAATTGCACAAGATCATTAATATTTTTTAGTTTTATATAAATGGTCTACTTGAGTTTATTCGACGTTTTAATAAGATTAAGTTCATCCATCTACATAAATAATAACGAAAACTCATTATTGTCTACATAAAAATGGATAGACGCACATAAACCATTATTTAAAAAAGAAAGAAGAAAAATTACCCATATTCTTCGATATCAATAATGCTTACCTTAATGGCTGTATTAATCACATTTTAGGTTACTTCAGACTCCAGACATATTTTAATAATCATTAAATATGATGTAGATGCGTATAAGTCATACTGAATTTAAAAAAAATACATAGGTAGATATATTTAAAAACTGTTTTGGTGACCAATTTTGCGTTACGTGAATTTTTAAATTTTGAATACTGTTTTTTTGTATATATTTTGTAAAAACAATAGTTTTGGTTTATAACGTATACATATTATGTAGCTGTAGATATAATTATATAAGCTTCTGGCGTAAGTTTCGTTTCGCAAAATAGATTTCAGTAGAGATTCGTCATAATTTTAATTTAAAAAGTTACAGTTTATAATCGAACAGTGAGTATTAAATATAATGTTTACAAATTAATTAAATTATATCTACGTATTTATAGTGATCAATCTTACCCATTAATAAAGAGAAAAGGGAATATCTATCCATGAGGAAGGTTCAAATTCCAGAAAATATATAATTTTAACAAAACGCCAATACAGGATTTAGCAGCTCACACATCTTTTTTACATTTTCTCTCTCACTCTATCCCCTTTTCCGTTTCTCTTATGACGATATGTAATGCATACGAACGCGTTATTTGATTTTATATGGCGTTGCATCAGTTGAATTATGTCTTATTTAATATATGTGCGCCAGCTTCGCGCGAAATGATTTTCGTTCACCATTTTTACAGATTTCGTTGCAATTTTCTGGGAGGAAGCAAGTTTAAAGTTTGAAATTTTTTATTCTGCCTTGCAATTTAAGTTTAAAAGGTTAGCCGTATTTTTGGTGATATTTTTATATTCAATTTATATATAAAGCACGTTTTAAATAATATATTAGAAAAACGAATTTTCTTCATAATGGTATAGGTAGATTCGTTTTTAGCATTTACAAAGCAATAAAAAAAATTATAATTATAACTAAATAAAAACATTATAAGGTAAAAGTAAGACAACTAAAATATTGTATTTTCTATTTGGATATTTTCATAAAAAATTTACACAAATTTCAACTGTAATATTAATTCATGGTCTGTGCAGAGAAGAATTGAGCTGATAATACTTGCAAATAAATAAAATACAACACAATCTATATGCCCGATTATACATTTTAACATTTAAATTAACTATAAGTGAATTGACATGTTGCAATTTAATAGCAGATTAGATTAGTGCCATTGTTTCGTGGAGGCGGTGTAGTAAATGTGCGTACGTGCATGCGTTGTACATGTATGCTACTGCCCGCACTTCCCCGCCGCTCGAGCACGCTTGTTTACGCGGCCGTGTTTGCAAATAAACTAGTTTTCGATGTAATTAGAAGGGTGCTTCCGATGATGCATTGTATACATATACAATTTAATTTTGAAATATTTTGTCAATATAGTTAATAACTTTATAATTGACTTTGCATACATATTGTTGTAAAAGGGGTTACGCGTGTGTGTGTGTATGTGTGTGACACGTAGGCTGCCGTGCTGTTTGTTGCAAATAGTTGGAATGAATTTATAATGAACGCGACAGAAGTGAGCGCTCGCGTGCGTGTATGTGTGTGCGAGCGAATAGACTGGATTCACGCTTGATTTAAAATAAATAGAAACGCTGATTGAATTTTGTCACTTAACTCGGTTTTGATGTTCCCGTTCTGTTAATAAATGATGGTGTTTAAGTGTAATATAGGAATCTGTTTGAGTTCTACCTAGTTTAACTATATATACAATTATATATTGCTTAGTAGCTATATTGTTATATATTTATTACTGTCGCAACACATATTTTTCAAATTATTAGTAACTGTCGAAAAGTTTATTTTGCTCCAATTTTAGAATGTGGGAAAATATTACGAAACGGCTGTAATACAGGATGTTTCATAATTTAAGGGGGTTTATCGGTAAATGACTTTAAGATAAAAAGTTTATATAAACATTGTTCCGTTTAACTTTATTTTTGATACACAAAATGATCAAGATTTTGTTATTAATTTTTAGAACAATTAAATTATTAACTTATTTAATCAAAAACGGGTATTAGTTGTTAAATAATTATTATAACAGTGTAAAGAATACTTTAAGTGTAAAATATTTTTCACTGACAGATAATTGCTTGAAGAACAGAAAAAAATTCTAGAGATATTTTTTATCACAAAATATAGCACCATTAATAAAATAATGTTTGTTTTTAAAAAAGCTGTGGCTTGTAATTTTTTCATTCGAAATAATCAAACTGAAAATTCGTTTTTTTCTCAAAAGATGTGTCTCTACACCTTGCTTACACCAACCAAGCTTTATAAAAAAATAACTAATGTAGTTTCAGAGTTATTAAAAAGATCAATTTTTCAAAAAGAATATGTATCATTCTGTATATTAAAAATAAAGTGAAATATATGGCATTCAAATATGAAACTTCCTGTATATCAGATGTATTGTTTGAAAATAAATGCACATGAAGTTGCTCTACTAACTATTTCTGAAAGAATCAAATAAGAATGAACATTGCAGTGTATAAAATTATTAACTTCGAACCCATTAATGCTCGTATTTTGAACACAACCATCCCTTGGGTTATTTTATATCTAACTTCTCCGCCTCATCGCCGTCATCACAAATTTGGCGTATTAATTCTGATGAGTCGGCTAAAGGGCGTGCTTCATTTCATCAATATGCTAAATCGTGTCGTCATGCTAAGTGATGGCGGTGGACCCGTGGCGCTGGGTAGATATGTTTTTCGTGTGATGATGTGAACACAGTTACTCTGTTGGTCGGATTTTAATCTTCCACCTAAGAAATACAGTTTTGTTTCCAAAAATAGAAACAACACAGTGACTAAAAAAGTTATATGTTTTGCAAACGAAACCAAAAATCTGATTCCACTAAATCCGTCATGAAAGCCAAACAGCTGATATCTTATGCTACCTGGCGTTGTTTCAAACATCCCAAAAAATTATTTTTTCTTAAATACAAAGAAATATATAGGTCATTTCTAATAAAATACCAGCATACTCATACCATTGTTAGATGCAAAAATGCCATTATTTATAAAAATATATACATATATAATTAGATAATATCTATATTTTCATTAAAAGTCGAAATTGATAAATAATATTATTATTTGTTAATAAAAATATTATCATTCTAATATACTTATTTATAAATTTGTAAAATCTGCGTATGAAAATATATTTTATATTTTTGAATACATATAATTTATGTCGTTTTTTAATAGATGTTTTTAATTGATATATGTATGACAATTTTTTTCTACCATATTACATATTATATAAAAATGAAAAGGTGATAATTTTAAAGTCAAATATTTAATAATTAGGTCAGGCACGTATTCAAAAATAAAATTTTCTAATAAAGTTAGTTATCCATCAATGATTTTAAATTTTTTTGAATTATAACGATTATGTAAATCTACCGAATAATTGTAAAGTAAATAAATCATAGAACAACTCAAGTAGGTACTTGTAGGAGTACTAATCACGACAGAGAAAAATGTGTGCACACATATATAGTCATTTATTACAGTGTACAGTTTCCTCAACGGAACGAAGCAATCTTTTGAATTAAACTCCCACTTGAGTGTGTGAGTGTTTTCTCTATACACAAGGATTGAAATGGAAATCCGTACGCAAAACACAACTTACACATAAAACCGAATTTACATCGAAAAATCCGACCCGAACATGTAATAAATAACTGGCGCGGTGATATTCGCGGCTGTAACCTCACAATTCCATTAAAAAAGTGTCCTGTCTACATAGCTCACACTCGTATTCAAGCTCCCTACACCCAGTTCTCCCCCACGTGCCTCCGAACTCGCCCCCTCTACCCGCTGGTCGCACAGCCACAATCCGTCGTGATAGCCACAGTTTGCCAGGACACGTGACACTCTATGCCCCTTTCACAAATAAAACACTGTACATATATATGTATGTAGTGTTTTTTGAGTAAGGTAGACTTGAACCAATACTTGGTACAAAAAAATTAATATTATTCGTTCTACGTGTCTGATACAATTATTAAATCTTTTAAATGTACC
Source organism: Sialis fuliginosa (assembly GCA_961205875.1). Classification (NCBI taxonomy): domain Eukaryota; kingdom Metazoa; phylum Arthropoda; class Insecta; order Megaloptera; family Sialidae; genus Sialis; species Sialis fuliginosa. The sequence continues at coordinate 8,683,740 of OY540813.1, read as the reverse complement.
TTTTGTAGTATGTGTGTAATGTGACAATTTTTGTAAATGTTTCTCAGTTTATTGTCACAGCTGCTATATTTTAAATATTTATACTTATTAAAAGACTAAACTAAACATAAAATATATTTATAGTATTATACTTCATTCTTCATAAAAAATATAGTTTCAATAAAATTGTACCAACAATTAATCCAGAGAAATAATAAATGTAAGATAATTTAATGTAAACCAAGTTAATTAGATAAATGATTTAATAAGATTAAGATTAAATTGGTATATTTACCCTACCTATATACTCATATATACACACACACATGAGTACATATATACTCTGCACGTGCAGGCTACAATTTAATTTAGTGAAATTTAAATTTGCAATACACAGATTAGTGTGATTTTTTAAAAGATTATTTGTGTTGAGAAGATTTTTTGCCAGATACATATTACATATGTATAAACATAATATAATATTTAGTATGCAGTACACGTACATATATTCCAATTGACTCGTAAAAAATATACTAATACTAATTCAATTGTAGTTTTATTTGTATATTATTTTTCGCTTTAATGTGTATTTTTCGCAGAAATAAATATGCAAATAAAAAATATCAAACATTGAATTAAAGAACCAAATAACAAATGTATGTATATAGCAATTGGCTTGTAATAAATATACTTTTCCGGATATCTTATATCTATGTATATTATTTTTCATTCTTATTTGTGTTTTTCGCACAAACGTATATGTAAATATAAATATCAAACATTGAATTAATTAAATTATTTGTAACTAACTTATCTAAATATCAACTCCATATAAATGAGAACCAAATATAAATGGGTTAATTTAGAATAAAGCATATCCATTCACACACAAATACAAAAACGCTGTTCGCGCACGCACTATCAATTCAATTCCACGATCGAATAAAAACCAGTGTGTGCGTGTGTTCTATTCTGTCCGGACCGTCTGAAAAATATAAAATAAAAAAAGTTTCATTTCGTCGGAAATTACTGGCGATTGTTCAAGCCCTAATCTAAGGGCGGCCGTGAATGCGGGCGCCGCAGCAAAGACCCTCTAATGCCGCATGCACATCACGTCCGTCGCTGAATTTGTGTCATTTAGAACTGCGCGGGGTGTGTAAAGGGATGAATGGAACGGACACATACATACATATTCACATACCCGCCGCCCTGTGGTGGTGGTGGCGGTGCTGGTCACTTCTGGGTGTGGGTTAAATGATGAGGTGGAGGGAGAGGGCTTTATTCAAATTTAGTTTATCTGTGTCATGTGATTGATTTAATTTTTAAATTTGTTTGATCTTTCTTGAACAACTGATTCTTTTTGTATGATACATTTAATCTTATTTTTTGGACTATTTTAAGTATTAAGTTTATTAAGAATATTTTATACATGCATGAAATGTACTGAATAATGAAGTTTAGTAATCATAAAAAAATTCGAACTCAAGATTTCAACACGTTAATAGAGTACCATTATCATCTCAATAAAATATATCTTTCTTCATTTATAAAATGTATACAGTGCACCTAAATAACTTTCAAATGGTTTAAAATATAAGATTGAAATTTATTGGAAAGCCCTTTCGAACGAGCGCTCACTCAATCAAAATTAATATTTCTTGGCTCCCCCCTCCTCCAGCCCCCCGAAGGTGTGAGGGTGGTTGTTTTTGTTTTTAAATAATAGACTTTGTGATCCCATTGTACCCCTATAAATTTTAATCCTATATTTCAAACTATTCAAAAGTTATTTAGGTGACCCGGAACTTTTGGAAGGCACTGTATAGTAAATAAAATATTTTTTATAATGGAATATAAGGTCAGAGAATATCCATTATAAAATGCTAAATAAGATAGAGCACTAAAAGTAACATACACACATATGTGCAATGTAGATAATAATATGTATATTCAATAATTGAGCATAACGTTGTGTTCTTATTGCAAATAAAATTAGATTAGTGAGTTCGTTCGAGTACAGTAATGTGTCTTAAAACCGTATGTTGCAGAAGGATTTAATATTCACGAGTTAATTAAAATGTTTTGTTGGATTCCCTGTCGTGTTGCCAGATGGGACCACAATGGGATGTATCGCGCAAGCATCGAACTCAGTGTATATTGTTTAAAAGCATATACTTTATTTAAAATCTGAGGAGGTATTTCAATCAATAAATCGTTATATGCATTTAGAGAAGTGTGTTTGCGAATCTTACATAGTCGCTAAAATACCTTATCTCCACTCTGTGGTCTTTCTTCATATCAAAATGTATTTAACTTTTTACTAAAGATTTCCGAATAAAAGGCGTGGTGGGAAAAAGAGGCGAATCGTCTTAAAAAATTCTTATTTACGATGGTTTTTGAATTATTTGGAGCTTTTTTTCTTAAAGGAATATTTTAAAATACAAATTTGAACTTCGGTACCTAAAATAAGTTCGTTAATGAGGAATTTTAGGATGAAATTGGGGTTTGAATTGATTTATTAGGAGGACGTGGAGGGTAACAAAGAAATTTTTTAGAGCCTTAACAATATCAAATAGAGGCTCAAAATGAAGTTCTAATATGCATATAACATCAGAATTGTGAGTTCAGAATTGGAGTTAATTTTTCAGGTTTACTTGGTAGGTATATTTTTATATTTCTTGATTTATGTTGAAATGAATCTAGTTTTAAGAAAAATAGGTGTATTTGATAATTTTTAATAATGAAAATAAAATAATTTTAATGAATTTAATAAAATTATACCACAGATGAAATTACAATTAATATATAACTGCTTTTCATGCACTCAAACTCAACTGTATCTTGCAGTATCGCTGACCAGATAGTAGAGTTGATCCGCCCGTTTATCAGACATACACACACATAGTAGAGTGAAGCGGCGGTTACGTCGGCCCGCTAATCTATCCGCGGTAATCCGAACTGAATCTGTCGGCAGTAACTCTGGCGGTAATCGCGCCCTGGCGCTAACGAGCGTCGGCTAATGAGGCCACCACGGGCCCCAAAGCGACGCCATGGGCTTTCTACTATGAGCACGTCAAGTTGGACTTATGTACATACACGTACATTAGTGTCTAAAATCTATCTGTGAGGATATACAATAACCTATATATAGATTAAACTGGACTACTGGATTTCGAAAAAAAAACTTTTATTTGAAATCGATACTACATATTGTATTTTTTCTCCTGACTTATTCCACAAAATTTATAAAAACTGTAAGTAAAATATCTTTATTTTAATCACATTTTTACGATTTAAGGATTCTACAATAATTTATAATTGATTTAAAAGATTGCACTAAAATAATAATTGAGTTATAAATAAACTCATAATCTATGAAATACTAAAAATTTTAAAATTTTGAAAAATTAAGATTCCATATCTAAAAAATGATGTGAGAGAAGGGTTTTGAATTAGTTTAAAATTTGGTCAGTAAAATCTATGAAATTCAATTGAAGTACTCATGTGGAAATATAAAAAAATTATATGAAATTTTATTAATAGCGGATGCTAGATTGATAAACATTTTCTTGGTGATCCGTCCCCACACTATTCCACAGACACAAAAGAACTGTCCGGTCGATCGTTTGACCGCGCGTCGGACGCGCATCAGTCAAGGCCGGCATTGGGCGTTCACGCGTGCACAGATTTCGCACTGGGCTGTAAAAATGCGTGTATCCACAATTTTATTGAACGGCTTGTATTAATTGGATAGCGAGCACGCTGCTGCTTTTCGTGGTGGCCGCTCCAATTTTATTACTTTCAACTTTATGGGTGAGAGTTAGTGTTATCGAATTTGTTTCTAAATGGTGAACTCTCGGTAGGGAAAAACATCTAATCAATTTCTTTTATTGCCACGAATGTAAATATATATGTTTATTGCGCCCGGGTTTCCTGATATTGCTGCGGATAAGGATTAAATGTGATTCTTTTGATGTAAGCAAAAAACGATAACATATTAATTAGTTGGTGGGTAAGGGTGAGTTTTCCGATAAATTCAGTGGTAGACAAGATTTTTATTGGCTTTTTATTGTTTGTGATATATGTATGTTTGTTATGCTTATTTAAGTTTATATCGAACGCTAATATGTAAAAAGATGATTTTGTAACTCAATGAGCTACTGACAGATATCAGAAAATCGGTTCAAAATAATCAATTTGTAAACATTTTGATTGAAAGTAGATAGTTTTAATAACACGACTTTCATCAATTCGCAGTGTACGCAATGACAGCGCCGACTAGCGGTTACAACTAGGTCGGGCTTTGACATACATAGCTGTCAAAATGAAAAGTAAGTAATTAAACAAATAATTTCAATAAAATATAGTAAAAAATATATTTTTTGGAATATTCTTTATGACAATATGTGGTTAATCATGTTGACCTTTCTATTTTTAGTTAAAAATGAGCCCGCCACAAGTTCCCTTTTGGCCACCTCGTGCGCTGCGATCGATTTCGTTTCCCCCACCACCTACTTTGCACTCAGCCAATACGAAAAAGTATTTAGTGTAAAAAATTTGATAAACTCTATGCAGAAAATTATAAGTTATATATTTATGTTTTAAAAACCGGCGAAACACAAATCGTATTCATAAATTCCGCCCCTTAAAACTAAGCTTGATAAAAGCATTTGAATATAAATATTTCGTTCTGAGAAAGTCGTTGGAGAACAGTTCGGCGCTAATGTATTTTATGTTTTATATAAAAAGTATTTAAACCCTTGTATACGGTACGAAATTAAATGAAAATCCCAACAATCCATGCCACCGTAACTGAAGTTTCGATCCTAAAATATGGAAGGGTTTTATATTTGAATTGACGTGTAACATGTATATACTTCTGACTGCGGTGGATTCGTAAAACTGAACCATGTTTTGTTTTTAATGTTTTGAAATACCCCGCCTATTTTGTGCAAGCGGAAACGGATATGTCTCCCTCAGGATATAAAAATTTCAAATAACTGCATGCATTAAGTGAAATGATATTACGTTCTAAAGTTTTTCAACTTTGTGTGTACTCGTTTCGTGGATTTAGTCATATTAAATATGGTAATTTGCATTAATTTAATTTGGAATGTGTCAAAATGAATGCAGTTATGCAAATAGCCTACTTTAACAAATACTTTATATAAATAAATACCTGTTAAAATATTTTTGTCGGCATTGAAAAGTAAACAATTTTTATGGAGTGATATACAGCCGTATTAAATTCCCCCTTAACAATAACATATCGAATTCCCTACCGTAAGCTAACAAGCCCTTTACTACACATATCAATCATGCAGTCGAATTATAAAGCTTCTCAAAGAAATAACAATGTTTTGTTGTACTCAAAAAGTCTTTACAATTTATTATATACATTTTATAACAAATAAATTTTGTTTAGAAAGTTTTTGTTGTATTAAAAATATAAATATTTTTTTATACTACACCATATAATATAACGTTGATGACGTTACGAAGCTATTGTCTGTTTGTTTTAGTTAGTACCTGTTAGTAATGTACATTTCTACTATATTAATAGACATCATTAATTATATTTATTAACAAAATTTAGTCCATACCAATATTAATAAATAAATCTGTAAATATCATATTTTGTTCAATATATTAATTACAATATAATCTATTTTAATAGTATTTAGATTTTTTTTCTATTTATCTGTTTCAACTTGACATGCAAACTACTGAACCGATTTGAATGTAACTTTCGCTGTTAGAAATCCTAAGACCGAAGATTAGTTTAAATTATTCGATAATTGATATATAGCAGATCCATATTAAGTAAATATACAGTTGATATTATTATAATATTAAACCATCATCATTAGAGAAGACAGTAGCGTCGTGGGCATTCACTGATTTTGAAATGCATGCGGGCGAACTCTACGAAAAATTCTAGTATCTATGTATATAATTGAACATATGCATGAATATCAATAAATCTTAAAAATTTACTAATATAGGTACCTAAAAATGTGAGTTAAAAATGCTTTATATTGTTATAATAACTATTAATATATTACACCACTGCGCACTGATGAAAAAGTACAGATATATCGTTTCCGTACAACAATATTGTCCTAGATGTATCTCGCACCAGAATAACGAGATGGGGCGCGCTTTATTCTTCCAGACAGGTGACACAACGTACGTATATGCTTTTGTTAGATATGGAATTTTTTAGTATGCGTAATATCATAATGGGACAGAATTATTTCCAACTGTTAAATTTGTAAGAGTGGTACGTTGAAAAAAATGTCACTATAGAGATTATTTCTGAATGAAATAGGTATGTATTACCAGAAGATTAAGTTATTAAGGATATTTCAACGTGTTTGTGATGGGTACTCGTATTTTTATTTTTTAATGGATATTTTTAGGTACAAATCTGATCTAACTTATCTTAAATATTTGTGATTTGCTTTTTATAATATATATGTATAATAATAATGTATAATATTCAAATAAATCCTTGTTGCGGTGAATTATAAGACAACACTACGGTTGGTCGCTTTCATCACAGAAATGGACTGAGATATCCACTCAGCTAATAGAATTACCTACCATGTTTTTTATAGACTGATATGAACAACTTCTTATTCATGGTCGTTAAACAAATGTGTATGGAAATAAAGCATTAGCGAGAGAGGTGCTATAAACACAAGAAAAAAACGTAAACAGATTTATTTTGTTAGGAGAGAGTGGGCTATGTGATAATGTTCTACGTGAGCTCGTGTGTTTTCCGGTGTTTGTGTTGTTTCAGATGCTGATTTAGAATAGTTTTTATTTATTTTTCCAGACCGGTCCTCCATTTTAAGATCAAATATATTTTTAATAAATATTTATCGGCCTTAATTATCAATATTTTGATAGATTATTTAGTAAATTTCCCATTTTATAAGGTGATTTCAAATGGTTTAAAAAAAATAAAAATATATATTTGATACAAGTCTTAAGGCTTCCGCGATGATCTTGAAATTAATCTTGGCTTCTGGATGCAAACCGTATCGGTTTGATCGTGTAATCGGCCAACGTTTTGTCACACTTTGCAGTGGACATCTTCAAGACTCTTCTAAAAGTGCACCGATGCGGCACACACCCAGAAACCAAAATATTTGAGGCGGTGAGTTCCAAAACTAGTTAAATCCACTGATATCTCGATTTTTTTTAAATGGAACGAACGATTTTTGAAACTCACCGCCTCATTTATAATGTTATTTGTTATAGCATTACAGAATAGTGAATTTGTAAAACTAAATTTATGTATTTTTCAATAATACTATTGTATACCTTCAAATAATAATAAAGAGGAATCCAGACATGTTTGCGTATTTCGACGTGATATATAAATATTAAATATAATAGTTGGTGATGAATATTTAACTAAACAATCATCTGACACAAACATCATCTATAATTCCTGAAACAATTACACCTAACTACCCGACTCGCGGTGATATATCCTCGACGCACATTATCCAGAAACATTAGCGTGAAGAGCACGGGAAAACAACAAGCAATTTGCAACAATACATACATACACACACGCACACACGCGCATACGCACACAAAAAAGAAACTAATTAAAACATTATATTATGCACAACACAACGTTTGTGCGTGTGTCATAAAAATGTAAACGTTTTTAATGTAAGTTTTTGTTTTGTTTTGTTTTTATTGCAAAGAAGATGTTTCGAGATAAGGTATAATTGGAATACGGATTTTGTTGTACATAGCTTGATAAATTAAACTTGGGTTTATTCTCTTATGTAACATTCGTTAACTGCTCCTGAAACCATACATTTTTAAATATCTTGTGGTATTTTATTTTTAAGTTATCACAAGTTATTGTACATATATCTATATAATTTAGGTTTCCAATTTAACTGACAGCTGGCGTTGTCTCGATCTTGTCTCGTACATGGGACAGAGACAAAAACGTCAAGTGTGCTCCAGGATAGATGTAATAAGAATTGTAATGAACAAAAAAAATCGAATTTCATAATGATATTTGTGGATCGTCCTGCTTGATGTAAAAATTAGTTGATTTAGTCTTCTACCGGTTGTTTTATAAGCAGAGTTGTAAAAATAACAAAAAACAAACTATGTAACTATATTTTTTCAAAATATAAAAAAAAATCCAAATAGAATGTTTGTTTAGAATACAATTTTGTAACCCTATACCGAATTTCAGAGCATTAACAAAATAAAAAATAACACTTTCAATAAATTATGTAATTATATTATTGTGAAGTGAAAATTAGGGTTGGAAACAATGTGATATCTAATTAATAACTTTGTACTTAATAAAATTCACAATAAAATTTATATTAAAAGGGTTATTTTTTATTTTTATTCAAAAACTGAGACGAAATTTCAGATAGTCTTATTTCGGGCTCATCTCGTTCAAATTATTTGTCTCGATCTCGGTCTCGTAAACATTATGTTGTAGTTTATGAAAATATGTATACGTTTTATTACATTAATTTATATTTATTATATAAACACCTCTATTTTAAATATTATAGATATATCTAGGAACATTTGTGTATAAGCTATACCCGTATAGTCATTATTACTAATTACACGTATGGACTGGGAATAAATATGTCCCCAGAGAGCACTCGTTAGTTGGTTCTCTGATAATGAAGAATGTCTGACATCAGCCCCGAATAACACCACGTGTAGAAAGCGCAGACGCTCGCCACACAACCGACTAATCTATTTCGCGGTACGGAGCCATTTAAAACACTAACATAATTTCTCCCGAGGCCAATAAAGCAGAATGTTTCAGCTAAGAAAGAAGAAACATTTTGCTGCTGGCTCGACGTCGCAACTATCGCTAGAAATGTGGTGGCGCATTGTTTGATTTTTAAGTTAATTAAAAATACCGATGCCGAGAGATGTATAAGTAATCGGTTTAAGAGTTCATGAAATTGGAATTGATTGCTGCTGCAGTTGCAATAATGTGCTCATTTAAATTGAAAATCAAGTATCGTTTTTTTTTACCTATACTATGGTTAGAATTGTATTTCTTTTTTTGTTGGTACTTCTGATGTAATATACTCCTAGTATGCACTTTTTACTATGCAATTCTCGTGTAGTTTGATAACGTTTTTAGAATGTGCAGTATTTTACAAATACAATACTCTGGTACATTGGCAAAAAAAATCATTTAATGTTTTCCTTCCTTTTTTAATTTTGAAGAACAATGTGAGCAGGAGTAAATATTTAGAGAGATAGAGACCCTTTACAATGTAATCGATTTTCATAATAGTTCCCAGTCTTAATATATATACATATTATAATAAATAATAAAAATGCATTTATGCACTACAATTATTTTACTAAAGGACTGGAAGAAGTCAGAGAAAATTATCTGTTCTTAATTAGGACATTATTACACGAATTTCGAAAACCACCGACGTATTATGTACCTACCTCGAATACCGGCCGATGATTCGAGCCAACGCGGCGTTAGTTGAAACTTTATCCAGCTTTCTCATAAAAGCAACGAGTTCAGCTTACGTAACTATCATTCCAAACACCACACACACACACACACACACAGAGAGTGTGAGTGGGTGTAAGAAACTTCTCCTCACGCGCTCGTGCCGCACGCAAACGGAAGTTGTTCCGGGAGGTCGCTAAAGAGGATTTAAAAGACAAGTGAAGTAATTATTGACCAGTGACCCGATACAAAAAGTTTTTTTTTCAACAAAATCGGCAATGTTTGTATGTGGGTATTGTACAATTTGTATTAATAAGAATATTTATTATATATTTATTATCATATATTCAAATGAATGTTCGTTTGTATGAGACTTTTACTCGGGAATTACTGAACCGATTTCAATGCGGTTTTCACCAATAGTTAGACAATTTTTCTGTGCAGCATCGTGGCTATTAATATTTTATGAAATCGTGTTTTGTTTCCTTGATGTCACAGCATACAACTGTCATTTAGATATTTAAAAACATCACGTCTCTTTCAAATATTTTATCGAACAATTGGATAATTTTTGACATAACATATGCTTACAATAAAATATTCCATGAAAGGTAAAATATCGAAATTGATTATAATTGTTGCTAACCTATTTATTTTTATTCTGATTCAGTGCTGATAATTTGCGTTGATGTCTACAAATACACGTTTGTTATAATATAAAAGTATTAGACACGAATGGTACAAAAAAGTTGTGTGAACTTTACGAGAAATGAGATAATAACTATAGTTGAGATTTAGTTTGTCACTTGGCTGGAGTAGCTGTAGGCGTGTAGGCTTCACCATTCTGTCTGAAGGCGGGAACACTGTTATTTGATCATTGATTCATCGTCAGTATTGAAAGAACCGTTTACTTCTTAACTCTATATAGTTTAAGAACTTACTTCAACTATATTAAGTTTTATTTTACTGTTTGTAAAAGGAAATTTGTAAAAATAAATGAAAATTGCTAGAACGCCTTTCGTTTGTACTTTCATCTCTTTGGTTTTTTAAACCTCTCAAATATTTTTATTTTATTGCACATTTTCCTCGCAAGTAAAGCATTTTTATAAATTGTATAGACGTAGCACATATAAATAAAAAGTATTTAAATCACATAATAATAAATGATGTAAATGTAATATGAATAATTATGATAGCTCTCATATTGTAACGTAAGAAAAGCCTAAATTATTATTAACATAGAAGCAGTATTACATTTATTGGGATTGGGATGCGAAGCAACCAGGAGGAAAGTCCCTAGTATACAAATAAAAAGTATTATTACTATTATTGCATACTATAATAATATATGCATTTTATAATTATTATGTACATAATTAAGTTTCAAAATCATAGTAAAATAGTGATGTTAATAAAACGGGGTATAAAACAATTTATAAAACATAAAAAAATAAAATCAACGTTATAAATATGTTCATGTTAACTTTTACTAACCTTATTAAAGTATTTAATGCTCGAACATATTTGAAAAGTTTTAACTTGTAGCAACTATTACAAACATTGCTTGAAGTTAAAAAACAACAAAAAAGACAGCTACTTGTGTAAAAAAAACCTTACGTAATCGACAGCACAGATTCGAACAATAATATGATTGAGAGCAGTCAACTACTACTACTTTAGGTCGACCACGGGCACAGAGTAAAGTAACCGACCGAAGTTTTCAAAGCTCGGTCGTTTGTGTCTGTAAAGAGATTGAGTTCTGTAACTTGTTTAATAATCGATAAGTGTTTTCTCCACTCCGTGTGTGGGTGTATACAAACTTATCCACCGTATCTACAGAAATTGATCAGCGATTATGTTCTCAGGGAGGTGGTAGATTAATTATTAAGCTGTCTAATTAAATTTGTTTAATGTCCATAGAAATACAATTTTTGTATTTTTTTAAGTAGTGAACGCCTTTCAAAATAATGAATACAAAATTTTAATTGGAACTATAATAAATGAAGGTAGATGAGGGTAAAATTAAAATATATGTACTATCTAACAAACAAGCAGAGTCATAATTTATGAAATTATACCGATTTATGTTTAAATAAACGCACTAGCCGATTTATTTTAATTATGTTAATAAAAGTTAGACACAATTGGAGTAAATATTACAAGTTTGAAAACTAAAATAAGAAAATTATGAGTACATTATTTTAAAGACTTATAAACCATCCACACTCGCATACTACTTTGTGACAAATTGAATGAATAAATTTATTATACGGACTAAGTCGATGTCAGACCGAAGCAGTTAAATACACTTGAGACCACCGACCATACATTATTGTGCATTATTGATACAGAAACTAAGTTTCCTACATGTGGACTGAATCGCTAAATAGTTTTCTGACCAACGCTATTGTGTACTCGTAAGTAACCTATGTACATATATATGTACTAGATACATATAATGCTGTTTTCTTGACATAGTAATTATATTACATGATAATTTGTTATTGAATATAACGATTGTGTTACGTTTTAACATGATAGCTGACTTTTTTAATTTTTGATTTTACTGTATTTGTACGTTTGGTATATTCATGGCATTTGCATTTATCCGAAAAATGCCATGAACCAAAATAAAATCCTTGATTTACAGATACATTTTAAATTTTTAAATCATTCTTCTGAAAAATCTCATTATGATCTAAAACCATCCATCCGGATAGTAAGCGAAAACATATAATATTTTACCCTCTGAAACTGCAATAATATAATTTTAGACTACAATATAATATAATGCTCAATATAAAATTGATGGATATACTGCAAACATAACAGCCTAAAATTATATTATTACAGGTTCAGACAGTAAAATATAATATGTTTTCGCTTACTATCCGGGATAGACAGGAAACCCTGTAATTCTTACAGTATATTTTTTTCCGTGATTAATTTTAGACGATATATTATTTTATTGTTTCGATAAAATAAAGTAGATACTAGTTTAAACTTTATTCATCGTTTAATAACTTTAAAAATTTATATCTATGTCTGTACCTAATGGTGAAGTTTTATTTTCATTGTTTTTTTAATTGTAATTTGATTTTAACATTTTTTTTGTTCCAGGTAAACTATTGTTCCTTAATTCAACAAATAATGTAAGTCTAATAAAATAATATTTTTTCTAATACTTCACAATCTGATAATGTTTATTTTTAAGTATATTTAATTAATACCCAGTTCAACAGGTGAAAATAACTTAAATTTAATATATTCGGGAATATTCTATTAATACGCAATCTGCAATCTCCACAAAACAATAATTCCATCAATGTAAGTACAATTCTCGATCTTAACAAATACCCAATAAAACTATACAAACATACATATATACCTATACAATTTTCACATACATATATGTGCATGATAATTACATCCACCGATAATATAATTACGCTTTAATATACAGTTTAGTAGAATAGAATGAAATAAGCCAAAGAGAAATCATGTAACATAAATGCAAATCCGCAGAACCCATCCCCCATCATTACTTTGTATGGATGTGTGTGTGTGTGTTTATAGAGTTAATTATTGAATCTGTGTCTTACCCAAGATTATAATATAGTGCATTATTGATAGTGCATATTCAGAATAGCTTAATTTTATTTGTTTGGTTATTTTTATTATTATTTTTAAGTGCAAATTTGTTATTAGTTTATAAATTCTGTTATGGATATTATAAAAACATTTGCTTGCGGTTATGCATCCGGTAGATGGAAAAATATACGATGAAATTTAAAAGCACTTTTTGTGATAAATTTTTTATGTGATATCTTATTATTATTTTTATATTTACCTGTAATTGTTTAATGACACAATACGTTGTTCATCTTAAAAATTTTATAACTTTCAACATCACTAGGGGTGGGTGGGGAGGACGAGGGTAATCTCCAAGAATTAAACCCTCAAACGGGGTAACCCCCACCTTATGTGTCAATAAATAAAACCTGTTTTTTGGTTATTTAAAACTTGTGTAAAATATGTATGCAAAATAAAGCTAATCAACTTCTTTTTGTTATTAAAGTCTATGCTAGGTGATAACCATTCAATTTATAGAAAATAAAACCTACTGACTTTTTTGGGAGGGGGTGACATGTATTAAAGAAAATCACATGCACGATATTTTCAAATTATTAATATGCTAATGGGATTTTTAATGATTTTTTAGTAATTACGAAAATTAGCACACAAAAAATTGAAAAATTGTGACAAGTATTTTTAAAGACTACTAATTTGTTCCTGAATAGTTATAAATGACATACATACAATGTGGAATAAAATGCACACATCATAACGTATTATGTCTGTGCATACATACATAGTTATGTTTTTACCATTACGCTATTATTAAAAACTAATGCATATGTATTTTATGCACGAGGTATATAATCACTTTAATGAATTATTCCTTTGCCCGCCGTTTATATATTACACTGATGATAAAACTCATCGTTTATTTCACTAAATTACTTTTATGATAAATAAGATAGCGTTATCTCATTACGCATGAAATATGATCAAGGATATTGTACTTCAATTATATAATTTTTTTAGTAAGTGCATTAAGGTATATAATAGCAGGAACTTAGCAATGTTATTTCAGTTATTATATTATTACTTCTTTATGGTAACTTAATGATGTAGTTTTTTTATTTCTGTATATTAGAGGTAGCTTTTGATTAATTGGAACATGTCAAAATAATGAATTTTATTACATTTATGCATGCATTAAAATAAATGAAATATTTTTTACTGCTATATTATCTATGTGAATATATGTATATTGGAGGTAACCGGATAATATTTTCTCTTTCTTTTTCACGAATTTTTTTCCCAGCTTATAGTCTTTAGAACGGTGGAAATAATACATATTATTAACAAATTAAAATTAATAAATTAACAAATAAGTTAATATCTCAGCTTGGCGCGATCTTACAGACTCCATTTTTTTTTAATATAGCTTACATCATTAACTTTAAGACTATCAAATGTCTTAAGACCATCGAGACCCCTTCCACTATTATTAATAATATTATTTTTGGTTCTAATTATCTTCCAGAAATTATCCTGAATTTTTTTAGATACAGCACTGATTAGGTATATAATGAGTATAAATAGGTATTAAAAAATTTATAAACTTAGAGTTATAGAAAGCACCAAAATTTTCAGAAATAATATTTAATGAGTTATATGGAATTTATTATTTACTATCAAGTTATTGTAAAAATAATTAATTCATTTTACTTCCCTAGATTAAATCTCTCGTGTTTTTGAAAATATTGATTTTCGAACCCATGTTATTAACACTTGTTAAATATTACATTTTTTGACGAGATATCTATTTTAAAAGTAAAATATAAATAAATCAATAATGGTTACTAACCAAATACATTTAACACTAACCCAAACATTTTAATCCTCACTGTTATAACAAGAAACAAACAAAAAATGCATTGGTTTATATAAATCACCTGTAAAACTACGTAGTACATTTGTTTTGTTTCATTTATATACGGTATAAGTGTATAAATTTCAATAAGTCAAAGTGTACTTGTGTGCGTATGTGTGTACGTATCGTAGCGAGGAAGTTTGACGTAAATAGCTCTGCTTTCTGGTTATTCGCTATAGCAGAGAGCGTCTTGAACATGATTCACCCCCGCGGCTATGAGGCATTCCCCTTTTCATCACTCGGCAATCTGACTCCGTACCTCGCGCGCGTCTCTCAGAGGAAATAAATAAAAACCTACGGCGAATGTATCAGCCACCATGTCTACCGGTAGCAAATGTTAATTTGAATAAATTTGTCTTGATGTGTAGTAGTAATAAGTTGAAGGATATAAATATTATACGTAAATATTGAGGAAGGAAAGATGTATTTATGAATGTTTATTTTCTGGTTTGGGAATGATGGATTGTCATAATTTGCAAGTTGATTTGAATAAAATAAAACGGAATGAAATTTAAATATGCTGGTATATTTGGAAACGATGTAATAATCATAATATACGTGACATATATTTTGCGTATAATTTAACTACTGTATATGGAGATTATAATGTTAGTTTTAAACATAAGCAAATATTTTTTCTCCTGTAATATAAAATTGATATTTTCATTATAAATTTTACAGTGTTAACACTGGCCGACAGATATTTTGATGCAGGGTTCTCAGTATCTTTTTTTGCGTAATTTTGGCCCGCTGATTAAAAAAATTACCATGAGGAGGCTAAAGTTTGAAATTTAAATCTGATGAAGTTGAGGCTTGGAACAATGTTTATCAAAATCGAATCAAAATTGTTTAAGTTACAACTTAAATTTTACAAAACAAAAAGTTTTAGCTGAAAAAATATGTTTTTTCGCTTTTTGGCGTGATTCTCATAAAATATGTGTAAAATACATCTTTTTCTGTTTGTTAGGCGTCTGAAGCTTCTAAAAAGATTTTTACTATGAAAAATCTGATATACGATTTTTTTAATTTTTGTATATTTGTGGAAATGGGGTTTTCGCAATATCACGAAAACTAAAGTTGATTGACCTAACCATGGTCGTTTTCGGATTCAGCGGGCCAAAAATATACCCTAAAAAGATACTGAGAATCTTGCACCAAAAAACATTAACTTTAATTAAATCCTATACTGTTAAATTCTATATCTGTTTTTATATTTTTTATTAAATTAATTTTTGTTAGGTATACCTTAAATTTTTCTATGCCTAACATGAGTTGTCTTGTTTTTTTTGTGCATGTTTTTAAGTATACTCTTAAGTAATAATATTTTTAAATATTTTATAATTCTAACTTTTATAAGTATAAAAAATGAATAACAATTTTATATAAAAGCACACTCGAAGTATGACGACAAAAAGTATTGTTGCTTACGTCTGAATATTTTTAATAAAAAAATTAAAGACGATGTTTGAAGAAGCCTTCACTATAAGCACCAGAAAAACTGAGGAAAAAAATTCAAGATGGTGTATATTCCTCGATGAATTCAGGACAATTTCAGAGAAGTAAAAAAACGTTTCATTACTTTTACAAAGAAATGCAGTTCGTACTTGCCTCCATGATTATACTCGACTTCACAGAACGTATCATCATCATGTCTTTCAGTATTTTCATTGGCGCTTCAGCACAGAATTTATTAGTTCATTATTAATCTAATACAAATGGTCTGTCTTTATTAACAAACAAAAAATATTTAGGTGATAATAGAAGTTTGTTTTGGTGAAGATAAATTGAAAGATTTTTCAAATTAAAAATTATTACTTTCTGTATCTAGGATAAGTGTAGACAAAAGGTATATAAACAAAAAGTCGTAAAGAAAAAGAAATAATAACCATTATGGGGAGTAAAAAAATCGATCATTTTTCGAAAGAAGGAAAAAATTTCCTTATAACAATGTTTGCCGAATAGTTTAAGTAAAACAGCTAAATCGCGAAAAAAAACTTATTTTTTTACCCTTCCCATTATTTTGAAATTTCATTTTTATCATTTTATCGATTTGGCGTCTGATCTTAAGAATGATTTAGATTTTTTTGACGTGAAACTGGAATTTTATATTTATGTGATACCTAATAAAGAAAAATATTTTTTTTTTTTTCAGACTTAAGACCACAAGGACGTTTCAGTAAATCTCAAACCTAATTTTAAACTAATTCAATTTAATTTTATTCGATAATAATTTATATTTGTATCTATCTGATCCCTTCTTCCCTCCATGTTGATTAACCACTGGCAACGATATTTGCTCATAAGACGAAGTAGTGGCTACAGTCGAGTGCATTCTCCACACACACACACACACAAATATAGCGTGAATCGCGCGACGTTGTAATTAACGTGGTAGGGCAACGGCGACAGCGGTCCTTCACGAAATGTTGATGAAAAGTGAAGGACAGCAGGCACACTCATGTCTGATGTGCTAGGGTGGATGAGATTTCGTGCCAGAGGTCGTTGACGTAAGCAGGGGGAAATGGGAGTAATCAATGGCGCAAATGGAAAAATATGTTTGGAGTATGTATCTTTTTATTTACATTAAATGTTTGACTGTTCATTTTATGTTATTCACATTTGGTTGTGAATGCAATTTAGTTTTAGAGATTTAAATTATATATTTAGGTACAGTACGATTTAAAAGAAAGTTAATGAAAATAAATAAATAAATTTCATAGTAAATATTTTATTTAATATTGTTACTGATACCATTTTTAGGTGAGACATTATATTTTAATAATGTAAATAACAGAATATTTAACATGTTCAAATTTTATGTTTACACATAACCTACATATATATTATTGACTTGACATCAGTCTGCTTATTAAGTTTTGAGGCTTCTGCGGTGGTCTTGATATGGATCTTGGCTTCTGGGTGTAAGCCGCGTCGATTTTGTCGTGTTATCGGCCAACGCTTCGTCACACATTGCACTTAGAAGAGCCCTGAAGATGTCCACTGCAATGTTACGAAACGTTGACCGATAACACGACCAAATCAACGCGACTTACACCCAGAAGCCAAGATTTGTTATGCATTGCTTATTTAAAATAAAAAAATATCACTCGCCACGTGTTTTGATTTCATAAAGAAAAGTCATCATGAGCCATATATTTCATGACATTTTAGTTTTAGTTACTAATCACGGTTTCTCCGATTTCCAGTTATTTTTATCGAAATTTTTACTGAATCATTTTTAAAATCACATTACAAATTACTTGAAAAATATCTGCGGTAAAATAATTTCATATATTTTGTACTATTTACAAATATTATATTCGCATAGGATGTTAATAAAAAATTATATCTAAATATGTGTATTAAAATATTTGTGTTGCCGCCATTGAATAGATCACTTGGCAACTCCAGCGAGATGTTTTGAGAGCGCCCGGTTTGTTTGTTTTTACTTTTGTAAAGATTGTATTTTTATGTTGTATGTTTTATAGTATATAAAAATGTTTTATGATTGTGGTTCTTAAAAGATTAATAACTTAATGATACCGTTCGTCCAGATTGAAGTGTTTTAGGGTTTTTCATTCCGAGAACGTTTTCAATTTTGTTTTTAATGTACTCTCTTTTCATAGAAAACATCCAGCATTTTGTTTGAAATATTTTAAAGCGGAGTTGTGTTATTCGTATGAAAAAATTCAAGAAAAATGAAAAAATAAAATATTTTATGAAGTTGTGAGAAAGTGAATAAAATAAATATGTCATTGTTTACTATTTCTTATAATTATTGATTTTGTACCTGCTATACACCTATTTGTTATTTACACACCTAGAACTTCAAAACTTTGCTGTGTTGTTACATTAACAATAAATATTTTCAAAAAGTTTATTTAAATATATGTAAGTAGGTGATATTTATATTTTATTCTAAATATACGTATTGAGTTATCAAATGTTTATGAAGTGTACTTTGTTACTTTTCTCTTTTGTAGTAAATAAGTTTTCTTGTGCTATTACATTTTATTAACTAAACGAAACTTGACATTTATTCTCAAGAGAAAATATCTTTTAAAATTGAAACACAAACTGTCAAGTACAACTTTTACTCATTTCCTGTAGAAAATCGGTTGTTTTCATCGATAAACAAAATCTTCAAATACTTTTTTTAATATCGTTTTCCAATATTTATTTTCATGTTCAAAAAAATTCTCACAAACACCAAATAAACTTGTTATTAACTAACCAAACGTAAAGCCTCAGATATTTACAGACAGATTTGTTTACAGAACATTTTCCATAAAAACTTTTTCTACGTTTGAACAGAGCAGTCGTTTTTCTCGGTAGGGTGAAAAAAGTAGGTTGAAAGTAGGTAGGAAAGAGATGGACGTATATTTATGTCATAGCACATTATATCTTCTGTTCTTTGTTTTGAATAAAAACGTGGAAGGATCGCGCTTGGATCCCCCGCGATTTGATTGACATTTTACGTTGGACCACAGTAACAGGAGGGGTGGAGCTGCAAAGGCGGCGTTCATTTGAAAAGGAATAAATATTCAAAAGCTGAAAACGCTTTTGATGCTAGCGATTGTTCGTACTGACGTCCGTTTATAGAAATTAACTA
Source organism: Sialis fuliginosa (assembly GCA_961205875.1). Classification (NCBI taxonomy): domain Eukaryota; kingdom Metazoa; phylum Arthropoda; class Insecta; order Megaloptera; family Sialidae; genus Sialis; species Sialis fuliginosa. The sequence continues at coordinate 8,664,156 of OY540813.1, read as the reverse complement.
ATGAAAGTCTTTCGACGCTGTTGTTTTTGTGCCCTCTTTACCCGGAAACTCTCGTAATTAGTGGCTGTTCTCAGATCATACTCGCAGCTTCATAAATCTAACCTTTGAGTGGATTATTAATTTTATCATGTTATTCTATTACTACAATGCTGTGTTTTAATTAATAATGTTTTTTTTTTTTAAATCGCATAATAAACAAATTGAAAAAATAATAACCAACATTACAATTATATTCAGTTTACAGTATTTATTTATACAGTTATATTCCAATTTTTATTTAAATTTTATTATTACTTAAGTACATGAATTCAAGTAATTCATACAATAATAATTCAAAGTCCATAATATGTCAAATAGTTCCACTGCACTCAAATTATTTTTAATCGACTATTGTTAACTCTCATCATTATCTAGGAAGCAATAAAACTATTTGTCAAATTTAGTACTGTATCTATTGAACTATACTTAATTTGATGATTTCTAGTAAAACAAATTACGTTATTTCGAGAGTCGAAGAGGGAGTTGTGATGATGACGTAGTGAAACTGCTCGTGTGTTTATCGGGAAACCGCCCCAGGCAAAAATAGCACGCCTAACGGAGTTGTATGTTGTTGCACTTTCTGCCCTACTAGTTTATACAGGGACGGCGGGATTTTTTTTAATTAAAGAAAAAACTAAAATTATAATGAATCCGTAATTTTATTATTTACTTTGTTACAACTAGGTTAATTTAATTTTCATTTTTTATATTAAAATATTGCAACTAGTTGCCAATGTGACAATTGTATAAAAGTATAATTTCGATTTATTCACTTTTTTAACATCGTATTTGAGTATAGTACTTTTCATTAATCAATGTACCTTTTTGTAAGCCGTGCACGATACAAAAAAAAATAATTATTTTTTTATTATATCAATAATAATTATTCGTTTGTACATTATTGCAATAATAATAATAATTTTAAAATATCAAGAGATCCAGTTAAGTAACAATCGTTATCACAATAACTATAACTTGAACTAATAATAACAGTAAACTAAATTCTCCAACCAGCTATACACATTAACCGTTATAATCTTCGGATGGCAAAGTAATTCCCGATCATATTTTAGCCGCGTGCGTGCCCCTCGAATCCGATCGCATTTGTCCGACCCTGGGGGTGCGTAAGTCTTGACGCCACGGTATTACACCGCACACTCTTCCAGCGGTAACAAACAGAATATCAAAAATTTCTTTTACTTCTAACAAATATAAATATGTGCTTGTCTTTAAAATATACAATGATAAATTATTCCAATATTATTGTAACGCACTTCTTTAATTAAGGAATGATTTTTATATGTGCTGTTTCTATGCAGATTTTACTTAAAAAATATAATGGTGGATCATATAGACTCACAAAAATATCGTAGGTATTTTTTGGGTAGTATGAGGATTAAGTAGAAATATAGTATTTTAAAAACCATATTATTTATTAAGTATAAACAAACAGATTATCTAATGTCAAGTCTGTTTTTTGTCACTTTTAAAACATTAGGAGAACATTGAAAATACTTCTTCATTTTTTTAATTAATCGAAACTACCCAAAATGTAACTCGACCCGTTTAGAATGTTTAACACTCACGACTTAAGTCCTAATGGAAACTTAAATGTTTACAAGAACAGATATACTACTGATATTTGGTACCGCTGTGCGAGTGTATCGTCGCACGAGCTCGAACGTGTACGCACGAGTGCGCGCGGGGTGCAGGCGGGCGTGTTTATAGGTCTGCGGTGCGTGCCCGTGCATCCGAACGAGGTAGTTGTTTAAAATCCCTCTGCCCACGTCGATAGCGATCTCTAGAGTTTTGATGCATGACGATAACGTGAACGCACTAACCCACCCACCCCCTTCCAACAATAGATATCAGGAGGGATGTTATGGTTGGTTGTTGCTTATTGAACTAATCGCATCGTTTCTGAAGACTTGGTGGAGAAAATTGCTGCATTTTAAAATAGTTTCATCCTACTCACGAGTTATTGCATGCGTGACTTGTCCCTGAATTTCGAATACGTCTTGTTGTAAGTAAATATACAGTTTATATATATACATTTATATATACATATATATACACATTATATATACATTTGCTTTTGAAACTATATTGATGGTTATAATCAATGTGGTATCTGCCTCCAGCATACAATGTCGCTACTATTTTTTTTATCTTTGGATAACTAATATACTTTAAAAAAAAATTATTTTATTTATTCTTTATAAAAATACATTATTTAAAAATTTTATTATAAATATTATTTATTTGCTTAATATACAGCATTTAAAGTGTTACACATTGTTATCTCGGAACCATTGCATATAAAAATGTTTTCACCAAAAATCAATATGCAATGGTTCTGAGAAAAAAATTTGTATCACTTTAAATGCTCCAACCTGTATATAATATATATGTAGTACAAATGATTTCTATCTTTATTTACTTTTCAATTATAAAATACCATTAGTGAATGTTCGTCGTTTGATCTTCTTTAATACGAATGTATCTTTTGTAAAATTCATCCATTCAAATGTTATATTTTTAATATAGGTAGGTATATGCAAAAGTATCAACGCGTAGGATTTCATCTAAAACAACATTCAGCAAATTCATCTTTTTGCTTACTAATTGAAGTCCAACAAAACAAAATGTATTGTATCGGTTGACATCAGTGAAATGGAAAAAAGTAAACAAATATGTTTGCTAAGGCAGTTTTCCAAGAAACATCTACTGACGAAATTTCTTTGATGTTTTTCAAAACAATCCGCATTATACTTTACATATTATAGTACTGTCCTCTGTGGGATTCCAGTTTTCCCCTTTTAAAGAACAAAGTTTTGAAAAAAAGTTCAAACAGCTTCGTTTCTCTTATCGTACATAAGTAATTTGTTCGTATCCACAGTCAAATATATCCGTGGGATGTTGACATTGTAGATTTTTGATTATGTTTATGTACATATGTGTAGTAAGGAAGACGGAGATTTGTTGTTGATATTTTATCAGAGATATTTATGGAATATTTATATATTTAGGAATAGTTTGAGGGTGCTTATAAGTTGACATTTATTTGTTTCAATAAAATTTACATAAATGTCTTATTGAATAAATAAATACAATGGCTACGTTTATAATATAACAATACCACATTTTATGTGGTATTGTTTAAACACTACTACTACTGTAAAAACGGAGAAACTGTGGTTTCTTAGTCACTTAAACTAATTGTAAGTTTAAGTAAACACTACTACTTCATTAATTATAATAAATAAGAAAAAAGTTTTATTCAAAGAAGTAATCAAGTTTCTAAAGTATGGTCTTCATGTTCCTCTAATACCTAAATGCTTTGATCAACCCGAAGCTAATCCTTTCCATCTCAGTGTTCCTGTGTTTAGGAGAGGTTGGTGTAGCAGACAAACAACGTAAGAACAACCGCGACAAAAAATAAATAAAAAAAAAATTAAATAAAAATAAACAAATAAATAAAATAACAACCTGAAAAATAAAAATAAAAACAAAAAATTAAAAATAAATAAATATTTAAGACAAAGTTGTATAACCACGCAATGGCTGTCTAAAGAAACCATTCTGGACAAGGGACATAAACATTTTAATAAAAAAAAAAAATGTTTTGTTACTTAAGTACGTAAGATGTTTTTTTTTATAATAAGCAACAAGACACAAACGACTGACTGTGAATGCGAAATGCGCAGCTCCCTCGCGGATATTTCTATAAAGTGAAAAGAAAAAGAGAGAGAGAAAATGTAGACGGGAACAACGCAACGGCGTCTTATTATAATAAAACATCATGATATGCGAAGCTAATACTTCTTAATATTTCAGCTACTTTTTGACAAGGGTGCGCTATCCATCATTGCTCTCGGCCCCGTGAATGTGCGAAAGTCGGGCCCGCTCGGTTACATTTCATTTAGATTTTAACCAATATATATTTACATATGTGTCTGATGTAAGCGAGCGTTTATTTATTGCATTGTCGATTGGTGGATACTCGTGCGATATGGGTGTATTTGTGTTTTATAATGCTTGTTTTTTTATCATTGGGTTAATTTTTATTTTTATAGGAACTTTAAAGGGTTTATGTATTGAGATGGGAGTTTTGAGACTGAAAAATGAATGGGGTTTTGTATTATATAATCAGTGTTTATAATAGATTTGTATTGACGGTTTGTATTTTATTCGGAAGTAAACTCATTTTTATTTTTTAGATAAGGGGTTGTATTTAATAGTCACTTCGGAAAATGAGACTAGGATATTTTTAGAATAATAAAAAAAGCAATCAAATGAAATTTGGAAGGTTTATTGAACATGTCTCAAAACATTTTTTCAAGTTGGCTAAACCTAAAATTCAACCTCAAATAAAAAAAAACAGGTAAGCATAAACTTACAAAAATTTGGATTTCGACTATGCTCGACCAATATCACAATGCTATATAGGTCGCTTTTTGGTTCGTTACTATTATTTTTTTGTGTAGCCTTGTTATTATTATTAACTAAGTAAGTATTTTTTTAAATTAGTTTTAACTTGAATTTAAAAAAAAACTATGGACTACATTTACTATCTACATTCTAGAGGTTCAATAAAAGCTTTAATACATTTATTATATACTTATTGTTAGTATATTGTGTAAACTGATATTCCTATAACAGTGTATTGTAATATTCAGTTGACTTGAATGTTTACTTCAGTACATTACTGAAATAAAACATTTTTCGCCGCGGGTTATGAAATATGATATTTATATGGATCGTGAAATTTGTATTGTTTTACGCATAATACGGAAATTAGAGATAATTCGTTGTACTATATACATATTTACGTAACGTAAAGAACACATATATATTATACACATATCCTTTTGTTTAGATTTGATTTGAATGGGGTAATTACTTCGAGGAATAAATTTAATACAAAGAAATAAAATAAAATGTGTTTTTATTTGTTTTCTGTATGTGTATTGTAAAGGGTTGATTATGCAGAAGGAATAATAGACGTATCATGACATATTATGTTCAATATAAATGTACAAACGGATATTAGCTTTTATTTTATACTATAATTAAAATCAATTCGTGTATATAAACAGATTATAAAAATCATACTAGTGTTATACATTTATACAAGTCTTGAAGCTTCCGCGGCGATCTTGATATAGATCATGGCTTCTTGGTAAAAGCCGCGTCGATTTGGGCGTGTTATCGGCCAACGTTTCGTCTAAAAGTGTAAGATGCGACTTACACCCAGAAGCCTAGATCCATATCATATTATACTCTATTTCATTTAAGTTTAACGATTCGCGATTCGTACCGTCAAAAACCCCGGCAACCACTGTAAACTTAATTAAAACAGAGTATAGAGTTTATTTTCGAATAACTATTATGATATTCCAGATTTATGTCAATGTACTTTGATTTTTATTACCATAACACAGTTAAATTTTTGAATAGATATAGAATAAATGAAACCCTCAAAATCGATAGCTCTAAAGTGATACTCTACTATAGAAAAAAATGGTAAAATTTCAAGAGTGGTTTTTGTAGAGAATTGTGTCATCTATGAAATATTTTTTCATATGAATTTATTTTATTTAAAAAATTGTTACCAAAATTATTACAAATAAGTTTTTCACATAAATATGCTGCCAATTCTGTTTATTATTGATACCGCAACAGTCACACCACCCCTAAAATTTATAATAACAATCTGGCACTATACGCATGTACAATGTACACATGTTATACTGTATATATGTGTACTGGATCTATGAGAAGCTAGAATTTGCCCACTGACTAATGTAATCACCAACCACTATAACATAAATGCATGTGCAATGTTCAATCCAACTACGGTTCGTGTTTCCGCGTTCGCATTACCATAACGTATGCAATGACGAGTACTGCCTTAGGGTTGATGCGTACTGACAACAAATATAATTGTGTACTGTAATAATATAGTATTCAGTAGATATGTATATCGTCCATTTTGAATTAACTACAGTATCATAATACCTCATGCCATTAGTGATTATAGCATAGATATTGTTTGCATTATTGTAATCGGTCCGAAAATCAAAATTATAATATTTTTATGTTTCAAGGTCATTATAGTATATGTATTTACAATATTTTCAGAAAGATGTATGTGTATGTACGTACGTGCGTGTCATTTTTTACGTGCACGAAATCTCGCAAATAAAAAATGGTATTGACTTTGCATCGAAGTGTCTTGACGTGCATATGATCTGAAAGAAAGGATTTTTCGAAATTCAACCCCTACAGAGATCAAAATGGGCGTAAAAGTTTGTGTGGGTAAAAATATTGTTTGGTCGGATTTACACGGATTCTACAATACAAATGATGAAACATGTATTTCAGTATTTTTTATACGTGCCTAAATAGCCATTGAAGGGGCGAAAACCATTTTTTTAAATTAAATCCCAGCAAGTGAGATATCAAATGCGAGCTAACAATTTATTTAAATATAAGATTATAATCCTTCTCGAAAAAATATTGAATAATTTTTTAATATTTTCTTCATATATAAATTTAGAACTACATCAATTTGATAAATCTACAAAATTGAAAAAAATAAAATAAAATAATAGAAATATTTATAAAATAAAAATCTAGTTATTCTAAAGGGTAGTTTAATTGTATCTGTTACAATTATGTAATATTGTATAATATCTGTGTGTGTGTCTACCCTAATAACGCTCAAATATTCACTTTCTCTCTCTATCTTCACATAGTGTATACATAATATATACACTGTTTCCATTCCTTAATAGTGGTATAATGAGCAGTTTACATTAATTTTAAATCTTATTACTGCAATTTAGCTCGTTTTACTGATTAAAAACTTGCTGGAAAGTATTTTTAAACTCTTTTAATATTGTTATTACCTGTGTATACATAGTTGTAGTTAATGTTTGAAAAATTGTTTTATTATTATTTATTCAATGTTTCTATAATATTTAAAATTACGTAATACTGTTAAAAGTTTTGAATTATTCGTGCTGATCTTTAGAATAAATAAATGCACATATTAATATATACTTTTCTGTTTTATTCGATTTAGCATTATCGTCCTTGTAACTAAAAGGACAAAGTAATTTCTTAACACATAGCATTTTTGTTGTGATAATGGTTTATATTAACAATTGGGAAGCTGAAACACAATCGCGATTGTTCGCGGCGAATTTGAGTCTCATTGTATCTAATACGAGAAATGTCTGCAGTTGAAAGAGAGAGCATTGTGCTGATGGAAACAATATACTCAGCCACATGGGTTTCCCGTTGCAACAACTAATTAGAGAGGAAGGACTTGCATTGAGCACGACTCATTCCACAGCGTGACGTAACTGTCTCATGTCACCCTTCCCCCTTTTGGCCTATCTACCACCCGCACAAGTCTACACACACACACACACACACACACACCGGTAAGCATTTAATCGGCTACGAATGTTGTCTTCCATTAAAGACAATGATGATTGTCGAACGGAAAAAATGCGCATTGTGTGCCAGACCCTAAATCCTCTTCTTTTGCTTGGTTTTTCTCTTACTGACAGCCAAATTGCATCGACCGTCAGCCACTGTGATGGGCTCTCACATCCATGCACACCCACACGTAAATACTCTTTATCGCACATATATACGATATATAGGATGTCCTTAATTTGATTAGGTCAATTATTAAAAAAAAGTACGAGTATACGAACAGATAACATAATCTTTACAAACAATTTAAAAATGTATATCTTTAGAAACATGTATTTCTGCTACTATTGTAGTGTTAAGAAGTAAAACAACTCAAATGCCATTCACCGATATTCTTTAAACTTTGCACACACGTAGTACATCGAAAAACATTAAACACGTGTTTTTTTTTATTTTGGCCAATAAGGCGTTTTAAGATTAGAATACGTATTCGAAAATTTAACATCATTTAGCACAATGCTAGCCTAACACTACTCATGAGTGTCATTCTCTTTTAACGACATTTCTCTATCATAATTTCAGTGATTGGCTTATTGTTTCAGTCATTTGAAAGAAGAGTGTTAAGAAGTTTGCCCACCGATATTTGCCCAATTTCCGCCATTTGGATACGCCTTACTGAATTTTTCATCCGCCACCCCTAGATTGATATAACTGTTGTCAAAATCGTAATCATGTATCTAATAAACTTTGGAATTGGCGTTAAATAAAGTTTTTGAAACTTCTGCGATTTTGTCCACCATTGCGTATTTGTAATTCTAAATCTCGTTAAACTAATGTCAAAATCGTCATTAGTAATCCCAAAAATACGCAGACAATTAAATTTATGATAGAGAAATGTCGTAAAAGTTGTATAAGAATGACACTCATGAGTAGTGTTAGGTTAGCATTGTGCTAAACTTTCGAATGCGTTTTCTAACCTTAAAACACCTTGTTAGCCAAAATAAAAAAAACACGTGTTTAATGTTTTTCGATGTATTACGTGTGTGCAAAGTTTCAAGAATATCGGCGAATGGCACTTGTTACTTGTCAGTAGTAAATTTTCAGCCAGATTACCAATAACTTTTTTGGGAACTTGGGCATCATCCTGTATATATAATACGTAGATGCAATAACGCACAAACCCCCGCCTCAATGTTTTACTGGTCTAGAAGTCTGTAATAGATGACCTCCTAATGACATTGGTGAAATTGAAATAAATGATAGGTGTGTCGATCCCTGGCACTTTATGCAAAAGTTGCGGCTGTTAAGAGGGTGTGAAGGTTTTGTTTATGCTTCGGGTTGGTGTTGTTTAGTTCACTCAATGTAAATTATATAAATATGTTGGCTTGATGGTGAATTTATAACATTGATCCATTAAATTAATTATTCTATTTGAAAAGATGGTTCGTTTTTTACGTTGTCCACTTTTTATAGATTAATATGCATAATGAACAACAAGATTAAGACGACAGTGAAATAGAAATTAAATAATATTATTCAATGAGTTGTCGAGAACAATTGTTGAAACATATTACAAAAACAAAATTTACAAAAACTACTCAAAGCACATTGGACCATAAATCGCCGAAATTTCAACAATAAACAACGAAATTATTTACAAGACAACAGCGTTCGCTAATTTAAACGAATCTGCTTCGTTCCCGTCGTCGTCGTCGTCATCGTCCCCACCGTTCTCTCGCTTATATCCGCTTCCGTTTCGGCTATTGCATCATAGAAAGTTTGTTTTGTTCTCGGAATATAAATAGCTCTCATATTCTCGCACAAAACACCTTTTCTCTATCTCAGACCCTTATCTGTTTTGCATGTCTCCGCTTTAAATTTCGGGTCCGCTGTGTCGGTTATCTCGCCAAGTGTAAAGCAATGTTTTCCAGTGGAATACAGAAAATGAAATTGTGTCAGTGCATAATTTAGGCATCTGAAAAAGGTATACACAACGATGCAGTGGTTTTTAAAATGTGTCCTCTTATATTTATCTGGTTGTTTACTTAATTATAATGCCAAATATTAAATACATATTGGTCATGACACATTTCAACTGTATAAAGTAGACTTAAATTATGATAAATTAATTTTTATATAATATTTACACTTCTTTGAAACTGACTATTACCTACACCAGTACTTCTTAAAGTAGTGGGCCGTGGCTCCCTAGGGAGCCGTGACCTTCCCACAAGAGGGCCACGAAGAACTGCAAATATAACAAATAAATATATTATTGTTAAATACTACATGTATTATGAAGTGGCGAAGCGTCCATGGAAACTGGGGAAGCAGTGCTTCCCTTATTTTATTGGTAAATAAATACAAATCTGTGTTTTCAGTTAATAAATAATTTAAAAATATAAAAAATATAATACCTCTACGTCTTGTTTTCTTGTTTTTTAGTCGATATTAGTATGACGAGTTGAAGTTCACTACAGGAAATTTCACTAAATTTTTTTGAATTTTTGATTTCATTAAAAGTATGTTTATTGTATAGAAAATGACGTGAAAAGTTGTTTGTTTCAAACCGCAGGTCTGTATCTCAAACCGTTCTCGAGATATAGCCTCTCAAAGTTTTAGTTTTTTCAAATTTTTGGAGAAAAAAGGCCATAACTTTTGAACGAGTGGTCGGAATTGATTTTAATTGACGGATTTGTAATCAGCGTGTCAGAATCTATATAATGACATGTATAATACCTTAAGACTCGGAAAAAAAAAATTCGCGAAAAATCGAAAAAATTCAAAGGGGTATACCTTAAAAAAATGTCGATTTTTGGCCAAATTTTTTTTGTCGGATTTTAAAGTATTATACATGTTATTATATAGATTTTGACACGCTGATTTCAAATCCGTCAACAAAAATCAATTCCGACTACCCGTTCAAAAGTTATGGCCTTTTTTCTCCAAAAATTTGAAAAAACTAAAACTTTGAGAGGCTATATCTCGGGAACGATTTGAGATACAGACCTGCGGTTTGAAACAAACAACTTTTCACGTCATTTTCTATACAATAAACATACTTTTAATGAAATCAAAAATTCGAAATTTTTTAGTGATATTTCCTGCAGTGAACTTCAACTTGTCATACAAATATCGACTAAAATACAGTAGAATAAGACATAGAATCATTTAGTTACTATATAAATATATAAGAATTTATTTAAAAAAGTAAAAGCTTGAACTTAAAGTGTTTCATAAATAGTTTTTTTTGTTAATAGGAGGATTGACAAAATATGCTTCCCTTATTAAAAATTTCACGCCTCGCCACTGATGTACATACTTGCTTAAATTATGATTATATGAAATTTTGTTAAAATGCTGAAATGTTAAAATGATTATATTTTTACAACTGTTTTTTTTTTAATCAAAAATTTTAAACTGTTGGCGAGAATCCTAAATACTTCCTTTACGGCTAGATAGCACTACAGTTGTACAGGAGTAAAGATTAAACAAATGAATTTCTTTAATCAACTTGGGTTCCAAAAAAAAAATTAAGGAGGCCGTGGGTTATCAATTTGAGTTGCAGGGGAGCCGCGACATCAAAAAGTTTAAGAAGCACTGACCTACACTAGAGAAAAAGTATTTTTTTATTTTGTTAAATCCTTCCTATGTACTAATTACAATTATGAATTAATCATTGAATTAATCAGATATCTCCTTCATCGAGGACACGAGAAATACAATACTAGATTCCGGTGGAAAAGTACTAGAGTTTGGGGGAAGCTATAGAGGATATTTTTATACATTCATATTTTGACAGTTAATTCGTACAAATTATGATTTCATTCCTAAATTACATTTATTTTATAAAAAAAAAGAATGGTGGAGGGGGCAAACGCATATTTTTTTATGAACTTGATTATGTTATAATTATAACATAAATATTGCTCATATTCCTGAAAATGTACTACCTTTCTGTATAAAATGCATTCACACAAAGGTTAAAAAACAAACTTTGTATCTAAAGTATTTGTAATTTTCATAAAAAAATAATTATAATTATTTATTAATCAAACACAAAGTACATATTATTTGTAATTATTAACTTTTTTCCCTAACCGCCTATGTTTGAGAACCACTGCGTCCATGTGTATGTGCCAGTGTTTTATATTTATTCCGGTAAAATGTACTTTCGACGTAAACAAGTTAAAGTGTATCGCGGAAATAAAAATAAATTAAGAGATATAAATTCAGTATTGTATGTATAACAAAATAAAATGTCCAAACGTAAAATATAAGGTAGTCTAAATACAATAGCTTGTAACGTGAATGTGTATAAAAAATATTATCGTGTGTGAATGCGTGTGTGTATGTATGTTCGTGATGTATATTATCGTACTTTATATGTACGGAGATGTATGTACGTAACATTATTTTGTATAATAAAATGTGTACAATACGAAAATGAGTTATCTGTTTAAAGGATGTTGTAAAGTACATTGTTTGATATTTTATTTTGTTGTGTAGTAAAAATCTACAATGAGATTTATAATACTGTAGAGCCATAAAATATAATTTTGTTGATGAAAAGTATTATGTAGGTACATTATATTTATTTCGATTGTGTTAAATGAGTTCTTCAAGAGCTTATTGTTAGATTAGAAAAGACTATGGATACATAACAACCGATGCTAGTCCGTATATGAAAGTGTTACCAAAATTTGTCGGCGGCCATTTTTTTTTAATTGTGTCAAAATCGCATATTATCCCAGAGGCGTCAGTTGAAAATTTATAATATGCAAATAAATATACTTTAAATTACAATTAAAATTTAGTATGTATGAGAGATGATAGTTCCAAATAGACATTTCTCTGTTAATCAATTATCACTGAAATATACTAATGTGCACAAAGCCTACTAGCGCCGCTAGCAGACAATAGAGGAATATTGAACTTTCTTTTTATAATTCTTTTATACCGCGAAATTCTTTAATTAACAAACATCATTTAATCTAGCTGTGTGCATATAATAAAAATAGCATAGCATAAAAGGTGCGTGAAAATTATTTATTATAGGTTTTTTTTTCTTTCAATTATGACTTACTAGCTGCTACCCGCGACTTCGCTCGCGTGGATTTCGAAACCCTTCATATGTGACAGGGGGTAAAATATTAAATTTATCTTATTTTTAGTTTTCTTTAATTATACAAAATCGTAAATGTGTCGGCTCCTATGCGAGATAGAGGGGTTTTTCCGCCCTAAAACCCCCGCCCCCGTGGTATTTTTCCCGCTGGATCGAATAAAACCACTTACAACCCTTCATATGTAACGGGTAAAATATTAATTACTAAAAAAAATTAAAAATTTTCCTCTCCCTTGCAATTCCTTAGGGGTTGAATTTTCGAGATACGAAATAGCCTTAATCCGTCCTCGGGATGTAAGCTATCTCACTGCCAAATTTCATCAAAATCGGTAAAGCAGTTTAGTCGTGAACAGGTAACAAATAGACAGACTGAGAGATACACTTTCGCATTTATAATATAAGTCGCGACTCCTATGTAAGATAAGGGGTTGTTTTGTCCCCCTAATAATCCCTCTTCCGTAGTATTTTTGCCCGCCAGATCGAATGTAATCAATTACAACTCTTCATATGTGACAGGGGGTAAAATATTAAATTTTTCTTATTTTTAGTTTTCTTTCATTATACAAAATCGTAAATATCTCGGCTCCTATGCGAGATAGAGGGTTGTTTTGCTCCCTAAAACCTACGCCCCCGTGGTATTTTTCCCGCCGGATCGAATAAAACCACTTACAACCCTTCATATGTATCGGGGGGTAAAATAATAATTACTAAAAAAAAATAAAAAATTTCCACCCCCTTGCAATTTCTTAGGGGTTGAATTTTTAAGATACGAAATAGCCTATGTCCGTCCTCGGGATGCAAGCTATCTCACTGCCAAATTTCATCAAAATCGGTAAAGCGGTTTAGCCGTGAAAAGGTAACAAACAGAAAACAGACAGACAAACACACTTTCGCATTTATAATATTAGTATGGATATCGTAAAATGTCCAAATATTACTTTACTTAATATTTTATTAACTAATTAAAATTTGAACAATAAAACTTAAATTTTTCGAAAAATTGTTCATTCGAAGAATTTTGATTCAAAAAATTGTGATTCGAAAAATTGTGTTTCGAAAAATTTACAACAAACCTAATAATTAATTTCGATATTTTACCTTTCATAGAAGTGAAATGTTTCTTCATATTTAAATTTTCAATCAATATAGGCATTTCAAAATATTTAATTGTTAATATGTGTCAAAAATCATTTAATTGTTCGACAAAATATTTTAAAGAGACATAATCATAGTAACCTAAATTAATAAAATAAAATATTGAAACCGTAAATTATAAAATTCCGTATTCCATGGCTAGGTACTATGTTTTTATATACCTAAATTATAACATACCTGGTTAAATTATTTCTATATCGTCCCCTCCAAAGCAAAGTATCGTAAGATACACTTTTTGCGAAATTGAGTCGATTCTAAAAATCTCATATATAAGCGACAAAATTCTCTTTTCCGCTAAAAAATCTGTTAAAACTTTTATCGTATTCCTCCAGACAATGTATTCTAAGCACCGATATCTGTTTTATGAAATATCGTAACCAACAATAATATAGTATCGTAACCAGTGACGTAGCTAGCCCTGAGTGGATCCTGACTGGCCTATATGGTAGGTACTTTCCCGCGACGGAATAATATAGTGCTGTGACGGAGTGCTTTCTTATTTATTCATTAGAGCTGGGCTTTTATCAATTTTAATTTTATTAATTTTAAGATATTTTAGAAAAATCGTACCTGTTAAAACTTTATTGCACAAACTAAATATGGTTTCTCTATGAGGTTTTTTCAATATATTTTTTACCCTCAATAACTCAATTTGGTTGATATTGAAGTATGATGTAGAACAGTGCTTCCTAAACTTTTCCTACGACAGAACACTTCACAAATCCTGAAATTTTAATGGAACGTCTTGGTTATTTTGTAAGTAATATATAAAATAAGGAAAAAAGTAAATTTAAATCAGTCAAGCATGTTTGAACTTCTCGCAGCATTTAAAAACATTGAATATTAACTTTGATATTTTTTACGCTTAAACTGATAAGACATACGTTATATATCGTAGTACAGGTATTCCTCGACTTACAACCGAGATAGGTTTCTAAACATCGATCGTAAATAGAATAAGTTGTAAGTTAACACGTACAATATGTACATATTTTTGCTTTGGACGTTTTCCTTGATGTGAAGCGAATCGCATTTTCTATACATAACAAACAGTTGCGGGTTCCCAAAAATATCTACATAAATAATAATAAATTACATTTTTGGGAAATTCCCGGAACTGTTTGTTTCATTTATGTAATATGTGCATGTAAGAAAGAGACAAAGACAATTATAAGTCGAGGATTACCTGTATATTTGTTTACGATGCGTTTTCAACTCTTGTCGTATGAAAATATATTGCATACTAAATACATATTATGACATTTGTTTCTGATATGACAACGACAAAAAATTATTTTATGACTTCTGGTACATGTATTGTATTACATCATGTACTTACATGATTTGAACATTTTATGAATATTAAAAATAATTTCATTTTTGGTTTTTCTGCTCGTGTCTTTCAAAAATTCATCAATGTGTCTATATAAATACATTATTAGCTCTTGTAGATACTCGTACACCCTTTGTACAATTAATTAATTAATTACAATCAAATATAGGTCTTGTCAATTGAATGAAGCTTTCGTAACAATTTGCAAGAAATCAACATCTTGTTTTAATTTTGTAAATGTACATTTTAGGTTAGTACATTGGGTAAAGATGACAGATATACAGTTTCAAACAACAATTAAAATAATATCATTTAAAATTACAATGTTAATTTGAAATTATATAAATTCTTCTGATATTTATGATTACAAATAAATATAATAAAATACCTATACCTATGAAAGTAAAAATATTGATAATTCAATGACTTAAGATTTAAAAAATGTCATTATATACTTAATTTTTATTTGTACCGGGAACACATATCTATCGCCGAATGTTGGTCGAATTGTGTCCGAATGCTGTAATTGTTTGTCTTCAATTTTTTTGTCAAATTTATTTATGAAAATTTTAATTATATATTACATTAGAGTTGTGCATATTTTTTCATTCGTTATGTTCTTTATATTTCTTTTTTGTTATATTTTATTGTTCACTTCAAAATTTTAAATGGCCACTGACATTTAAATTTTTTTAAAATAATCAATAAAATATAATGTATCCATAGTTACGACATTTGCAATTAATTTAGTAAATGCTTAAAGCGCATTATATGTAAACGTATTTTGTTTATTTTCTCCTCTTTAACATATCTTTTTCAAAAATCAGACACGGGTTTATGGTTGTCAATTAACCAAAGTATTTGAAAAAAATTAAAAAAATCTAATATCGGTTTTCGTTTTGATACTTTTTTACATCAAAACTTTTTTTTTCCTTTTTTTTTCTTTTTTTTTTAAATCTGAAATTTGAACCTTACATTATATCGCCCAAGGAATATAAAAAAAATAATAAAAAAATTCTAACTTTTTTTTGAAAAATTGGGGGCCCCTTGTTACCCCATTTATAAACTTTTTCAAAAAAGGCCCACTAGTTGTTATTTTTTACCCCCAAGGAATGTATATACCAAATTTCAAGTTTCTCCGATGAGTGGAAATGGTCAAAAAAATGATTATCAGTCAGTCAGGGCACTTCGTTATATATAGTAGATAATAGAAAAATAATGAATGTATCATACACTCAATCTCTTTTACTTTCACAGATTTACATTAATAATTTTCAAATAAGTTATATTACTTGACTCTTTTTACCGCTTTGATCTACTTCGCTCGTTTTTCGAGGTTATAACTCCGTACAGGGAATCTATAAAACTTGATTTTACTTAAATCATTATTAACACAACAGCCTGGAACACAACAAGTGTTTCCAGATCACTTAGTTTTTCCCATGTGCAATTAAAAAACTTTCTGAAATTATAATTATTTTCACTTTTAAACGACATGCTCACTGACGGAAAAATGAATTTAAGAGTTAACAATCGTGATCACCAAGAACGCTCGCATCGACATTATTTGTAACTCAATTCCCTTGCACATAACCTATAAATTCATAATTGTAGGAAAATGTATCTATTAGTAAACAAGAAAACTTATTCGTTTAACAAAACTTATTCATATATTCAAATGTTTCTGATGAGGACTTAATCTTCAAGAACACATTTACTTCGTTAACACAAATGTAACTGTATACAATTGAATGTAAAATAATTTTACATTAAATCGAGTAAAAAAGTGCTGCTGTATAATTTTTCAATTGATATAAATGGGATACATCTACTTTAAAACTGCATAAAAGAGATATCATAAAGAGCGCAAATATAATAAATGCAAAACAAGAACCAAAAATTCCCGAGGATTAATATACAAATGCAAATTTAAAGAAAAATATCTCCAAACAACAGAACGAAAGCTTGTTCGGCAATACGCAGGAAATGAAAAAGGGATTTTTTTCTTCTTCTCATAGAAGAAACGGCAATCAGCGAAAATAATAATAATTTTCCGAGATAAAATCGAAAACAGAGGGGATACAACGGAACGTGGGTCTAAGAAAGTACTGAAAACGTTCGTGGAAAATATATTTTCCGTCTTTGGCGTTTTCCTCTTTTCTTTTCTTATACACAGGATGAATCAAACTCAATCAATCGTTTTTCACGAAAACTTCGTAATGCACCGGTTATAGAATTTTGTTTCGCAATTAACTCAGCGTTTAATTAAATGAAATTTTAATTTTGAAATTCTATAGCGATTAATTGAATGTTCTGCAGTTACTTTTCCAATAGACTTTTCAATCTTTAAATGGAAGTTTTATTACATTTATGTTAATAAATCTTAACGTTATTTTATATAAATTGTGTTATAAATAAAGTTGTTAGGAAAACTTTTTTTTCTTGAATTCAAAATAATAATGTTAAAACTAAACTGATTAATTGCAGTTCGTTTACTTTTGCAATATATTTTTTTATATTTTTAAATGTATTATTCTAGATATTTATGAGTTAGTTAGTATTAGTACATTTTAATGTTTTTGATTCCACACAATTATTTACTACATTATTTTGTTCAGTTTAGATAGCGTATTGCAAAAGAGCACGCTGGCGGCATATTTTGTCCTTACTATTGCGTCACTGCTTATTCCTTATGTTACCTAACGTAACAAAAAATATCTTATTACCTGGCCAGAGAACATATCTATGAATTAAAAAAAACACGTAAATCGGATAAGTGGTTCTCGAGTTATAAGCGCACTAACGGACAGACAGACAGATAAAGAGGCGTCGAGCTTTAAATATGTATATTTAGGATAATAAATTTAGAAAAGTTAAAAATTTTTCGATCACCTTTATATTTAAACCATGTCTTACGTATATATATACTGATGACTGTGCTATATATACGCAGAGGACTTATTTGAATAAATTTATAGCACGTCAGCTGTTGCGGCTATTAGCGCATTCTGGCTCCTCGAGTGTTCACTACATTATTAAAAATGTTCACTCACTTCCGCAGTGTCTTGTGTTTTACGACAACGTGAGGCGGGTGTGTGGGGGGGGGGCAGAGGGGACGCCCGAAAGCTCCGGTTCTCTCTCGGTGAACAAACTTTGTCGATATCTCCAGAGATGAGCTGTTAAAATTTTATTATTGTTAATTAAAACTGTGTGCGAACTTATTCGTAATTACTAAATAAAACTCAGTACTAAGAATGAGAGTTTATTTTATATTTCGTATATACTTAAGTGAACTTTTTGTGGATATTTTTTTAATGTGAATTTGAAAAAGTAAACAATAAGTACCTACATACATTTCATTTTATATTATTCAGTTTAATGTTATAATATCTATTTATGAAAAAATCATGTAAAAAAATTATAATCATATAATAAATAATACTTTTGATAAAAGTACCTATTTTATATTATTTATTTATTTAAATTGATTTGCCTTATACACAGATATAGAATTCGTCAAAATCAAAAATATAGATATTAAGATGAGCATTTCCAGTAGTTTTTTAAATCAGGGCGCACGTACATCACCGATTTTTTTTTCTGAAAGTACATATAAAAAAAACATGATACCCAAAATTTTGGCCCCTCACCACTTTTTCGGACGAATTAGGATTTTTTTTAAATTTGAAATCGAGTGAAATTAGACTTTCTTCGAGAGTATCGTATTTTGTCCCTTATTATGCATGTTGTTATAGAGCTCATTCTATCCTTTTTTTATTGAACTTTTATTTGAAATCGGTTTCAGAGCCGAATATTCAATTGTGGCCGCATGCGGTACCAAAACATAAAGATTTTTTTTGTAAAAATAGTCGATTTTGAAACTGCCACCAAATATTTTAGTTTTAATAACCAATATTATTTCGAAATAGGTCATTTTATTTTATTTTTTATGTAGTTTCTAAATATATAAACATATTTTAATTTGTTCAAAAACTTTTAAAGTAACACATGTTTTAAGATGTCTTATTTTTCAAAAAAACGCTATATTCAAACCATTAAAGCTTTTTTTCTACATACTTCAAATTGCGTGATTTTGACAATTGTGGCGTCATACCGGCATGTTCTTCAATACGAGTTAAAATTTAGTGCAAAGTATGAAAATTTATGATAGAGTGTATAAAGTGCATACTTTCAAATTTTTGTGCAATTGTATATATGCTACAGTTTTATAAAAAAGTTTGGATACCTCTGTTGTTTCTATTGTAAACATTTATTGTTGTTTACATATTAACATCTTCATACCCCTTACAATTAGCACAGACAATATAAACATGAAATAAAACGAGTCGTACTATTCTCAATGAATATTCAAGTCATTTTAATCCTCGCCAAAATAAATGAATATAGTTTTGGTATGATTTTATTCAAACCAAATTCCATTTACAGCTTTGTCCAAGGTTATACAAACACAAATCCGAAACGTTATAATAGGTATTTTACGGCAATTGTCTAGACGGTGTTTTTGTATATCTATATACATATGTAGGTACTACATAAGCACACATGCATATATGTACACATTACACATACATATGTATATACACACTATATCGTTCGATTTTGTGTACCTAATTTGTTATGTAACAAGCCTGTTATATAATCTCGTGGCGGCCGTCCTTAACGCCTACTGCTATCAAAGCTCGTTAGAGAATTGTATTTTCGATTTCGGGTTTTGGTGATAAAACAGTGCCTACTAAAATGTTGTGATTTTGTTATGATCTACAAATATCACTATTCATTGTATAAGTATTTAAAATAGCATGCTAATTGTATTCATGTGAAATTTTCAGAGCACTTAAGTTGATGAACCTTAAAACACTTGATTAACTTAAAAGGCCACGAAAATTCAATTTAGATCTTAAACATTTTTAAAATATGACGAATCAGTTCAAAATGTTCTCTTTAAAAACAAAGAAAGACATAATGAGGCTTAGGTAGTTTTTGCTTGTTTCTCTTGTTATTGTGTATATATTGTACTCACTTCACCAATTCACACGATTATTCACAATGTTGTTAATTTGAAACGAAACATCTGTTAATCAATGTGGCGGCGTTTTATTTATGAAAAATTCAAAAAATCCAATTTGTATTACGGCAAAATAAAAACTAAACACTTCTTCTCAGAAAAATCAGTAATATTTGTTTGACAATCACTGTTTTATCGTATTTCCGATTTCTGATCTTACTAGTACATAAATTTCCTACAACCGTTCCAACATTCCAGTGTCTTATACAGTTTAACAGACGGGAAAACTAATTCAATTAATTCCATTCTGGTAGCCACTTTTGTTTATGAGAACGAATGGTCCAATATAGAGTTTAATGCATTTTTAGAACGCTACTTATTTAATTTTTTGCCACAGCGTTTGTTTTGTGTAAGAAATAGGAAGTGTACTAAGTTGAAAATATATTCCGTTCGAGTGAAAATATTAAAAATGTTTTCGTTAAATTGAAATTTATGAGTAAAGAATTTTTATGTAGGTATAGATAATATTTTGTGGAGTAATGCAGTTTTCAAGAACATTTGAACGTGAATTTAGTTTTTGAAAAATATGTTTTTTATTTATTTTTTATTAAATTTGGTATATTAAACTGTTTTTAAAAAAAATATACAAACAATAATTATATGATTTAGTATATCTACCATTTGTTAAATCTACACTACAGCTATGCCGTTTTTATCACATTTCTGATAATTTAATTAAGTGGACTCATATATAGTGTGTCCAAGATTAGCGTAAAATGCATGGGGATTTCCTTAACGGTAAGAGATACAGATACGGTTAAATAAGATGAATTATTTGCAAGGAAGGGGTGGGTATGACTACATAAAAAAATATTAACAATTCTATGTGTTTAGGCGGTATATCCAAAAATCTGTAAATTCGAAAATTCTTTAAATGGCTATAACTTTTTTGTTAACGTAGATAGTTACTTTTTGTTTACGGTTTCTTAAAGCACTTTTTGTGTAGAATTGATTAGTGTATTTAGAATTTTTATATCACTTCTAGTTTCTGAGTTACAAGCCCTAACTTTATTTTAAAAATAACTAAAGTTTGGGCTTGTAACTCGGAAACTAAAAGTTATATAAAAATTCTAAATACACCAATCAATTCTACATAATTAGTGCTTTAAGAAACCGCAAAAAAAAAATACCTACCTATGTTGACAAAAGAGTTATAGCAATTTAAACAAAATTAGAATTTTCAACTTTTTGGT
Organism: Sialis fuliginosa; assembly: GCA_961205875.1. Lineage (NCBI taxonomy): Eukaryota > Metazoa > Arthropoda > Insecta > Megaloptera > Sialidae > Sialis > Sialis fuliginosa. The sequence continues at coordinate 8,642,773 of OY540813.1, read as the reverse complement.
ATTCAGTCTAAACCACATAGAATTATTAATATTTTTTTATGTAGTCATACCCATCCCTTCCTTACAAATAATTCATTTAATTTAACCGAATCTGTATCTCTTACCGTTTAGGAAATTCCCATACATTTCACGCTTATCTTGGACATTATCATTATACAAAAATCAGATGCAATTTATCACGTTTTCGGTATAATATTTAACTTTTAATACATATACAATATACATATTTATATACAAAATTCATCGTAAAATAATTATTAACTAAATATAAAAATAAGAATATATTCCAAATCACACAAATGGTTATTTAAACACAGGGAAAAAAGTTTATACAAAAATCAATTTACATATATTATACTAAGGATATAAGTACATGACTTTCATTGTAATTTCTAAACTAAACTGAATATATTGAGATAGAAAAAAATGCATTTCCAATTATTCTCCAAGCTGCTATTAAAATTAATATAGTCGCTCGGAAACAAACCACGGAGTACGGAACACGTGGGGAGGGTAGTGAATGATGAATTACCCGAGAACTTTTTTCTAATGAATATTAATATCAATTGTGCGAGCAAGATTTCGACCGCATTAGGTGGAATAATAACAAGGTAAATGTATTCAGAAGTATTAGATGTTAGTTTGTATAATAGAGAAAAACAGAGAAATTGTAATTAATTTAGCTAATTGTTTTTACAATACTTACTAATAAATTTAATTTGCTTTGATTCGATTTTTGATAACTATTATGAAACTTAATGCTGTTATAATAATACTATAGAAGATTCGGTGTACGTGCCGATTCCAGGAAAATAAATCACCAGCTCTGCTCAAGGTTGACAGATGATAGTACAATGTACAAAAATGCATTCGATTTTTGAAATACTAGATATTTTATGCAAAGGCGTATTATATAAATAAAACTTTAATTTAAAAAAAAGATTTATTATTTTTATATTATTATAACCAACCTCTTGAAGTAGTTGGTTTTATTCTACGACTAATAAAATATTATATGTGAAATAGACTGATAGCGAAAAAATTACGTTACATTTATAACTAACGATGTAGCCGTAGCACTTAATATATGTTCTATGACAACATTAAAAATAAATCAAAAAACTGTTTTCATTTTGTAGATACGTATAAGTTATTATTTATTTAAAATAGTGTACATTATAACAAATAAAAATATGTTCATAATCCGGAAAACCAAGTGGCTGCAACTAAGTAACGTATTTAAAGTATATTATTTACAGAATAATAACGATGATGATTTACAAGCTGCATAAAATAATGTTTTTTATTATGTTTGCTTCGCGATTTTCAACTCAAACAGTTATGATATACAACTGTTTGTTTTTGTAAACATTCATTCCATTTACATTTGCACAAACAGTGGTAGATTTTAGCTATTAACATCGGTTAAAAAACTAAACATTATTTTGTGTTACTCAGTATATAAAGTTTAAGTGTGTACTTTTTTTTATAAATAAGGTACTGGCACCATTTATGGCCGCTATAAGATCAAATTTTACTGTTTTTGTGATTGACGGGCTTTTTTGTAATTCTCATGGACTCGTGTTACTAATAACACAAATAACTCTATATTTTTTAATCAATTTAATTACCAAAATCCGCAAATATAGTTTGTTTTTTAAATTATAGTATTTTGTTTTGTTTATATTTTTTCTCCAATAATAAATGTGGAACCGAAAAAATGTATATATATACAACGCTTTGTATTTCGCTCGTTAGAATTTCGAAAAAAAAAACATTCAAAAGTCTGTAAATATAGAGCAAAATGTATATAGAATTCGAAATATCATTATTATATTACGTTTATTAAGAGTGATTTTGTGTGTTAATAAACGTAGCAGTGTACGGTAAGACACTATTAAATCATTTTCCTTTTAATACATTTTTAATAAAGCTGTCTAGTGGAGTTACCGCATCGCATGTGTTCAGGAGATCCCTAGGAGGCTGTGCTAACAAGGACACGTGTTCCAGCGTCCGAAGCCCTCATCAAAAGGGCATCTCAGCGGTAAAGGACACCACAAAAGACACTGCCCTTGGGTCTTGCCGGTGACGCGATAGCATTCACTGTACAGATAAGCTCGATATGAAAACATTTTGAGCAAATTTAGAAATTTTATTAGAATTACTTTTCTCTTTAGTATTCGAAAAAATGTAATTCTTATAGAATACTTATTTTTAACTACATACAATTTGCATTCTATTAAAATAATATTTACTTAATTCATTTATAAACTAGCGCATTGGACCCGGTGTTAACCAGGGATATAAATTTAATCTCTAATAAAACTATTAAAAATTGTTTTCACTTATCGCTAACTATTTACGCAAGGCATGTGAAGATATTTCCAACTTCAAGAAATTTACACAAAATAAGGTAGGTACTAGCAGCAATCTTGGACCCCAGTAATGATAAATTTTTAATTAAATGTACTGAATTAGAACTATGTGTTGATATTTGATTACTATCATTTGTGAATATTAATCTATATACATTTAACTGTCTTATAGCGTGATTTAATGAGAATCGACCAATAGGTGTCAAAATGGTGGACATTTAAACTAATTATTAGTATAATTTATTTATAAATTATTATATTACCATAGCAACTGCTTTACATTGTTTCAAATTTGACGATTCTTTCTTTTATATCTTTTGTGTCGTAGTATTTATCATTTTGTAATCATTAGCAAGTGTCCATCACTGCATGCTCATGACTGGTTTTACCTTTGCCATTACTAGTTATACATTCTGGTGAACACTCTACCCATTAGTGAAAACCAGAATAAAATCTGTTCTGTAGTTACTGAGCAAATCGTGCACAGAGAGACACGGCAAGGGAGTTTATTTTATACATACTATGTATAGAATGTAGATAGATTTCATAAAGAGGTTTTTTATCTGCGGTATACATGATAATAATATATTGAGATTAATTATGTATAGATATAAATGTAGGTATTTTGTACGAATAAACATTAACATTGAATTGTATGTACGCATGCATTATAATTTATTTATTTGATAATATACAATCCCACCCTTGTGTCCGATTGATCCCAATTCAAAATAAACCATAATAGAACCATTGTGCACATTCATAGAAATACTATCTATTATAGTTGCCTGCGGGAACAAAATGCAAATTAACATTTTGTGCCAATATTGTAATCGCAATATTGAATTATTCAATTGCTATGAATTTGAATGTTCATTGTTTTAGATTTATTTCAAAAAATCCCATTTACAATTCGAAAATTCGTGACTAGCCACATATGTTATTGACAGCTTAAAATCAATAATTACTGTAATAGCAAACTTAAATTAAGTCTTTAATGGGCACAGCGAACAACCAAACTCTCGACCTTTCTCCCAACACATATATAGATATTTTAGTAAGGTAATTTTAATACTATTCACATCAAAATGCTAATATTTATTTACTTTCTTCGGTAATTACTAGATAATAATAAATTTTTAGTTTAATTTTAACTTATGTTTCAGTAGTTGAGTCAGTTGAAATAATTGAACTATTTTGAAATAGTTATAACTCATAGAATAAATATTTAACCTTCATTTAAACCTACGGTTCTTTTTAAAAATAGGAAACTTAGCATTACTCAGAAAGAATATTTTCGCATTCTCTGTTTTCAGATATAATATAGGTTCATTATAAAAATTAAAACATATTTATATTTTAAAAAGTAAGATAACATAATGCATATAAATTTTAAAAATATATACATTGTGGATATATCTATTCGTATATAATTATACCTAATTGATTTTACTATATTATTATTTATTTGGCTTAATTATTGGGAAAGTATGCTATGTATATAAATATTTTACATAAAATTTATAATAATTAAATGTATCCAAAAAAAATTGTTAAATTTTAATTTCATTCATAACAAAATACGATATACTATCTATAATCGTTTAATATAATAATCTATTTAAAAGATAACATTCAATTAGATCGTGTTTTTATTGGCGCCATTACTGATATCAATTACTATAACAATTTTAATGGTTATTTGTAACCGGTAATAAAATTAAAACTGTAAAATATTTTATAGATACATAAATAACCATACGTTTAATTGACATAACAGTGGGCAGTGTTGAAATAATTATTGAAATTATATGCAATTAGATGGATGTAAACAGTAAAAAACTATAGATGTATTATAATTTTAAAATTATTTTATTAATTATACAACAATTTAATATATATTATATATATTATTAATTTATTATTATAAAATCAGTCGTTAGTATAGGTTTAGCTACAAGATTCTATGTAATCTACATAATGTTTTATTGGTTAATTAGGAAAATAAGTAATAACATTTATATCTCATAGCGTAAATTGATCTTTAACTATAAAACCTGTAGTACTGACTAGAGTTATATGTCAACCCCTGTCACGTATAGAGGGTTGTAATTGTTGTTTTAGCTGACCCGCCAAATGTTCTTCTGCCCAAAAATGATTTGTTTAAAAATCAAACCATAAATACACATTCTCGTAAATATCTTGACCCCAGCGCCACCTACCGGGTCCAAAAAATCTATAAACTTATCGGAGTACCAAACGAACATATGGTGTGAATATGGCTTTGATACATACATACGCAGCAACGTTTTTATATATTAAGATAAAAACACATATATCACTTTCAAAATTATCATAGAACCTATCAGTGAATTATAAAAACATCCATTCATACTGGACCTACATCAGTTATACAGGTATATCTACGAAATTTCCCCGTTCGTTATCAATTCGAAGCTCCACCGCGTCGGGGTCCGGCATACGGGCTGATGAATTTTGCAGCATGTGTCGGGATTTCACTTTAACAGCGCGATGTTAATAAATTATTTATGCGGGAAATTAGTTTCCATTCTGCGTGTGCCGTATTGTGCGCAAGGTGGAGTTAAACGGATTATATGTACACACACACACACACATACGCAAACACACATATACACACACGTATTTTACCTTTATGCAAATTGCATACTTTCTTTGTGGCTTTTGTGATTTAATTTCTTTTCTGAGCAAAAATATGTGATGATGGTTTTTATTCCTCCGTGATTATTAATAATGATTTTTGTTGCAATTTTAGTTCATATAACATCATTATATTTATAATAATTATTGTAGTAAAAATAAATTGATTTATTTATTCTATATTATGATACATTAATAATCTAGAAAATGTCATTCGCATGAAGATACCAAAATTAATATTTAGGTATATGAAATATAAGTTACACACAATTTTGATAATTTTGAAATGGATCAGTCCTCTAGCCAGATCCAACCAACCAACCAAGTTTCATTAATATCGGCTCAATGGTTCATGAGTTATGCGCGTTACAAGGATTCAAGGGGACAGACACACACATATATAGATAGACACGGAACAAAAAGTGTTTGTCTTCACCCGAAACGGGAAGTTTTGAAAGCGGAGAACAATTTTTTCTCATTCTAGAACGATCACAAAGCTTCTCGTAACTTCGATATGGCGAGAAAGCAAAATAATAATAGTTTTTTGTTTTGATAAATAATTCATTCAAAGAAATATATTAATCCTTCATAACGACAAATATACAACAGTATTAGTTTTATAATGAATTGCTATAGAGCAAAATCCCACAGTATTAAATGATTCATGTGACTCAACATATACATTGAGTGCTATTTATCAATTAATATAAGTACCTTTTGTATATTATTCAAGTCGCGGATTAAAATGTTTATTCATTACGGAGAATTCAAATAGAGCTATTTTATATTCTTTTAGTTTATTTATTGTTAAAACTGAGATAGTACCAATAGTGTTTTAACTGAAAATCATTATGATTTATTTTTATAATTTTTATATTAGTGAAATGATTAATGCCATATAGGTACTATCGCCTTCAGAAGTCGTCTGCCACCGTAAAGGCCAGAATCGTTTACAGCAGAAAAGGCAACTTTTTTCTGGGGCATTTATTAATTAATTAAATTTATATTAAGTTTAACATACCTTTTTAAATGAATAATAATTCGGAATAACAAATATTTATTGCCGCAAAATTTACGTATAAAATTTTCAATAGATTACAGAATAATTTAATCGCACAAATATATATGAGTACTACATATAAACGAAGAGCAAATGAGTTTCATAATATATTTCTTTGTTTGGTACATGGAGAAATTATTTAAATATTATAATAATCAAATGGGAGGAACCTACTAAGTTTGTGATAAGCTAATATGAATGAAAACTGGAAGATTCTACATATTAAATACAAAAAAATAATTGTGAACTTGCTTGAATACATATTTTTTTATATGTATGTTCACTGTACACTTATAATATCATAGAGAAAAAAAACCCGGGGCACCCATGGCAGCTTTATATTTATTTATTTTTCATCGCATACCAATTTTTATTTCAAATCTATGTATAATCGTTCTGCGTCAATGCTTTGCTTACTTTTTTAAACATAAACAATGAAGAAACAAAAACAATGGTCATCGGTTGTTAATTTATACGAAAGAATAATCTTTACTTAAAATCCAATATTTCACGAAATCATCCAACGAAACAAATAACAGAACCTGAAAAACATCATCAGCGCAGAAAGATGCTTCGAAAAAAAAACAATTCTCGAGACAAACATTATCGTATTCTCCTTTACTCCTCGCATCTGCTAGTTATTACTGCCAAGTATTTTGCTGATCAAGGAACTCCAGCGTAATGGAGGATGGATTCTTAATAGATTATACCTGAATAAATTGAATAAATACATACTTATTTCGGATATTAAGTGTATATATCTTCAAGTGTTTTCTCTCGCAGATAGTAAATATTATTAAGGTGCTTGATTTTGGTTACTGAATTGCTCAATATAAATAAATTATGTTTCAAGTGGTTGAAATGATTTCAGTTTCTTTGGAGATTATGTTAATAATTTCCATACAGATGTTTCTTTTTTGTTATTTGATTGTTTTAATACATACTATAAATGATATTTGATGTGTGTATGTAAATAAAGTGACTATTAAATTAAACAAAATTTTTGAATATGAAAAGTAAAAAAATTATAAGTTAGCGGTGATAAACATGAACCAAATATTTTATGAAAAATTTTCACAGGCTTGGTATGTGTATTATAAAAATTCAAAAATTAATTATTTATTAGAAAATAAATCATCTACTGATTGTGACATAATAAAAATAGAATAACGACAAAAAGTATAATACTACTTATACATATTTTAATCTTGTAGTTATAATATAAATTATTATTTAAAAAAAAATTGCCAATGCTAATATAATAAGAATAAATATGTAGGCTCTGTACACTGAAATGTTGGGTTTTTTTGAGTCATGTCGTCTTATGTAAGTAACATAATCCATTTTGATTAAAAAAATGTCTGTTACTTAACTTAGGGTTTATAATAATTGTATTATGTAGGCCTGTAGTAAGGTAAATTTACAACTGTTATTTCTAATATAAGAAATAATTGTTATTATAGTATTTATCCATCATCGCTATTGCCATGAAGCCTATATTTTTTTAGCAACCAGTTACGCGAATGAAGCCAATAGTAATACAAATCCCTAGGTTTTCTTTGCTGTACATTATGAATATTATAATCTATTTTGACAGTTTTTAGAAGTTTTACATTTTTTTTAAGAGCCTCAAAATTAGTTTAGAGCAGGCCCGTATTAAGGAATATTTACAGTTGATATTTTATAATCATGATGGTGATTATTATTATTATTATTGATGTCGGCTGGGTTGCTGTTTCTTTGTCGTCTTATGTTAGTGTAATGGGAATTACAAGGGTTAAAAAATGGAAGAGGATTGTGCTGATGGACTGATCATCGCAGATTAACACGTAAGTATATAGGGGGACCTGGTTTAGTGGATTTATAAGGTTGGGAGCTACTTGGGATGGCTTAACATTTAAATTAGGTGTAATCATTTTTATAATTTTAAATTGCAGTAAAGTTTATTTTCTCTTTTTTTAATTCATTTTTTGGTACTTTTTTTCATTTTTATAGATTGATCATTTTATAATTAGGTGTTCGGCATCACATATTGTCTTGTGGTCGTATTGACAAAATGGAGTAGGTGCTATTGCCATGCGGTGTAGGTTTTGTGGTGAATTCAGATGGTAGAATTTAAATCTTATGATGGTCGATATATTATATGATAAAAATGTAGATATAAAATAACAATGACAAAAAATCAAAGATAGTGTGATGTCGATGTAATTTAACCAATAATTAATATTATTATTATTAAAGTACCTATTAAAAGTGTGGTAAAAATTGTTATAAAATACAAGCGTTCAATATGTACGAATATATATGGTATAGTATGTACATATGTACTATGTATGGTATGTTCGTGATCAGAAGTTAGTTCGCAATGAGACACGAAGAGCACATATTGAGACGTTAATGGTCGTCCGGAGATAGATAGATGGAGCCATGTCTTTAATGAGTTCAATCGAATTAGACGTTGTGGGGTAAAGCGCTAAATGTGGAGCTAATTTTATTGGTTTAGCCCCGGAGAACCTTCCCAGTAACAGCCGCCAAGTGGTGAATTAATCTCCTTCTGTTCGCGATTTATTAAGTTTGCCGATTACAATTTGAACGGAGGTGAAATTAGCTAATAATGGCACTGTATGGTATATAGTAGGATATTGCGGTCTTCTTCGTCTCTCCCTATGTGTGTGTACGTGCATGCGTGTATGCGTAAAGTAAATCCAGAAGGCTTTTATTATTAAATTCTTATTGTAAACATTGGCGAAATAATGTGTATTTGTTTTAGGGGTGATTATTTACAATTTGATATTTAATAATGCTATAAAGTAAATGAAAAAAATTCGGTGTAATTACTGAAGAGAAGAAAGCAAATATTTAATTTTATTATTTATTAAAAAAAAAATATTATCCACTCCTGAAAGCTGGACATTATTAATTTTATCATATTCGTGTTAATAATCGAAAGAAAAAAAGTACACAATATATGAATGTATATAAATGTAAAATATCTTCTTTAATTAAAAATGTTTTACTTAAACACATTATGTTTTACAGCCATTATGAATACAAATACAATATAAACCAACTATGAATATTAAATAAAACTTCTATCGTACAATTTAATATACAGCACAGAGACAACAAAGAAAAAGGTAAAATGCTTTTGAAAAACTTTTAATCATAATCATAATTTCAGAATGCATATTAATTACGGAGAACTCTACTCATCCGTTAAAAGGTTAATATACATCCGGGCAAGGCACACTCTTTTGATAGGGGGAAAAGTTCACGGTAAAACTGCGGCAGTATCGCGTCTCCCTAATGCAAGGTGTCCATTCACTGACATGCGAAGAGAGAGCTGCGGCAGTAGACTTTCGGGAGATGACGAGAAACTATTCCACTTGTCAGTTTAAAACTTTTGAGTCATGACATGGCAGGGGAGTGTTTGTGCTGCTACTCTTAACTCCATTGAACTAAGCAACGTTCCACTTTTGCAGAATACAACGCGAGGCATTGTCATAAGTCAACTCTTTCGTATGACGATTGAAGCTTCTTGTTGGTAAAATAGAGGTTTTTTGATGCGGTAGTGATATAGATTTGGTTGGTGCTGTTAAACTTTGCGTGAATTGTAGAAGTTGCAAAATTATGCAGGGTGGTTTGATGAGTTGTGACTTTGCTTTCATTCCAGTAATGCTCGTTTACTTTATAAAACGGAAGCATGAACTATCATCATCCATGTGCATTTATCATTTAATGTACGTGATTTTTAGGAATAAATGTGTATGTATGTATATTTGTGGAAGATTGATTGTTGGTTTTGATGTGTAATCGTGTGTTTATGTTAATATTATAACTATATGCTTATGTAGGTCATGTAATTGTTATATTTTATGTTAAGGAATATTTTCTTGATTCGACTATTGAAACGCATGTCTTCTGAATAATGTACATAAATTATATATTATTAAGGTCAATTTGGTAAATGTAATATTAAAATTAAAATCAGTGCTTGTACTCGTATATAAATATCGTTTAGGTATCCTTAATTTGCGAGTTCTAAAAATTATAATAAATATCTGTTTACACATGACTTCCATGTTCTTTAATATCTTTTTAAATAATTTTTAATAAATGGAATCAGAAATAAAACTATGACAATTTGAATTTAGTTGCATTTGTTTTCAAGGCAATATGAATTAGTGTCGTATTAATCAGTATTTAAAATTCGAATTTTGAGGGTGATTCTCACTCTTTCAAAAGCTGCTGAGGCACGTACAAAAACTAATGTCCCTTAGGTTCAATTGAACTACAAATGTACCAAGTCTTATCAAAATTAGTAAGATAATACTCGCAACGTTCACTTTTTAGACGATAAAAGTTACAAAATTTCGAATATTTCTAAAACCCCTAATCCGATTAACACCAAAATCAATAGGTCTAGAGTACTCACTAAGACAAATATTTTCCCCAAAAATAATTCAGATTGGTGGGTTTTTACAATAGTTATAATGAACGAAAGAAAATTCTACATCCAGACACACGCACAGCCGTCATGCGGAAATCAACTTTTATTTACGTTTTGAAGGTAGAACAATCAAAATCTGCTCTTATCTCAGACACGATTTTTTGACAGTATTACAATACTTCCATTTCTTTCAGTACATGGAATTAAAAAAAAGTTCTTCCTTATATACATTTAAGTGAATGAATGTACATACAAAAGTGGAAACATATTTTTGTAAAAATATATTTAAAAAGTATGTACGAATACCATGAAGAAAGAAGCATCAACATTTACAGAAATTTACAACAACGATAACTTGTACTTCTCTGTAAATGTTCACAACAGTAACTGTAATTTTTATTTTCAATTTTTCAACAGCATGTGGTTTATTCCCACAGATACAATTCACTTGTATAGAGGAAAAAACGGTTCGTGTTTCTCGTGGTTTCTGTTACTAAATACGGCAATTTGTATAAGGCTCTTATTAAAAAAAACACACACACACAACATATTGATTTTGAACTGTGTAGATAAAACTACGTAAGTACTTGTATAAAGACATTACTGTATAATTTTTTCATTGTTGTTATTGCAGTACTTATATAGATTTTTTTTATATACATATAAAATTTTTATTTATATACAATACAATGTTACCCGCAACATTGTCCGCCTGGAATACAAGTTAGGTAATATAGATTTCTGATAGTCGATCATACAGGTTTTTAGTTTCGCTTTTATACGCTAGATGTCTACGCTAAAAATTATAACCTATATCGCGCGTACAAATGTCACCTACTCATTTTTTATCTAATAAATTTTTCGGGATACAAAGTAGCCTATGTCCTTCCTCAGGACGCACACGATCTCCCTACAAAAATTTATCAAGATCGATTTAATGGTTTAGCCATGAACAGGTAACAAACAGACAGACAGACAGAGAAACTTTATTTATAATTTAGTATATATATATGTAGGTATGTATATTTAAAACATTATGTTATCATTGTAAACTTGAATTTTAAAGTAGATAGGTAAGGTATTGTCTTAATCCTCATGTTACGATATGTAATATATTAGTAAGTTCATAGTAAATGTTTTTGGTTAAATATTTATTCCAGAGTTTTAATTTACTATATTTGAAATTAGATTTTTATATCCACCAAAATTTGTGTAAATAATCAACTTACATAGATTAAATAATTTCATTGCAAATTTAATAATTATAATTAATGAAAGAATGTAAAACTGTTAGTAGAACATTTTTCATAGCACGGCAGTACATTAACTTTAAACATTCTCTCGACGTTCTGGTGCGAGGGAATCTGGCGTATGTAATAAATGCTTTTGAGGAAGATTCACTCCAATGATATATATCGTCGATTGAGACCCGAAAGTGGCAATTTAGAAAATAAAATCTGCTCTGTTGCGAAATAGGTTTGATTTTTCATGAGAACTGTGGAAAACATTTTACACAGTGGCATCTCTTACGTGTAATTGAAATAAATGGATGACGTCACGTCACGAGAAAAGTGACGCATTAGAAAAGGACAGAGCAAGTGCTGTATATGTTGATTACCGTGTTTTATACATAAAGTGCGTGGAGGTAAAATAAGTGCGTAGGAATGAAATGTTGATTAATTAATTTTATAAAGGAAAAATGAAACAAATTATTTGTAAATAAATGTTCAAACTGGTAGGTATTCTATTCTATTTTATTCTTCATAAAACCACGACTTTATAATTAATGTGATATTACGTAATAAAATAAAATCAATACTCTTATGTAATAATATTTGTATAATTAAAACAGAATTTTAATACAGATTACAGATGACGATATGGCCTCAATATTATTTCTAATCAGAGCTGTCACAAATACTAAGTAAAAATTACCAAGTACTATGTGAAAGTACTTAAAGTGCAAGTAATAAGTACTAAGTGAAATTAATTGAAGTGCAGGTACCAAGAACTAAGTGAAAGAATTTGAAATATCATGTAATTTTTGCAATTTCCAAATATACTTAAAATAAGCACTTCAAATACTTTACTTGTTAAAATTAAGTAGTAATTATAGTACTTGAAGTACCGAGTACTTTTTACTTTCTTAAATGTATTGAAATAAAGTACTTCAAATGTCAAAAAGTAGTTGAAGTACTTTGGCAAGTATTTTACTTGAAATATTAATTGCCACATTTGGCCTTCCCGAACGTGGTACAACCATTTGGGCTCGTACGGTCCGACGAAACTCAGCAAACCAATATTTTACGGTTGAATTAGCTAGGGCAGATGCGCCGTAATATTTATCAAACTATTCCTTTGTTTGGACGGTATTTTCCTCCATCAAAAAACAATGTTTAAACAAAATACGAAATTCAATTTTTTCCATGATTAAAATAATAACAAAAGTAGTGTCACTTCGAAGGTTGTAACTTGAACAAGAGTTCATGAAATGTAATGAAATTTTGACAGTATTCTAGTTGAGGATGGTACTCTATGGAAAGCATAAGGATTTTTTGTTTATGTCGCCATCTGTATGTCAAGCCAATGACTTTTCAGCTTTTGTAGTATTTTATGCAAAGAATGAAAATATACTTACTATTCAAATCAATAAGCAAGGTAAATTGTTTTTAAATAACATACATAAATGCACTATGATCATTATCAACATCCTCCTCCTACTCCAATGCCATTATTTTCACCTAGCTCTAATCAGAATGACTTGACGCGTACTAATGATCACGTTAACGCCCTTTTCTGTCGCTATTTGTATAATTTGAGTGTCGTTTGCGTAATAGATTAGGTGCGAAGCAATAATTTGATTGAATTTTTTCTGTATGTGGATATTCAATTTATCTTTGTTATGATAATTTAATTTAGGAATCGCGAAAAGAGTATTTTGTTCTCTTGATATTTAACAGAATACCTTATTAGTAAGACGACTGACGACTTATTTTGAAAAAATACTTTTTTGCGTGTGATGCAAAATGATCATTTGTTATTATTAATGTCTGTAAAATGAACTACACTTTACTGAGGTAACTTGAAAGTTTTGTAGAAGTACAACGCTTGTTATTTCTGTATATATGGTCTTTCAAACTGCATACCTTATATCCCAAACTCCTGGACCTAATAAACTGAATTTTTTGGGACCATTTTCCATTTTTGATGTAGGCACTCGCTAAGAAAGGATTTTCCGAAATTCAACCCTTGACTGGGGAGAAGTATCCTATTGTTCTTTTAACACGTTTATTAGCATAACTATGTAAATTTCAGTTCGAATGCTATTTTTATTAAAATTAAATACACGTGTGTGTATTGCGATTTTTCAAATTTGAACCCTAACAGAAATAAAATATTGTTCCGGGCTAACAGTAGTTAGTTTATAAATAAATAAAAAATGTTCATACAAATGTATACATCGCGGGTAAAGCCGCAAGCGGGCCGCTAATTTAATTATAAATGGAAAACATTTAATAAAAAATAATGCATTTTATTTTAAAAAGGACGTTTTCATTTATACATACATATTTTATTTATTAACAAAATTACTCATCCAACTCAATATCATTGTAAAGTATACCATATTAATTAGAACCACAACGTCTATAATGTCGAAACTAATTTGACTGGCTCGCTGGCGTATGACAGCTTATTTCGAAATACTTTTTCGCGTGTGATACGGAATTTAAATAACCATTTATTACGATTAACGTTTTTTCAAAACAAACTTTAATTTCCCATAAAGAATTGCTGTTTTCTTTTCGCATTTATTATAGTGGAATTTTTTTGACAGTTAATATAGGAAATTACACATCAATCAAACATATAACTGCTTCTGTATAAAATAATAGGTATTGAAGCGTGGAGAGAAAGCGTCGGAACGAAAATCCTGTTTTGGTATATAATGTATTTTTCTATTCGTTCAAAATAATCAACAACGACTTTACGGAATTTGCTCAAACTATTATTGATATAAATAGTTTTATTGTTCGACGTAAACTGTAGTGATTAATTTTCATTACTTTTTTTTTGTGTATTCACATTGAAAGGTTAATGTAGGTATATTAATTAAATAATATTGATTGAAGTAGATCTTATGACATCATATTTTTTATTATCATTAAAAAATGTTTAAGCAGTTCTTAAAAAATGGTTAAGACAATAAGTGACTAAATTTTTATTCAAATAAAAATTTTAATTTTATTAATTTATCATAAAATACCTTAATAATACTTAATTGCATTAACATTTAACAATCTAATATATCTTCGTAATTATTTTTAAGACTGTTAGTAATTAATTTAAATTAAAAAAGTACAACGCTGCCACTTTGCTAAATGGAATCAAAATTAAATTCTGATAAACTCATCTCATTCACATTGATGGAAACGAAACTTAAAAAAAAATTGTTAAACCCCTTTTATCTCGAACGATATAATTAAATGATTTCCAAATTGTTTCCAAACCGTCCTCCGAGAGGAAAAACAGAAAAGAAAAAAAGTGTACAACAACCAGGATGCGCATCATTCTATTTAATTGATGGGATTTTTCCACTCTTTGTTCGAGCGTAATTTACTTACTGTCTATAAAAGGGTTAACGTGTTGTAGCCGGATTCGATTACAATAATAAGATACGCGATATCTATCGCTGCTGCTGTTGTTGGTGCTGTGATGGTGAATTGCGCGCATAACGAACTAGCAAAAAGTTTGCTAGCTTGCAAAAAAAAAACCTATTTCGTGACGTGAAGCTTCACCTGGTACTCAATTAGATAGTGAACTGTATATTATGGACATGTGATACAGCCATTCCTGATGGATTTTGTATTTTCACTGATTCTATTTCCGGGATATGTTTTTTTTATTAATTTAAAAAAAATGTTTGACAGATGCCAAGTAAATTAACGTAAGGAAAATTCAAAGGACAACATATTATTATTACTATTATTGATTAGATAGATATGTGAGTTTTTAATTTGGGTGAACTCAAATTTTATCTAAAATATGTACATATATAGTTTTGTTGTGGATCTTAGCTTCTGGGTGTAAGCCGCGTCGGTTCGGTCACACATTGCAGTGGACATCTTCAGGGTTCTTCTAGAAGTGCTGCATTTTTAGAAGAGCCCTGAAGATGTCCACTGCAATGTGTGACGAAACGTTGGCCAATAACACAACCAAACCGACGCGGCTTACATCCAGAAACCAAGATCCATATCAAGATCACCGTGGAAGCCTCAAGACTTATATATATAGTTTTGTTGTTGAAGTGATAAATTATAAAAGAAGATTGTCAAATAAATAAATAAAAATTGACTTTAAAATATAATCTTGACGACTGTTATTATGAAAATATAAAAAATGGTACGCAACCGCCCAAAAAACAGATTGATTATTTACTGTTTGGGGGGGTGGATGATTAACCAAATTTATGTTTTTTTATTATCTAATTAATCTTATTATTACTATTAATAATGTAATTGACTTAACTAGGTTTTTTTTATTATCTTTGTTTCAAAAAGGAATGTTTGGTATAATTTTTTCATTTTAACGTACGGACAAATGTATTTATAAATAGTATTCTTTTTTAGGGAATTGTGAAGGAGATATGCCACATTTTTAATTTGAACTCTACATATAACTGCATATTCAATAATTTACTTCAAATTGACGTCAAATTGAAAGACTGATGTAAACTTTTTAATGCATATATCATATAACATTCGATAAAATTTCAAATTATAAACTCTTAACAAGAATTACGTTATCAGGCGAGCATTTTTCAAACGCTCACAATACCGCTATATCAACGAGGTCCCGTCGTCGCATTCACATTTGCAGTAATTCACAACAACTTTTTAGCCGCTTTTGCTGCTGCATCACGTTGATTATAAAGTTTAAGGATACAAATTACATGCGCGCAACATTTACAAAGTTCCACCATTGTGTGGCGCTTTCTCTGCGGCAAATAAAATATTCAACATCTTCCATGGATCTTCAAGTTCGCCGCTCTCTCTGTGAAAGTGTCAAACTGTTCCACCATAATCATATACAATTAAATTTATTTCTTACTATGTGGGTGTATGCAGGGATGGGCATTTTGCACTAGAAATTGTAAGTGTGTGTAGGAGATCGCATTGCGAATAAAAGTATTATGTATATGATATCTGTTATGATGGCACTTGATAAAACAGGTTTTTAGTTTTGCATTTGCACACTAGATGTCTACGCCATAAAAGCATAACCTATATGGCGCGTAAAAAGTACACGTACCCATTTTTTATCCAATCAATTTTTATCTCCCTGCAAAATTTTATCAAGATCGGTTCATTGGTTTAGCCATGAAATGGTAACAAACAGACCGACAGACAGAGAAATTTTTCAATGTTTATTATCAATTAGTAAATTATGGTTTTCCTTCTTATTTTCTTTACTTTATTGTTTTTAATGAAAGTATCATTCATGTTATTATATAGATTTTAATACGATGGTTTCAAACCATCGACTAAAATCAATTCTGACCATCATTTCAAATGTTACAAAATTCAAAATTTCGAAAACATGCGGTTTGAAAATTTTTTATAAAATAAAGATACTTTTAACGAAATCTAAAATTCAACATTCAATTTGTCATAAATATATCAAAAAAACTAGGGAAATCATAACTTACTATAAAATCAAAAATGCTCATTATTTTTCTTGTAATATTTTATTTAAATTACAATTATTTAAACTTAATGATTTAATTATCCTAAATACAACTGTATGTAGAATATATATAATATAATAAATAACATTTAAATGTCTCCCTATTGTATAATATTTTTCGAAGAATATTTTTGTCTGGAATGTTATATATAAGTAGGGGTTGCAATTTACAGAACCCTGAATATAAATAAATTATAATACAAATACATAAATTTTTAATTTCAGCGTAATTTTGCAAAGTACGCTATCAATCATATTTTATTTCTCGCTTCCATCTCATACATACTACATATATATCAAAATTCAAAACAATATGTAAATAATGCCTTGTTAAAAAGCTTTCCACAGTCATATTAATACAATATGTAAACAAGATGTGGAAGCTATGGGAAATATAAAAGTGAGTGAAATACAGTAACCTTGGTATATACACACATAAATACATACATATGACACATATTCACATACACGCGCGAATGCTAACATTACACAGGCATATAGATAAAAATATAAAAAAAATAAAAACTATCCAGGTCTTTCGAAAAAATGTCTACATTTTGGGAGAACTAAAAAAAACTATAATAATGTTTACTTTTTTAAGGTTAATCTTGAATTATCAATTTTTTATTATGAATAAAAAATTATAATATTAATAAATAATTTTATAAATAATTATAACAATAATGTGAACAGAAATAAATATAATTTATTTTTTAAATCAGAAAAGCTATTATATGGTTTAAAAAAATACTTGAATTTTGTATGAAAATTGAAATAATATTTGCAAGCTTTTAATTAAATATTCGGATTTAGCATTGAAGAGTTGAAATCCTATTTTCTGTTAAAATGTATTTCAGGAATGAATATAATCACGAGATAACTTTAACAAAAGCATCCTTTTCATCTTAATTTTCTTCTTTGAAAACATCCGTTAAATTTAATGAACATTAATTAATTTCATCATTAGTTTAATATGAAAACGTTATCAAGTCGCAAAACACACTGGTCAAAAGTAATAAAAGCGTCTTTTTGAAATGTAAGCACTGCTAACCAGAAGAGCTTTGTTAATATTCACTCCCCTTTTCATAATATTATTGGGGTAAAATCAGCTTTTATGACACTTTCTACATTACTAATGATGTTGTCGTTTTTTATATATGAAGTTGCCACGCCTTTTTGTTCAATGATTATTAAAAAAGTCTGTCATTTAATAAACATTTTAATATTTTATTTATGATATGTAATGAAAAGACATTGAAATGTATATTATCCTTCTTTGAAAAATTCGATATCGAGACAAGACTTCAGTTCCAAAAATCAGGATGAAACGAGACTTGCTTGACTATCATCTCGTCTCGTCTCATTTGTAGCCCTAGCTTAATCCCAAAAAAATATTAATATTTTGAAATTCATCATGAAATTATTGAAAATTATGAAAAAACGATTTCATACATAAAAACACGAAATTGGTAATTTTTGTCTAAAATGAACCCCCTTAACCCCTTACTTTTGCACCCTTGGCGATTTTTTTAGTATATATCATCAAAGTAATGTATGAGACTCATTTTCATCAAAATCTGACCCGTTAAAAATATTCCTTTCTGGTCAAATTTTCGAAACTTTGAACTCATTGCACAATCTAAAGATATTGACCGATTTAAAAAAAAAATGGTGGCATTATGCTTGTATTAATGAGTAGCAACTTTTGCGTAGTATTACGATTCGATCAGCGAAAATTTCCTATTTTCGACCCACCCTATTGTATATTCATTTGTTTAATGTTTATTAATATATCGAATGAAAAATTTAATTTGATAAAAAATTATCTGAAAACCATTTTTAGGCGGGAACTGAATGATATATTTATTTTTTTATTGTATACTGTGCAAAAAAAAATATTACTAATTGTAAGCTACATGAATATTGTATCATGTAAAATAATAAATTAAAAATTACTTTAAATAAGACTAAATCTTCCAAATGATACAGTTTTTGTCTGGAATTTATATAAAATATTTATTGTTAAATGAAAATAACATAATATAAACATAAAGTTTTCCGTATAATCACCATTTGAAATGTTAATTATTTCTACACGGTAAAATATAAAACAACAAAAGCTGATTTAAGAGAATATATAGTGTGTATAATTGTGTGCAGGAGCCTATCTACTGGCGCGCCACCGCATTGAGAGTACTCGCAAGTGACAACCGCAAAGCGAACGGACTCGTCCACCGCCCGCTCTCATCGTGCGTGCGGTGACCGAGGGATCTTGATAATGCGCTCATAAATTCTTCCGAGGGCCGCTACTACAGTTCTCTGGCGGTGGTAGCCGTCGTAGGACGACCACAGACGCACACTGATTTTCCACGCAATTTGACGACGTTGCGTTTGTTGTTATGCTTTACTCTTTAGCGGTCTGAAAAATGTACGCTCATTACGGTGACGCCATTCGGCCGTTTGCGGTTGCCGCCATGGTGTCGAATCGGCCATGTCAGACTACTATTATGGTCTCCATTATATAATGCTCGGTTTCTTTTCAGTACGTCCGGAACGACCTGAAGGAATTAAGAGTGAATTACAGTTCATATTTATTGCTCATCGTATAAACAACTTCACTACATGTTCTTTGACCTATACAATTAATTTTAACTAACTTGGTATTCTCGAATTAAATACTACATTAATTAAAGTATATTTAAACAGTTATTAGAAATATTGACGAATAAAATTAAATAATATAAATAAACTATTTTTCTATTCAGTCAAGAATACTCAAGACAAAATTAATAAATAATACCTATGTATTTTGTTTTACACTTCTATTGAAGTTGCTTTAGTAGCAACACTATATCATTCTGGTTTCAAACCCACGATACCAGACTACTAAAGTAGCTTCGTGCACGCCTCTTTCTTTCCGGTATTTGAAGTTACGTAAATTGTACTGTCCAATGAACGTATATTTACCTTAAGAAGATTGTTTTCCAGACTTCAGTTTAAAAAGAGAATATTGTTATATAAACACCAATTTATTATTTAATTTCGTACGTTTTATTTATTTATTTCAGTGATTTAAATATATACAATTGATTACAAATACAATTATGCCATTGTATGCATAGTAATTAGTATTTATTAATTATCACAAATAATAAGTATTTAAAATTCTCCTTTAAATTCAGAGAAATCCTGTATAAATCCACAAAAGTCCTTGTACTTATTTGTGACCATTTTACTTGATTGTGGAATATTAAATGCGACGCATTCGTAGATCTTCATTAAAGATGTTTCCTTGTTACTTAATTCCCGCATCTAAGTGACTTTGACAAATCTTAATTCCTCGTAGAACAAATAACTCCCTAACCCCCGACTGTCTCTCTAATTACATACGCCTGAATGAATTTTACCATCGATTGATTAAATCATTCGAAAGGGAACACTACTACCTTAAAAATGTAAATTTTGAATGTACGTTTCGGTATTGCAATTAAATCTACGTTTAATGTTAATTTTGTACTTACGTTTAATTTAAATACAATCTTAATTGTTGGCAGAAAAAAATCACTTTTATTTAAAAGGTAAATGCTCGTGGAATTGTTAAAAGCCGATCGTTTAATAAGATAAACGTTTTCTGACTGTAAAAAAATCTCTAGGTATTAAAAAATAACTGTATAACTTGCCATTACGTAATTTCACATATAAGTATTTAAATAAGTATACACGAATTAATTTTATTCTTCATGTTTACCAAATTAAATCACATGAACATAAGACAGCAAATAAGACAGAGCTGCTTTAAGGGAATTCTTTTACACGTGAGAGGAGGTGGGGGGGAAGAGAGATGAAGAAGATATTAAAATGGCAATACACATACATGTAATTTACTTAATAGAAAATAAGTAATGTAGCTGACTGATATTTTATTCATTTTCATGATATGTATGTACATATTTATATTTTAATTAAAAATTATAAACCGAATTCAAAACTACATCTTACTCATTTTTAACTGAATTGTGTGTTATAAATAGATACTAGACTCAATTAAGACCCCATATTTCCAGTCATTTTAATTAAACTGAAAACATACATTTTAAAAATATCACAGATGTAACATAACCTCAATGATTAACCACATCAAAAAGAATGAGAAACAATTTTTACGCTGTTGCTGTTAAATGTATGAATATTTCAGTAATACAGATAAAGTTATTAACTGTCAAAATAACATTATTGGTAAACCTGCACTGTATGTTGTTACAATATAAGCAATTAACTAGTTGGAAATAATTACAATGGGTTTTATGGCGCTCAATTAGTTTTCAGTTACATTAATCAACTTTTACGATTTCACCAAAAAAATTCAATTGTAATTTCTGTTTGTATCTAGCTGTGAGGGATATAGAGTTTAACTTAACACTGTTGTACCTGGTTAGCGCTACAGGCCGATATGACATTTTATATTATATTATATATTAACTTTATTTTTAAGTATCTTCGAGAGTCTTGGTTTTAAAAGATTATTAATAATTAGTAAAAATTTATTTAATTTATTTAATTTATTTCATTGATATTAATCTTTAAATGAATAATCAAAACTTTTTTTAGCTTTATTATAAATAAATAGGGATCTAGGTAAGTTCATCTTCCACAATTCACCTCCGGGAAATTTCATCGCCGGAAATTTAACAGCTAGGAAAGTTTACCGCCGGAAAGTTCACCGCTGGTAAATTCACCGCCAAATAAAATAATTGTAAAATATATTGTTAATTCAATTTATTAGATTATATTTTACAAAAAATTAAAGCCGGATGTTTCCAGATTGAATTATTTATTTGTTTTACAATTCACATTAAAAAAAAAAACATTAAACATAAAATATCAATGAGAAACTCAGGAACAAAAAGGGATATTTCCATGTTTTTACTAGAAACAGTAAAAACCTTATATGTATGTTACACCGAAAACAGTTCGTTGTGGTGGAGATTGAATCTCCATTTTTAAACTAAATTAACTTCAGGTCACCAATAAATAGGTATATTCATAAATAGGTAACACTTACGGGACTCTAATTAAAGCTAAATATATTCTATTGTATATATTCATTGATTCAATTTTAGAGAGTAGACGAGACGAAATATACTCTCGTCTCGTGTGCAGCCCTATACCTGTTGGATAAAATGATCCTGTGTTCGAGCCTGGGTCGCGGAGCTGTTGACTTAGCTATTCACAGGTTTCACACACGCATATTAATTAGCAGAACAATACAGCACGTCGCGAGCTGTTGTTCTCTTGTTGTTGTTACCGGGCGTTGTTGTAGGGTTCGGCTGGCGCTGACACACCCTTGTGGCGTTCTTGCCGAGTATCAGCTGACTTAACCTCTCGAGAGCACAACTTTTACAAATTACCTATCGTCGAAGTCGTCGTCGTGGACCCTCGTTCTATGTTCAGAAAGTTGCGTCTGCATGTCGAACGGTCTAAGGAGACAGCAGCAATCATGGTATGGATAGTGACACGGTGCAGTGGAATTGGTCAGAGTTGGTTGGTTTTATATTTGTTTTTACTCTTTAGTGACAGTGATTTTTAGCTTTTTATTTTATATACATACCTCTATATATTAAAGTACATTTTGTATGTTAGATATCTATTCGAAACTATCGAAAAGTTCGAAAAGCCAATGAGATTACATAACTTTTAAAAAGCTGTTTTCTTTTATGGTATTAATGCTACATATACATAACTTTCCCCATTACTGAGATATAACGTCTTAATTTCATTAATTAGGGCATTATTGCCCGGTATTATCAACCAATTTAAAAATATTTTAGCTCAAAATGCTCCTTTAAAGTAGATTTGGTGTATTACTAATGTGATTTAAACCAATATTTAGAGGAACTAGAACTTGGTTTTCATGAGTAACGTTTTTATATCACTGATAAACTACCTTAAACAGAATGATTATCTGTTATTTAAATCAGACATTTTTAAACTCAACAATTTGAAACTGCATGCTAAGTATAATTTATTTGGTTAAAGATACGAAAGGATAGTAACAGTTATAATTACCGAACATCAAGAATTATATTATACGTTAGTAAATAAAATATTACAATAAATATTAAGACATAAAATAATCGAGAACGTATAAATACCGGAAATATAATAAAACAAAATTCTGCTCGAATTTTTCATAATAAATTTTCCCCGGCAGCTAATAGAAGATGAAAAAGATATAAGAGTATAATATAATATTAAAATATCAGCGTGATCTAATAACTGTGCTACTCCGTGCAAGAATGACGCGTGGAGCTCATAACGGCATATGACTTCCGGGAACTTCTGCTGATTTCCTAATATTCTGAAGTAGGTTGCCTCTCTGCTTTCTTGCGCTCGCTCCAAGTTTTGTTTGTCGAGTTGGAAATTATGTCGAATAAGTTTTGTGTTTCGCGAGATAAGGTGTAACATTCACTTTGCTAATGATTCTTCTATGCAGTAGCTTTCTTTATTGTTTTATCGATTCGTTCAAGTTTTCACTAACTTTGTGAAAGCTATGAGTCGTATAACAACACAGTAAGATCGTATCACTGGATTATTTGTAAACATTTAACACAAAAGTTTTACTTGTAATCGTTAAAACTTATACGCATTATAGTTATTAATGTAATAAATTTTTATATAATACTCTATTTGATTTAATATTGTTTTAAATATATTGCACTCGTACGGAAAAATGTATACGCTGAAAAATATATTTATAATAATTATTTATGTAACTAGGGTGTAAAATGAGTTTTTCGCATGAAAGTGAAGGTACAAGAAGGTATCTTTATATTGTAATAGAATAACATTTATAAAACAATTATATGAAAATGTTCGTAACCGAGCAAAAATCAGTCAGTCTTTACGAAGCTATATTTTTTAACATCAGTTAAAAATCAATCTTTTCATTTTCGTTCTCTACACATGAACATTAGTCTATATGTATGTGTGTGTGTATGTGTATGCGTGTCTGTATGTGTGTATCACATGTTTATTCACACGGTGTGCCTGTCTGTCAGTGATAATATGAAATAGTGATGTATCAATTTTTCAACGCCATTTTTCCTGTATTTCAATAATAAATTTGATTGCGTTACGTTGTTGAAGGGGCGTGAACCGCACACACATGCACACATTTACACTCACGTATACATAAGACTCCGTGTGGTATGCAAAAAGTTTTCCAAAGGTTCGATGAATCATCTTTCCCTTTTTCATTTGCAGTAAATTGATATATTGTTTTTACGACGTGCTATGCCAGAAATTGAAAACCTTTTAAGAAACGATATATTTTGATATAAATTTTTCGACAGGAAATGTTCATATTGTTCTGATTAGTGTTTTTAAATATGTGATTTGAATGCACTATTTAAAAATAGTATTGGTTTAAATACATGTTTAATTTATTATACATTAAGACTAGTGTTTTTAATTTAGCAACCACTTCGATATAGCATTTTAGCATTTGTCAGTAACTCTTGACAGTTGTAAATAACAATTAATTATAATAAAAATCGACTTATCCAATTTAAAAACACGACACTACAAATTTTTATGATTTATTTACTTTTTCAAAGGTCGGCATAAAAGCATACTTGAAATCATCAATCGTAGAAAATATATAAATTCTTAAACCTTATATACTTTTATAACAGTTTCAAACTTCTTGTCAAAATAAACATCTATCGTTTTATTACATCCGCCAAACTTACAAAAGTTGTTTGCATGAGCAGACACTAAATAGGTACGTACGGATCGTGTTTCGTTCCTTCTTCGATGCATTACTACAGACTTTGTCCCATCCCTGTCTATGATCCTTTATACGTGAAAAACATCGCCTCTGGAGACAACACGGGCCATGATGGATTGTCGTCAGTTTCAAGAAATTTCATTGCAATTGCAAGAAAAATGAGATCAAGTTGTACTTGTTTGCCCCGGTATTTTGGCTTGTTCACGAATATTCATATATATTCATCAACGAACTTATACAGTTTTGTTTCTTTTATGCAATTCGTCATTGTCATTTTTCTTCTTTTCAGTTTTGCTTTCTTCTTTATATTCGTATGGCTGCGTTGTATTCGTTACAGATGGAGTTAGGGTCTATAAACATCCTTTTTTGTAGCATATTTAAAGTGTTTTATTTGTTTTGAGATAAAAAGACGTACTCTACGTCTTTATTAAAAATATGATAAATATATCGAAATTTACATTGCGTAAAATGTAATATTCTCACTACATTATGTCTACAATGTTCTCTATATGAATACACTCTTAACATAAATATTTAATATTACCCACAATGAGTTCAGTATAGATTTATACATTATTTTTTCTAGAAAGAGGCTAACGTAAAGTTTAAAGAAAATATATTAAAATACAATCTTCAGATAAATTCGATATATTTTTATTAATAAGCAACGATTCAGAAAACATTTCAATATATTTAATAAAATATCGTAGTAGACTTATAAAAAATTGCTACAAGAAGAGCAATATGTAGCGTTTAAAATATGTGAAGTCACATTTACAATCACGTGTGTGTGTATACAGATACAAAAGCGCTGCATTCTGAAGCTCGATAACAATAAACATCTCAACTTTCATTTGAGGCAAGATAAATCCCTTCGTCACAAATAATGCCAGCCGATAAATCAGTGGCCGTAATCAAAATTGCCGAGAGATTCATTCCGTGTCGTGAAAACCGTTGCTCGGAAAAATTTTTACCACACAATCAATTCGCAACAATGCGCGTTTATTTACGACCATTCGATACGGGGGTTCCCACGGCGGACGAGGAACGCACATTCATGTTGTGTATGCGCGTATATACGATACATGTGTGTGAATGTAGGGGTGGACAGTAAGTATACGAGTTTCGTTGCATTTTGCAATATGACGTGCTATCAAACATTAAACTGTAATACAAGTTAGGGAACTTCCAATCCACGTATAACCAAAAACGTATAAGTAAATTAACAAAAGAATGTACTAAAGTACTTTATACAAAAATGTAGTTAAGTACTTTTTGTAATTTAGCGGGCATGATCTGAAGTATCCAAACAGATCTTGATAGATCTGCATTTTGAGACAAAATCATATTTTTCACTCGTTTTTGATCTGTGGAGACCTTCAAAGATCTTCAACGACCTAAAAATATCTACAACGATCTACAAAGATCTTTAGAGATCTCTAAAGATCTTTGTAGATCGTTGTAGATCGTGATAGAGATTGAAACATTGAAAATTCATTAATCTTCAGATCGTTGTGGATTTTTGTAGATCTTTGCAGGTCTCCACAGATCAAAAACCAGTGAACAAATATGATTTTGTCACAAATTGCAGATCTATCAAGATCTGATTTGATCACTCCAAACCTAAAATTTTTTAGTTACGACATGCGTCTGGAACAAAAGGTTATGTAACATTTAAATGTGATATGATATATGAAGCAGGCGGTAAGAGGGAATTGCATATGCTAAAGTATGCAATTTAGTAGCCATTATTAATTGTTCAAAAACAATTTTTTGATTCAAAAATGTATTGGCTAATTAAAATGTGTATAAAAATATTATTTTCCTGTGGATTTTTTCTATCATAAAATATAAATCGTATTGGCTTCAAAACATTGTTTGTGATCTATTTAGTTACTACTGGAATTATAAGTATTGTAATACCATATGTCCGAGATAATAGCAGATTCTGTCTGTTCTACCTTCAAAACGTAAAGAAGAGTTGATTTCCGCATAGCGGCTGTGCGTGACTGTGTGTCTGGATGTAGACTTTTCTTTCGTTCACGATAACTACTGTAAAAATGCACTGAAAATGTTTGTTTCGGTGATTACTCCAGACCTATTGATTTTGGTGCTAATCAGATTAGGGATTTTGGAAATATTCGAAATTTTGTATATTATATTTTAAATAGTTCTCATATTATACTAATACACAAGTAAATAATATAATTTTATGGTGTAAATGTCCAGCCCTGTTAGTATAAATTGATTTGTAGTTGTAGATAAGTTTGTGAATTACTTGTATATAGTATATGTGTGCACATACATAAATGTACATGTATTGCACAATTGTAAAGAATACACAATACACAATGCAGAATCTAAATCATCTATATGTGATTTGGAATTGTACAATTTGGTTATTTTTTGTTAGTTTATTGATGCAATATGGGTCACTTTGTAAATGTCAATAAATAAAATATATGCATATTGTTTGTGTAATTTACATGAAGTGTTAAAAATAAACGCTTTTATATATTTATCACAAATTTAACACCATAGATTTCTATTGTGGATGATTTTTATGATTATGTATGTACTATGGGTTTTTACTTTTAATCATATTAATGATAAGAAAAAGTATTGGTTTTGATTGAAATGTAGCTTTGTTCAATTTTGATAAATCTTTACATTTAAATACACCTAGAATCCAAATAGTGTATCTATACTCTATTTCATTTAAGAATTCACTGGTAGCCGTGGTTTTTGACGGTAAAATGTACGATTCGTACCGTCAAAGTCCCGGCAATCACTGCATTCTTAAATGAAATAGAATATATGTTTAAAATAATTATAATAAATTAACACACATACATAAAAGTATTAATTCTTATTGTATTATGATTTAAATAAATTATTGTATATGGAATGTCTTTATGCATTAAATAAATTGTTGTTATTTTTACTATACTTATTTATAACAAAATATGAAATGTATCAATTCATTATGTTTAACTAAACATTATATAAATATCGTTTTTCAAGAATCTCAACAAAATGGTATACGTCCTGGGTTGACACAAACCTCTTTTGAAAATCGAAATACGTTTTCCGTTGGTAATATCTGTTAAAGCACTTACATTGTGCAAGCGAAATGGGATGCTGTGTATTCCGGTGGCACATCTCAGGGACAGGTAAAACTCCGTGTTCCGGTTTCCGAGAACGGCGTCGACGTCGTCCGGAAATCGATGGCCTCTCCCAGCATCCGCCGTCCAACACAGGACGCTAAAAGTAGATTGAGTCGTTTCATTTGATTTTGATTTATAGCGCCAACTTGCTAGCACATATTCGTGTTTGCCGTGCCTGCGCGTATTTTCCCCAAATAGATTTTTCCTCCAGAATGCAAGCTCTGATTTATTGCCGCGGTTTATTTTATTTTTATTATTTAGTTTGGTAATTTTTTTTTTACATTGTTGTACGGATATTAGCTGCGCATTTTTTTTGCGATATTTGCATTGATGTTATTTATCTTCTTTGTTTGTTTTATTTCAACATTAGACTGTAGTTTTATTATCTCGCTTATTTGAGTGTTGTTAAAGACTAATGATTTTGGTTTTAATTTTATTAGGATTTTAATTAAAATAGTGATAAACTTCGTAGTTTTACTAGCATATTACTTCTATAATTTCAATTTTATTGTACCTAGAAGTATGTTTAACTTCAAGAACTTTTGAAATTAATTAATTTTATAACAAAATATTTTTATTTTATCTACACTGCAATCGAACTTCCACAAGTTGAGTATATAAATTTAAGTATCTTTAATAATTTTAACCAGCTTTAAATTCCTGCGCAAATCTAAAGAATTTTAATTTTGTTTCTAACTATTAAATATCCTCGTGATTTTCTTCTCAAGGTCAAGGTAATTTCAACATTTTATATAACATATTTTAACAAAAAATAAATAATTAATTTCTATTAAAAGTATGAAAGTTACATTATTTGTGTGAGTACATAAAATATACGAGTTTTAATTAATTAATAGAATATAAATTATAAATAAAAATATTCTCTTCAAAGTTTGTAACATTACAACCGTTTCAAGTATTCTTTGGGGGGGGGGGGGGGGGATAAACAGAACATAAATTATAGATAATAATATACTCTGCAGTTTTTATTTAAATTATATTACGCAATTTTTATAAGAAAAAGACGTATTCCTTAGAGGCTTATATAGATCCTTTAAGGAAGGTCAAAATTGATATTTGTATTACTATAATTTCTTTTACTATATATACATACATATATTTCAGGTATATGGCCGTTTAAGTATGTAAGTAAAAAGTTAAGAAAATTTATGATTCAGTTTGTGGTTTGATATAAAATATAAATATAAATATTTTAACAATTACTATGGAGAGAGAGCAAAAATATTGTAATGTTGTATATACCTTTATTCATAAAACGTTGGAGATGTAAAAGAAATAGCGGCAGTAAAAGGAAGTGATGAGGATATGACGTTAAGAATTGTGAGACGACGGGCTTTCATGGATTGTCAAGGCAGAGCTATCTCCTTCGCTGTGAATGAGTATACGCGACTATTCAACAATGTTGTCTTTTTGCTGAATCAAATATATGAAATATGAATACTTTTTCTGATTCAAAAATACGTATATATCTTTTGCTTCAAAAGAGACATTCAATAAATTTTTTGTAGCGGAAAAACTTATAAATTGAAATATATACATACATATATGTATATGATTATTTCTTTTTGTTCATACCGATAACATTTCAGTTTTGTATTATTAAAATGTATTTATGTAAAGGTACATAATATGTAACATGAAAGTATATTTCTTAGAATAGAAACAAAAGAAAACGAAATAATCAAATATTTATTTAATTTTTTTATACTTATACCTACGTACTTACGTTTGATTCTTCCTTTTAAAAAATAGAAGTGAATTTTAAATGTATTATACCGAGTGTTCAATATAAAACAGAATTTTTACAGAAAAAAAATTCAGACAAAAGTAAATTAGTTCGGAGGGGGAAATATCATGATATTTAGACACCATAATTTTCTAGAGGGAATTTTTTTAAATACCTTAAAAAAACGTTTTAATAATCGGAAAATATCAATTAGGTATATGAAATCAATCAGTCACCACATATTTGTTCATTAAAATATTTGGTGCCTTTATACTTACAGCCAGTAATGTATTACTATATTAATGTAGAGTCACTTGCAAAAGTGGTCGGCCAGTTTTCATTCAATTTCGCTTATCACAAACTTAGTAGGCTCCTCCCATTTGATTATTATAATATTCAAATCATTTCTGCATGTACCAAACAAAGTCAGATATTTTGAAACTTATTTGCTAGATAAAGAAGTAATGTATAATTGTATAAGAAAATTTTGTGACAATACATATTTTATATTCCGAATTTTAGTATTTAAAAATGTTAAAATTGATATAAAATTAATTAATGAAATGAACGTATATTTGTATTTGTATTTGTATTTAAAATGATGTATATAAGCTCCGCCTTAGAAAAAGATAACCGATGATATTTGTCTTAATATTTGCAAATCTGTTGTAAGCGATTCTGACCTTTAGGGTGGCGGACGATTTCTGAAGCCCATAGTACATGTCCCAATTATTTTAGTGCATTTATATATATGATTATACTTGCGCTGTTCAACTATTGGCTGCATCTGGACATCGGTAAATTTGAAAGATCCCCAAATAAAAACAATTATTTACTAGTTGGATTTATAATTTTTGTTTGTTTGACAGCGCTGTATTACATGAACACAATCAAACTTTTTGTATTATAATAAACAGTTATTGTTTGCTGCTGGAACCGTTCGTATAGGTTTGGGGTGCTCAGGTGTTTGTGCGTTGTGTGATTGTTATTTACCGAAAACACGAAATTCGCTCATCAGTGTTGTTATTATCGACAACAACAAAATGCTAAACCTGTTCCAAGCCAATAATAACAAATGTGTGCATATACACGTGGTGTGTACACTCATAACATATTTACGATGAGTTAATCCTTGAGAGCTAAATGGAATCTAACAGATATTTAGTTCGATCATGGTTGTTGGTGCAGTTACTGGTGATGAACAACAGGGTCGTAGTTAATATGGAATGCCAAATTTAGAATCCTTCTTATTTGTATTGAGACACTTTCAAATTTTAATTTTTCAATTCATAATAAGCAAAAAATGAACAGAACAAAAATAATTACCTATAGTACAGGCAATGAAGGGAAAAATTGCCCTGTTTTTGGAACAAATTCGGAGTGCGATGAAATTTGGTGCCCATATAGGATCCATAATAATACGTCTGTACACAAAAGTCCCCATCCATAGGCTTTGTGGAAAAAAAGTTACAGCCGTTTGAAATTTAATTTAGTTTTTATTGAATAACTTCAAGACAAATAAAGATACCGAGATGTGCCTTACATTAAAATTTCCAAAAATTTTTGCTTTACAATATTATTTCAAAATTTACTCCAACGTATCTACATAAATTGCTGAAAAATCGCCGTGAATCTGAAAACTAAGTGCGTTTAATCAAAAAAATATGTTTAAATGGATTTTTGAGCTCTTAAAACTGATAATCGAAACAAATGTCCTCTATAAAAGTTGTAGAGAATAAAATTTTGCAATTTTTTATGTAAGGCTCAACATTCGAAGTGTTAATTTTTGTTAGATATTTCTTTTTTAAATAGTCAAAAAAACAAATTTTAATTTATAAAATCGTATAAATAGCATGCTTTGAAAATTAGCATTACATAAGAAAATAACATATTGGTATAGAAAATTAATGAAAATAAAGGTAATTAATAATTCCAATACTTCAAATAAGACTTTTAATAACATATTATGATAACAATGTACTGAGGTGTAATTTGTAGCCCCTAGATTGAATATTATTGTATGTTTTAATAGTTTTAATAATAAATCTTCAAGACATTTTATTTTATCTTGAAAATACGGATATTAGATAAGAACAAAATCAGAGTATCATAAAAATTTGCACATATGTAGTACTTATATTACATTAGACATGTGCAAAAGTCCTCATAAATTGGGGATATGGAAAAAAAATTATAGCTGTTTTAATTTTGATATGATAAATTACTATGTATCATATTTTCACCCGTTTACAGATACGCTTATAACTTTTCTTTCAGGGTATCAATTAATGGGGATTTTCAAACAAGCGTAGTAGATACATTAGTGAGTGCATCTGAAAAAGTCCCCATACATTGAAGCTATAGGACAAAAGTTACAGCTGTTTTTATAAATACGGTGTGGTATAAATTACGATCTATGTATATTTTTTTTAAATTTTAAGAATATTTTATGGAGAGTCCCGATGGAAAATTAAAAAAAAATGGTTACTACTTTCAATAAGAACGATACATTGATCAAATAGGAATAAAATTCAGTTTCAATTTTTGAGAGAATCGCCCATAATTAAATTTACAGTTAACATATTACATAGATAACAATTTACCACACAGTAATTATAAAACAGCTGTAACTTTTGTCCTATGGCTTCAATGTATGGGGACTTTTTCAGATGCACTCACTAATGTATCTACTATGCTTGTTTGAAAATCCCCATTAATTGATACTCTGAAAGAAAAGTTATAAGTGTATATGTAAACGGGTATAAAATACATAACAAAATATATTTTTATAAAATCGAATTAAACAAATAAATTTATATCTTAACAACCGTTTGATTTTAAATCAAAATTTTCTATCAAAATGATCATAATTTAATTGTTCATAATATGCATGCTATACAGAGATACACAATATGTAAATGTCCTAGTAAAAAACGGTTAATAATAAGTGAAAATATGATACATAGTAATTTATCATATCAAAATTAAAACAGCTATAATTTTTTTTCCATATCCCCAATTTATGAGGACTTTTACACATGTCTAATGTAATATAAGTACTACATATGTGCAAATTTTTATGATACTCTGATTTTGTTCTTATCTAATATCCGTATTTTGAAGATAAAATAAAATGTCTTGAAGATTTATTATTAAAACTATTAAAACATACAATAATATTCAATCTAGGGGCTACAAATTACACCTCAGTACATTGTTATCATAATATGTTATTAAAAGTCTTATTTGAAGTATTGGAATTATTAATTACCTTTATTTTCATTTATTTTCTATACCAATATGTTATTTTCTTATGTAATGCTAATTTTCAAAGCATGCTATTTATACGATTTTATAAATTAAAATTTGTTTTTTTGACTATTTAAAAAAGAAATATCTAACAAAAATTAACACTTCGAATGTTGAGCCTTACATAAAAAATTGCAAAATTTTATTCTCTACAACTTTTATAGAGGACATTTGTTTCGATTATCAGTTTTAAGAGCTCAAAAATCCATTTAAACATATTTTTTTGATTAAACGCACTTAGTTTTCAGATTCACGGCGATTTTTCAGCAATTTATGTAGATATGTTGGAGTAAATTTTGAAATAATATTGTAAAGCAAAAATTTTTGGAAATTTTAATGTAAGGCACATCTCGGTATCTTTATTTGTCTTGAAGTTATTCAATAAAAACTAAATTAAATTTCAAACGGCTGTAACTTTTTTTCCACAAGGCCTATGGATGGGGACTTTTGTGTACAGACGTATTATTATGGATCCTATATGGGTACCAAATTTCATCGCACTCCGAATTTGTTCTATTTAAATCCCTTCGTTGCCTGTACTACTATCAATTATTCAATTTTAAATAAACTGTCGAGCATTTTTTTATAATTTTGTTTGAAAAACATCGATTTTTTTAATATTGATTTTACGAATCTGTTTCTCTGGTTTAGATCAGCGATTCCCAATGTGGAATTCCAGAGTTCTATGGAAAAATTCAGAAGTTCCGCGTGTTTGTTGGTATTGCTTTGATAATTTTTACAATAAATATGGCTAGGGATCCGCAGTTTTTGGAAAAATCGTGTAAAAGTTCCTCGACAAAATAATTTTGGGAACCATTAGTTATATATATAAATATTCGCAGGATAGACAGGTAATTCTTACAAAAACAAAAAAAATACAATCGACTTTAGTCAACTTTTGCACCCAAAGGGTTAACACAGCGGTAAATGATACTGCAGCGTTACAAAAATGTAATTATTCTTCACCATGAAGAATGAGAATAAAAATGTATTTAAAAAAAATCCTTAAGCATCCCTGCCGCCTCTCTCAAAAACAATCTTTTAAAGGAGTTGTTATATTTATATTTCAAAACCTCGTTTCGTCCCTGGATTCTTATCCATATAGCTCCGGCACTGAGCGCTGTAGCAGCTTATAGGTAAACGCAGATGTTTCACCTGTCACAACACACACATCCGACTAATTACGAGTAATTAGCATTACACGTATGTACACACATATCTACACACACACTCACGCACACGCACGTACATCCAGAATGTACACAGGTATGGTAATCATCCAACAATCGACCCTGCTCAAAACAAACAATTATTATTGTTGTTACCGCAAGCCGCAACGAACACATGGTGCGGTGTACAACGCGGTGAGGATTATTGTACGTCTTGTTTGTTTGTTTGTTTTTAAAAAGGTGATCTTGAGGAATACAGAAGTATGCATGCCTGTGTTATAGGTATGTCAGAATCTTGTTTAAGTTTGGATATCGTTCTGATATTGAAATGTTATTGTAACTATACAAATTATTGTGTTACGGTCAGAGCTGTGCGGTACTCGAGTACAAGTACTCGAGTACTGTACTCTAAGTACTTTTAGTGTACTCGGTACTCAGTCCACGAGTACTTTACTTTTAATGTACTTGTACTTGTACTTAACCCATTTTAAACGGCAAAAAAGTACTCGAGTACATTTCCGTGTACTCGAGTACATTTCCATATACTCGAGTACATTTTGATGTACTCGAGTACATTTGTGTACTCGAGTACTTTTCATGTACTCGAGTACATTTCCGTGTACTCGAGTACCTACATTGAACTACACATTAAGTACAATTATATGCAAGTTCAGACTTGCACAAAACATTTTAGTTATTCACTGTCTTGGCGCCAAATAAGTCGGTTACATTGTAAGCAGTATAATTTTTTTCATTTGCGACAGTTGTAAACAATCTTCGTCGCCATGCTCTCACATACGAGAATTTTGAAAAATTCGTCATTCTTAAAGCAAATAAAATAGAATTATAAACAATTTAGTGTTTTATTATAAGCACAACTCTTAGTTAGGTCCCTTAGCCACCCCACTCCCTCATCATTCAATATTGAAAATGTACTCGGTACTCTGTACTTGTACTCTGTACTCGAGTACTTCTATTTGTGTACTTGTACTTGGTATTCGAGTACATTTTAGGCAGTGTAATTGTACTCGGTACTCGAGTACTTTTTGTTTGTACTCGGAACAGCTCTGGTTACGGTACAGTAAATTATAATGTTTGAATTGTGATGATAAGGATGATAAAAGAATGTTGTTCTTCCAAATACTATTTTTAAATAGCCAACTTCGCTCGCACTTATATTACTGGAGACAGAAGGACGGTTGAATGAGAGAAAATTCAGTGTTTTTTTTATTATTATTTATATTATCATATTTTCTATTTTTTATCATTTCCAGTTAAAAACAAATAATACACAACAAAGAACAAAAACTATTTACACAATAAAATATTGTCGTTCCAGCTACAGAGCCCTACCACCCCCCCCCCCCCCCTATCCATTTGAAATTATTGTCTCATTTTACAGGCACACACAAATAAATATTTTGCTCCAGAATTTCTTCTTCATGTCCCAATTTTTTTTAACCCCAAAAAACTGCAACCATATTATTTTGATCTTTTGATTCTAAATTCGCCATTGAAATTTCTCTATATCCTCACAATTTCTTTCTTACCCCCAAAAACAGCAAAATTGAGGAAATTCGTCCAAGGCTAAATTTGCATTCAACACTATTTTATCTTCCCCAATTCGCCTATAGCAGTAATTTTTGACCGGAAATGCATATTTTCGTATACGTATATATAATACAAACGTGTTTGAATTGATAACAGGTAATGTCTCAAAGCTTAATGGTTAAGATTTCAATAATCTCTTATCGTTAAATAGCATTTGTATGTGCATACAGTCATTAAAATGGATTTATACACACTGTTTTATTAATACAGTCACACATTCACAGCAGGTATTAATTTTATGCATTAATGGTACTCGGAACTATCATTGAACAATGAATTCAAATGGTATCTATGCTAATTAATGATTATTTGATAAATTTGAAATGAGTTCACATAAGTAATGGGTTCGCAGTGTGAACACGCATTCACACATAGAAATAGGGTGATTGTTTTCAAATTGTCGGCTTAACTAAATAGAAGCAGTGTCCCAAAATGATTTTTGATGTATTTCTGTACTGTTTTAGTTCATTATTGAATTTAAAGTAGTATAACACATAGGTCAGTTTCCTATACTTTTAAATATTGAAGTATTATAGTTCACCTTACCATATTGGTATACATTTATATCGAATTTTAATAATTCGATATAAATATAAAGTACTGACATCAGTCTTGGATCATACCCCAGTGTTTTATTCTTGTTTAATAAAATGTACTAAATGTACTTTCATTATTGAATCATAATCTATAGACACTTAACAGTTAAACAACTTAATTTGACGACGGTCAACCAATGGGTGTTAAAATGGTGGACATTTAATCTGATTATTATTAAAGTATAATCTATTTATTAATTATTATATTATCATTATTATCATAGATCATCTGCTTAACATTGATTCAAAATATACAATTTTGTATTTTATAACTTTTGTTTCGTAGTACTTATTATTTTGTAATCATTAGCAAATGCCCATTGCTGGTTTGACTTTTTCAATAACTGGAGAAAAAACATAAACAAAATAAAAGGCTATAATTTAAAAAAAAACTATATTTGCGGATTTGAAAATTAAATTGATTTAATAAAGAGACTGGTGCTAGTACCTTACATATTTTTATTTTTATTGATCATCTAATCTATTTATTTTTTGCTCTACAAATATTAGTTCCAGAGATATAAGCTTTCAAATTGTGGCATATTTTGTTGGATACGTGCTCCTGATGTTACCCCCTAGTACCGCCGGGAAATACGTACTTCATCGCCCAAAAAAATACATTTTTGTTATTTTCAAAACCCTATAATGTCACTGTGATGTTTTTAGAACAATCAAATCGACAACCAAACCTTCCTGGTCACCAGAATTTTTTTAGAATTACCGCAAAAAATGATGGATATTATTATGAATTGTGGAATTGTTTCATTCGTTTTATATTGACAGAATGATACATCTTGAAGCTCACGTTTTCCAAATATATCGCATATAAATTATATCCACTTCAACTTGGAAATTTTGTTTAAGAAACCCACAAGAAATAGTCTATATTATTGGTACTTTAATAAATAGTAGCGTACTGTTTCATTGATTCTCGGGTTGGTGTCAATCCAAGCGACCCAAGCGCAGCCACGTGTGTGTGTCTGTGTGTGTGCGTGGGGAGGAATGAGAGAGAGAACCCGCTCGGGACGCGGTCGCCGCACATCTGTCACTGTCGCCAACGGCGGCATAGCCATGCGTCACCGCCACCATCCCCCCGGTGACACCTCACACTCGACCACGCCTCACCTGATGCCCCGTAATACGTGTATGTAGTAGGTGCGTCGTGGTAGTGTGTGTGCGTGCGAAGCAGGAAACTTTGCTAAGAGTGACTTGATTGTACTAAATACGGTTTAATTTAAAATAATTAAATTAAATTAATGTCAATTTCAGACAGATTAACAATTGCCCATAATGTATATGAACTATCATAAAATCGTTAAATGGACCCCCTACCCCCCTTTTGTGACACCTCTTAAAATTTAACTACAGGCTAATCCTTTGGTGAGGATTTATTTTAGTTCATAAACTAACTTATTTTGTAAAAGAAACTAGGAAAAAATAAAATAAAATGTTTAACATTAGAATTTATATAAGTAATTTTTTGTTAACGCAATGTGGGAGTACCTACATTGAAACTGAACATAATGAATTATGAAAATTATACTTCCGTGTCAATGAAATAAATAAAACAAGCCAGTATAGTGTATTTACTTCTATTTTTATCCTTTTTGTCGAAGTGTAAATTATATGTATGTATATTTTAAAATATTTTCAACTATTTACCCTTATATTTCAATCTACTCCGAGGAAGAGTACAGTGAAAAAGTTAGGTTATCTTTTTTAGTTCAAATTCAAGATAAAGGCCTGATGGAAGCATATACCAATACATAGGAAAATTGATTTAAATTTAGCTATGTTTTTGTTGTTCTACAGTACCCTTTCCACAGTATTATATCTCTCTTAATTACTAATTGAGTTAATTAACAAGAAAATAGACAAATAAAAAAATATAATATTTATAAATAAATGAAAACTATTATATTCCATTAGAGTACGTGCGTGTACGCATGAGTATGAGAATAAACTGTGCCACTTACTCACCGCCACGTCTGCAACCCCCGCCCAGTTATGTCATCGCCACGCTGTGCCACAAGCCGACATATTTATTGTTTTATACAGATTTTTTGCACAACGCGAAACGTCTCCGTGGCCGTGATTCATTTCAGCCTGTTATTAAATCACCGAGTCCCGGCCTCGGACTACACCCGCCCAGACATAAGTCATCCTCGTGACAAAAAGTATATATTATACACCGCCCCCAGCACCCCCGTGCATACGCGGGCCGGCAGGAAGAGACATTCCAGTAGTAGCAGAATGTTGCGAATTTTTTTTACAAAATAAATACATATGTATTACTTTTAAAAGATATTTGACAATGAACGTCTTGTCAAACGTTTTTTAACCTATCTTATGTCGCAGACAAAATCTATATTTCACTGGACAAAACAAAATTAACCGTTGAAAAACCAGTAACATTGAAATAAGAAACGTGGATAAAACACTGAAATAAAAAATAACATTCCAAACGAATTTCTGGAATCTCATAGGTTTATTGTGTACGATAAAATGTCTGGAAACAAATTAAAGATCATGAAATTCTACAAAAAAAATGTTCCAACATATTTCTTGATAACTATTGCGTAAAACGTATCAAATCCAAGCAAAAAGCGTAAGTACTGTAAATTACAAATTTTGAAATTTTCTGTAAACTTTTTCGTATAATAAAATTTAACCAGATCCTTTACAATCTATATTATCATTAATATGGAAGAATTCAAAACTGTCTCCCGTTTTAAGAATACTGAATCAAATAGTAATTTTTTTTTTAAATTGAGTGAATGTTATGAAATATTTTTTGTATAAGTAAACAATAAAGTAACCCTTATCTTTCACTTTATTCATAATTTATAAAATACAGATCAACATATTACATCTAAATGTAACACCAGCTTTCTGGGGTCACATTATAGTTAGTCTCTGTCCGAACGTCTCCCTATATTCCTGTATCACCCACATGTATTGTCCGTGTCCACTAGGTTTATATAATTCTAGTGTGATGTGGAGTGAAAGAGGAAGTGTGTCGGAACTCATTCTGCTTAAACATAACAACAGTATGTCCAGTGCTATTCATATTTTTTATACATTTTATTCACAAAAATACGAAGTTGATAAATGTTTCGTTTCCGCGTTTTTCTGTTATAGCTTTGCTGTTGTTTATTTATGTTTTGTTAATAACAATTGATGAAAACAAGTCATTTGTTAGTTTTGTTGTGCACGGGTTTGAAAGATGACGTTTTAATTGTACTTTTTGTATTCTTGGAGTGTTTTTTAATTTGTTTTTTGGAGTTTAAGTAAAACTATTTATTAAAGAAGAAGCAAATATTATATCGCAGTTTTTGTCATTGCTGTTAAAAATGTACATTGTTGTACATACATACATAATATCGATTAGGTTTAAATTATTTGATTTAATTAGTATTTTTATAATTATATTAATAAGAAGTTTTTTTTTTCAAATATCTTCTTTAGAAAAAATAATATTTACGAATATGTTACGTATAAAACTAACATTATTTTTTATAAATAATTAGAAACAAAAG
The DNA here is from genome assembly GCA_961205875.1 of Sialis fuliginosa. Classification (NCBI taxonomy): domain Eukaryota; kingdom Metazoa; phylum Arthropoda; class Insecta; order Megaloptera; family Sialidae; genus Sialis; species Sialis fuliginosa. The sequence goes on along the minus strand of OY540813.1, from coordinate 8,602,538 downwards.
TTATATAATATACATATGTATATATAATAAGCGTGTTTTATAACATTTTTTATATATAATAACTTCATTTTACTTAAATACAGTTTAGGGAATAATACAAGACATTACAACACAGTATATGTTTGTGACATGGCATAATTTTATTACCGTATAGGGCAATATTTATATGGTATTCTGCCATAATATGATAGCTATAAAAAGGTCTTTTTATGAAATGAATCATTCGTGGTACACCGTAATAAAGAATTTTATTTTTGTGTTAATTGTTATTGCAGATTATCGTATAGAGTAATCACTAGGATTGTTAGATTAAAATGACAAATATATATGTATTATATTGCAGTATATATTTGTTAGTGTCAGACCTTGTATGTAGTGTATATGAGTGGGTTGGTTTAATAAATTTGTCAAGCTGTATGTTTAAGTTTTACAATGGAAAGCACTGATTTATTAAAATACACGTTATACGTATAAATTTTCTCTTTTATGACATATGTGGCAGTAAACTCACTGATAATATTTTTGTGATAAGTCACCATTAGATATAAATAATGCCTTTTTGTGTTATAATTTTATGTGCATATACTCGTATAGTGGCGTGTTTCTTATTTGCTGCTGTTTTTGCGCGCTCTTGATTTAATAAATTAATTTTGTTTCTGTCTTTCGAGATATATTTGTATGTATGTTTTGCTTGCTGTATCATTTTCTTATGATACTGTCTACGTCAGTGTTTCTTAAAATGAATACTCGGTGAAGACAGAACATTTTTACAATTATTAATTGTATCTACTGCAGATAATATAAATTCATATACCTACATACACGTTTTTAAGCTTATTAGACTGTATTTAGTTTTTAGTATGTCTTTTTTATGTAATAGAAACATTTAAAGGTTTAATTTAGGTATACCAATGATGCATAAAAATGTTGTATTATTAATTGTAAAAGAAACTATTGTATATATCAGTTTGTTAAATAAAACAGAACTAGGATATGTTTTTTACTATCGGCCTTTTATTCATGTCGGCTTTTTTTAAATCGGCCTTTTGTCGTAGACCCAATGTATTTTATATACACATTAAAAACAAATTAAAAATAATGAAAATAAATTATTAAAAGAGAAACCCCATTAACACAAATATGTTTATATTTTTCACAAGCGACTAATATTTTAAAATCACTGTTTCTGTTGCATTTGTTCCTGATGTCGTAGAATTTCCTCACGGATTCATTAATTACTTTTTAATTACAGCAGCTTGATACTTCGCTCTCAGCTGTATTTACGGCTATCCATAAAAGTCACTGGCGAAAAGAGATGTCGGCATTGCAAAACATATCGGATAGAGCGAGAGAGATCTATCGGTTCGTTGTTTATTCATGGGACGCAATACAAAATACATGTAAATGTATGGAATTTAAAAAGGGATTCCTAAATTTAGGGGAGTTTTACACGTTGACATATATTCTGTAAAAGGGTATATATGTATATTTGTATATACCCGACCTATTTTGACAATTAACATTCATGGTATGGACGATTTAGATATACGTGGTTCCAATTTACTGACAGTGTGAATTATAATTTTTGATGATATATTATGATTTGCAAGATAGAGGAACGCCATCTATTGACTGATTAAAATAGACATGTCAAGAAGATTGATTATGCGGTTCGGAAAGATGAACTTGCTAATGTAATGGGTTATTTTATAAACTTAAGCACTTCATGCTTGAAGAAGTCGTTTTAAACATTATCTTTATTGGTTGTTGTTTTTTTCTTAATGTAATGAAGAAAAATGATCCTAGCAAGAATTTATATATTTCAAAAACTGTGATTTATTTTTATATGTACACATTTATTATCTTCAGACTTGTCATATGTATGTATATGAAACATTTTTTAAGTCGTAAGTGTTACTACAATTTAAATATTATAAACTATTTATTTACTCAATAAGAGAACAACAACAATTAAAATTATTCTTATAATAATATAAATATTTTCAAATTATCCATAATTTTAATTATAATCGGTGGATTGTATAAAATCAAAAGTTATTTTTTATACTATACTAGCACATTGGACCCGGTGTTACCCGAGGATTTTAATTCAATTAAACATAATGTAATCATGCCCACCCGACTTAGCAACCTAAATTAATAAAATAATGAAACCGTAAATTATAGAATTCTGTATTCCAGTAGCTAAGTACTATGTTTTTATATACCTAAATGACAGTTGTCTGCTGTGACATCATGGAACAAAACACGACTTGATAAAGATTTTTTTAGTCATTTAATGTTAAATCTTAGATTTTCATAAAATATTAATAGCCATGATCCTGCACAGAAAAATTATTTAACTATTGGTAAAAACCGTATTGAAATCGGTTCAGTAATTCCTGAGTCAATAAGCCTCATACATATAGAAATTTATTTTATTTTAATTAATATTACTGTAGGTAAACTAATTACCACTGACTGAGTTAAATCAACAAAATATAATTTTATAAAAATTTAGATATAGATCTTTAAATCGATCGGATTTATAAAGACTTCCAGATATAATCTAGTATAGGAAAATATAATCCATATTAATGTATCAAATAGAACGCAACAGTTTCTTCTGTCAAGTGAAAAACATATAAAATAAGAAGAGAGAAGAATGATTACCAATACGATCACGGAAGTGGAGCGGGATCGTGTTGGGCAACGTGACACAGGGATAATCTAAAAATCCCTAAACGCATATCGTAGAACCACAGCCCGTGCGAATGACGCGTATCCATATCACGGAATACAACATTAGGTCAAACTTCTTTAGAAAGTATAGCAATTAATACACTTATTGTAAATTTTTCAAATTGGGTATCAAAGTCTTTGAATTTAGATATAAAAACAAACTACCCAATAGTCCATTTAATAATTATCTATTAATGAATTGGATATTTTTTTATACTCATTTTTATTTTGTAAATAATCTGTTTGAAATTTGACAACGGTATAACTTAATGGAAAAAAAATGTTGTCATCTGTTATGTACATATTTAAGTATTTAATTTGTTGCTTTACTTAAGTCGAGCATTATAAAGAATTAGCTTCTCAAAAGCTCTTCGAGGTGTCAAATCAACATTAGTTTGCTCTGAATTTTAGAGCAATAGTAATAAATGTAAAAATTATGTTTTGAGACATTTTTATTATTCTAAAAAAAATTTTTTTTTTAAGTCTCATTTTCCGGAGTGACGATTATGTTAAATAATAATTCTATCTACTAAGAAACTGGAACTATTCACTGAAGGATAATACAAATTAAGTACATATGACCCGTGGTACTATTCATTCGTACAATAATAATTCAACATAGTATCAAGGCACCATAAAACCGATGCGGCATTATCATTATTGGCGTTTGCTTTGAAATGAGTCTCTTGCTTACATTTATTTTTTCCATTTATGTTATAAAATTGTTTGTTTATTTTTTTTTTGGTCTCTGGATGATATTTTTTATTGATACCTGCAGTGAAATAAACTTGCCAAATACTTTATAGAAAAATATCGAATATTTACAAGTAACGTTTGAGAATGGCGAATATAAAGTATTGGCAATTGTAATGTAGGTAAATATAGATTTCTAAGCAAATCATATTGGGTTGTATCAGCATCTTAAAAGTTCATTGAATCGTTTAGTTAAAAAAGGCGTTATATATATACATACAAAAATATGATTGATGACAAACTGATTATTATTAATAAAATGTGCATGATTTTATATTTATAGTACATAACAATATACATAATTTAACAATAAATAAATTAAATACAAAAGAATTACAAATGACCATTTGTAATACCATTTATTATACACCATGAAGACGGTCAGATGGATAGAACGTCCAGGAAAATAAATGGTGATCATGATATGGCAGTTTTGATGGAGCTGTTGCTACACGACCGACGACTTATCAGCAATTGGGAGGCTGCGGGGCTCGATCACAGCATGAAATGAAAATCAGGAGATTAACTATTTATATTCAACGCGTTATAGTAAAACTCTACTGACAGATTCGATCGGATCTCTTATGATGTTTTGTTATAATCGTTTTGCGAGTCCTTCACAATTTATTTTTTTATATCATGCATGGCTAGTACAAATCTAGATTTAATTTGTATTCTTTTAGAATGCATCATATCTACTATATATTTTTGAATATAATCTCTAATATCATGTATGCATTTTAACAATACTTGTACCTATATATATGAAATAATCGTGTTATTTAAAATGTATTATATGTATATTGTGAATACTAAATTCATTAACCCTTTTTGCCCCAATAATTCCATTTGAATTCATTACATTTATTCGTTGTTATTATTAATTAATTAACTAATTAATTATTTATTCATGATAACATAAATAGCGCTTTAAATATTTTTAATTGTAGTATTATAACTGATTTTAAATTGAATGTAAATAATTGAAAATGTGATTTCAAAACAATTTGAAGGACAAATATATTATTTTAATATATTATATTGTTATTTTGAGTTTTCATTTATAAATCGCCTATTTGCCAAAAATTCCTGTTTCGATTTATTTGTTACATTATCAGAGTATCAATTAAGAGCAATGTGAAATTTTAATATTGATTTTTGGTACTTGTATATTATATCCCCAGCGATTTGAAAAAATAAAATCACTAGGAACATAAAATAACCAATTCTATAGATAGACAAATGTCATGTAGTACATGATATCATCAATGTAATATGAATATTTATCATGACAATTACCTATCTGTAGAACTTGTTATTTTATGTTTTCCAATCACCGGGGTTATAATAGACAAGTACCAAAAAAATTACTGAAATACATATTTCATTATTTGTATTGTAAAATATGTATGCTAAGTTTCAAGTAAACCCGACCAAAAAAATATTGTTTACCCACACAAACTTTTACATTACTTTTTTCCCACAGGTGGAATTTCGAAAAAGTCTTTCTTTCAAATCATATTTACGTCAAGACGCACACACACACATACTCATCTTTCTAAAAATAGTGTAAATATACTATATAGTTACTTAAACATTAATATATGTTGACATTTTTTATTTTGATTTTTGGACCGATGATAATAAGTTATCCTGTTGGAAAGTTAATAATTTAATTAATTAAATATCTTCTATTCGACACTTGCTTTTCCCATTTTATTATATTGTTACAATTTGTATCCTATATTTTCATTTAGTCAGTTGATGATAATAACTTCTAGCACTAGCTGATTGTTAGATGATGCATCCACATTGAACCCCTTCGTTCGAGGACAACGCCAAAAGCGACTGACAACGATCCACCGCCACTCACTCAATTTGCATCCGATTAAATCCTGACCGGTCTAGAGGATGAGTCGAGCAGAACACTCTGCCCTGGTTCACTCCTCCTAAACTCTGCACTTTCTCGTTATCTTGACACGGGAGACACATCTATCGGCCGGGTGCGGAAAGTCACGGCGCGTTCGTCAACGCGGCCGGTATGGCAGGGAACTTTTTTGGTTATATAATGTGCCTGTTTGGTAAATCAATATGCGAAGACAGTAATGTTAACTTGGATTTTGTTTATTGATTCTCAGTACCTACTTTATAATTTCTACAAAATGAAAATGTTTTCCAAATAAATGCAGGTGAAGTTGCAAGGAATTTAATATAAAATAAGATTATGGTTTTATCTTACAGTAGACAGGTAAGTTTATGCAGAACATTAATAATTTATAATTACAAATGTTGGAAATGTTTATAATTTAGCTTTGTTGTGTATTAGTTTATTTTGATGATATAATATATACATATAATATATGTATGTACCTATATACATTCATATAGCTCAACTACTTTATCATGCTTATCCTCCTCGTTAGAAATCTACGTTAGTAAAAATATATGCACAATTTTATTTGATGCGCAATTTCTTATTGTCTTTAATCTTACAGCTAAAATAAAACTTGCATTTGAGGTAATTTATAGAATAGGGTCAATGTATCAAATATTCACAGAACGGTGAGTAAATTTTTCATAACCGTATTGTCGCGTAGTTTAAACTATTACCGTTGATTTAAATAGTGACATTAGTTTCTTCTCTGGCTATAATAACATATTTTGACATTTTTTTGGCACTCTGGTTTCTATAGTGCACAGGTGAATATCTCCCTCAATTTAAGGATAGATGCACCATCAATTTATTATCTTTTTTAAAACATACTGAGGATGTATAAAATGAAAGTAAATGCCTCTGTCCAGGCCCCCCAGATGAGGGGGTTAACGGGAGACCTGCATAGTGAGCAAAAAACTTAATTATTTATACAAAATTTAAGTTAAATGAGCATTTAGCGTTAAAGGAACTTTAAATTGGTTGATAATACCAGAAATAAATTATTTATAACATAAAATATTTTATAAGAAATACACAAAATGGGGTGCGTCTCACCCGAAATGACTTTAAAATATTTATATTAAAGGTTTAGAAAATTCGAGGATGAATTGATTGTAAGCATTATACATATGAATAAATGAATGTCATGCATGTATGTATACGTGTAATGTATATTTATGAATACAGTTTGATTTACATTTTTCCCCACATAAACAGACCGTATGCATTACGTATCATTTCATCATTCGTTTACAATTCGACATAACGTCATTATTGTTAACGACAACACAGTTTATTTGCATATACGATGGATGCACATAATCCAAAAGACATATCAATCAAACGTTTGTAAATTAACACCGAGATGCACGCCGGCGGGTGTTATTCAAATAGCCCTCAATCCCTGCACACGTCAAGTCATCAATAACAACGCAGTGCAGAAGCAACAGCGGCGACGACGCGAACGGCGCGGGCGGTGCATCAAAGCCGGGGACATAGTTGCTGCAGGTTCCGGTAGACACAAGGCGAACGTTCGCTGCGGGCGGATGTGATGCACTATTCAATACTCGGTACAATGTTGTATGATGGTGGTAGTATTAAGGGTGCCGGATTTGCGGTGGGTGGTGGTGGTGGGATTGTTAAAACTTAATTTATCCGATATGATAATTGGAAATTGAAAAGTGTATATATTATTGATTAATAATTAATTTACATTTATTAATGTACCATGATATTACAGATGTGATGTAATTATTGAAAAAAAAATTTGACCCTCCCCATACTGAAAAGTATATTCAAATTAATTCATTAAGTGGGACATCATTAGATAGGTCTTCTAAAATGCAACAAAAAATATCTTAGGACGTTTTGATTTTAACCCTTCAGTCACCATATATTTGCGACCAAAGCGTCCCCCCACCCCTCTATTTTCTCAACTATTGATATAAAATATCTAAGAATGTAGCTTTAAATTAGTACATTCAATGAAAGTTATAACGAATACAAAAGTGTACGTACGTTTTTTTTCACTTACCCTATTTAGTGGGGTGTCTTTAGATAGGTCTCCTAAAATGCAACAAAAATTTTTGTATAACCTTCTAATTTCAACCCTTCAGTCACGATAAATTTGCTTTTAAATGACGGTAGCAGAGCACTCCACCCCCCTCTAATTTCTAAACTATCAATTCAAAAAAATCTGAAAAATTCTTTTAATTAGTACTTTCAATGAATATTATAACGAACACTGTAGCAATAATAGTTTATGAAAAATTTTGAAATAAATCGTAGTGAGAATGTCTATAGAACCCTATCATGTGCGTTCCAACACGCACTTGGCCGTTTTATTTATAATTAAATTCCGTTGGTACTTTGAAATATACAATGTATCCTTTACTGAACTAGTAAAATTAATTTCCACATAACAAATATCCACTTTTTATCGTATCATTAACAAACTGCACGTGGACTTATTTTCACAACATTTTAATAGCTGTTGAACCAACACCAGTATGTAGGTAGCTGTGTACAATACACCTACCACCCATCGTCCTCTTCCTGGTGATATAAATTATCACCACCACTACTATTACATGGCGTTATATTTAGCGGAGGGATAAAAATCGTAATGATCACACTTGTGTACCAGGAGCACGAAGTGGAAGCTGTGTGCATCATTCATCTTGTGGCGCTGTGACAGTCGGTGTAAGTGCGACCGAGCAAAGTTAACTGTGTCCGTCGACCACGGGTTAGTCATAAAGTCGCTGTACTTGCGATGAGTGCATTCACTTGTATGGATGGTCATGGTTGGTCACCGTTCATAGAGACACTTGTGTGGTCAATCGGAGATAGGTGTTTGTGAATTAGTAGTTTGGAATTTTTACTCTGTTTTGATGACCAGTCGTGCTTATTGGTGTTGTATCAGAATTAAATGATAACTGAGTCATTCAACTGATATCACCAAAAAGTAAATAAATTTTCCATGTTATGAAACCACATGTTTATCTTCTTTTTACAGCTTTTGAACATCACGTACAGTTTTTATTGCCATTCTGATATATAAAAAAATACACTAGAAAAGATATCAATGTATTATAAATTAAAAATAATATATAAAAAATACAACACTCACTATATTTATATTATTTATCATTAAAACTATTATATCGTAGATGATATTTTTACCAGATTAACTTATTTTGTAATTAAAAACACCATAATTTGATGAAAATGCTATAGCAACTCTCCAAAATAACATCGAAAACATAATTAGCTGAAAGATACATTTTTAACGTTCAAAATAATTTAAATGACAAAGTCACGGAAATTTTATAAAATACCTAGACAAGCGCATTTTGTTTCCCTCCTAATTGAAATTTCAGCTTACGAGAATGAAACTTGAGCCATACAACAGATGAACCTCTATCAGAATTAAATTTATCACTACAGCAACGAACCCTCTAAATAGACTCATGTTACAATTTTGTAACTGAATTACGATATTTTATCAAGTGAAACCAAAAAGCGACTTTATGAGTATTTGTGTTCATACTGTGCATGAAAAATCAATGTATGTTTGAAGAAATTATATTTTTGCAGAATTAAATTTAGATAGCTATCAAGAAAATATGTTGTTTTACCTTGTAGATAATCGATTATTAAAACAGAAATATAAATTCTTATTTTTAACTCGGTTAAAACTTTAAAAACGTGTTTATATTATAAAAACAACAGGAAACTATGTGATAATTTTTGAAAGCAGACAAATTTTTGGCTTCCAATTTCAAAAATTAAAGTTACTTAGCCTTAATATAAACATTTTACTAGTTGTACCTAACGATACGCGAATTTAAAATCTATACGTTCACTATATCTCTATTCAGCACAAAATGTTACAATTATAATTTACAATTATTCTCCCTTATTTAATACATAATGAACACCCAGTATACTGTATATGTATGTGCAAAAGAGGGAGGTTGTAATAAATGTGGGAGGTGTGTCTGAGACGCAAGTTCCCTCACCTTTATCACAAATAAATCAGCTTTAGTTTGGGGTAACATTCTAGAACTCGAAACTAAAATGAATCTTTTGTACAGACGAATTGAATGCACTTTCCATGTTTGAAGTTTGATTAATGGCATCTAATGAACTCATAGTTTTGTAGGTATGTGAACAGCGTACACGGGTAAGGATTTTGTATTTATGAATCATGTATTTAATATTTCGACTCGTGTTAAGTTTTGTTAAGTTAATTTTTTTTAATTCGATTATGGTTATTTTATATGCCGGGTGTTTTTTAAAAGACTTTCCAGCAGCGGATTATTTCCAAAATAACGAATTTTCAGAAAAAATCTATCAGACAATAGTTTCATGGTTTCGAGGGGGATAAATATTGACATTATGGGGTGACCTTAGAAATGTCACTTTGATAGGTTTTCAGGTTCAACTTTTCTTTTCAAATCTAAACCTTTATTTTTTGTTGCCGATTCGTAATTAAAGAGATAAGCTAAACAACTTTTGTTTGAATTTTTTTTTCTGGAAATTTTTTATGATGAGCAAACTAAAGAGAAATTTTTGGATTTTTCAAAATTTTTTACTCGTAAATTACTAGTTTTTAAAAATAATCGCAAGAGTTAAAAAGTGCTTAGATTTAAGATAATTCTTTAAAATCCTTACTATTCTTAGTACTTTTTTAATTTTGTGATTGTTCATAAAAATTGCAGTAGTTGTCAAGTAAAAAATTATTAAAAACCCAAATAATCCGCTGGAATATCTTAAAAAAACACTCGGAATAGTAGCTAAAATGTGATTTATTTGAAATTGTTTTTATGTGCTTAGTATTTTTAGTGAGTGTTTATGGATCCAAACATTGTATCGATATATTATTTATGGTTGAAAATAAAAATCAAAATATATTTAATGATCGAAAATTTTGAACAGAACAAAAAAATATTCATTAACTTTTTTATATAATACATAATTTTGATTAACTTCGATCTGTCAAACAAACAAAAATTATAATATTTGACTATGTAGGTACTTACTATTTTACATTTATATAGTAACACTATTAGATAGCACACCACCTAAATTAAAAGTGGATTGATCCACTAATTCCCAGTAGATTATTTTTCTAGTACATTATAAAAACTTTAATAATTAGTCCTCCGTGCATACTTCTCTCCTGGCCGCCACTGGTTCTACGTAATAAACCGTGGCACGCACCATCCATCTTCATTTTTAATTCTTCGTCGCGCCGGAGAAATAAACTAATTCGTAGAGTTTTGTTGTGTTCTCCTCCGCTCCACTAATAATTCTTCTTCTTAACTTACAAAAGCCAAATTATGTATGCTATGATTCTCAGCTATCTGCAATGTTTTTAAAACATTCTTGTTTAAATTTATTGCCAATAAATTATTCAACTGATGTTTGTCGCAAATGGGTGTTAACTAGTTTTAAAGAGTTTAATTTCATTAAATTTTATTTAGCATAACATTACATGCCATTCTAGTTTCGTGTTTAATAATTATCTGTATATATAGAGTCACATGTAGAAGTGGTCGACCAGTTTTCATTCAAATTAGCTTATCACAAACTTTGATGGCTCCTCCTATTCGATTATTATAATATTTAAATCATATCCCCATGTACCATAGAAAGACAAATATTTTGAAACTCATTTGCTAGATAAAGAAGTACTCTTCGCGTTTATAGTACTCATATATATTTGTGCGATTAAATTTGTATGTAATCTATTGAAAATTGCATTAGTATTAGTTACTATGTGTATATTTTTCTAATAGTCATTTCGTCTGTTTTCCAACTAGTTCCTCTTTTCGACCATTAAAATAAAATAATTAATAATAATAAATAATTGTTTAAATATATTCTTAATTTACTAAACAGCAGTAAGTGTTTTCTACATTTATTGAGTATTTCAACTTCTGCTTCGAGTTTCAATTTCATTACGTACATACATATGTATATATCTATCTCTTTCTATACTAACAATAAGTTGATCATCAGAGAGTCCGTTTTTCTTATGTTCTTTTCCCCAGTAATCTAGTAATAGGTACATGTTTTCTAGATTAGTCACAATTTTTTGTGCTTCAGAAAATTTTATTTGATATCATATACATATATAGGTAAATCTACTATGACACACTATATCCAATAATATTGTTATTTACATACTCATTAAAAAACAGGCGAGATAAATTTTAATTTCAAATGCATTCGAGATACAACATTTTATTACAATCTTACTGCAAATATAAGTCAAATGTTCAAAACGTGAAAACTTATAAGTACATATGACTGACACAGAACTGCTACCGGAGTATATGCATTGTATATACATATTTAGATATATGGGTACATACATACATAAAATACATATATTGCTACCGTTGTATCATCTCATGCAAATAAACAAAACAAACGAAATATCATACTTAGTAAATAATGAACAAAGCAAGTTTCATAAAAAGCAATCTACATAAAAATCGTGCGTCAAAAATATAGCACTACGTGTGAGGGAAACCGACCTCAAACGAAGCATAAAACTAAAATGAATTATTTTTTGTATACAATATTTGATATGGTACCTATTTACTTTATAATTTATATGAATATTATTGTATCAGAAAATATATACATTTACCTATATCACCTTCAGTAATTCATTTGTTATTAATATATTAATAGTCAATTTAAGTAAACTACTGAAATACCTCCTGGTCATATAAGAAGACTGATATTTGTGACTCATCAATACGATATCAGAAAAATAAAATAAATGAGGAGGTGAGTTCCAAAACTCGTTCGTTCCATTTTTTTTAAATAATCGAGATGCAGTCGATTTTGAAAGAATTTTTGACATTCATTCATATTGTAATGTCAGTTTTGAGCAAAACTCACTCAGTTATAATATTTTTGAACGACTTTTGCTAAAAACTAACATTACCATATGAAAGAATGCAAATAATTATTTTAAAATCCACTAAATCTCGATTATTTTTTAAAATGGAACGAACGAGTTTTGGAACTCACCTTATCAAATGTATAGTAGATATATATATTTCGTAAAACTGGCCAGTTGTTATACTTCTATATTATTAAACTCGAAAATTTCTACGTATTTTGTAAAATTATCTGTACCTACCTACATGGGAAAATTTTACTGTAAAAAAAATTTTATCGGTTTCCCCTATATAACAATTCTCACGCAACCACAAAATTTTAAATAAATAATTCCCCAAATACCAGGCGTAATGCGCTCGTACACCGCATTCTCTAACTGCCTCGTAGCGCATTTGCCTCCATCTCTCTCATCCCCCCTGCACCTTACACTGTATCGTATTTATTCATATTCATCGGTATGAAATACGATTCCATGTTGTATGTTAATATCAGTGCCTGTCTACTGTACCCAACTCTCATCTCTCTCTTGTTCCCGTATACAATCCCCTCATTTCACCCCTGAAACCTTTCAATCCTTGTACACCCCCTGATCCTGTGACATGTCGCCCTTCGTTCGAAACACTTGTCGCAGTTGTTGCTAAGTGATTTTTTTATCCATTTATTTGTAACAAATCGAAGTTTTTTTTTAAATAGTTTAATATCTAAAGAATGCCTACCAATTTTTTTCTGTAAATAATCCAATGTGCCCAACTTTCCATCGAATACTCTTAAATAAGTACTAATTGAATTACCCACTGCTTTAATGATATTATTTGAAACTTCAGCTTACCTTTGCTTACCATTTATATTGTTAGTAAGTAATGTAATAACCCTTGTAGGAAATTACAAAGGTGCCACAGTTGGTCCAGGCTTGTGCCAATGCTAGACAACACTGGGCCAAGATACAAATGATAACTTCGTTGAAGATTCGGCCAATGCTTATCGTACCAAGGCTGGCCCAGAGTTGGCCCAATCTTGGGTAAAGAATAGGTGACCGAAGCTCGGTATCTGAAGGTTGGCCTAGACTTGAACCAATATCGAAAAAGCAACACTGCACCAGCATTTATATCTATAGTATTCGTGATCAAACGTGGTTAATTGTAAGGTTATTCAAATATACACTTTATGAGCATTATTTCTGGAAAGGATCGCATATTTATATGAATTTTAAATTATATAAATATTTAACATTAAATAACGTAACAAACACGACCATAAGCGCCATTTTTTTATTTTATCCATGGTGGAGATTTTCAAACCAGGATGATTCCGCGAGGATAGGGAGAGATTAAGTGATTTTAGTGCAATTTTTAAATAAGTAGGTATAATAGATGTAACTTTCTTAAAAATGATCATAATGACATTTTTTAAAGGAAAAATCCTAAAATTTTCAGTGCACACTTTATGAGCCTGTAACTTTTTAAAGCGTATATGAAAATGAATTTTTTAAGGATGTAGAGATTTTAAATTTAATTTTTCTTTTTTGAAAAAGAAATCGTTGTGATCATTTGTACCAAAGTAACATCTATTTGAATACTACAATATTTTTCAGGAAAATAAAAAAATACTTTAATTTTGTTGATGAGTGTATGTTTTGTTTAATTTGATAGAAACTATAAATTGATTCTCATCGAGTCAAAGCCCCCGTGGAATTAAGAGGGGTGATCTCTCGACCTCCCCCCTGTCAGTGCCTATGAACACGACTATTTCCCAGACAAGTGTCAACATGTTCGGTAGCATAACTAAAGTTAATATATGTATATTTTAAAATGTTGTAATCTAGGTATTTTCGATCAGACAAACAAGAAACAATAATATCGTCCATAGAGAGCCAGCATGCCCTCACATAACAAAATCAAACAAAATAGCAACCAGCAACACATTCCATTAACCAAATACACATCTATCTCTACTGGATCTATCGTCTGTGGCCGTGCTGATATAAACAATACGGACATGCAGGTACACACACGCAGAATGCAGATATGCACGTCGACCCTAATTCACCAAACACCGCGCGGCGCGGTAACCAACAAGTGCATTTCATTACCCAAACGTTGTTGCATGCAAACATACAAATGTGCAACATTTACCTATTTTGTTGCGAATCGTGTTTGTGTGTGAATATGTGTATAGGACACACATACACACGTTTTAGCTCACACTCTTTAACCCCCACCCCCCTTGTCATGTTTACGCCCTCTTGATCGTTTGTCATTACATTACATATGTGTATGTTTGTACATGAAATAAATCGGTTTTGTGGAATTTGTTGACCGATAAATAATATACCGAATTTATCAAAGTGCATGCTTATGTTGGAGTAGGGTTGAAGTGATCTAAATTATTTGTAAAAATGGCGCACATAATATTTATATTATAAATAATAATATTTTCTGTATTTATAATTTTTCATTATAGCAGAACATTTTTTATCCATAAAATCGTTGATAAATCAATATGTGGGTATTTCCGTATTCAAAATTATTTCATCTTATAATACTATCCTAAAAAAACACCAATGCAATGCTCCTATATATAGGGGCATCCACAGAAAATTTTCCAAGAGTTTTGTAAGAGCTTTTTATGGTATTATGCAATATCATTTTTAGTTGGTATTTTGTGTCATATTATCTCTACACATACTCAACTCAGGAAAAAATTAAAGAACAAAATAATACTTGATAAAAATTGGCGAGTTCGTTGGCCCCATACACCCCTGATCTAAATTATTATTGTTTAATACTGAAAATCAATAATACTTATGAATTATAAACCGGTTATCAAATTTCATAACTTTACCACATTGGGTTCTTTAGATATTAAATAAACACTAATTTTGGGCAAAATTTTTAGAAGACTGTAGCTCCGTCACGAAGAATTTCCGGACACAGGTTCACATAAAGTTGTTTGCTTAAAATTACATTATCGATCTACTGTTAAATTTTTTACACTAATTGTAAATCATCCTGTATATAAAATGTATAAACAAAAATTATTTACAATTCAAATAATCATTTAAATTTGTTATTCTGATTCACTCATCTCAAAGTTCCTTATACAAAAGACTTTATCAAACATATCAAGTTATTATTATTTATCTTGCGAACGTTTACTAATTCACACAAATAGACCAGATCTCCAAACACTTGTGCGTATGTTTATTCAAGTTCGTCATCATCATCTGCTACAATCAAAATCTAAACATATTCTATATTTATATTTCACTTTGAACAGTAATAGGAAAATCCAAGATTATAAATATATCAGTGTATACACACCATTATGAATTATAATAAACACAAAATGCTTTTACAACTGATTAATGTGTGGATTATATTTATTAAACATGTGTCATTAGGTATAATTGTGAACTAATTTATTATCTTAATAAATTATGCTATGCCGTTTTATGGTGTTTATTTACGTTTATTAGATTTAAATTTGTTTATGTATGCGCTGTAAAATGTGGTATTTCTATGTTTTATACTATTTTTATTATGTTTTCTTTTATTAAATACATATCAGAACAATTTTTATTAGGTCAATCAAATCAGAATTTTAAATGAAATTGCAGTAATTCTTCTATTTATGCGGTTAATTGGTTCCATGCAGATAGCGCGTAAAAGAAACAATAGAAAGCCGTATAAATAATAGTATCGTATCGCGTAGGCCCCAAGAAATGCACACACAAAAAATTGAGTGCCATTTAGATATGCTTAAAATCGTTTAGATCATCAATGCAACGAAAACGATGTCAGATGAAGAAATTTTACAGACAGTAAAATTTCCTATAGTATGTATCTAAAACTAATATTTAAGGAGTGAGAGTCATTTAAAATTATAAGACCAAAATGTTTTTTGAAATTGTCGCAATTTGCCTCTGCCATCTATAAAATATAGTATCGGTATTCAATAGTAAATGAAAATTTCGGTTTAATTAGACTCTATTGGAAAGCTATTTACGTGTTCAAAACTAGTTTTCGTTTAAAATTGTTATTAAAGGGGTTGTACCTACCAAAAAATAATATATTTTATTATATAGCCTGTTTTTATGTCAAATTTTTGATAAATTGTTAACCATAGAATAAAGTAACATATCTGTTTGAAAGATAATTTTATCCTATACAAAAACCTCTTAATTAATATTTAGTCGTAATTGCAATCGTTTTCTTGCAGTGT
Organism: Sialis fuliginosa; assembly: GCA_961205875.1. Taxonomy (NCBI): domain Eukaryota; kingdom Metazoa; phylum Arthropoda; class Insecta; order Megaloptera; family Sialidae; genus Sialis; species Sialis fuliginosa. Next base: position 8,585,965 of record OY540813.1, on the reverse strand, counting down.
TTAAATAAAAACAAAATGACACGTTCCGTAATATAAAAATAAAGATTACTATGGAGCATTTTATATGAAGTAAAATGCTTGGCTGTTTTTTCAAATATTTATTTTATTAGCGTACGTGTAAATAGAATTAAATTCTATTCACTAAACAGCCGTCAGCCATATTGTGTATATCCTTTACTATTCCTTCGTTTCATTACTGTATTCAATTTAACTAAGTGGCTGCTAATGTACACAGAGAGATATTTTTTAAACTTTGGAAATATACAGAGCAGCCGCGTTGAATCTCTGCCAACAGACTCCGTCGAGATAGATAATTAAATAGTGTTGCTGTTGAATACGTGGGGAAAAATTACTCGAATAGTCAATTATAGAATTCTAGGATAATTCTGTCACCTCCTTTTCATTTTCACCAGCTAAATTAATTTAACCAAAACAAATATGCTTCAGAGATTATATTGAAATAGAAACTTGATGGATTTAACTAATTAAAACTTATTCGATTATGCTAGTATATTTTTGTGCTCATATTAACAGTTAAATTATTAATTCCATAGGTACTGGGTAATATTATAAATGCGATAGTTTTATGTCTGTTTGTTACCTTTTATGGCTAAGCCTCTGAACCGATCATGATGAAATTTGGCAGGGACATTGCTTGTATCTTAAGGAACGACATAGGCTACTTTGTATCTCGAAAAATTTATAATATAAAAAAATACACAGCGCAGTTATGAGCTTAAAATGAGACGGAAGCTGCTTTAAATAAGCTCTGTCTCTGTGGCCACTTTATTACACTCCTAAGATAGGATGGCGCAGTCCATGTCTTTATGATTATAGTATTACCTAACCTAAATTCCATGCGAACCATACATATATAACGCAAACAAACAAAATAACACTATTTCAAAAGAGATTTAATTATTTTCTTACGTTTATTACGCATATTTTCCTTTGGGAATTCATTAAAACAACAATGGATATTTAACTATATCAAAAAATAGGTATTAATTTTAATTTACTATTGCCACCTACGTATTTTATTATAATAATATTATGTACATGAGCCTAATCTACAATACATTATATATATGAGTAATTTTACAATTTACAAAAACCTAAAAGCATTAATTTTAATTCGAAATTGGACACATCTAGTACACAATCTAAATTTTATTTTTGTATGAAATAATATTATGAATAAACAATCACGAAATCGTATTGATAAACAAAGTTTAAAATTAAATTTAATGCTTGCAAAGTTTTGATTACAACAACAATAACATTTTATTCATTTGTTTTGCACAAATTATATTACGTAACCTATTCATTTATGTAATATATATATGTATAACCGCAACCCATTATCATACAAATTTTCATGTATAAAATAAACACGATTGTTATTAGGTACACCGGTTATATGATTTGTAACATTACGTAGTATTTGTTTGGCTTGAATCTAGAGGGCATCGGAACTGTGTGTGTTTGATGTTTGTTTCAAAAAATGATTATTTTGCACCAGATTATTCGATTGTAAACAATAATCGGTTATTGACGTACGTTAATGTGTTTGTATTTGTGTAAACAATGAAATATCAAGTTGGAAAATAATTTCGTCTATATAAAAATTTTATTTCGTTTTTATGCATATTATTATACCTACATGCAAAATATAAATCTTTTTATATCAAAAAAAAAAAAAAAACTTTTATATACATTATATGTACCTACAGTTAAATGCAGAAATGGTCGTCCAATTTTCATTGAAATTAGCTTATCACAAACATAGTAGGCTCCTCCCATTTGATTATTATAATATTTAAATCATTTCATATATTTTGAAACTCATTTAGATAAAGAAGTACTCTTCTTTTATAGTACTCATATATATTTCGGCCAAACGGTACTTTATATCAAAAAATCACAAGAGATTTGGGTCTATAAGATTCGAGAACATTTGATATGATCGATAGGTTAGTTTCGAGATACAAAGTTAGGCCTTTTTTTAAGGGATTGTACCGCTTCATTCTTTGGTATGGGGTTTGAGACTATTTTTTTCATGAACTAGAACATAGGAAACTACAATAAATATGAATAAGTATTTATCAGAAAATTGTCAAAATGTCAGTTATCATGTTAAGGCCTAAGCTAATTATTGACTTTTTAAAACAAATATGTACTAGTTTTACTTTAAAATATAATTTTATAAAAATCAATATACTTAGTTATGATTTAGTGCATTAATCTTGAGTTTTAGAGGCATATTTTATATTTTAAACTGAAATGTGTGAAAAATGTTATTTAATAGGTAGATATATTAAACTTTAACATAAAAATATTCGCTGATAAAACTTAAAACAGTAATTAAATTGCTTTAATGGTATTTTTATTACTCGTAAAATTTTGTACGTAATACAATGTATGCAATTTTCTAAATTAAATTTAAAAAAGTGTATGCAGCTTAGTCATAAAACAATAGTTCTTTTGTTTTAAACCATCAATTTTAAAAGAGAAAATAACATAATTATGTATTTTATTAGTTTGTCCGTTATCTCAAAACGATATTTCAAGTTTTTATACCACCTTCATGTTCAGATAAACAAAATATATAACATGACTTTAAATGCACTTTAATTAGCCGAAACATAGATTACAATAAAGATTCGCGCGCTATTTATCAGAGAACATACAACAGATTTAAATATATGTGTGACTTTACAGCGGATGCTTATCGCGTTCTAGGTATTATAAAATGAAAAAGAATAAAATGTAGTAGCGCAGTAGAGTTACTTTAAAACAGTAGTTCCTAAACAAAGTGCTTGAGTAGGTATATGTGAAAACTGATACAGCTAGAACGAAATGAATAGTAGGTGTTGAAGACCCGCCATATTTAACAAATTTGCATGATGAATTCGTATTTTGTAACTGGTTAAGTTAATCAAGCTAGTTTAAGACAACATTATTTATGCAATAGAAAAATAGATAGGTATTTAACAGAGATTTTTACACTTTCAAATTTTATATTATAAAATTTCACATTTAAGGTAAATTATTATCTTAAAATTAAAATAAAATACATGCAGACGTATAAACACAAAAAAGTTTAAACAGCACTTCATTAAAATTTTATGGGACCCTTAATTACGTATAATAAAAAGAACACATGCACTTCTTATGTCTTTAAATGCAGCGATTCGTGCCTGATTCCACTCGAACGCTCAAGTGCATGCAAAATGCACCGGCGAGAGAGGATGGGGGTGGTTAGTACATGACACTAAACATTAACATAACAAAAAGTTAACATCCGTTTTGGTGCTCAATTAAACACGGGTCTTATTGTCTGGACACGCCACGGAGTCAGCCAATACACCTGTGTAGAGAAATTGTGTTGTTTCTGTGTCCTAAATCTTGACCGAGGCAGGTTGGATATATTGAAGGTGGAACAATTAAATTAGTTTAAATCAGACGTTGAACTCGGTTAACTGAGAATATTTGATTTGTGAATATAGTATGTGTGATAATTTTTAGTAATGAGATATATGCCCGGTATTATCAACCAATTTAAAGCTCTTTTAGCGCTAAATGCTCCTTTAACCTAAATTTTGTATATTACAAACGTGATTTAGATCAATATTAAAGCTCTCAATGAAAAATTTACATAATATGCGTTGTCAAAACATAGCGTAGAAAATTAAAAATCCATTAAATTAAATGTATTACACTTGGTTCTGTTAATAATATGACAGTTAATGAAACTTGATAATACTGGGGGATAGAGACGTATGTACATGTTTGTATTCTGATGGTTTTTAATTGGTAATAAAATCAATAAAAAAATAACGAATAATTATTGCAATTTACAAACGTATATAATAATTTTAAATATTTAGTGTATAACCAATTCTTATGTATTCGCTGTTATAAATTAAAAACTGACAAATATTTTTGAAAATGGCTCGAATGGCCAAAAATGTTAAATATTTATTTAGTAATGTATTATTTACTAATGTATTCTCTGTTCGTAATAAATTTAAAACTGACAAATATTTTTGAATTAGATTTTTATTAACTACTCTCTTTTAAAATTCAATTTAAAATGTAGATATTTATGTAAGAAATGATCATTATCAATAAAATAATATTTATTAATAATAATTATCAACATTATAAAGGAAAATAATCAAGATAAGTCGTTATATCGAAAGGTACTTGAAATTATGTTAAAAACCTTATTTAAAAACCCTCCCACGATACAATTTCACGAAGCGTAAAAGAACACACAAAACAAGTCTTTAAAAATAATAAAAAATAAAAAAAAACACTGCGATCGGCTTATCGTGTAATAATTTATAATTGATACTTACTTTGTAAAAACGTAAAAGTTTCTTTTGTAGATTAAATCTTAAAAATATTCGAAGGATTTATTAAATTTACAATTCCGAGAAAATAAGACGCAAAACAATAGCGACAAAAAAATATTATTATTTCGTCGCAGGTGCATGTCGTTATTCGGTTCAACGGTTTTTTATTTATTTTTTGCATTTTAATTGTATACTTCAGTATAATACGAAGAGACGAGAATTTTATGCAGTTTTTGCATGCATAATTAACATAAAAGCTCACATCCTGCATGAAACATACGAATTTTCGTTACTCTTCCGTGACGTGTAAATAAGCAGGGCAAGTATACGCCAAACAGTTAGGTGTATAGTGTACATTGTCTGTATATATGTACGTATATGTATGCATACATATTATATGTGTATTTGTTCTCGGAATAGTCGTATCGCTATTCCGCTTCAGAGAGTAAGTGACTTTTTTGCATTTATACAATCGCGTAATAAATTTTATGTTTACAATTATGTATAATAAATAGCCGGGGTAACGAACTCTGAAAAAAATATTCTCGTATTTTTGTTTTGTATGAAATTTTTATGCCTACATGTAGACTGCGCTATTTACATTTAAATGTAAGTATAATGTTTGTATAAAGTCATTTATTATTTACTTTTCAAATTGAAAATTGTTATTGTTTTATCTTTTTGTTACCTACTTAAAATCAGTTTGAATGGAGATAAATGTACTAAACAAATTAAACAGTTCAGAAAAACTTTATGATCACCACAATTTGCTTATTAAAATATGTTTACTAAGCTGTTAACACAAACAACTGGTAACATAGAAGAAATCAAGCGTTACTCTTTATTTGATCTCCTTGACTGAGCCAAATTTGATTCCCTGAATATTATTCATTTTAGGAACGAGGGAGAAATTGCAGGGATCCAAATCAAGTACGACTTCGGATATCAGTTGATAAATATTTTCGAGAAAATTTCTTCAGTTTTGAGAGAGTGTCACAATAGCGTTCCGAATTGCCTTTTGACATAAATTCTACCTTATCGCTTTCAGAATCAAAAAATGCTGTAACCATGATTTCCTACAGACGCATAAAAGTAATTATAAAATATATCAAACTTAGTTCTTAAAAACTCATAATTATATAGATTTTTCAGTATTTTGTTTCCCTTTATTGTAAATATCTTCAGAATATACACATTGCAGTATTCAGCAAAAAATCTCCAAGACGCAAAAACAAAACACAATACATTTCTGCACACAAATGCATCAACAACAAGTTTGGAACAATTTCCAATTTAAAATTCGTAACCAATTTAACATCCACAAAACAAATCATTCAATGTCATCTAATCCACCGAGGAGGCCCAGAGCAACAGCACCCCGTTGTCGGCCGCCAAAGCAAACGTGTGTACGCATATTCTGTACGTATATGCTGCACATAAATTATTTATAAGTTGCGTGCAAGAGATTTGACAGTACGCATATATGTAGAAGATACGTATGTGTGGAACGCAGTTTGGGATATGTAAGTGTGTGTGTGGGGGGAGTGGGTGGGTGGGTGTCGGTAGGGGATGTGCTAAGTGTTGACGTTACAGAAGAATGATGTGCATTCGCTTGGTGTGTCACTGTATCTAGTAGTGTTTATGTATTGTTTATATTTGTTCCAGAGGTTCGACAAGTTTGATTGTTTTAGGATCAATTTGGGTTCTGGAACATTATTTATTATTATTATATTTATTTTCTTTGAATCGCATTTCTACATAATCTATTGCATTCAAATAATGTTTAGGTACTTTTTTATTAATTTTTTTTAATTATAAACAAGCTATCGAAATAAATTTGGAGGGTTTATTGTACATGTCTCAAAAGATACAAAAAAGTTTTTTTTATGAAATATAAAACAAAATAGTAACTTTAAGTTGCTATACTCAACTTAGAACTTCCAAGAATCAACATCCAGAACAAAGAAAATATCGTTATTTACATGAGTTTTCCCATCGAAGTGATTATTAAAAAATACCGATTTTTGCAAATTGTAGGCACTTTGAACAAAAAATTGAGTTTTTGACGAAAAAAACAACCTTGAATTAATTATAAAACCGTAATTGTTAACCAATCATATAAATCGATGTCAAATCTATCTACAAAGTTACAGTTCAAATTTCAAGTTGATCGAGTGGAAAATGGCCAAATACGTTTTCCACAGTTTTTAAAAATGTGGTTTCGATAAAAATTAGTTTAAATTTTGAAAACTGTTTTACTACATGCATCGATTTACGGTGTCTCTTTATATTACCATATACTCATTATCACTCATTTTTTACCATCTATGTTAAGTTGTTTCGTTCGTTCAGAGACACTTTGGAAAGTGAGCTCTAAGAATAAAAAATACATTTTTCGCTTATAACTCCTCTTGAATATCATTTTTAACATGTTTGTATATCATTTAAGCCAATAAAAAAATTGTCAAAATTGTTTAATACTTTAGATGTAACCCCTTAATTTTAAAATGCATTACATTTAAATCTTATGAATTGATGCTTGTTTAATCCTTCGAATAAAAAAATCTTACGTTTACAGTGTTACTGAGCAAAACCTTTAAAGATAGTTTGCTTTGTTAGATATTTTAGCAAATTGTATAAGTGACAAATATGTATATCCAACGTAAATATTGAAGTTGATCCGCCGTTTGACAACCACTGTGTGGAACTGTCGAAAACCGCAACGGACGTGAGTGGAGAATAATGAGCGATTCCCAGAAACTCACCGATCAGATGATATGCAGCTGTATTGATTTATGCGACGCATTCAATTTGGTGTTTGTTTGCTGTTTTGCTGATTTTTATTATTTATTTTGTTGTCTGTTTCTATTCGATACTGTTTTAATATGATATGATATTTGTTATAGGAATAAATTTTATAAATATCTAATAGTGTTTTTTGATTGGAACTTGATTATTTTAAATATAATCGTATATTTGATTTCACTTATAATCTACTTATAAATTATCATGCCAGAACCGGATATGACGTCCAACACCGACCCGGATAAAAAATAATGGACCGGCCTAAATAAAGTTTAGTCTGAATTAATTATTATGTCCGTAAGTGCCGGCTCCAGGTGGCGGGAGTGGGGGCGATCACCCACCTCAGTGTGATTCTACAGCGGATTTTTGTTTATTTAGTAAGTTATGATTTTCCTTCTTATTTTAGAATATTTAAGTTGAAATTTCTATAAAAAATTCATGTTTTGTGCAAGAAATAAAAGAAAAAAATGTATCGAAATCGAAATGACAATATTTTGGGTGATATTCCATGCATCAAATTAATCATAAATATTACCTCAAATAAAAAAATAATAATAAAAGGTACAATTTAAAATACTAAATAAACAATAACTTTCAAAATTTCTTATGTAATTTTTCATTAAAGCACTTTCATTTAACAGATCGTTTTAATAGATACTTACATATAAATATCGAATCACGCATGCTTATGAACCAAGATTTAAAAATCTCGTATGCTCTAGCACGACCGTGAAAAAAAAATTAACTGTACACGTCCAGCTCTATCCTAAAAATGGAGTCGGTACTTTTTAAAAACTTAAGACCTATTTTAAAATGTATTTTATATTTTGATCAATCCACCGGGCATTTGCCCGGTTGCCCGTCGGTCGTATCCAAGCCTGGCTTATGCAGACATAATAAATATGTAAAATCATGAAATTTGAATTTAAAAGCTCAACGTATGTAGAAGGTATTACCTTCGTATATAATGGATATTTTTAAAAATCGACAATATTTCACTTATAAATAGCCGTTAAGAGGTGTTTTCAAAGTACTTTGTGACAAAATTGAAACCAAACCGCTCAGAAAGTGTATTATGGTTATTTGATCGTTAAATAAATGTAAATATAGATAAAAGTCTAAAATTATAATATGTTTATTTATTGTTTTTGAGTAATTGGATATTAAAAATAGAGTTTTTAATACACGGTAAATGAGATAACCGTCGGAAGTGCTCTATTTATTGAAATTCTACACCAAAATTCAATACAGTGACGTTTTAAACACTGATTATTCGAAACTTCAACCGTTTTAAATACTATAAAAAAATTTCGAAATCAAATCTAGATTGTTCAGAACTTACGGGGTGATAGACCAATAACCTTAATGTATTTTAAACTTCACAGTTATCCACAACTTAATAATTTATGTACGTTTAAGTATGCAATACATATTCGTATAAATAAAGATCTACAACTATCGACAGTTATTGAGCACTCACCCTAACATTCCAAAGAATCGAAGTCGTCATTCCTGTACGCGGCAAAAATGCGAAACAATCCAACGATATTATGTATCATCCCCGGGGATACAATTGGGATACAATGCCCTGAATCTTACCAAGCGACCTTGTATACATATATATGTACTATATTGTTCGCGGTCGACGTAAACGTGGTATTGACGTACTATTATTTTATATCGCCGGGTTTTATATATTGCAAAGTTTTATGATTGCGGATATTTTGCCACTTTCTTATCAATCTCTACGGAGTATTTGTGGGCGAATGTGTTTTTGTTTGTGTGTATTTTTATGTGTGCTTTTTATCGGGATTATGTTATAAATTTGGGTGAATTTTACCACCGAGGATAAATAAACAGTATTCTAATAATACATAACTTTAAGATAATGCACGTTACTACTATGATACTATGTTTAGTATTATCTGTGATATTTAATGGGGTATTATGATGAAAATATATTTCAAAAGAAATACTAGGTATCGGTTTTTTGCTTATACTTTTATATTTAAAAAAATACGCTTATGAGGAACCACGTACGTAAAAAAAGTTTCCAAATGATTACCATGATTCCAATGAGATTCTTTATATATGACTATAACATGTAACAAAAAAAATAACAGAATTTAAAAAAATGACTTTAATAATACAGTAAAAATACATTTTTATCTGTTATCAATATGGAATTCAGAAAATTTCTTCCAATCTTAATAACGACTCGGGTATGCGAATTTAAAATATCATTACCCTCCTGTTTTTGAATACAACAAAATACTTTATAAATTCGTTGGATAAATTCCATTCTGCATACACCTTTACTGTGTATTGAACAAATACGTAGGAAACAAACACATACATATGTATATGGGAAACATGTGAATATTATCCTGTCAAGTATTCCTGTCACGAAAGACAGCACCTTGCCGAGGATCACAGCACACACAGTCAGAGGCGGAACTATTAAATATTCAATGGCTCGTTGCTGGAAATGTGCCACTCGTAATTCAATTTTAAAATTTGTTCAGTTTATCGCGAATGGGGTGTAATAATAGTGATTGTAATTATCAGGTTATTCAGTAAGTTAGTTTTTAATTGCTGTTGTAATTGGTAGAGATTTGAAGAATTTAACTGTATTCAGAATGTAAGAAATGCATATGCACATACATACATACATGCATATGATAATTTGATGAATCATCATATTAACTCAACGTGTTAACTAGAGTTTCTAGTTGCGCAGCCATTTTAAAGAACTTTACAATTTCTGTTTTCTGAAATGTATGTAGGTATTTTACCAATTATACCTATGTATTAGATATGAAAATTCAAAAATAACAAGTACAGTTGATCGTTTTAATTGTTACATTCTTAAATTGCTGTAAATTTGAAAATTTGGAGAGCTTGACGGTCATTCATTCTTCAACAAAAAATCAACCAAATTATCCTTCCATGCTTGAATAATGTTTTTTATATGGGAGGGGCTCCATCTTGTTGAAATCAATAATAATAATCATCCCCAAATAAATGTTTGGCATTTAGCATGATATATTTCTTTAATACTTCCTCCAGATAGTATTTTGGATTGATTTGTACGCCTTTTTCAATAATCATCAATCTTGGACTGATGGTACCCCAAACTATGACCGACGCAGCATTCTCAAATCTTGGAACGTGTCTATTGTCTTCCGGGATGTCCTCAATCCTAGCAGACCAAACTCTGTCATACTGTGAGTTGTGGGATTGCTCCAGAACAAATAACTTCTCATCAGAAAATATTAACTCATCACCATCGTACCAAGACATTTCTTTAATATTATTTCTTGATGTACTTTCATGCTCGAAATTTTTATTAAGACTAATTTAAATTGCATAATTGTTTTATATGATATACTAGATAACATAACGGTACTTTTAATTGTTTTTTTTGCTAAAATAACGCCAATAACAGTACATCGTCGATAAAGAGTTGTATCAGAATATAATTGTCACGGTGTAAATGTTTGTCGATTATTCCCAGTTCAAATATTCAATATTTCATGTAAAAAACTAATATTATCGACTCTCTACAATACGAAAAACGTTATCAAATACATATCATTGCACCAATTCATATACATATGTATAATAATGTATATGTATCATATATATGTACACAGACACATAGATATTTCCTACGGTTCTGTGAAATATGTAGGAACGACTTCAGGGAGACTTGTAAAGAAAAACGAGGGAGGAAAAGAAGAATAAGATGAGGAGATAGTAGAGGACGAAACACTCCACCAACATTTTATTGCATCACAAATCCGATATGTTGAAGAAGAATCTGTGCCAAGCTTTTGCCAACGGCTGCTATGATTTCCGCTCTCTATTTAAATATTGACATGCAATATCCACCACCTCACATCTAGAAAGCGTTGCTGCTGCATTATTTTTTATTATGGTTGAGTATATGTATCTGTTTTTGTTAGATCATTTTAATCGTCCTCAAAAAATAATAATTAGATACCGTATATGATATTAACCTTTTCAGTACCATTTTATGAAACGTAAAATTTCCCTTAACAGATGTAACTATATTTTGAAGAAATATGTAAATTTTTAGTAAATAAATATTCATAAGTAGAGACTTCAAATTTTAAATTCAGGGAAAATTTATTTCATATTAGTTCATATGTACCTCTATATTTTATTCAGTAACATATATAATTTAAATAGTTTAATTTATAAGTTATACCCTGCAATATTTATGCATATAATATTTTAAACGAATAAATGTAGGTATGTGGAATTTATTTTTCCGTGAGACCTTAAACATACTTCATATTAGGGAAATAAATACACGCATATTTATTAAACTATATTGCCTATAAATATGGTGCCATGGTAAACCTTACTGACGTTTTCGATATATATGTAGCATTATATTATATGTTTATATGTATATAAATTACATTAGTATTCATATATATGACCATCTTGATATTATTTAAATATACCTATTTTGTAGGGGTTTTTTTTAGGTCAAAATATTAATTAAAGAACTAAACCAATGTTCAAATCATTTTAATTAATAGCGCTTATTTTAATTTTCAACATTTTTGTCTTCATCAGAAATTAATAATTATCCCTATAAGAAATCATAAACATAAGTAAGTAACATAAGCAAATGAACAAGATATTCATAGATATAAACATATTTTTTTTACTTACAATTTAAACAGTAATTAGTGTGACCATATGTATGTAGTAAAAGATGCATATTACATCAAAAAAATTTTTTTAAATATTAAAAAGTACCCATTCTTGTACAAAAGACTAAAAATATGTAAATGTGATATCCAACAGATAAAACAATATATAAAAACAATTTTTTTAAAACATTAAAACTTAAAAATTTAGTTTAAAAACGTTAAAAATAAATAAAATTCGTATCACATTGTATCACATGTTGAAAAGTATTTATACTAAGATAAAACTTAATTAAACAAGAACCATCAATTGTTTTTACTTAAAACTAGTTACAAATTTATTATACAAACATGAAAAAAGAAATAAAATTACTAGTGTTTCAATGAAAGAAAAGCACTAGTATTACAAACTTAATTATATTTATTACATCTATGGAAAACAAAAATCTTATCTATGTTAAATGTCAATTTTAAGTACAAGGTAACCTAGAAAGAAATTTTTTAAAAATTTTAAAAAGAGAGAAAAAAAGGGAACAAAAACCAACAAAATCAAACTAAAACATATACCTAATCAAACAAAAATGAAAAAAGTTAAAATTAATAGAAAAACCAAAAAATGGCATACAATACAAGCAAAAAGAAACGTGGAAAGAAGAAGAAAGAGGAAAAAAGAAAATTTATTTAATTAAATTTAGATATGATTCTTTGAGGTGATTAAGATTTTCTCTAGAGTTAAGACATTTAGGTTCTTTTAAGATATGTAACGATTCACTAAGTAATCTTTTTTTTAAAATAGGCTGAAAATCTAAAATTTCAACATCACCATATTCAACTTCGTGACCAGTCTGTTGTATATGGGTACGAAGTGCAGTAACTTCATTTTTAGCATATTTATGACTGTTGATTCTCTTTTGCAAGTATTGTTTATTCACAAATTTATGGAGCACCTATGGGTTCATCTCTATCTGTTGTTTTGGCTGATATTATTATGAACGAACTACAAGAGTCTGTTTTGAAAAATGTAGATTATGAGATTCCTTTTTTTAAAAGATATGTTGATGACATCATTACAGCAATACCTTCGGATAAAATTGAAACTTTATGCAATAGCTTTAATTCTTTTCATGATAGATTACAATTTTCTTATGAACTTGAAAATCAAAATAGAGAAATTAGTTTTTTAGATATAAAAATTTTGGTTAACAAACATAATAAAGTTGAAACCATATGGTATACTAAACCTACCTGGTCTGCTAGATATTTGAACTACAATTCTAATTCCTCTATTGAACATAAACGTAATGTTATTACTGCTATTTTAGACCGGGCAATTAAATTCACTAATTTTAAATATAGAAGTCAAATACTCAACAAAGTTTACAATATTTTCTTATTAAATGGTTATCCCATTAATTTTCTTAAAAACACTATAAATAATAGACTCAAAAGTATACTTTATGGACATAATAAAAATAGTAAAAGTTTGGCTGTTGCAGATAATTCCAATTACTCTTATGATGATCAAATATATTTTTCATTCCCGTATATACCTATTTTATCTGAAAAAATGAAAAGAGTTGTTTCTGGACATAATATAAAAATGATAAACAAAAATAAGTATACTACAAAAATTTTTTTTTCTAAATTAAAAAATAAAACTGATAAGATGAAATGTTCTAACGTTATTTATAAACTTAAATGTTCTTGTGATTATTCTTACTTAGGGCAATCTAAACAATACTTGCAAAAGAGAATCAACAGTCATAAATATGCTAAAAATGAAGTTACTGCACTTCGTACCCATATACAACAGACTGGTCACGAAGTTGAATATGGTGATGTTGAAATTTTAGATTTTCAGCCTATTTTAAAAAAAAGATTACTTAGTGAATCGTTACATATCTTAAAAGAACCTAAATGTCTTAACTCTAGAGAAAATCTTAATCACCTCAAAGAATCATATCTAAATTTAATTAAATAAATTTTCTTTTTTCCTCTTTCTTCTTCTTTCCACGTTTCTTTTTGCTTGTATTGTATGCCATTTTTTGGTTTTTCTATTAATTTTAACTTTTTTCATTTTTGTTTGATTAGGTATATGTTTTAGTTTGATTTTGTTGGTTTTTGTTCCCTTTTTTTCTCTCTTTTTAAAATTTTTAAAAAATTTCTTTCTAGGTTACCTTGTACTTAAAATTGACATTTAACATAGATAAGATTTTTGTTTTCCATAGATGTAATAAATATAATTAAGTTTGTAATACTAGTGCTTTTCTTTCATTGAAACACTAGTAATTTTATTTCTTTTTTCATGTTTGTATAATAAATTTGTAACTAGTTTTAAGTAAAAACAATTGATGGTTCTTGTTTAATTAAGTTTTATCTTAGTATAAATACTTTTCAACATGTGATACAATGTGATACGAATTTTATTTATTTTTAACGTTTTTAAACTAAATTTTTAAGTTTTAATGTTTTAAAAAAATTGTTTTTATATATTGTTTTATCTGTTGGATATCACATTTACATATTTTTAGTCTTTTGTACAAGAATGGGTACTTTTTAATATTTAAAAAAATTTTTTTGATGTAATATGCATCTTTTACTACATACATATGGTCACACTAATTACTGTTTAAATTGTAAGTAAAAAAAATATGTTTATATCTATGAATATCTTGTTCATTTGCTTATGTTACTTACTTATGTTTATGATTTCTTATAGGGATAATTATTAATTTCTGATGAAGACAAAAATGTTGAAAATTAAAATAAGCGCTATTAATTAAAATGATTTGAACATTGGTTTAGTTCTTTAATTAATATTTTGACCTAAAAAAAACCCCTACAAAATAGGTATATTTATATAAATTACATATATACGATTTTTAGTGTATCTTGAATTGAAATCTCTAAATGCGATAGTTGGGGATATAAAATATTTGATGCATATTAACAATGATGGTGATTCAATAACACTAACAGGATGCCTAGTGTCAGAGTGTGAGAGAATGCTTTATTAGGGTTGGCAAGGGTAAAGTTTGTTTCTAAAGACATGGCCGTTGGAGTTAGAATAGAGGACAGGAGTAAATGTAAATTATTTTTTTTAATGTATGTACCTACCTACTTCAATTATTATTATTAGAGTAATTTTCTAAAAGGAATTTATGTACAAACATGTTTAATATACTTACATACATAAGTATATATTAGGTTGAAGATAGTCATAGTAAAAGTTCTGGCAGCCCGAACAGATTTCTGATTGATTGAAGTGACCAAGTCGCACTCACTGATTTTATTAATCAATATTATTAAGTGTACTTCATATTATTACATTATGTTTAATTTTATTTTTATTTTTTTATATTTGCTCAAAATAATATCATACATATTAATGAATTTTTACATATTTTTTAAAACATTTTACTACATACAATGTATAGTATATATTCAAAATTACAAAAATGTAATCTCAAAATATCGGTAGATTCATTCATTCGTGTTTTTATTTATACATTTTTTAGATATATTCGAAAATACACCTGTTTTTAAAAAAGGTTAAATTCAAAATATCCCTTTTTCAAGTTATCATCATTCGCATTTTGGGCAATATTTCGATTTAATGATACGCTATATTTTCCAATATACCCTAGACTCAAAATGTGATGTATTACTTGACGGTCCATAGATAAAACAATAATTTGTAGAATATTTCACGAACCCTTGACAAAAGTTATCTCAACAATCGTTGCATAAAACCTTCCTTTTCGAACAAAGTCGAGATACATACACCTGCACGGAGAGAAAAATCTTAGAAAAATTACTGTGCTCTGCACTATAAACGATGTGCGAAAGTCGAATATGGTCAATTTTATACGGTAAAATAAGAAAAATTAAAATTCATAATATAAAAAGTAAAGGACACAATAGTATTTTTTAAAATACAGGCCAGCGAAATTTATAAAACAGCACAGTAAAAAGTTCCTATCTCGACAAATTTGTATTTTTTAATTGTTTTTCTTAAAAAAAATGCTATTTAAGTTGATGTAAATTATTAGGCGGTCTGATAAATTTTACAATACTGACTTATAAAATTCAATGATATTTCAAAGATATCTGGCAAAAGCAGAAAGAAAGAAAAAGACAGAAGATACCAATTATGTTGAAAACACAAAAACTAAAAATGTGATATCTCATTAACTGTTTATCGTGGAGATGTATGTATGGTTTTATTTTGTTTGTAAAACGATTCTCTAAAAATCATACGCATCATGTCTAGATCTCAGATTTATGGTTTTCGATATATCTTAATAGAAAGTTAGGATATACTTAAAGCAAATTTTACTATCAGCATAAACAAGGTAGTAAGGTTCGAGTACAGTCGGCTATTTTCGATCTTCCGACGGCCTATAAGCTGACAGTTACATACATATTTAGAATGTATATTTGTTTTAAAAGTACATATTGTAATTGTGTAGTGTTTTCTATTTTAAAGATATTTTTCTATGTTATCGTGATTTTAAAGTATTATATTTTAATTTATATTCAAAATTGTTTTTAGTGTGAATAATATTTAAAGCGGGACGTGTAGCATATTTAGATTTAAAATGGCTATGATTGTTTTTATTTTATTAAAATTATTGTTTTGTGCGAATTTTAAATGAATGTGGGTGATAAATGTTTTACAATAATGTTTTGTTCGGTTTTAATGTGTTATTTTTAGAAGTTTTATTTGTAAAATAAGTTTTGACAGATATAGGTTAGTTTAGATTTTAGATATTGAAAATACGTTATTTTATATTTAATTTGTTCTGTGAATCGGTCTCTTTGCACATGTATTGGTTGTCATATCTTTATGTAAATTGTTCTACAACTATATTTGTAAACTATTATTAGTTGTAAAATTCAAAACAATGTATATTATATAAATAAATCGATAACTTTCTTAAAATGAAATTGCTTTTTATTGTTTTTACCTTTCTGTTTGAAAAAAAAAATAATAAGCTATAGAAATTTTACTGAATCGGTAAGGCCGGTAAGGCAGTTTTCTGATACAGCGTTCCAAATATTACCATGCTAGCACCGTAATTTCTACCGTGATAAAAAAGCAATTTATATAATGTAAGCACTGATAATTTTTATATGGACGTATAAATATTTTTTACTTGTATCGTCGATTGCGCACGCATTATAAGAGAGCACAGTAATTTTTCTAAGATTTTCTGTATAAAAATTATCATGACTTTTCTCTCTGTGTGTTAACGTGTGTAGATAAAGTCAAAAGACAGAACGGTTGTGTGTTCCTCATTGAAGAAATCGTACATACGTGCATGTGAGCTACAGGGCGGCTGGGAGAGAAAGATGAATGAAGTGGGTATGATGGGGTGAGATTACGTAGTAAGAGATACACACCACGTGATAAATGGATCCCTTTTCTTCGCGCGCAAGGGTTCGACACGGGCTTCATGAATAGGGAATCACAGATAGAGGCAACCATCCGAATGCAACATAGAATGGACCAATGTATTACACTACTGATAAGTCACCGTTTTTGTCAAGGCAGTAATACATTAAGGAGTTATTGGTTTTTTAAATTAAATACATTTTGGAATTTATGTCATTTAAAATACATACATCGTCGTTAGGCCTGCAAGTACAATATTTCATGAAAATATTAATAGATATTTATTGTTTTATTCTAAATTCAATGTAATGTATGTACTAACTATGCCCGCGGCTTCGCTCGCGTTGACTACTTAATTATTATTAAAGATTTTTGAAAAATATAGTTGAATTATTTTAGATATTTACTACATTATATTGTTCAAAACTTAACTGTGTAAGCTGCGTATTGTAAAACAGCGCTGGCGGCAAACTTTTTTCCAACTTGATTTACTATTATCGTCACTGTTTATTCCTTATGTTATCTTAAGTAACAAAATATATACTAAAACCTGGGCAAAGAATATATCTACGAATTAAAAAAAAACACGTAAATCGGATAAGTGGTTCTCGAGATAAGCGCAATAACGGACAGACAGACAGATAGACGTTGCGTTTTATAATATGTAAAGTTGTATGTATGTATGTAAATTCGCTTATTTACTTTTTATGTTTCTTAAATTAATAATTACTGAATAAGTGGTGAAATGTCAATTTCTTTTTCTGTAAAAAAATATATACATAAATCTATTTCATTGTCATTTATTCTTAAATCTTTCTTTAGTTAATTATTATAGAAAACAAAAATTGTATTTTTATCTATAACATATGCCATTAACAAATGTTAATTACTGGTTATAGTTTAATGTGAGCCAGTACAGCCCTGCTTAATTTGGCACAAGTTTCTAACACCAACAAGAATACCAACCCAACACCCTTTTGTGTCCTTCCTTATACCCGTCGCCGCGACATAGATATTTGTAGTACAAAGTCTTGATTTTGAATTCATACTCGCCCGTTTGGTTCGAATTCCATTCTGCTCCCGTAAACACAAGACAAGATGTCGAATTTAATGATGAATTCAACTGAAAATTGTTGTAGTAATAGTGTAGTGAACGCGAAAGATGGGGAAATGGTATAAATTTGAATTAATATACATACACATTCACAGTTAAATTACAGAATTTAATATTGTTCTTGTATTAGAAAGTGAAATTAATAAATCTATTTACAGTGGCAGGAAAATTAGACTGATTTCTGGGAAAATGAATTGATTCTTGAAATACCTTTCATTTTGCTTATATTAAATTTAATATAATTTGCAGAATTTACATTGATTTATTAATATATCAAAGTTTATTTTAGTTGATAAAATAAAAATATAATTAATTAAAACGTAACATGCATTCTTCTTTCCAGTTATTCATATGCATATATACAAAATAATAATAATGTCACAAAACGCAATAATGAATTCAATGCACTGAAATTCAATAAAAGTTATATAATAGAGAGCATGCATTCCATTTACCTTTGTGTACAATATTGTTGTGGAGTTTGTGAGTCACTACAATATAAACTGTACGCTGTTGAACCTACGGTGACTCATTTAGACTACATGCTGCTTTTACATCAAAGTATAAAAGAATCAGAAATTAATTAGCTTCCATGTAAATAACGAAACAGAGAGCCAATACTATTGTCTCTGTGCATGGTATATTTTTTGATGTTTATATGTATATAATTATGTATTCGCTTATTGCATTTTACAGCAAAATGCACATATTGAATACGCAAAACCAGACTTTAGGTGCAGGCTTAGAATGGAAAATTTTAGGGGCGGTAAATTTTCAACATCTAAAAATCACAGTTTGTTTGTTTCGTTATTAACATAAAATTATTTATTTCTTTATAATAAACTAGCGCATTGGACCCGATGTTACCCGGCGATATTAATTTAATTAAACATAAAGTATTCATGCCCACCTGACATGCCCACTCAACATGCTCACCCAGCATGCTCACAACACACGGTTCACCGCAAATTGTTTTTTTTCCGACTTCATGAAATTTACACAAAATATCCACAATTTATACACCTAAATTTAATCTATCCATTAGTGAAAACCGGAATAAAATCCGTTCAGTAGTTACTGAGAAAATTTCATTTCCTTTTGATTTTGCTGAGAAACGGGCATGTACCCCTCAAACTATCCCCAAGGGGGTTAAAAATATTTTCCTAAAATTCTTTAGGGTCGATATATATAGTAAATTTGAGCGTAAAACATAGTGGATGGGTGGTCTGGAACACTCGGTATAGAGATAATTATCTTAATAATTATAATTATAAAAATAGTTGCTAATTTGTAATTCTTATTTAATATATTATCTAATTTTAATTTAACTTTTTTAATTATAGCAAACACAGTTGAAAAAATACGACAACAATAGAAAATAAATAAATAACAACACTTGTTTGTTTCTCTATAAAAGTTCTATTGAACAATTTCAATAAAAAAAGTTCCATGCACATGTTGTGGAGTTTAAACTTTGTCTGACTCACCGCAATCTTAAAGAGCTACAAGTTGTTTATGTGTGACGAATCTCTAGCACGTGACTCGATGTTGCGATATTCTACTGAAAATAGGTCAATGCAATTAACTCATTTAAAGAAAATTAAATAATTGCTATTCATTTCAAATAATAAATTCATGGATACACTGTTTACGTGTAAATATGTTTTTGTCAATTTTTGAAAATTAAGGTACTCAATTAATATTTTAAATAACTCAAAATAAGAAAATAATACAAAATAAAATAAAGTAAAATATTTAGTATATAATTTTGCATATAATATGATCTATGATTCCTAAAAATAAATAAAATCAATTAGAATTATTAAACAATTAAAATTTATGCAAAATATCGTATTTGTTCACCCATGTAATCAAATTCCAATAATTATTAATTCCACAAAACATAATATAAAGTTTTCAATTATACCCCTCCCCTTCAACATACATATATACTGCGTATGGTGAATTAAAAACAACATGCATTATAATTATTAAAATGAAAAATAACAGCGCTGTTGAGAGTCCTGGCCGGCATCACACAAAAGTTCAGGCTGCGAATCGATGTAGTTGATACTCTATTAACTATATTAAGTGACTCATAACACCGTGTGTAAAACCACGGTGTGATAAAACTAGTAATATATAATTCTACATGAATTCTGACCAGTGTGGCATAACCAGCGGTGAAGTGGGGGAAGGGTGTAACTAGCGAGGGATCAAATGGTTACACCATAAATATATATGTTATATGTCAATCCCCCCCCCCTAAAAAATCCTGGTTACGCGTCTGTTGCATTTGGCGCCAGTGTTCCAAGGTTAATAATCATCGTAAAAATATTTATGATTCGAAAGTATTAGGTGTATTTTTTTTAATAAGTGTAAATAACCAAACATTATATACCATGAATTCTACATCAAATGTTGGCACGGACGATCCCCCGCGTATCATTGTTGTTACAGCAAAAACGATAATTACAAAGCGCTGCGTGAATTTGCTTTTTTACGACACGGCCGCAGGTGTGCGTAAGCCATCGCAGTGTCAACCATAGCTGGAGTTGGGTAGCAATAGATACCGAGTGAGAATTACATTTTTGTATTATTATCATTATTAGTAGGTGCTGCCTATCGTGTAGATATTGGATTTATTAACTTAATGTGATGCCGTTAACCCCGCGTTGCCCGAAAAAAACTATGGGTGTTGGGGATATATGTGTGTAATGTGTATGTATTGTACACATACACCCTCGTGTTTTTACATTAAATACCCTTTTTCAGTAATGCACATATACGTGCCAACAAATGAACACGTGTTATTGTGTTTATGTTGCATCACCCTTATTTTATGGTGCATAGTTCTATTGTTGCATGTAATATTATTAATTCTGCTTTATTATTATTTTTATTTGATCTGGTCGTCCTTTTATAATTTAATTTATCTACTGATACACATAGAGGGAAATGTATGTAACTTTATATGAAATTTTTCATTTATGTAAATATGTCAAATTATAAAAATAAAAAATAATGTACCTATACTCCTATAATTTAATATAAAAAATGCACTGAAGAAGGAAAAGCAGTTACCGAAACATTTACTATATGTTAATAAATTTATATAATTAATAAGTCTTGAGGCTTCCGCGGTGATCTTGATATGGATCTTGGCTTCTGGGTGTGAGCCGCGTTGATTTTAGACTAGTTTATTTTAGAAGAGCCTTGAAGATGTCCACTGCAATGTGTAACAAAACGTTGACCGATAATACGACCAAATGGACATCTCGTAGGAATTGTAATTTCTATAAAATAAAATATAAATATATATGTGTTTACACCTGTATTTCTAAACTCTTACAATTTTTATGGTTAGGGATTTATGTATATACATTCTTTCTATGTACTATATTAATTACAAATATTTAGGTTTATATTACATTTAATAACAATTAGAAAATAAAAAATATATGTATGTATATAAAAAGTAAATTTTGACATAATTACATCTTCAATTTTCGTAAAAACTTGCTAATGTCAATCATTACTACTGACATTTCCTACATTTTAAATGGGTCATTATTTTATAATAAGATTATTAAATTATTTAGCGCATCTATTTTGATTGAAAAAGTTATTAAACTATGTTCGCAAATCAGAGGTGTAATTATATTCTCAGCCGTTGGTACATATTACGTTCTACTAATTAGAATTCAAGAACTTTAGCACCAAAAATATCATCTTTCATTACCACAATTCCCTGCTAAATTCTCGGCTCGCCGGAAAACTTGCTAATAAGGTCGTAAAACAAATGAAAATTAATACGGATTGCGACTACTCGGAAAATTTTCAAAAGAGCAAGTTTGTAAAAACCGGCAGTTTTGTCTTACAAAGCATTTATTTAAAGAAGTCCAAAATTGTTCAAAATAACTTTGGAGAACTCGTCTTTAGTAAATATTCTTTGAAATACCGAAACATTAAACACTTTGATGTTGAAGTTTACGTTCTTTTGTTCGGTAAGTAATAAAGGGTTGATTTTATTTAATTTGTTAGCACTAAATTGTTTATTAATAAATGGATACATATAAAATAATTCAATAAAAATCTATAAATGTTATTGCACAGAGGAAATATATGCCTCGATACGATGTGTTACAATCAATATGATTCATGAGTTAACACCATAATTAAATTTTCTGCTTTGATATATGAATAATCAAATTGTAATAATAATTTATAAACAATAGAATTCAAAATTGTTTCGAAAGTACTGATTACTGATTACTACATATTATCCACAATAGAGTAGTCTCATTATATGACTCATTTCTCGTTCAAGCTTCCGTGTTGTTAAACAGTCGTACAATCTGAATCATTATAACTTGACATTCTCCAATTAAGTAATGTTGACTCAACTACATATATCAGTTCTACTTCTAAGCAAACATTGATATTCTCCTTAAAAGTTAACGCTTATGTTTCTTTGTATTATTAATATTTATCAAATTAAATCAAAGTTTATTGTTCTGTAGTTACAGAGAAAAGTTACAAAAAAGGTAGCTATACAAGTCTTGAAACTTCCGCAGTGATCTAGATATAGATCTTGGATTTTGGGTGTAAGTCGCGTTGGTTTGGTCGTGTTATAGGCCAACGTTTCGTCACACATTCCAGACGATAAGAAAATGGTTGTTAATACAAAATAAAAATATTAGTTCTTATAATAATATGTTGAATTTGTATAGTATTTAACTTTTTTGTTTCAGCTTTAATAGTGAATTTTTGTTAATAAAATAAATAAAGTTGATTTTCGTAACGAAAACCAAACCATATAGTATGGGGGGGGACAATGATTTCTACTATTTTTTTTACTTAAAAATTTTTTGATCTACTCTCACCGAAAAACCGTAATTGAAAAACTTTGAAATGTACGTAGAATTAAAAAATATATCCACGATCGACTAGAAACTGGAGCTAAAAATTTTCGAGACATTGTTTTTGAAATAAAAAATCATACTCTCTCTCTCTCTCTTAGAAAATTAACCTATTCTAATCGAAACAACTACGTTTCATTGCGAAGAGTTTGATACGGTCTATGTATACATAATTAATTTCATAGAGTTCAAGTAATTATAATGATTGTATAAATTAAAAAAATCTGTAGACTATGATCATATATTAATCTATATATTAAATCTGATGTTGACACGGGATGTTCCATTAGTGTTTTACACTATAATATGTATAGCTTTAGTAATTTACTGTAATGGGTACAAAAGTATTTTTTATTCTCCAGTATGTTTATATTGTACCTATGTATTTAAAATATGTATATTCTAGTTAATAAAACAAAGACAATATTTATAGGTAGTTTTGATGATAACTACATATATATTAGTCCTTATAATTCAACTTATAATGATATCCGGGTTTTATTCTGTAAATAATTAATTTGATAGTATACGAACATAATTTACCGATAACAGCTAATGTATCGCCATTTAGAAAACATGTTTTGAGTATTTAATTGTCAAATACATTACTATACAAATATCGACCACAAATTAGTCAAAACAGAATTGATGTGACTCATTTAAATAGTTTCGTTAATACCCAACCTTTAACCCTTCTCTTACATTGAATTTTTAAAATCTACTATATATAACGAAGTGTCCTCACTGACTGATAATCATTTTTTTGACCATTTCCACTCATCGGAGAACCTTGAAATTTGGTATATATATTCCTTGGGGGTAAAAAATAACAACTAGTGGGCCTTTTTTGAAAAAGTTCATAAATGGGGTGACAAGGGGCCCCCAATTTTTCAAAAAAAAAGTTAGAATTTTTTTATTATTTTTTTTATATTCCTTGGGTGATATAATGTAAGGTTCAAATTTCAGATTTAAAAAAAATGAAAAAAAAAGGAAAAAAAAAGTTTTGATGTAAAAAACTATCAAAACGAAAACCGATATTAGATTTTTTTAATTTTTTTCAAATACTTTGGTTAATTGGCAACCATGAACCCGTGTCTGATTTTTGAAAAAGATATGTTAAAGAGGAGAAAATAAACAAAATACGTTTACATATAATGCGCTTTAAGCATTTACTAAATTAATTGCAAATGTCGTAACTATGGATACATTATATTTTATTGATTATTTTTAAAAATTTTAAATGTCAGTGGCCATTTAAAATTTTGAAGTGAACAATAAAATATAACAAAAAAGAAATATAAAGAGCATAACGAACGAAAAAATATGCACAACTCTAATGTAATAAATAATTTAATTTTCATAAATAAATTTGACAAAAAAATTGAAGACAAATAATTACAGCATTCGGACACAATTCGACCAACATTCGGCGATAGATATGTGTTCCCGGTACAAATAAAAATTAAGTAGGTATATAATGACATTTTTTAAATCTTAAGTCATTGAATTATCAATATTTTTACTTTCATAGGTATAGGTATTTTATTATATTTATTTGTAATCATAAATATCAGAAGAATTTATATAATTTCAAATTAACATTGTAATTTTAAATGATATTATTTTAATTGTTGTTTGAAACTGTATATCTGTCATCTTTACCCAATGTACTAACCTAAAATGTACATTTACAAAATTAAAACAAGATGTTGATTTATTGCAAATTGTTACGAAAGCTTCATTCAATTGACAAGACCTATATTTGATTGTAATTAATTAATTAATTGTACAAAGGGTGTACGAGTATCTACAAGAGCTAATAATGTATTTATATAGACACATTGATGAATTTTTGAAAGACACGAGCAGAAAAACCAAAAATGAAATTATTTTTAATATTCATAAAATGTTCAAATCATGTAAGTACATGATGTAATACAATACATGTACCAGAAGTCATAAAATAATTTTTTGTCGTTGTCATATCAGAAACAAATGTCATAATATGTATTTAGTATGCAATATATTTTCATACGACAAGAGTTGAAAACGCATCGTAAACAAATATACAGGTAATCCTCGACTTATAATTGTCTTTGTCTCTTTCTTACATGCACATATTACATAAATGAAACAAACAGTTCCGGGAATTTCCCAAAAATGTAATTTATTATTATTTATGTAGATATTTTTGGGAACCCGCAACTGTTTGTTATGTATAGAAAATGCGATTCGCTTCACATCAAGGAATACGTCCAAAGCAAAAATATGTACATATTGTACGTGTTAACTTACTATTTACGATCGATGTTTAGAAACCTATCTCGGTTGTAAGTCGAGGAATACCTGTACTACGATATATAACGTATGTCTTATCAGTTTAAGCGTAAAAAATATCAAAGTTAATATTCAATGTTTTTAAATGCTGCGAGAAGTTCAAACATGCTTGACTGATTTAAATTTACTTTTTTCCTTATTTTATATATTACTTACAAAATAACCAAGACGTTCCATTAAAATTTCAGGATTTGTGAAGTGTTCTGTCGTAGGAAAAGTTTAGGAAGCACTGTTCTACATCATACTTCAATATCAACCAAATTGAGTTATTGAGGGTAAAAAATATATTGAAAAAACCTCATAGAGAAACCATATTTAGTTTGTGCAATAAAGTTTTAACAGGTACGATTTTTCTAAAATATCTTAAAATTAATAAAATTAAAATTGATAAAAGCCCAGCTCTAATGAATAAATAAGAAAGCACTCCGTCACAGCACTATATTATTCCGTCGCGGGAAAGTACCTACCATATAGGCCAGTCAGGATCCACTCAGGGCTAGCTACGTCACTGGTTACGATACTATATTATTGTTGGTTACGATATTTCATAAAACAGATATCGGTGCTTAGAATACATTGTCTGGAGGAATACGATAAAAGTTTTAACAGATTTTTTAGCGGAAAAGAGAATTTTGTCGCTTATATATGAGATTTTTAGAATCGATAACTCAATTTCGCAAAAAGTGTATCTTACGATACTTTGCTTTGGAGGGGACGATATAGAAATAATTTAACCAGGTATGTTATAATTTAGGTATATAAAAACATAGTACCTAGCCATGGAATACGGAATTTTATAATTTACGGTTTCAATATTTTATTTTATTAATTTAGGTTACTATGATTATGTCTCTTTAAAATATTTTGTCGAACAATTAAATGATTTTTGACACATATTAACAATTAAATATTTTGAAATGCCTATATTGATTGAAAATTTAAATATGAAGAAACATTTCACTTCTATGAAAGGTAAAATATCGAAATTAATTATTAGGTTTGGTGTAAATTTTTCGAAACACAATTTTTCGAATCACAATTTTTTGAATCAAAATTCTTCGAATGAACAATTTTTCGAAAAATTTAAGTTTTATTGTTCAAATTTTAATTAGTTAATAAAATATTAAGTAAAGTAATATTTGGACATTTTACGATATCCATACTAATATTATAAATGCGAAAGTGTGTTTGTCTGTCTGTTTTCTGTTTGTTACCTTTTCACGGCTAAACCGCTTTACCGATTTTGATGAAATTTGGCAGTGAGATAGCTTGCATCCCGAGGACGGACATAGGCTATTTCGTATCTTAAAAATTCAACCCCTAAGAAATTGCAAGGGGGTGGAAATTTTTTAATTTTTTTTAGTAATTATTATTTTACCCCCCGATACATATGAAGGGTTGTAAGTGGTTTTATTCGATCCGGCGGGAAAAATACCACGGGGGCGTAGGTTTTAGGGGGCAAAACAACCCTCTATCTCGCATAGGAGCCGAGATATTTACGATTTTGTATAATGAAAGAAAACTAAAAATAAGAAAAATTTTATATTTTACCCCCTGTCACATATGAAGAGTTGTAATTGATTACATTCGATCTGGCGGGCAAAAATACTACGGAAGAGGGATTATTAGGGGGACAAAACAACCCCTTATCTTACATAGGAGTCGCGACTTATATTATAAATGCGAAAGTGTATCTCTCAGTCTGTCTATTTGTTACCTGTTCACGACTAAACTGCTTTACCGATTTTGATGAAATTTGGCAGTGAGATAGCTTACATCCCGAGGACGGATTAAGGCTATTTCGTATCTCGAAAATTCAACCCCTAAGGAATTGCAAGGGAGAGGAAAATTTTTAATTTTTTTTAGTAATTAATATTTTACCCGTTACATATGAAGGGTTGTAAGTGGTTTTATTCGATCCAGCGGGAAAAATACCACGGGGGCGGGGGTTTTAGGGCGGAAAAACCCCTCTATCTCGCATAGGAGCCGACACATTTACGATTTTGTATAATTAAAGAAAACTAAAAATAAGATAAATTTAATATTTTACCCCCTGTCACATATGAAGGGTTTCGAAATCCACGCGAGCGAAGTCGCGGGTAGCAGCTAGTAATTTTATATAAAACATATCAAAACAATATTTCTTATTTATTTATATCTACTTCTTTAATAAAAAAAGATACATAAATATGGGATATTTTATGACTCTAATACAAATTATGATGCAGATATTATTATATTATAATATATCATATAAATTGTACTGAAACTATGTATAAAGGGTGAGTAGAAAATATGGAATATTGCTCATATTTTTTTAAATATTCATTATTTAAAAAAAATGTATTAATAAAAGTTTTTAGTTATATTATTTCCTATATTCATTTTGAACATTTGTTTAATTAATTTATTTGGTCGTTAGATTTTTTTATTACAAGTTTCAGTAATTTTTCAAGGCTTACTTGGTGAAGTAATTAATGTGGTCTGAGATTATAAAAGTTCATTTTTCTCAAATGCAGTCTTTAAAATTTTGATAGGGTTATATGCAAAAAATTAAGGTCTCTTCATAGAATCTACAAAAAAAGATATACTGTCATTTAAATAAATAAAGATGGATGCTATTGCATATTTAATAGAATATTTTAGAAAATATGCCCAATATTCCATATTTCTCACTGTATACCTATCTATTTTTCTTAAATTGAAATCGAAATTCTTAATGTAATTATATTCTTCTTTAGTCAATACATGGACTTGTAATATAAACAAAACAATGTAATGATTATAGGTTTATTGGTTAAAATTAATTGTAAACAGTATAAGGTTAATTATGTGCATTAGTTTGAAATCAGCACACATTAATTGTGAATTTAATTTCAAATACGTATAGATACAAATATGAACCGCAGAAGTAAATAATGTCCAAACATGATACGAATCCCGCAAATATCTCTATTAAAACTGACCGTTTAATAATGGAACATTTCATAGACTGAAACTATACAACAGCAGCAGCAGCATGAAACGGCAGCCGCATTTGTGTTATGGAATTTGAGTACAAAACCAATGACCGACCGCATCGCTGCCGGTTATAATTACACGTGGACGGGAAATATTCCAAATGCGCCGTGCACGAAAATATACTTTCACCTCATCCTCTTCGCGTCTCCTTTTAACGCATCAGATCAACGTCTCTCTTTCACCAGTTAATTACTTCTTAATTTATCAAGGTAAATGCGGAATTGCAACATCACCTAAAATTTTACAAACTTCTTTTTTTTAAACCTAAAAGAAACGCGCCACTATTGGGAAATACTGTTCTATGGTGTTGAAGATTATTTTTTAATTTAACAATAAATAAATAAAATATTATGTTTAAAAAAAAATCATCAATTTTATACAAGATTTTATCAAACTGAAATTTAATAAAAACATATAGGTATATAGGAACACAATGAGATTAGTTGTTTTGTTATTACTAAACCGTCGCTAGAGACAGTAACAGAGCGGTCGACGCGGTGGCCCACTGTGCCCTATATCCCTTGTGTATAGCATGACGTCCACTACTGTACTATATGTACGTCAGCCTCACCCGTACTTGTAGCGCTTGTGTGTATTATAAAATATTATACTCTACATTCCATAATGACCCCCTGGCTCTCGTCTACTCATATACAGGATTATTGGAATATATCTGATTCGTGTATACTAGGGTTGTAAAGAATATTCGAAAGACTTTCACATCATTCTGCACTTTTGCATTCGCTTTCATTTATTTTACAATTGTTTTAGCGAATTTTTTTACGCAGTATTACTAAAACTAGTAGCGCCTATGATTGAAATTCGACCAACATTTTACTAGCCTTAACGGTAACATACACATAGGATTTTTTTGTGCACATCTATGGCACTGTATCTAACCTAACCTTTAATTTAAAACAAAAAATTAACTATGTAGAACAATGTCTTACGAACCACTATTTTTTAACAATTTGATTGAGGTAGATATAAAACAAATATCACATTGAAACTAATCACAAAAATAAACAGCTATTGAGATGAACACGTATCTAGCACTCTCCACCACTAAATTATTATTAATTTTGCTGCCTCACAATATCGAAGATACGAGAAACTTTGTGATCGTTTCAGATTGAGACAAAAAAAATGTTCTCCGATTTCAAAATTTTAAATTGATCTTTCCGTTTCATGTCAAGACAAACACTTTTCGTTCCGTGTCTATCTGTCTGTCCGTCCGTCCGTCCGTCCGTCCGTCTGTCCCCTGAATCCTTGTCACATGCATAACTCATAAACCACTGAACCGATATTAATGAAACTTGGTGGGATGGTTGGGTCTGGCTTGAGGACGGTCCCATTTCAAAATTGTGTGTAAGGGGGAGGGGTGACATCCCAAAATATTTATTTTTTCAAGATATTTCAAGAACGACATACATATTTTACGTGAAAATTTTATAGTCTTTTTTTGTAGAGCATTAAATTTTCTATAATATAGATCTACTTTTTTGTAAAATATATATGAAAAATATGTACCTCATTTTGGTTTAAAAATTTGTCATTTGTTTTTTTAAATTTATATTTTCTATGACATGTATGTCATATTGATGTTTTAAATGTCATTTTGACGTTTGCTTAAATTTAGATTTTGATTGAAATTGTCAAGAAATTAATAATATACGAAAACATAATCAGGTGCGTTTTAAGAAAAATGTCGAACTAATATTTTTTAGTAAAATTGTACAAAAATTAAATGTTTAACCAATTCCAGGAAAAAAAAACACTATCGGTTTTTATTTAAATTGTTGAATAATTAACTACCTTTGGTGAATTTAGCATGAGGAAGCACTTTACATTTACTTGTAGATGTTTTTTATAATAACATGTATAAGTGTATGCAGTTTAATAGAATAGCCTGTACTACTTACGTACGATACATACGTGGGAGTGTGTGGGGAAGTAAACGTGTGCGTGTTGGAGCTACTCGACGGGTTTGTTTTTTCTCTAATGATTGCATAGCATATTCCATAAGAAGTATTTTTGGATACATTTACTAGTATGGAAGTTCACCTTTTCTTCCTCCATACAATGTTAATGAAATTAGTCTGCATTAATCTGTTACAAAAATAAATTACAATTTTTATTAGAGGCACTTTTATTGTATAGAACATGCTATTACCTATACTTCCATGCTTAGGTAAAGTGCAATAAGGTGTAAAAAATTTATAGTTTTTTATCAGAGGTAAAACACAATAATGCAGAATAAAAATTCTGTTTTATTTCAATATATTTTATTGAGATCAAAATAAAAGTAAGTAATACAATAATATTTGTCTAATGAATATCTAATTACAAAATCTTAAACAGTAATTAACATTTATTGATCTTATAATAATTTTTACAGCACTTAAAAATAAATAAATTATAAAGTGATTGAAGAATAATTATAGGGAAAAACAATGTACTGTATTATTTATTTGAAGTACATAGATAATTTTTGAAAGCTGTTTTTTGAAGTTATAAGAACTTGGAATGATTGTGAATATTGTACGTATATTTTTCAGTAGATAAAAGCAGTATAGTTTAATAGTTACTGCTTTTTTATGCTGAAAAATAATTTTACTGCTTTTATATTCAGGAAAAGTAACTAATTTGATATATTCGAAAAACTTAAAATAATAATATTCTATTGAAATAACATTCTTAATGATTAATTTTATAACTAATATCTAGAAAATCGTCTGAAAATCCTAATAGCATCAAAATTACTAAAAGGCAGTAAAAGAAGTTTACTGACTTTTTCTCAAGCACGGCAGAATTATTCTTTTAGTTACATTGATACATCTTATCAAAATGAAGTTAATTATCTACTAAGTAATTTATTGAAACACATTTTTTAATAAAAATTAATCAATAAAATTTCATTTAAAACATTATTCAAATAAAGATTTTAATTTAGTTTTACAAAAAGACCGTTCTAAACAAACAACGAACACAAACAAACAAAAATATAAATATATACTACTGGAATGCAGTTTAATAATCAAATAAAAAAGCTAAATGAACGTAATTAAATTTCATATTGTAATTTTATTTTAAAACGAAATACACACCCTCTCTCCTCTCTTCCATCTTTTTTCCAGGTACGTATTGGCATTAAAGTAAAGATTAATTACTACAGAAAAAATTATTTAAAGTAAACTTTAAGGTAAAATCTTCAAATAGTGTTTTCTTCTGTAGGCTTTCGTGGTCGTTGCTCATAAGAGCAAACTTTTTGGGTTGTTGTCCACATTGTCGTATGATATTACTTAACGTTTTGACTCTCATGTTGGAGTCTTCTTCAAAAGTGTTTCTACAGCAGTTTTAGAAACACTTTTGAAATTGCCCGAAAAGTTAGTTCTTATACTTTAAATAATGTAGTAGATTTATTATAAACATTTATCATATATATCTTAGGGCCTTTTATATATTGACTGGTGATATATCCGTGGCTTCACCCACATTGTTTTCATTTTTATGAATAATTATATAATTTATAAAATCCTATACCATTTGAACTGTTAATCTGGAACAATTTTTTACCCCTGTTTTATATTTTTATTTTAATAGAAGAAAGAAACTTCTTATTTATTATATGCACATATAACCAGATATATAGATAAACGTATCAATATAAAAAGTTTAATACCATCCCCCTCCCCTTAGGGGTAAAATTTTTAAAAATCTCATCTTAATGGGTGATTACGCCATAGAAGGATGTTATATGTAACAATATAAATGTAGATGTACTAATAAATACACCCCTGCGTTCTTCGGTTGTTTCACAAACATCTCTTTTCAAACAATTTGACGTTCATATCTGTTAGGATCTCCTACACACCCACACTCACGCACGCATACACACACATGAAAATAAACGGAATTTATATTATTCGCTAAAAATACCGTAGACTGGAATTTTGTTAATTACAATACAACTATTTTACCGTGTTGTTTTTGAATGCATCATAAAAATGATATACGAGGTAATTCACTTTTATTTTAAATAATACCTAAAATGTTATAATTTGTACTCGTGTTATTCGTATAGTAATTATTATTTGATTATTATTTCACTCTGCAATGCAGGAAAAATAAATACAAGGTAGTTTAGATGTGCTATAAGAATTTTATGTTTTATTGTTTTTTATAGCTGAAGTGTTAATGCCAAACTTTAAGTTAACTTGTACCTATAGGTTAATGAAATATTGATGTGGTAATAAAAATGTAACGATATATGCATAAAGTTAATTTGGTTTATGTTGTGCTTAAAAGTTTATAAATTATGTCATAAATTTATTACAATACATAAAATAATGCTACTTAAGATTTTTAATGACTTTTTTATTCTTGTTACAGGTAGCAATTAAAGTAATTGACACAGAACACATCAAAGAAGAATATGTCCTGCAAAATCTAGAACGTGAATCAAAATTACTGGCAATGCTCTCCCATCCTTGTATTGCAGCTCTTTACGAAACAATCAGGGTAAGTCATTGAATTGAAAAATGTTAAATATTCAACGATAACAATAATAATAAAAATTCTTAATCCACCCTTACTCGAAACTGAATACAAGTGCGCAGTATTTTTTAATAATAGGGAAATAATACAAGCTGATCATCAAATAAAGCTGTTGCAATGTTTGTACATAATCTGTATATACTTCTTAATTATATTGGAGAGGGGTTAAAGTCTTAGTTGCACCATGCAATTTTTTACGGTTATGTGGAGAACAATTTTTTCTTGAACTCCAAACGAGAATCTTAATTTAACTACTTAAAAACAACCCTTCAGTGGTCCCCCCTTTAACATAAAATAGTCGACTAATTACAAGAATTAAAACTTTACAATCAGTGCGGAATCTTCTTTTGCAAAGCATCCAACCGTGAAAGGCAGAATGTACAGAGAACAGAAACGGATGAATAAATCCGATTAGGTAATTTTCAAAACAACATATATCCAACATCAAAAATGTGAACTACACACGCACATTTATTTGTTTTTAAGGCAGATAATTTTGTGCACAAACATGGTACAGATAGCTTTTGACTTTAAAACGGTGCATATATCCTTATGGTGCTTACACGGGGATGCTTCAAACGAATTATATATAATGAATCTGATTACATATGGACCGTTTTGGGTGCGTGTGCATGTTTGTATTTATACAGTGGCGTCTCAATGAACATTTCAGCGTATACATGTTATTACTTTGTAAAGTATCCACTTTACTGACGTTAAATATTTATAAAATTCTTAAGAACTATACGATATTATGTATTTGAGTCAATTCACACAGTTCTTCATATAGAAATATTGATCAAACTTAAAAAAATATATATTTTTTG
The DNA here is from genome assembly GCA_961205875.1 of Sialis fuliginosa. Lineage (NCBI taxonomy): Eukaryota > Metazoa > Arthropoda > Insecta > Megaloptera > Sialidae > Sialis > Sialis fuliginosa. The sequence goes on along the minus strand of OY540813.1, from coordinate 8,551,935 downwards.
AACCTATTAAAAATAAATGATAAAACGTGGAGGTGAGAATCGTGATTGAAAATACTAAAAGGTTGAGAAACGCTGCAATAAGTCAATAGTTAACCAACTGACAAAATTAATAAAATACGTGTGAAATAACCACACTATAATACCTACTTATAAATAAAGGATTTATGAAATCCACTATAATCATGCCACTGTATTATACGTGTAAAAGCTTTTGATTACAAAACACGCGTCTGTGTGCACGCGTGTTCGTTTGTAAGGAGTGCGAAACAGAAACCTGCCGTCATCATCAAAAGAGCAACGATAAGGTCTTCAGCGTGCCGCGTCTGACACACTCTTCCACACACACAGTATGCTGCTGTTGATGTCACTCCCACTGAAGCCGTATATATGTATGTGTTTGATATCGTTTATATAGGACCTTGTCAAATAACATATGTATTTATTTATTTAATTTCAAATTGAATTTAGTTGATTTTCATGAGTGTTAATTTAAAATGCGTTTATAATTATTTTTTGATATAAAATTTATTATTTAATTTAGTTGTGGTTAATAAATATAATTAATTTAAAATACATACTTACTTTCCTACATATAGTTAGATTAAATGATATTATTCATTAGATCAGTGGTTCTTAACCATTTCAGAATTGAGAAATACTTCCTTTAAAACAAAAACGACAAAATATAAATAAAAATTATGTTATTTTAGGGATAGGGAAACATTATAATGTACGTACATTAATAATATATTTTTCAATTTCACATAAAAACTTTACCAAATATTTTCATATATTAGAAATATGAAAAACTGTAAAAACAAAACGGTATTTTTACAGTTTGATTGAAAAACACAAATTAGAAGCAAAATTAAGTAATTTTTATTTGATATTTTATATATTTTATCTAATAAAATAGGTAATATTATACTCTTATAACCTTTGATATGTCACACTTGTTTATTCCATAAAAAGCTTAATTGTGTTTAAACATTTAAATAGCTATACAAAAATAAAGAACCTAAATTTATAATATATTATATATTTCTCAACTTAGCTAAGTTTTAAGTGAATCATATAAATTCATATAACGTTTTGACATACATTAGAGTGAACATTTGCATGTTGAAGGCTTTTGACTTAAAGCAGTCATTATTTTTTTTGTTATAAATAACAGTAAATAATTGATTTAGCAATACGTATTATCGGTCAAATATCTTGCAATCTCCATTAGAAGAATTACGAATTAATGTTCGTAAATTCACTTGTCTTACAACTATTACGACGCACGCATACACAAATGTAAAGCTGAAGAGGAGGTAATTAATTAAACATGAATATTCAATCGTTAAGAAATAGCGAAGACTGATTTTGAGGATCGCTGATTAAGCGGGTAGCGCATTACGTATGTACGCAGCGACGCGACGTCAGTGTTGTGCGGAGTGATGCTCCCCGTGGGGGTTACCCCAACATCGGCGGAGGTGAGAGTCGAACCGGCGGTCTGTCGACTGCATCGCCGCTGATAGGTATACTCTATGTGTTACCTGTCTGTGTGTGTGTCGTTGTACTGTTCCATCCCTTGAGACTTTTCACGTACCAGTGGCGGAATTAGAGAGTGAAAATTTTCCCAATTATTGGTAAATGTTGTATAATTAATATTATGTAATTAATGTCGTTCTTGGGTTCTTAATGTAAGCAACTTTGTTTTGTCTTCAATTTAACCTTAATAGTCCTGATAATAATGTTTAGCATTTATCTTGCTAAAAATAAAGATATGATAAATAAGTATAAACTTAATAAAGTTTTTACTTTCTTATACTTACCATGTATATGAAGCCGATTTTTTTCTAAATCTGAATTTTAATGGAATTATCCATTTTGACCTTCCCTGAATCCATTCTGACTATTTTCGCTATGATGTCTGTGTGTCCGTCTGTCGGTTTGTAAGCGCTGTAACTCAAATAGACAAATCGTAGTAGGGTGAAATTTTATATTTACAATTCATTTTTGTCTGTGAAGAAAACCTCTTATTTTTGAAAACGATCATTCAATCATCTGACGTCGATTTTTTAAATTAGTTTGAAATAGTGCGAATTAGAGAAAAATCGTTAAAAATTGTAGGTAATATTCAAATGATTCATAACAGAGAAGAATCTATACTTAATGTCCCGTTAATTTTATTCTATCTTTTATTTTTTTGTCTGAAATATGTTTTAATAAAATAAGAATCACGTACACTGTCAGGATTACGTATAAGAAAGCCCCGTAGCTCCCATGACAGATATTTTAATTGTGATTTCTATTTTCATGAAATTTCTTTAAAAATTATATAAATAACCAAGAGTACACAAATACAGAATAATTTGTTTATGGTACATTAAAACTATAATAGGTAATGTAATTGTGATTTCTCTTGAAAAGAAATCTGTAGTCACCTCTAACAGATGCAAACTTTTACATGCACAGAGTAAGTGATTCAATCGTTGAGATTGTGTCCTTCCCTTCGTGTCTCCCTACTTTGACGCCTCGGGTATAAAATTCGCACGGAAGTTGATGTGGGATTATTTTATTTTATTTTAAACTCATGTTCGTATATTTGAATTAAATGTGTTTATATATTTTGTAAATGGTTTTTTTGCTTTTGGCTGTATCGTTAAAATCAATCAAATAAATTATTTTTATTTCCATAAAATTTAAACTTAATTTAGGTAATACATACAATTAGTAACTCCTTGTCAGAACAGTTTAAATATGAAATGTAAGAAGATAAGCATTTACCGTGAAAGTATCACAATAACAAGTTTACAATTAAACTCCTGTGTGAATTTCGACAAACCCTCTTTTTCCTTCCCCTCCACGCCTCCCATCACTCCGCGGCAACATTCATACACGCACAAAGATGATATGCACGCGTGAATGCACATCTGATACAAGCGTAACACGAACCCGTTTCGTATACACACTCACTCTTTTGAAAATTAAATTACAACAAGCCATAATTAATTATTATACACGTTTCCTGGCTGCCGAGCCTCTGGGGCAATATTACAATTAAAAGTTTCCTCCCAGCCCCACGGGGACCTTGCCTTGCCATCACCAAAGAAATGTGCGTGAAGAAGAAGAGCGGAGAGAAATGGAGAGAGAGAACAAGAAATGGATGTGCGTGGAAAGTAATTAAAAGTGCGAGGGTATAATTCGACAAAAATAGAAGCCATTAAAAGAGTGATTTTCTGAATTAGTGGCTCGCAACGAACGCTGGCCGGAACTAAATGTGTTAGTGATGCTGACACTGGGGAACGTCGCGAGCGCACAGATTGCTTTCTGCTGCTGCTATTGCGGTGGTGCTCTGAAGCGGCTCTGTTCTTACGTATTAACTTCTTGGGTTATGATCGTGACGCGATCACAGTTATTTATCAATTTTTGTTTGTAAACAAAAAAAAGTATTTATAAAAAGTAATGTATGTATGTAAATATTTCAGATTTTTTGAATGGATAGTTTAGAAATTAGAGGGAGGGGACGCTCTGATAACGACATTTAAAAGAAAATAATTCGTGACTGAATGGTTAAAATCAAAAGGTCATACTTTTCAGTCTATGGAAAGAGGGTCCAAAAAAAAGTATGTTTTTCCAAAAATCTCATCATTTCTGTTTTGGGTTATTATTTCCATTAAAAAAAAGAAAAACTTCGTAAATTTCATTCTAAAAACTTAATGGTTGAAAACACATAAAAATATTTTAGGTAATTATAATTAATAATTTCAAAAATAACCCATTGTTACATGTACTTATCCTTAAAAACAAAAAACCTAGTTTGTCTCATGAGTTCCAAACGCCTTCTATGTTTGCTGTGAAATTGTGTCGCTTCTTTCCACCCCACGTTCGGTATTTAAAAAGCATTTTGTTGCGGGTACACGGGAGAATCCGTCGTAGAATTGATGTTCAGTAAAGTTCCTCGTTAAACGCATTTTATTTCAGGCTCTTTTCTTCGTTTGATACTACTCATGGCCAGAATACGAACTGGTGGTGTGTTTGTTTGTTTTTCTTTGCGAATCAATAAAACACACCACGTCATATATTTGTTTCAATCTCCTTGGAGTTCAATTTGTTCGGAGATTGTTTTATTATGAAGATAATTGAATTGTTTGTTGTATTCGAGTGAATTTTAAAGAGGGTAAAAAAACACACTCGTATGGTTCGGACGTGCGGTGAAAGTTTTTTTGTGTGTATTTTTTTTTATTATTGGCTATTTGATTTGTAGTTCCTTCTATCCAGATGTACTTGTATAGTTACATAAAAGTTGTTCAGAAGCCAAAGTAGCCCCGATAACAAAGGTATTAATAAAATAAAACTAAACCAATCCAAGCCAACTTTTGTTTATTTATGTACCTACATTAAAATAAAATACACTAATAAAAGGGGAGCTTATCCTTCCAAAATTGGCCTAATGGTTCCAAGAAAAAATCAAATATCTCAAACAAATTAAAGATCATGAAATTCTACACAAAACATATCTGGCATTTTTCTTCACATCTATAGCGGTTTTGCGTAAAATGTCAAACCTAAACGAAATGCTTTATAAACCGTTATACGAAAAATCGTTTTATTTACGAATAAATTGTTTATTAAGTGATATTTATGTTTTTTATATTACAATACCCAGTTGCAAATTAGGTACCAGCAGTAGATTTTTAAATTTAATATAGGTTAATTTTCCACCGGAGAAGATTTGATAATGACCGCATAAGACTCATTTCTGAATTAATTTTCCAGTGTGGTAGCATGTACTACTTGGTGATGGAGCTGGCCCGCGGCAGTGACATGTGCAGCTACATAAAGAGTTTATCCGGGAGTCGCCTGGAGGAGAGATTAGCCCGAGTTTACGCTCGACAGTTGGTTTCAGCGGTAGCTCATATGCATGATAGAGGCATCGTTCATAGGTAAGTGATTAATATTACATATAATATTAATAATATAATAGTATGTTTTATAATAATAATAAATACATATCCATTTCGTCACCTGAATATTTGTTTGTTACAAGTCCATAAAATCACTTTTGTGGTAAACAAAATTTGAAAGTTTGTACAGCAAATATAAACAATTGTTGGTGATATGAAACCCAATCTGACTTTTTGTTACCATTTCAATAGTCAAAATTATCAAGTTTTTATTAAAAAATTAATTTTCTCTGCTTATCTCAATATTTTTAAAAGTGAACTTTTTACAAACAAATATTTTCAGGTGACGATGTGTTTCAAGATTTACAAACTTGAAATATAAAAGTAATTTAGTTTTTATTTGTTATGAGACTTCATTATACTTTTTAAAAGAATAACTATAAGATTTCCAGATATTTTAGTTTTATAATGAATTTACTCCCAATTAAAATTAAAAGTAAACTTTTAATGAGTTACTAAATTATATTTATGTTCTCTATGAAAATCCATAGTACAACTGTCGAATGGTATCTTATAAAAAGTATATGCTTATCATTTCACTTCATAACAATTTATTTAAAACGTTATTTAAATTAATTTAATTTAATAGAATTTTACAAATGTGAGCCTATTATAGTTTTATTTTTGTTGTTTTTGGTATTTGCTTGGTCAGCAATGTATTATATATTTTCACATAAAAACACAGCAGTTGTAATTTGTAGAGTTCAAAACTCATATAAAAATAAATAATAGATGTTATTTGTACTTATTATGAAAGCGTTAATTTTCTAAATAGAACACCTGTTATTTTTGCCGTAAAACATTATATTTGTTAGTTATAATATGTATATAATTTGCATGTTGTGAAAACAATTGTCATTGTTTAAATTCACTGTTACTTGGTTTTATTACGTGTGTCAATGTTCCAGTTGTAAACTTTTTTCACGTTTAAAAGTATGTGTTTTATTACTTCCGTTGTTGCAGTTTTCGTTCACTGTAATTGGTTTTGTAATTCTACACAAACTAGTGATTTTATAGTTAAACTTCAACTACATACATATAAAAAAATATATACTTTATATTTGATTTAGGTTTTTTGAACAATTATCTACTACTGACTAAGTTAGAAAAATTATTAGTCACTTAAAATTTAAGCTCTTCTAAAAATATTACCATTTTATAACAACAAAGTCATCTATTTTCTGGATTTTCACAGTTATAATAGTTTCTTTTGTAGTTTAACATTATATGTATAATATATAATTTATTGTTTACATTTAGGATTAATGCTAATATAAAGTAGTATTAACGTCACTTTTGAAATATAAAAAAATATTTATTTGATTGTACCCCCTTAGCTGCAATTTTTTTGCATATGTAATTATTATTCAGTGCATATATATTTCAACGAATATGTAAATATCTATATAGCAGGGCGCATCTGCATTACCATTGTTGTCAAATATAATAATAAACAAAATATATCCCGCCGTTGTAGGAGTACATAATCTTGTCACACATACATAAAAATATATGTATTTGTATCTGCAGTGTTCGGTTTTTTACGCCTTTATGCATTCGACCATATATCACACAAACTGTGGTGTAAAAAATACACACAGCAACACTGGCACGTTATTCAAAATGCAGTATAGATATTTCACGAATATGCAGGTATTTTTTGCACTTGTCTTCTTATATATACGGCATTAATATGTAAATGTATCAATGAATTACTTGCGGAGGAAGAATCTTATTTGTGTATACAGAACCGGTTGGAAAATTTTTAGAATAATATGTGCAAGTGGATAATTTGATATATTAAATAAATATGAGATAATATTTCACATTAAATAGCTTTAATAGAACATTTTCATCCTACTGCGGTAACTGAAACAAGCTTGCAACTACAAAACTAATTTATTTATAGGAAAATTATAAAAACTGACATCATCATTAAAGGTTTGTTAAAGCGACCTGAAAATATAAATCGCCTAATAAGTGATGTGTCACCCCTACAGATTTCCCTGCTAGTCGATGTCAAAACGTGTGAATTAAATTTTAATTCTTTGCACATAACTTTCTGTATAGCTCAGATATAAATTAAAGTTACAATTTTACATTGATATGCCACAAAGAAGATAAATCAAAGTTGCCAAAGTAGCTTTTCTTTTAATTTTTCGAGAAATATTTTCCATTAGAGACTTGTTTCACTTTTTCCCAAATTAGTGGTTAAAAATGAAACACACTCTTTTTCATTTTTTAAGTCCGTGTTGTAATGTGTTCAAATGACGTAAGTATTTAAAATGGTTATTCATAAGCGCATCTAGTATAGAAAAAATTAAAGTATGAATTTGTATCGTAACTGTCAAAAATCATGAAAGATTTGTATTTTATTTCACTTTTACCCCAGTTGGCCCTACTCATTAATTTCTTCTTGTCCAAAAAATTATCACTCTAAATTAGTGTTTCTCAAATCTGTCCGGATCTGTATAACTTGTTACTTTACTTCATGTGACAGACAAAAATAATTTGAATGTATTCAACACGTGTGAGCTAGTGTGTGTGTTTGAGCCAATTTCTTGTATTTTACCCGAACTACCTACTAGAGATACGGATGAGTTGTTATGCAGTCCGTTGCTTGTCTTTCGTATGCAATGCACTCTGTATTTGTTTGTGTTTATATTTATGCATGACAATGAGAAAGAACAGCGTGCATGTTTGTATTGTCACGTGGTGTTTGCTTTGTGTGAATTCATTCAGTTGATATTATTATATTAGAATAGAGATAGAAATGAATATAATGATATAACATATAAATTTATATACAGGTTGATTTACAACGAGTGTAAAAAAATTATAGTAGATTGAGTATGTTATTTTAAGCAAAAAACTTTATGTATACATGTGTCTGGAAATTCTTCGTGAGGAAGCTACAGCCTTTCAAAGATTTTAAGTGTTTATTTAATATTTTGATACAGTTATGAAATTTGAAAATCTGCTTAGTATTAATTAGTTTTATCGATTTATAGTATCAATCAAAAATTATTTAGATCAGGGGTGTATGGGGTCAGTAGGTCTGTCGATTTTTATCTAGTATATTTTTGTTTTTTGTTTTTTCTTCAGTTTGACACTTAAATAAGATTATATGACACAAAATGTGTCATAGGATCAACCATTTTCGAGAAAAATAAAATCGATACAAAGAAAGTACTGTAGAATTTTACTTAATACGGATGCTTCAAATTAAAACAAAATAAAGCTTATGATTAAAAATAAGTAAAAAAGTAAATATGAATAAACCTCCTATTACTTGTCCTCATAGACATTCTGCCAGTTGTATTACAGTTACACGTACTTTACTAGACTAAAAAACTAAATTGTAAATGACTATTTGTTGATAAGGACGCTGCTTTGTAGGTATATTTAAATTAACTTTTTATCGATATTTCTTGGTTTTATAACAAATGAACAAAGTATATTTTTGTTACGTCCTCGATCTACTATTAATTTTTTTACACTCATTGTAACACAACCTTATATAAATATAAAATAAAGATAGAAGTAAGGTTTAAGATTTTTTTTATTAAAAAAGGTAATTATTTTATTGCAATAACTGCCGAAAGAATTTTATCAAATGAGACATTTTATCAGTGTTTTGGCACACACAAAAAATATAAAGACAATTATATTTATCATCTATTTTTGCAATGAAGTTTTACAAACATTTATAAAATAATATTATATGTATATTGTTTGTCCCATATAACTTGATGATATTTCGTCCATTTTATCTTAATGAAATTCACCATGACTCATATTGATAAAAACTTGATATACGTATATATGTATATAGATGTATATCGGGCACATATTTTTCGTCTATAAACATAGTGGTGCAAACTCGCCATAACAACTTCCAAAATGCATGTGCAAAAATGGTTCAATTGAAGAGATGCACTATGATAGGAGAGTAGTAGAATTTATAGTTTAACAGTAGATGCATTGTTGTGCGCTCGCGACGATTTACGGCAGAAGGACCGTCGCAACAGTACTTGTATGCAAATAACGACACGCCGTTTTTCGCCAACAAAACTCTTTACATATTTAACACGTGGCTGAACTACTACTAGTATACACTGCACAATGCAAAAATATTTATTATGCACGACGGCGCCGGAAATATTACAGACAAATATCTCGAGCGTAGCGGAAGCGTCGGAGTGTGTTGTGTGTTGTGACGTCATCGCAAGATGATTCCTTCGAAAATGTATTTTTAATAAAAAAACATCGCTGGACGCTCGACGTCAGTTGTATCCGATAAGAAACCGGAGTTTATGAGTAGTCTAAGCACTAAGAGATTTTAAATGAATTTTGCAAAATTGTTCGTTACATTTTCGTGACGTATATTACAGATAGGTAGGGAGTGTGGTCTAGGATAATTAGGGTAGGTGGTTTTTACGAGACCCTTCAATTCACGATGATTTTCCCAGTAAATAATTACATGAAAATTTTGAAATCGCTTTTCTCTAAATTATAAATTACATATGCGCGCACTTTTTCAAATATGTAACACGTACTTTTCCCAATTAAATTTTGTTTATTTGAATTTAGAAGAAACCATTGATGTGTGCATATAATTGTATTTAATACGTATCTGTCCTCGATACATGTAGCAGTTAAAGCGCACAAACATAGAAGAGTTGAATAAATCTCAATATCATCATACGATACAATCGGGGATAGTTTAACAGAATCTGCTGAAGATTTTCAGTGTCTGTTTATTTTATATCTACATGTTTATTTTTCTCTGCAGCAGTCAAGTAATAAAACATCAGTTTAAATAAAATACTCCATGCGATGAAACAATGTATGTATGTTTGTATGCATCTCAATTCGAATGGATGTAGAATTTAAAATGATGTGTGCAATAGTTTTTATTGAAATAACTATTAAAAGCTCTCCATCAATATAATAAAAATAAATTTATAACAATAGTTATTTTTATTATTTTTAATTTAATAAAATGATAAGTTAGATGTATTTTATTTACTTTTAGCAATTATACATATATAATTATAGGCCTACAGTCAGTTAAATTCGTTACATAATCTCTACAATAATGTGGTATTACATTAAAGAAAATTGATTTTGCACAAATGAAAACAGAATTCACAAATAAGAAAGCTAATTTTTCAGATGTAAAATTGATTTCAACAAATGAGTACAAATTTGAAAATTTTTTATTCCTTATTATGTATATTAAATATATACTACATGTTAATTATATCACTTTACAATAAGGTCTTCCTGGCGCACTGATGCAGCATAATATCATTCGACATGGTTTGCATATCCAAAATGTGAAATCTCTTGAATTTCCAATAATTTCCTTTAATTCGTTAGTTAAACGACATATCCAGGGCAAGTTGCATAATATATTGAACTATACATGTGCTAACAATCAAGCACGAATCATTTAAGGATTTTGAATGCGTATTTTGCAATGGCGGAGCGTCCATGGAAGCAGAGGAAGCAATGCTTCCCTTTCTTTATGGGTAAATTAATACAAATTTGTGTTTTCAGTTAATAAATAATTTAAAAATATTATTAGAATATTCATCTTTATGCGCAACCCAAAAACTAGTTATGAAACAGCTTTAGTTCAAGCTTTTACTTTTTTAAATAAATTCTTATATATTTATATAGTAACTAAATGATTCTACGTCTTATTTTCTTGTATTTTAGTCGATATTTGTATGACGAGTTGAAGTTCACTGCAGGAAATTTCACTAAAAAATTTAGAATTTTAGATTTCGTTAAAAGTACGTTTATTGTATAGAAAATGACGTGAAAAGTTGAAATTTTTAAACCGTAGGTCTGTATCTCAAACCGTTCTCGAGATATAGCCTCTCAAAGTTTCATTTTTTTCAAAATTTTTAAGAAAAATGGCCCTAACTTTTGAACGCGTGATCGAAATTGATTTTAGTTGACGGATTTGGAATCAGCGTGTCAAAATCTATATAATGACATGTATAATACCTTAAAACTCGAAAAAAAAAATTTCACGAAAAATCGAAAAAATTCAAAGGGGTATACCTTAAAAAAATGTCGATTTTTGGCCAAAATTTTTTTGTCGGATTTTAAAGTATTATACATGTCATTATATAGATTTTGACACCCTGATTTCAAATCCGTCAACTAAAATCAGTTCCGACAACGCGTTCAAAAGTTATGGCCTTTTTTCTCCAAAAATTTGAAAAAACTAAAACTTTGAGAGGCTATATCTCGAGAACGGTTTGAGATACAGACCTGCGGTTTAAAAATTTCAACTTTTTGGGTCATTTTCTATACAATAAACATACTTTTAATGAAATCAAAAATTTCAAATTTTTTAGTGAAATTTCCTACAGTGAACTTCAACTCGTCATACAAATATCGACTAAAATACAAGAAAATAAGACGTAGAATCATTTAGTCAATATATAAATGTATATTGAACCCATACAACATTGAACAGTTCAATCACTATTGAGTAACAATTAATAATCAAGTTGTTTGAGTTTAATTCTGTAAACTCAGAGAAATGTGACTATAAATTAGTAAATTGTTTACGACGACGTGTTCCGGTATTTTTTACGTCAGCGTGATTTCTACGAGATTATGTCCCGCATTGAATGGACACTATTATCCACCGGTGCCTTGGTAATGAGTTTCTACTAATTCTCCAAACTTAGTTTTGTCTGACGTAAACAACACGCTGACGAGGGTATAGGGATTATGGGGAAGCTTTGATTAAAATTAAGTATTCAATTAAGCCATATCGAATGTCAAGCATTCAAAGTTAGAAGTTGCCTGTTTGTGCTGCGTTGTGTAGTTAATTATGCATTGATTGGTGTATTATGTATTTATAAGATTTGGTTAGGTTACGCATCATCGTATATTGTATACCACATTTTGCCTTCAAGGAACTTCAAGTGCGCGGTTTAATTTCATAGTACGTGTTAGAAGATTATAAATATAATATACGTTTCATGTTGTTTCTTTAGGAATCATATTTGCTTAATTTTATGTTATTTTTAAAATTATCTCATGGGTTATTTTACTTTTTGGTGCAACCTACCTTTTCTTTATAATATGTATATGCCTGATATTCACTTTTATGATAATAATAATAATTCTTTATTCATTGAGTCATTACATAGAGTATTGAACGTGTCAAAGAAAGTAACAAAATATAATTATACATATATGAAAAATAATAACAATTATAAATACTAATAATCAAGTAAAAAATAAAATAAAATAAATAAAATTAAAATAAGATATTAGGACGACTCCATTGAAACGGGTGTTACAAATTTATGTTAATTAAAACGGTATTTTTGATAATATTAACATAATATAAAATAGCACTTAAAAGGGGACTGACTTTTATCAACATTCAGATAACTCCTTCTTAGTAGATGCTTACATGATAAAATAAAGATACTCTAAAAATTTCGAGATCCAGGAATTTGGGCTGCATGTTTATGAGTCAGTACTTCTTTATATTTATGTATAGAAATATGCTTCAGAACATTTAATTGTAAAAATGTTTAAGTATTTACATTTTACTGGATTAATAATTATTACGTCAATATTTGAAAGTGATAACATCTTGAGCTAAGAATATTAATTAAGTTAACTGTTTCAGAATATAACTAATAAGTAAAGATAACTCACTATAACCTGCATACAAAATAATGTGTGTACGTAAATTGAAAAGTAAATCCATCATAATCACGACAGCAAAATCTCAGTTCATCGACCTAACAATTCAATAAAGTTTATATCGACGTCTATGTTATAATATATCTGAACAATTAGCGATATTGATACATTTATCCAACAATAAATTCCAAGCAGGGCTAGCACACAAATTAATATCCTTGCCGCTTCCCCGCGCTTTCAATCTTCGTCCGAACTTTATAAAAGTTGCATCAATCATCAAAGTTAAACACACGGCTTTCCGGAAAGCGTGTCGAAAATGCATTATTACTGCGTCACTTATATCCGTTAAGTTTCAGAGGTCTTTTGTCTGATGGACAGCGAGCACACACACACACACACATGAATGTAGGTGTGGGTATACATATTAGATTTAGAACAGTAGCCTTAGAACTAACTTACATTTACACAAAATATATATTTTGTATTTTTCGTAAATGTGAACTTTTGCGATTACATTATATTGTTTTTTCTACATGGAATACATCATTTTTATATAAATATTGTTTACGGGATATATAATGAGTTCTAACTAAAACAATAAATGGAAAAAATAAAGATAAGGTTATGTTAGGTTAGGTTAGGTACTGTGCCATAGATGTGCACACAAAAAAATTATGTGTGTATGTTAACGTTAAGGCAGGTAAAATATTGGTCGAATTCTGACCATAGGCGATACTAATATCGATTACTTTATTAAAAATTATTTTTGATAAAATGAATATAAAATAAACTATAGATAATAGCATCCTTTATAGATTTTTCAGACAGACACACAAACATCATTTTTGAAATATATGAATTTTTTTCAGCAGAGTTGTTAAAAAAATGTATGAGATGATATACTGAGATATTAACTGTTACCTTATTTGTTAATTTATCAATTATAATTTGTTAATAATAGGCGAAGAGGTCTCGACGGTCTTAGGGCATTTGATTGTCTAGCTAATGATGTAAACTATATTCTAAAAAAAAGTTGGAGTCTGTAGGATTTTTTTATGGGGGGAGGGCGGAAAAAAATCTCCCCAGGGTGCCAGACTTGCTAAGGTCGACTTTGATTCTAGGACTGGTCCTAACAGCCTTTATTTATGAAAAGTTGATGTTAGAAACAAATTTACTATGAATTAAATTTAATTAGCGCTGGTCACGATAAAAACTATTCAAATAAAATAACAAATATTTACTTATTTATAAAAGTTAATTCTCAATTATATTGACTAATGAAAAAATATTATATTTAAAAATATTAAATTCAAAAGTATCATTTCAAACGATGTTTAGAAACCACTGATGCACATAAATACGTAGAATGATGTACGTAAAACTTATTCAGAATGTCAAGGAAGCCCTTCGAAAGGGCACCGCGCGTCAAAGGGGATGGAAACTTATTATATTTCTGTGTCACTAACAAACGTTCTCGTATTCATAAATGATGTAAATGGTGGAATGCGTATGAACAGTGTTATTGAGTCTGTATGTATTGATAATTGTATAATGATAAACTTAGATGATTAAATAAAAGGGTATGTCGGTGACATGTAATTCAATTTACCGAGGGGCATATTTTAAATAAATATTGTAAAATGTATATTGGTCTGTCATTACAATCGTTTTGTTCTTTATATTTTAACTTGATAGGTTGAATATTGTAAATTGTTTCACTAGATTTTTATTTTTTAAAGGATATTATATACCGGGTCTTTCTAGAGGATTATTTCCAAAATAACTAACCTTCAGAAAAAATATTTCAAACTAATGTTTCATGGTTTCGAAAGCGCTAAATATTGATAATATGGATTGATCTTGAAATTGTCACCTTGATGGGTTTTCAGGTTCAATTTTTCTTTTTCAAATCAAGACCTATATTTTTTGTCACAATTTCGTAATTTACGAATTTGCTCCAGTTTTTGACATCAAAAATAAATAAAATAAAAACTTTAGATTCTGTTATAGCTTAAGAAGTGACTGTTCACTAATTCCAAAAGTGAAGTCACTATTTCATAGTGGTACACTTACAGTTATTTCAATTATTGATTGAGAGGAAAGTCTAAACATATCTAGAAAATACCATTAATTCCTCTAACTACTCACAGTATACCTACGTATATCGTTATCAGGTACGACATCTTGACACATATTTCACCATTGTAATTAATTTCTTTTCACCTAATTCGTACTACAACTACTACTGATTGTAATCGTAAATTTGTACCTGTATTTAAATATTAAACCGTTGAAACCATACATACAAAGCAAACGTTACAGCAACCACATTTTCTGTTTCCAACTATCATCAAAACAAACACCACTCCGGTATACAACACGGACAAACCTGCACGGCAAAGTGAATGTTTCTGTTTTAATAGACTCCGGCTATAAACAGCAGGAATCAAATTTTAACAGACGTCCCGCAACTAAATCTCAGAAATTTATGTGTATTTCCAGCTATCAAACACAATCAGCCGATGCATATCAAACGGTGCTGCACAACACTCCGATGGCCAGACAACTGGAGGGAATGTGCATTGTATGCATATTAAACTAGGATGACGGCAGTGCTTGGTTCAAATCCGGCCTGTCGACGTATTGTTGTATGAAATACATAACCATCAAACATTTGCATTTGATAAGAAATTCATTTTAATAGTTTTTCGTATGCTGGGTGTAGATTTTAACTTAGGTATACATAAGGAATTAAAATTTTATGTTAGATACGAGTACAATGCAAATATTTGATCTCATGGTCACATAATTTAAAATTTATTTACCCATAAACAACAAGAAAAGTCTACAAATAATTAACGAATTATCATTTTCATTATTGCACAATATTTATAATTACGATTACAATAAGTCTAGATTCGTAATATTCCGAGAGGTGCACGGAGGGGGGAAGTTTGGGAGGGTCATTAAAATTAGTCGATTATATATCCCTTACCCCTACACACGATTATGATGTTTTTTTTATACGGAACCATCTACTAGCCAAATCCAAGTAAGAAACTAAGTTTATACAAGTTTATTAGTTGTACATGTGACAAGGATTTAGGGAACAGAAAAAAAATAGGTGTGACTGTGCCAAGATGCACAGTCGATGGATCGATGTGAATACGTTCCAACGAATACGTTGTGGCAGGAAGGTTAGATAAAACTCCGAGTTATGATGTATTTGCGCCGTCCGCGTCGTCGTTGACCAAACCGCGTTTATCCCCTACCCCTCTCTACCCGTATTGCATTCCCACCGGATTAGCTCAATGTTTAATGGGTACGGAACTATACGCCGGTTAGAATGATACTAAAATCATCCCAGTTTTTTAATTTCTGAGTTATTCAATGGTCTTGAATCACCTTGAAAACGTTACATCAAGTTTATGAAATATCCCTCCCCACAGCATCTGGCTGGAGTGAAACACTAGAAGTTATTCACATCAAAAATTGCTTGACTTGACCTGAAATGGAAAGATCAAGTAAAAATTTTGAAATTAGAGAACACATTTCTTCTGCTTTCAAAAATACAGAATTATTATTTTTCTTAACATATATTATGTTAACTTGTACGTTTTATGATTGAAGCATTTATGGACCGCAAACATATGTACGTATACTGCAATATATGTCCACATGTGTATTGTTTCGCTGTTCCAGTTTGTACGAAGCCTCAACGTGCCCCAATAACAAACACTCGGGCGCCATTAACCGGCCACATCAATATTCAGAATACATTGGCGGACCCCGCTATTGTTAATTGAATTTATAGTATATACCTATGGTGTGCATTTACGTGTATATTGCATACAACAATCTGTGTGTGTGTGAGCGAGTGTGTGTCGGGGGGTGATGAGATTCTAGCTGTTATCGCACGCTCGCCATTGTTGTCGTGACATGTCCTACAATTTGTTCACAAGAACTATGTCATAACACGTGTTAAATACTGTTTGTTTATAAACTAGTGTTGTGCAGAGGAAATTATTTAGTGAAATACACGGCAAATTGTGTGAAGTAGAAATGGAATATACATATGTTACTGTTTAAGTAACCGTTTATTTCGAATTTATATTTATTAAGTACCTTTCTATCTCACTGTAAATTAATTTGTAGATGCGAGTGGATATTAACACATATTTGGACACAAAAAAACAGATGTAGTTTTTTCAATGTACTATATGTTATAAGTCAAAACGATTTAATCTTATGAAAAATTCTCTATTTGTACAACAGAATTAAATAAAGTTTTTATTAGGTACTACCTATATAGAAAATAAGTAAATGTAAAACAGATTCATGAATGAGACAATCTTCACTATAAGAAAATAACAGATCATTATTGCTGGAATGTTTAAAAACATCCGACTTTACTATACTGTCTTGTGCTACCTATACATGTACATTTATTTCACATACACAGCCATATAAGAAAGTAAAAAGTAACGGAACGTTAGTTAATGACGTGTTAACTTATCGTAGTAAATACGTTTCAACCAATATAAAATGCTATTACACGGCAACTAGATTCAATTCGTTGTCGTTACTGACAATGTGTTGTTACTCGTCCATTTTGAAATATTTTTTGACAAACATCCAAATATTTAATGGTGTAAATAAAGTACATAATACATACTTACTGTACTTATGATAGCATTCCTGGATACCTTTTTTAAGATATGGTAAAGTGAAAAACGTACAATAAATTTAAAAGTAACTTGCCTTTGTTAAATATTTTTATACTGATCACAATATAGGTAATTAAATGCTCTAACCTGAAAGGTCAAATCAGATCGCTTTGCTGCAATATAATTGCGGAAAAATGTACCAATAATGGTTGGAGTGAAAATGGAATTTTCACAATAAAAGTGATTTCTATCAATTTATTTTTTATTGATCAGGTGTTTTATCAGAAAAATTCTTAACATCAATGGCCATTTTAATAATTCATACTGGTATTATGTTTTATTATTATTATTAGTAAAAAAATTCATTATTAAATAATAAATCGTTAATTTTTATACAAAAACAAATATTATATCACAATTCAGTTCAAATGGAATTATGAAAAGAAGACAACATATAAAATAATTAAAAGCATAAAAAAGTCAACACAATCTACCTACATAAAATTAAATATCTAAGTATATGTAAACTTTAAGTATAATGCCCTACCATAAAATAGTGTTGCTCATTAAATTTTAAATTTAGTTTCAAGTACTCTGATGTCAGGAAGAAACGTTATAGCTGCAGTTATATAAGAACACGTTAAGTGTTACGATTTTCTTAAGCTCAAGTACTACTTCAAAACTGTACGCTGTCTCAGAGATACAGTTAAAGTTTAATATACTTACATGTAAATTATAATTACTAAATAAAATTTCAAACGACATTGCTTGTTGTAAATGTATATGTGTTTATTACTGTTTATCTTATATTACAATATGTAAGTACATCAAAAGAAACTGACTTTAATGAAAACTTTGTGATAAAATTAATTTTCTGTTTTATGTGTATCATTTTATTTTATTAGTTTAGATTAGATGTATTTAGAAGTATTTAAATTTACAGAAATTGTTGAAAATCAAATGTTTTTGTATTTAAAAAAACTCCTATAAGTTATAAACATTTTAATTATGAACTAAAAATGAATTGATCCAAACCATATTTTTGTTTCTGTCCAAATCGTTAGATAAGGGCTCGAACTTCGAACCAAAAACTATATCTACATCTTTATCAAATATCTCAATAAAATGAATTTATAACAAAAATAAACCTAAATATTAAATTTGTTTTTATGGACATTTATAAAATGGTTTTGGATAATATTTTAGTCTTATTGTTAGTAAGATTGAACTTGGGAAAATCGTGAGCACATAAATTTTTATTTTAGTAGAAGAGTATTTCGCCTAAAATTAATCTTCATAATATAAATAGTTATGCATACATAAACGTACTTAAAAAGTGTTGAAACTCTGAAAATCTCTTCTTAGTGGATGCTAACGTCATAAAAGGAAAACACACCTAAAATTTGCAATTTCTAAATGCAGGATTTTGGGCTAGTCACTCAGAAAGAAGATAATAATAACAAAGGAATATTTAATTTAAACTGTGTCTTTTATATTCAGTCATATAGAACTAGTTATGTAGTTAAAACGGATAAATCATTTAAACAAAAATATACCTACTTTTATATTTCCAAATACCATATATCATAAATTTCATTCAGTCATTGATCCGTTCCGATACCACCGAAATCCATTTGGGAGTACAGACAGTGTAAAGTAAAACAGGGCTAATAAATTATACATATAAAATTTCGCGAATGCTTTACATTTAACACTCGTGCCATATATATTTTTACGCCCCAGCTTTTGTGTCATATTTATTGTAGCGACAGTTGTACCAAATCTGACTGTTTAATGCGTTCCCGTCAAGTCGGTGTACATAAATTCTTCTGCATTTATTCAAATGTCGTTCAAAAGACGAATATTTTTAGTATTGTTGAATATTTTTTTTTACATTTTCAATAATATTTTTAGTTTTGAATTTTTGACTTTCACGGTTGTTATGATCTTGAATCGACAAGTTTATCTTACAATTAATTTCAATCCTACATTATATTAATTATTCGAAGGCGAATTACATACAGTTGAAACGTCCAAGAATAAATATTTAGATATTAGGTATACCTACCTAAAGCCATCTGTAAGCAGTATTTGTTCCCAATTTACATTTACATTAAATTATATATTAGATAGGCGTATTTCTTAAAGGAAACTTATGAAATCTCAAGATTACTTTACTTAGTATTAGGTTATATTTATTTGGGTTAAAAACATATTAAACAGTGTATTAGAATAATATTATTATGTGGTGTTTATTTTGTAGATAATGATACTATTATATACACCTATCATAACTAATATATAACTGGCTGTGTATAATAATTCTGAAGCCATTTTTAAGGATCCGTAGAAAACTAGGAACCCTTATAGTTTCGTTCTGTCCGTCCATCCGTCCCTCTATAAAAATTTTATACCGATTAAGATGAAATTTGGTATACGGACGTCTCCTAAAATGCAACATAAAATGTCATGTGACCTTTTGATTTTAACCCTTCACTCATGATATATTTGCTTTTCGATGTCGTTATCAGAGCTCCCCCCCCCCCTTTAATTTCTAAACTATCGATTCAAATAATCTGAAAAAAATCCAGAATGTAGCTTTTAATTAGCACATTCACTAAAAATTATAACGAACACTGTCAAAAATATTTTGGACCCCTCCCATAGACTGAAAAGTGCTGACATTTTTTCCCTTACCCCAATGAGTGAGGTGTCTTTAAATTTTAACCCTTCAGTTACAATATATTTGCTTTTCAATGTGGTTATCAGGGAAAAAAATATCTGAAAAAATTTCAGAATGTAGTTTTTAATTAGTACTTTCAATGGAAATTATAACGGACAAAAATAGTTTATGAAACATTTTGGAATAACTCTTTTTTATGAATCGTAGTGAGAATGACTACGGAACCCTATCATGTGCGTGCCCAACACGCACTTGGTAGTTTTATTTATAGAAAAATATATAATTCGCACGTACTTAACTCGCACATACCAAAGTAAATATTTAGAAAAATCTCAATACACCAATAATGACAATTCTCTCATCAGCATAAAATAAAACCGTACGGTTTTTTTCTCGTTCGTTTGAAATTTTGGAAATTATTTATGAATTCAAGTACAGGGGACACGGAACATTTTTCCTCTTCCTGTGCAATTAACAATTAATTTTCGAACGTGTAGTTTATTTATAACGGCACATACATTCACACTCAAACGCGATACTTAATTATGCAATTTCCATCTACGCGCATTTTGATTGGACAATTCTTTACTGTCGTTCTATCGTATTTCACGCCCCGTAAAACAGATAAATATACAGACTGTGCAAAAAAAACCTGTAATCCATGAGCGAGATTTCAAAGTCAGAAAAAGTATATTGTAAAAATAAATCTGCAAGTGTTTCTTCAAAAGAAGTTACGATATTGTACAAAGTTTATATGAAAAAGAACAAACTTTCTTGTAACTCAATTTCATATTACATTGTTTATAAATTTAATAATGGAAAATAATTAATTAATATTCTGGATTTTGCAAAAAAAAAACGTATACACTTAATTAATGAATATTAACATTTGATAATGTGCAGTAAAAAATAAATATTTTGATTTGAAATAAATTCATAGAATTATATAACAGTGACGGGTAATAAATGTTTGGGGCTAATTATAGATAATGATACAAGGAAATAATTTTT
The DNA here is from genome assembly GCA_961205875.1 of Sialis fuliginosa. Lineage (NCBI taxonomy): Eukaryota > Metazoa > Arthropoda > Insecta > Megaloptera > Sialidae > Sialis > Sialis fuliginosa. The sequence continues at coordinate 8,530,927 of OY540813.1, read as the reverse complement.
ATTTTAAAGTTTTTTTTAAATAGCCATTGAATGAAAAATTATGGATCGATGACGAAAACAGTAACTATGTATAAACTAAAACTTTAAAATTCAATAATATCATTTTTGACAGTCTAAAATTTTTGCGATTACACTAAACCATTTCAAACATTAAAAAATAGTAACAGCGAAAAATAATATCAAACTCATCTAATCGCACTTTCTTCTTCGTTCCCAACATACATATGTACCTACTTATCGTTGTAAGGATTAACTGGACGATTCACTAGGAACGAATTGTTTTACTGAATTAACTCAAAGGACTTGTCACTCATTTTTCTCATCTGATACAATAAGGACTGCATTTATAATCCATCTCCGTGACACCCTATATATAAAATGTATAAATACGTATACATGAAGTAAAATTCAACATAGCCAGGATATTTTCCGAATACATAATATACATACATTCGTATGAAACACGAACCTGCATAATTAAGATTCACTCGTTTTATGTTCATAACTTGAATCTTAAATGCTACGTTTATTGAACGTAAGGCGACGCTCGTCGGTTGTAAAATGAATAATTTACGCTATGATGTGACGGCTTGCAGGTAGTTGATAGTGTTTATCATAATATACAATCTCTAATTTGTCTTCGCAACTGTTTTATTGCTCTATATAAGAACTGTAAATTGAAATAATTATCCTAGAAGTATATGTATGTATATCCAAAGGAGCTTTCTAGGAATTTTGAATTTATTACCAGATTCCATTCAGGATCGTTACACCTTTGTATACATTAATAGACTGATGTTTATTTGTCTACTGAAATGTGCTGGTTTGGTTTATTATACTCGTATTGTTCTACCTTCGTCTCGCATATTGTGAAGAATTATGTATATCTGAATATATAATAAATTGAACATATGTATTATAAACTAGACATACTTTACTATAAATATATAAAATATATAAAATAATACTTCAGTATTTATGTTTGACAAGGCAAAAATTATTTATTGAAATTCAATAAAGAAATTCATTAATTAGTAACTTTAAACCACAATAAGTTATATCTACAAAACTTTAATAAAAAAAAATCTGCCAAGTAAATGCACAGTACTTCCTCCAGCTAAATTCACCATAGGTAGTTAATTATTGAACAATTTAAATCAAAACCGATAAAGTGTTCAGTTAAATTGCCTAGCATTGGTTGACCATTTAATTTTTATACAATTTTACTAAAAAATATTAGTTCGAATTTTTTCTTAAGGTACGTACCTGATTATTTTTTCCTATATTTTAAATTTTTTGACAATTTCAATCTAAATCTAAATTGATGCAAACGTCAAAATGGGATTTAATTTGTCAAAGTAATTATCAGTTAAAAAAAAACACAAATAACGATTTTTTAAAGCAAATTGAGATAAACCTTTGCAAGGGAATATCTTACAACAAACGTTGTAGACCTATATTATAGAAAATTGAATACTCTACAAAAAAGATTCTATGAAATTTTCATGTAACATGTGTTGTTCTTGAGATGAAAAAATAAATACTTTGGGATGTCACCCCTCCCCCTTACACACGACCCAACCATCCAACCAAGTTTAATTAATATCGGTTTAGTGGTTCATGAATTATGTGTGTGGCAAGGATTCAGGGGACAGACACACGGATAGACAGACACGGAACGAAAAGTATTTGTCTTGACCTGAAACGGATAGACCAATTTACATAAAATTTTGAAATCGGAGAACAATTTTCTTGTCTCATTTTAAAAAAATCACAATGCTTCTCGTATCTTCGATATTGCGAGGAAGCAATAATTTGATTTTAAATTCTAAGCAACGTTATTGAACATTCTACTTTAATGTTTTTATTCAAAGTGAAAATTTATGATATTTATTAAATTACGAACTTTCTATTCTTCACGAAACTAGTTGGAAGTCAATTTTTAATAAATCTCGAAAGGATAATACGATCCAGTATTTACGAGCAATATTTTCCAAAGGGAGCTAAAGTAATACGCAGGTTCCGCTCGAAGGGACACGAATCTCTCGACTTCCTATATCAACCTGAAACTTTTCAACTATAACATACTATAGTCTGCATACCGTTTGTCACCCTGTTCTCTACACCATCCACCCACCTCTCCTTGCAGCCCATTGCCGCCCACTTATTGTACTCGCCACGTCAACGGCAACAATGTGACACCAGCGCCTCTATGCCATCGCTCTTGTACTAAAATACGTATTATATACACAATAAATGTGTATCAGTTTATGGAATGTTGAATAGTTCGAGGAAAATATTATTTATTGCGTCTTCCAGAACTTTCAATCTTGTATGTTTGTGTAAATGATTATTTTATATTTGTGTTTTAATTATTTATAGACATGTACCTATAATGATTTATTGAATTATATTAAATCACTACGCTTTTTAGGGTTCCGTAAAAAACTAGGAACCCGTCTGTCTATAAAAATTGTATGCCTATCATAAGATGAAATTTGGTATACGGACGTAGATTGATGACCCAAAAACAGAAAAGATGTGATTTAAAAAAAAAAAAGTTTTTTGAACCCCTTTTCGTAGACTGAAAAATATATTAAATTTTTTTTTCACTTATCCCATTGAGTGGGCTGTCTTTATACGGGTCTCCTAAAATACAACAAAAAATGTTAAATGACCTTTTGATTTTAACCCTTCAGTCACGATATATTTGTTTTTCAATGTGGTTATCAGAGCGTCCCACCCCCCTCTAATTTCTAAACTATTGATGCAAAAAAATTTAAAAAATTCAGAATGTAACTTTTAATTAATTCTTTCAATGAAATATATAATCTTCGTAGCAAGAATAGTTAATGAAAATTTTTAAATTTAACGGTATTGCGGTTTTATTATAGTTATAGTAATATCTTAATTCTTCCTGTACATTTAAACAAAATATCTTCAGCCGACTTATACTCACAAAATATAATACAAGCTTTTTAAAAATTATAGTACATTAATCTTATTATTTTTGATAAATAAAAGATTGTAGAAAATATATGAGATTTTAAAAACTAAAAAAACTTTTAGTGTACGTAGTAGCTTGGAACTTTTCCATAATGGTCAATCTAATACATTCTCTGTTTTTTATTTCGTTTCTTATTGGTAGAGTTTACAGAAATACAGAATTCATGAGTATCGAAACAATAAATAAAATTTGTTCAAATAAATAAATGTATCTATTTCATAGATGGGTCTGCAAGCTTTATAGTTTTTCTCACATTAGTGTGAATCAAAATTAGCCTATTTAAATCAATCCGATTAAACTTTCGTTCTTATATTATTAGGGATAAATCCATTATGCGAGTTAGACCGCCTTTAAATTCAGACCGATAAAAAAACTTATGGTTGATTCTTTTTTTTAGAAAACCTCAATCATTCATGTACCCGTAGCTTTTCTCACCTGTTATTCGTGCCACTGCATACCTATAGTATATGTACATTGTACATATGTGTATAATTTTACGTGCATACACACATAAACACATAATGTCATTTGGAGTATAACGTAAGTGGTGTAGATGTGAAATGGGCGAAGAGAGAAACCGAGTGAGTGTGTTGGGGAGGTATACTTTACCGACTCGTTGACAGTCGAGATGCAGAAGTCTAGATAAGAGAGAGGAGAAGGGGTAACGTCTTACGTTTCCGGTACATCTCTTGGCGGCGACGGCTTCCGCCCTAACACAGAAGGCAACTTCGCCGGATGTGCCGATATACATTTTGTTTAAAACCGCAAACCTCCAGTGCTGCGACAACATTGGAATTGGTGGGTTGGTGTGCCACAGTCATTGTATCATCAATCATAAACGATTTAACGCAAGGGTGGAAAGAGGAAGAAGTGCATGGCGGTGTTTGAAGGATTACCCTCTACTCTGCTACAGATCTGTTCCGATACGGACTGGATTTGTTAAGATTACTTATTATATGATAATGTTCTTTTTTACATAGAAATTAGAAGACTTGTTTAATAAGACAGGAAGATTTATGATTCTTTTGATTCATGGTATTCGTCTTCAAAAGTTAAAAAACTCTATGTTTTGTGAATTTTTGATATTAGTGAATAAATAACAGAAAGATTTCTCATTTGCACATTTAGTGAATTTATTAGTTTTGAAATTTCAGTTTACATAATATACATATGTCAGATTTTTTAAACTGAATTTAGTAGTAAAATATTGTTTTGTCTAAAAATATTATTTTCATAAAATACATCAACGATGAATAATAAATTAAACATATCTACATTAAATAAACACACAAAAAAACTATATATTAATACGTGAACATGGAAAATTGTCGTACGTTTTTTTAGTATTTATTATAAAAGCAGATGAAGTAAACTTACAATTAGGTATATCATTTGAAAGGTACTGTGCTATAGATGTGCACAAAAAAAACATGTGTGTATGTTCCAGGTAAAATAAAGTTAACATACACTCATGATTTCCCCTCTCGCTGTTTGTTTATTTTCCCTCGCATCATTCAGCAGCATAGCAATACTCCTAGCGCCACCAAGCGACAAAAATAAATAATTTTAAGTTTCTATCAAACGTAGAGAATACGTATAGAGATTTCAATTCGCGTTCAATTGGAGTGTTTTTATTTATAAATGTTTGTTTAAAAACAGATGAGGTATGCGCGTATAGTGCCGTTAAGGCAAGTAAAATATTGGTCGAATTTCAACCGTAATTAAATTTGACAAACAGCGAACATAACGGAGTGAAATTAATAAAAATATATTTGCTTACTTAGGTATTAAATGCAAAGTACGGTCCTGTGTAGTATATTATTTTATACTAATATTTCACTAATTGACGTTACTTATTCTTCTCTATCCTATAGTCTATTGATACAAAATTTGTCATAAATACCTACGACATAATATTAAATTTACCCTTTTAACTAGAATTTAGTAATTATTAATTCCACATAATTCCTTTCAAATAAGCTCTTATCATTTTAATTGGCTTTCAACTGAAACTACACATGCTTCTTTATGGTATAATATGTAGACAATCCTATTTCTTGAACCATAATTTAATCCTTACAATGTAAAACCGTTTAACAATTATTATTCACTGAAACCATTCAAAGGTAAATCATTTGAATGTACTTACGTACGTACGTACATATATATGTATGTACGTACGAATATATGAATGTATGCATGTACTCGAATATTCATGTATAGGCGAAAAGATTTATGACGTTTATATAAAATCATATCATAATAATTCTGTTAATGTCAATTAACATTACTTGCTACTAATTAAAAGTACTTACTAATTGTTCTTGTTAGATTATGATTATCATTATTAAAAAAAATAGAAATACATAGTTGTAAAAATGTAAAATAGTTGCAAAAAGGTGAAATAGTTACAAATGGTTTTACTATACTACATTTTATATAGCTTTTTACATACGATAGTTGTAATTGGAATGAAACGAATTTCTAGAAATTAATATTTAAATAGTAAATACACCTACCTACTCTATAAATCAGATTTGTTCATGAACTGTAATCAAATGATTTTAACCCTATTTAAATGAACTCGCATTCGGTAATGCAAATATCGACCATATTTCGTGCAGGAGAGGATTAAATAAAATCTTAGTTTAATAGCGGCTATACCTATTTATAATACTAGGAGAACAAAATTAGTTTTATCTATCAAACAATATTCGACTGGTGAATCGTTTTTAAGTAGTGCAAATCATATTATAGAACAATTATTATTGACTAATTCGTAAAAAAGTCAAAAATATTAATCTTCCATCAACAAATGTTTTAATACAATTTTATAAAAAAAATTGGTTTCTCAAATTTGACATATGGTACTTTTACCACAAATATACTTTCTTGTAATTAATATTTAAATCGAACAAACAGAAAAATATATTATCAATACTAATAATAAACTAGATAGGTATATTTTTTATAAAGCAGGTATTTTATTTAAATCAATATATAACCTACGTATATACAGGTTGAGTCATATCAGGTGGAACTAACTCGAACAGTTTATTGAGGAAAATATATGAGCTACAGACTCAAAGATTTTTTCTGAAATTAGTTTCTCAAAGTTTCTCTCCATGTGGCTCCGCTTCTGAACTGGCAACACGAACGGTTCTTTTTTCCAAAGCTTACTTGACTTAAATTTAATATTGCACTCGAATATTTTAGTTTTCCATGGCAATTGTGATTTTTATTCAATATTGAATAAAATGTGTTGTATCTTTGTTATGAGCTGTTTTATTATCGAAAATATCTTTGAGAGTTTGTAGCTCCCTCAACTTTTTTTCTTGAAATATTTTCTCTTGTATCAACTATTCAAGTTTGTTCCACCAGATATGAATCATTCTGTATACCTATTACCTATATATTTGAGTGATTTTGACGTAACGTTTATTACATCATCCTGAATGAGAATGCAATGGACCCGATCCTGTTCACATGTATGTAAAATATATGTATAATCCAATAACAAACACTTTCACGGGATCATATCGCCGTACCAGAGGTTTTACAACTATCATACAATATAATAGGTAGATATATTTTTCTTCATTTAATATTTTTATCAACTACTACTTATCCATATTAATATTAATATGAAATGTAATTCAATAATAGAATAAAGAAAAGTAAAAAACAGATTCCCAGATAGGACATTTTATAATCTAAAATATTAAAAACAATTTATTGTACCTTTTAAAAATATATGGTTGCCAGTTATTTATGAATAGGGTTCAGTTCGAGTTCAAGTTCATGAAAAATACGGGTTTTTTCGGGGTTCGGGTTCGGGTTTAGGTTCAGGTCTCTGATTAGTACCTTAATTTTAACATTCCCAAGCAAATAACTATACCCATTAAAAATTCCGAAGCAAAATACAAAAAAATCAATACCGCATTTTGACATTCACTGACGTTTTATGTAATAGTGATGATGCAGCTGACAATTAATACACATACACACAGATATGAAGAATGATCAATTTTGATCCGGTTCCGTTCTTCCTGCATTCGTTACAATTTTTAATCAAATCGCAATTGTAAATGAAATCGGCTATACGTTAAATTAAACGCGTACAGTGATCATTAAAAAGCACAGTTGAAATTAATCCGTGATCAAATAATAGACTTTCTCTCTCTGTTTCTCTCCTTTTCTCATACCTGTATACTCGAACGATCACGCAGCGGCGGATTTAAGAATAATGGCCCGCTTGTTATAAACCAAAACAATGAACAATGAAAATAACAAGCTTGATCGAATCAAAATTATCCACTGTTATTTCGTTGCTATAACGTCTCTTTTGTACTATCTACATTAAATTAACAGAAATGTGGGCGCTGTTGTTCAGGAGCCAAAACAATTATTACGCTATCTAGAATTCCATCATGAATTTGATATGTATTCTTAATTTCTTAGTTTATTCCTCGCAGCTAATGTTATCAAAAATGAGTGTGACTGTATTGGGATGCACAATCGAGGAATTGACGTGAATACGTTCCAAATCTAAGGTCGGATCGTTTGTGACAGTGGAGTTAAATAAAACTCAGCTATTGGTAATGGTTTACTTTCCGATAGCTTCAGAGACAATCTTTCCAATTCTATGCGTCTTTAATATTTCATGCTGGCTTTTGCGCGTGCTTTAGCTTACATTCTGAAAAAAAAATTTATTATATAAAGTTCTTCACTCGTTAAAACTGGTTGAATGTTTTGATTTGTACTTGTACCTCGTAGATGTAAGAGTGTCGAACTATACTGATTGTAAATTTACGCTAGCGTGCAAAATGATCGCTGCGCGTTTAACTCCCCTTCGCCCATACTGCATTTCTGCAATGGTGGGTCAGTATTTAATGGGTACGTATCAATACGTTGGTTAGAATGATACCAAAATCATCCCAGTCGCACTCTTAGTTTTTGAGTTATTCAATAGTTTTAACCTCCTGAAAACGTTACATCAAGTTTCTTTAATCCCCCCCCCCCTCCCGACAGTATCTGGCTGTCATGAAATACTAGACGTTATTCAACCCCCTCCCTAGTTACAGTAGTGATTTCATCTAAAAACTTAAATATTTGATTTCCTTCTAGAAAGAAATTTTCACTTCATTGTTTGGAACAAATTCAGTTTTCTTTTATATTTTGTTTTATTAACTTATTGAATACTAACGAGTACATCCGTCAAAATTGACATTATTTTCACAATTTACGAGATTCAATCCATCAATTAGATACATCAAAAATACAAAAATATCTCTTTCATATGTAAAATAAAATAACACGACACGTGCTTCTAATTGATTTTGTTTTTCGTATTTTAGTTGTATATTTCACAATTAATTAATATTTAAATATAATTAACAAAATATCATGTAGATAATCGCAATTTTGCACATACGTATTATGTAAATTTTCTTAATATTCATAACTCACTTTTATCATGCACAAATACTAAATTTAGAGCCCCTAAAAGTACCGACCCCAAGCATACGTAAAAACAGTATCCGCCAATACGACGCCATTACACGCACGCACACACACACAGACACACAGCCCCACACCCAACTTCGCTCTCTCATTCCTGGAATTCCCCGATACATAATATTGAATCTGTATATATAGCTAATTTGGAAACATTTCTACCTCCTACCATTGCAATAGGTAATTCCGTATAACATAATCTCGTAGAGGTGCGTATCAAAGTTACAGCGTGTGTTTACAGCTACAACATTAATTGAATTGTTCGTTCATTAAAGTCTATCATTGTTGTATAATACAGGTAACTTGTACTATTATTTCTATATCCCTATGAATTGAATGATTCGGTTGGTAAATATCAGGCTTCCACTGTTACGTTTATGTATTTGATTGTTTCGTTGATTCGAATTTCAATTATTCACTGAAAATAATAAGTAATAAATAGTATAATTACTTTAAAAAAAATGGGAATTGAGGAAAATTATTATTTTGTGTATCTATAGTTTTCAAACATTTTCATAGCTTAAGAATAAGAAATTACAATTCATATAAAGATACTGTCTGTATACGTATATATTGTAAGGTACAACACTATTGTGTATGTTATTGATTTAATGTAGAACCAAATCTTAATTAGATGTATACCATTAAGTATATTCAGATAAAATTACGCAATCTGGTATTACGGATTAGGTGGTGTGTATGTGTGTCTGAACGTCTTTAGAGTTTATAAGTTAGTGATCCACAAGGAGATGATCAATATGTTTCATACGATAGATAAACTTTGCGGAACAAAGTTTTATCCCAAGCGGCAGTTGTGTACTTAGGGAGTTATATAACTCAGGCTCAACTAGTTTATCAATATTCAACCTGTTAGATTTCCTATTATAGAGATGAATAACTCAGGATGTAAATTTTATATCACTTTATTTAAATTACACTTCAGACTTTTTTCATATACTGTTTTAAGTTTTTAATTGAATTTTTCCAATGTTTTTTAATCTTGATGTAAAATTAAATATTGCATTATATATTTATTAATATAAGGAATTAAACATTCCAATTTTACGAGACCTAATGTAAGGGTAATACATAGTTGCTTGATTTACCACATTTATATTTTGGAGAAAATAAATATTTTTTTAATATTATTTTTCTAACCAATTTTTTTAATAATAGCAACATAAAAATAATTAAAAATTATATTTGTTAAAAACCATCCACAATATCAAGAAACGTAAAATATACTCCTATGAATATAAAATTCTGAAAAAATTAAAGTCTAGAAGTATTTTTCATCAATAGCTTATTTACCTGTATCTTACGTCGTATCTGAATTATTAAGTATAATTACCTCTTGATAATCAAGTATATAATATGTATATCAAGCTAATTATTTTAACTAGTTAATTTCACGTAGATACGCACATACATCAATATATTACCAATAACATTGAGGACGAAACCTTACGCATCCCTGTGTGCACTGCACCCTCCTGATTGTGGCGGTGAGGAACCCCAACCGCGGCGAACCCCGTCGCCGTACTTCATCTTCGTCAACGGTGGCGTAACCATGGCTACAATCTCCAGGCTCCGGTCGCATCCGACCGAGATGAATCGAGATGGGATCGCGCGCGGAAACGCCAGCGCCAACACCGCCGCCGCCGCTCAATGAAAGTGATGTGTGCCCCCACCCCCCACACACCCTCACACACACCCACTCATACATACACACATTACAATGGTCGGCGTAGGTATATTATCACTAAAAAGTAGAAATACCATATTATCAAATAAAAATTAAATTAATTAAATATCGGTATGGAGAACCATACAAGCACTACAAATATATAAATAACTTTTTGAGGTAGTAGAATTTTTTTAAATAATTTTGTTACAAAAAGGTATTTAATATGTTCTTCTTCTTCTTCTTCTTCTTCTTCTGTTGGCGTTCTTTTCTTACTGATACAGCCAAATAGGTACATCGTAAATATTTAATATGTTATAATCCCCACTTTCCTCCAACACTAGGTGTTGTACTTTATTCGTATTCAGTTTAATAATAATTGTTCATAAAAAATTGATTTTATTCGCAGGCTTTAGAGAGATAAAACAACTTATTTTTATGCAATTTATTGACTATTTAATAAGTATATGAAATATGCGTTCTTATAATCATTTAAAAAATCTGTAATTCTACCCAGAAAACATAATATGTTGAAAATCTTTTTTTATCTTTATAACCAATAATATGTACTTCCGAACCACTGTGCGGGCCAATGTTGAACGTGTATAATAGTAACGCCACATCGTTTGATGTATTGCGTTGTAGAAGATACATGTTCGCGCGAACGTCTGTCGTTTCTTCACTTGCCGTGTCCGGTGAGAAAAGAAGGGTTGGTTTTGTTAGTGTGATAATGACCTTGATTGTGATCATGTCTTATTTATTTATTTGGTTTTTTATTGCTTTCTTATTTTGTAATTTATATACAAACAACGTTTTAGTTTAAGTGACAGTTTATTTAAATTTAACATTGCAATTGACATTTTATTTATCTGCACTATTATCAGATATCAGAGTCGGGCAATTTCAAAATATAAAGATTTTAATGAAAATCAAAGTATCAATTTTTCAGATGGTCTGTTACATATATTAAACCTATTTTTAAGTACCTACGTATTACGTATATTACTTACTGAATTTCCGAACAAAATTTATCAATATCCACCAGAAGTTATTTCAATGAGCTTGTTTGTGCAATTGCTCTACAATTGAGGAGGTGAGTTCCAAAACTCGACCTTCGAAATGTCAGTTTTGAGCAAAACTCGCTCAATTATAATATGATTGATCGAGTTTTACTTAAAACTGGCATTAAAATATGAAAGAATGCCAAAAATTCTTTCAAAATCCACTGCACCTCGATTATCTTTTAAAATAGAAATAGAACGAGTATCGGAACTCACCTCCTCAATTCAAATATGCAGTTATTATATATATTATTTAGAGCTGCACAAATAAACTAAAAAATAAATATATTAATAATAATATATATAAATAAAAACTAAAAACATGAAGGTATATTACTATTGCAATACTTAACATTTCTTAAAAATTCTAGCACAATATATTTATTAAATTATTATGTGATACTATACATATACATACTATACCCGTCTATACTTGAAAAATTCATGAATCAAAAATAATAAAATTTATTATGGTATATACTCATATTTCCGAATAAAATATGTGAGATAATGAAAGCAAATAACGTTTTATTACAAACATATATTTCTGAATCTGTTTATTTTTATCAATGCGTCCCCTAACAAAAGAAATCAAGAAAAATCGACAACGAATTTGTTAAAGTAATTACGGACGACATATTACTAATGGGGCACTTAAAGTGGACGTCGACAACATAATTTGTGCAATTGTATGTAGTAATAAACATTGCCATCTGCATCGGTTATTTGTGTGCGGAGGGACAGTTATAGAGGCAAACATAAGCGGCCGATTGGTTAGTAGTGAATGATGTGTAGATTGTGGGGGGGGGGGCAGGTTTTAGATATCAATTCGCTATCGATCTTCGATTACATTCCCCAGGCGTTTCGTTCCTGTGCAGCTGTCGCTGATTCCTAAACCTACTTACCAGAGGGGAGGAGAGGTAAAGGATTTACTCTGACAGATTACTCGAACTAATAATAATAACGGAGTTCTTAATATGAAGTTATACTTTTGTTGACCAAATTTCAATTTTGATTGCAATGAAAACGACCAATTAATGTCTGTCTGTCACAGCCTTCTAGCTACTGAACAGTTTGACATAAAAAGCTTAAATTTGGCATAATTATAGTAAATAGTGGGCCAATAGTATTTTGGCGCATTTTGAGGGGGCCAATGGGTAACCAAAAAAATTAATTCAATCTTAGCGAGTAGAACATTAAATGAAAACTGAAAATATGTAATATAGGTACTTCAGATCAGCAATTCAAGAGCTACATCTTATTTCAGTTTCAGACAATTTGACTATACCCCAATTTACAATAGTTTTGTATATAACTTATTGATGTTTCCTAATTATCCACATCTTCAAAATAAATTATAATAATATTTTTAATTTTTAGCGCATATGTATATAAATTACTTTGTTACTGTATCCTGAACTAGTCCACATACAATTGGCACGTGTGAATTCGCTTTCACGACTGCTGAAAGTCTCTTGAGTGTGGATTAAATCCGGCAAGCATCGACAGGGGGCAGCAACAGTAGCAGCTACCCCAATATCTGTGATCGCAATCAACAAACCCAATAACATCTCGCCGTGAGTTGTCTGTAAATTGTTCCGCTTATTTGATCAAGTTTTTATTTTGTGTCTCTTGAATTGTGTACTACTACAGCGGTGGGAAGGGAGGTATAGATTTTAATAATAAATTTATTGTTATAAAATTTGTTTCGATATAAATTTGTACGAGAGAATAGAATCGATTTCTATTGAGCATTTAATGTTAGTTGAGTTGATTTTATTATAGCCATTGAGGAACTTAAATAAGAAGCAATAAACGTAATAATAAATAGATTATTTAAAAATGCATAACGAGACGAGATGATAAGGCTTAAATTTTAATGAAAAATTTAAGAGTAAAATTACACGTGACTAAGACCGAGATATTATTTCATATTTCACGAGGCGAGACCGAGAGGAAACTGTCAATTACAAAAACTGAAACGAGATAAAAAAGTTATATTAAAATTAAAAAATAACCTAAAAAGCATCTGATCAAAAGATTCTAAAACAGTTTTATTGTGTGTTAAGAAGAGATTATATATTAAATTTCGTTAGGCCATAATATATCGATTTGAAAACCGACAATTATTCCAATTAAACGTGATCAACTACGGCAATTACAGTATAAATCATCTGAGTGGAAAAAGGATATCCGAAAGTATCCTATATATTTCATAACGAGGAAATTTTCATTTCGACACACAAAATAATGTAATTGGGGAATCCAGGAAACAATGTGCTCACATACACATAAAACTTTAATAATAACTGGTTATTATATACAGAACCGGGATTGAGATTGTAATTATAGACCATGATAAGTACTTATAAGGTACCAGTCATGGTCGCTATAAGAACAAGGTTTACTGTTTTTGTGATTGGTGGGCTTCTTTTTCGGAATTCTCCACAAATATAGTTTGTTTTTTAAATTATAGCCTTTTATTTTGTTTATATTTTTTCTCCAGTAATGGATTAAGTAAAACCAGTAATGAGCACGTTGTGAAGGACACTTGTTAATGATTACAAAATGATAAGTACTACGACATAAAACATATAAAAGAAATAATCGTCAAATTTGAAACAATGTAAAGCAGTTTCTATTATAATACAATAATTCATAAATAAATTATACTAATAATTAGTTTAAATGTCCACCATTTTGACACGTATTGGCCGATTGTCATCAAATCACGCTGTAATACAGTTAAATGTATATAGATTAATATTCAAAAATGGTAGTAATCAAATATCAACAAATATTTCTAATTCAGTACATTTAATTTAAAAATAGCCATTACTGGGGTCATATTTATTTATTTCTGACATTTCATTCATGCACAATTCAAGTCTAAATTATCCCTAAACCGGTACTGATTTTACGTCAGCATTACCTTCCCCAATTAGTTGGTTTCTGTACAAATCACTGACATAGAAAAAACGTACACCGTAACAAGATAATTCTCTATAGTGGACATTATTAATATTTGACCTACCGGATTCTTTGATGCCGTTATAGCTAATGGAAAAGTACATCATTTTCAGGGTAAACAATTTCCTGATTTACGACTGGAATATTTGATGCGTTAATAATGTTGAATCGAGCGGGTGCTTTACCAATTACAGGGCCAGGGTATTTGATTGTTATTGTTGTACATGCGTGATGACATCAGTGAAAGAAACCTTTTTAATCTTTCGGGGAAAATAATTTTTAATGGAATATTGACATCCATATGATCGTATAAAAGAATGATTTTGAAAATGTTTCATTTAATAACTGCTATATAAAAAATGATGAAAATACAAAAATTTCTTGGTAAAAATTATTATTGTAATATACATTATAAAATTTTCTTTGTTCGGTTGGTATTTGCAAGAAATAAATTAAATGGACAAAAAAGTAATTAATACAAAAAAATTATGTTGGAGTATCGTATGTTAAAACACATGTTTTTGTATGGAGATAGGGGAGGCGTCCTTAAAATACGTACGCAAAAAAGAGGGGGGGGGAGCAATTGTCTAGCGTGATGACATATAACGGGGAGGGGGTCCGAACAAACGTGACATTTTATTTCTATTTTTTTTAACTATAGATTTTATTTGGGCGGGGGGGGGGGGGGAATGTGGTGCAGCGTGACAAAGATGTAGAGGGATCAAAATGATTGAAAGCGTAACGAATTTTATGGATGACCCCTAAGTTCATATTATTACCGGACGTTATAACGCCCACGTAATATAACGATAATTTTTCGGACGGTAAATATCAAAAACTTTATTTCTTAATTGTATAGGTTATCTAATATTCTCAAGAAAAAATAACAAAAAAAAATTTTTTTTTTTTTGAGGAGATGATGAAAATTTATCACACCAATAAACTTTGAACCCCAAATGCGCCTCACAGTTATATTTTTGTAGTACTCACAAATTTTTTTTGGTAGTTACTGTGTCGATTGTTATAGAATAATCCATGTTACAACAATCAAAACTAACTAAAAATTTCAGTTAAATTTAAAGCAAGTGGGTTAAAATCACGTTGATACTACAATATTATGGTATATTTTTTCTTTGACATAATTGTCTTAAGCCTCATCAATATTATAGTTTCCGCTTCTTATAGATCAAACATATTATATTCACGCCGTATCATAATATGCAATAATAATAATTATTATTATTAATATTACTGTATACATGTAGCTCTTTGTGTATATGCATTAATCTGGTACACTGATAGCGATGCTGTAGATCTGTTACAATTAGATGACCGGCGGGAGGGCGTCTGTCGTTTGTCCATCTGCCTGATCGAGACGTTATTGCGTTATCTAATTACTAACTACTGATTAAACTACTTCAGCTCTTTGTGCTATGTGTGCTGATATTGTTATTATTATTAATTATTGAACATTGTTGATAATGCAATTTGTGTGAAGAGGTAATGTAAGTAAATGTGTAATTAATTAAGGATCGATGATAAACAAACATGAAACATATTTTATGTAAATACATTAAAAAATAGGTGATCTAGAAACTTCAAATTACCATTGAATACTAGTGAATAATTTTTGGTTTCATTCGATCACGCTCGTGAAACATTTTTATATCTACCCGTGTTTTTCAAGATATCGCATTAATAATTTTGTTAAGGCTTCTTGTTGAGAAACGGTTTTGAGTTTTCTTCGCTTAACTCGTCAAAATTATTAATAATCTGTTTTTCCAACTCATAAATATTATGTTTCTTAAATCTCATTTTTTCAATGATGAATAATAATCAAAATTACTCATTTGAAAATTTTAATATATTAAATTAATAAATCAGATGTATACACGGTGATGGAGGGAACCGATTTCTATATATAGCTTTGTTATTATTAGAGCTAGAAGATCGGCTAAATGGGCTATTTTAAAAAAAAATCCGGGATGAATAATGATGGTATCAAACAAAAATTGAAATATTTTTTAATAGAATATATATATTATTATTAGATTATGTAGCTGATAATGTTCTCTTTATAAAAGTTTGATACATGCTTTGTGTTAAGATTGATATAAAACAAAATAAACCAAGATATAACCAAATAGAAAATATCAAACATATTAATTAGGTATTTATTACTAGGTTTATTTTGATTTCTATCAATTTTAACACCATGCATGTATTAGACTTTATAAAGATATAATCCAGTAATAATAAATGGGATTTTCAATTTAAAAAAATTATATTTTAATATATGTATTTTTGAAATTCGACATTGAATTGTTTTTTACCACAGCCATTATTCATCCCAGAAAAATACTTATACGTTGCCCACTTACAATTAACCGATCTTCTAGCTTCAATAATAACAAAGTTAGCAATGATCATTCATTGTCAATTCCTGCGAAAACCCTGTACATATATGTATATAGGAAATACTTTAATATTGAATATATCATATAACATTCAGTTCCCTAAGCTTATTCACATACATATGTACCATAAATCAATATTAATCACAACATATCCCAGAAAGACAAGACATAGTGTTTCTACTTATACCTGCATTGTATGTACATTAATTAATTTGTACATTAATTCCGATTGGCAGTGTTTGCAAGACCTTTTGTAGCACTTAATCTGCAGGGGTTTGGGGGCGGAACAGAAAGCGACGAGGAGTAGAGGCCGGAATCAATAACATGACAACAGTTATTAAGAGAGAGGTTCTAAAGACAGTCGCTAGGTCGATCGGTCGTTGGGGTTTGCTCAAGTAATTAGATAATACTGACAAGTCGCCGTATGTTATCTAAGAAATGGATGCCGATGGCTATACGGATTCCATTGCAACTTTTAGATTAGTAACAGTTGCTTCTATGTTGTTAATATGCAGTACTTGATATGAGTGTTGTGATAGAGAATCTTAATCGTTTGATAGTACTTATTTATTATTTTTTTATAAAATAAGATTTACGATTTATTCAGTAACAATATCACTTCCAAACTGGATAAGTAGGTATGTGCATAAACTATTATTAGTGAAATCTTTGGCAATATCATTCAATTGGTCCTTAATGGAGGGTTGATTATCTCCATATGCATTCTGCAACCCTTTTGGATCAGTTCAAAAAGTAATATGGGCTTCGTAGGCTCAGTTCATATAAATGAGGGATAGTGATGAAAAATTCCTAAACAATAAAGAGCTGAATAAATACATTACTAAACGTTTAATTAAATTACAAATTATTTAGCAACCAAATATTACTCCGGACGAAAGAGGCTTGGTTTATGCATCTTTTTTACTTGTATCGGACCTTTTTAGATTTTTATATAACTAAACAAATATAAAAAAACAATATTTTCCGTATTTCTATCATAACTATTTATTTTTTTAATTTGATTACTAAATCTTTTATTACTAAAACTTGGGCAAAGAACATAATAATATCTGCGAATTAAAAAAAACACTGACGGACAGCCAGACAGACAGACAGATGTTACGTTTTATAATATATATATAGATATAGAAGAAATACATTTTCTTGTTATATCTCTGGTGGTAGATTAAGGAACTAATAGAAAAGTTAGTATTTTTTTACTGAATATGTGTATAAGTAGGTATAAAGAAAAGTACATATTATTATATATATACGCAATTTATAAAATTAATATCAAAATTATTGTAAAAATACGGAGCTTAAATTCTAAGTACATTAACCAGATGAAAGAATATATTTCTACATTTTAATATACTGTATTACACTAGATAATCTAATAGTATGTGTGTTTTACATTTCTTAACATTTTTCATTAAAATGAATTATTCATAACTGAATAAAATTCCCACAGTTTTACAACAACTGAGTCTTACATATGTGCCATTGTTTGTGTGTGTGTGCATATGCACAGCATAGCGAATAATCCTCAGTAAAAGATAATTCCAGACAGTGCTAGTGGCAAAGATGCATCCTTATCTTCTCCATCTTGAACATTTTTTGTATGCTTTTTCTAAGCTGATAACATAAATTTAAACGACCAAAAGGACGTAGCTAGCTCGCTACTGCAGGCGTATCTTGAAATATGCATTCACGGTATAGAATGTTTAGGATTCAATAAAATAAGTTATTTTAATATATTCATACTTTTATATTAGAATATTTTTTGTATTGATCACAAATATAAATTTGGATTTTTAATAAATTTTGTACCATGTAGATTGTAGATAGGTACATCATAATTATATTTTTACCAAATTTTTATATTCTTCTTCTGATGAAACATTTAGTTTAAATATTCCCACTAATATTGTTATTACTTTTATTATTATACAATAATTATTAATTAGCACAGTAGTTATTTAACTTTTATGTGATTGCAACCTGATATAAAAAAATAATCGTCAAATTTCATTTCGCAGTACCCCATTTGAGAATCACTAAATAGGATAATAGGATAGTAATGTTGTATTACAATAATTAATAAAATTAAATTCACAGTTCATAGAGTGAAAATTTTTATTATTTTCTATACAAAAATTAAAACGTTTGTAATTTCCAATTCATCATATTTTACATTACATATCTAATATATTAACCTAAATTTATTACACCGTTGTGCATTCGAAAGATGCAACAGAATGACTTCTTGAAGTGGAGGAGGAACAAAACAAAATACAAGTCTCGCAGAAAACGTTGTAGTTCTCTTGCGCTAAGAGATCTTGACGTCTGCAAGTTTGAGAATTGCACGCCGCGGTTTTTCCGACAAGCTGTGGGAGTATTCAGAGAGAAAGAGAAAAAGTAGTAGTCAGTAGTCAGTGTCCATAGTGACTGTCATTTGTAGATAAATAGTTTAAATAATGTATAGGTAAGTTTTATGTTTTATTTATTTTAGCGATCGGGAACTAAATCCGATATACAGGAATTGTAAATTAGATTGATTTCCTGGAAACATTTGACAAAAATATTATATCTGTATAATATATAATCACTCTAAAAATAGTTATTTGTACATGGCTTCGGAGGTTTTAAAACGTGGAAATCTCGTGAAAATATTAACTTAATTAATTTCTCTGCATGTTAAAAATTAATTACAGAATTATATAAACTTTGAATTTCAGAGGTGGTAACTTGTATGGATATTTTATAAATTAAAACAAAAATTATATATTTTTTTATTTTCTTTTCAGTTTGTTAAAATTATTCATGAACATTAAATTAATCAAAACATGAATAGTCATTGGCATTGTTATTACACTTAATAAAATCCAATCTTTAGCCGAAGTATTCTTCAGATGTAGTTCAAATTCTGATAGCTATTATTTATATGAATGTAACTTTGACTATCCGGTATCAAAACTGTACTTTTAAAATACGTATTATTTATAATCTTTTAATTGCTAAACAAGTATTAGTACAGATAATTATACCTTATTATAATAAAAATATCTTTACAAATAAATCCTAGATTCCTCTATCTATGACCATAAAGAACAATAATCTCTTGTAGTACCTTTAATTCTTGTTAGTCTATAACTCAGAATCATCTTTCTTTATATCTTTGCGTCTAATTAAAATCCATTAAAACCCCGCCACTGGTCGTTCATAAACGAAGACAGCGCATGAAGTGCTTTCGGCCACTAGGTGGTGCCAAGGCTCTTGAGCCGTAGATGGGGGCCAGGGAAGATACTAGAGGGCGTATTCTTCTTCTTTACTTCCGCTGACCCACCGAAACTAATTGGGTTTGATGTGGACAAGCGACGACAATCTGCCACTGAGTTTCTGCACCACACCAGTGTGACGTCGTCCTCGCAACTCCCAGAAGTTAACTTGATGACGTAATATATTAAAGCCGTAGGTATTTTATTGAGATCGTTTCGCTAGATGGCAATGCTGAATGTGTCGATAAAGTCGCATCCGTTTTTCTCATGGATGTTTAAAGGCGATGTTATATTAGGTACTTTTACTAATGAATGTGATTATGTGTTGAACTTCAAACTTTGTATATAAAACGTCAAAGAATAAATTATTATATTATATTTTCAATCCGTAATGTTAGGCTTAGTGTTTCTTTTTTCTTGAAATTTTTAATTTCTAGAGAAAATACATTTCGAGTTAAATTTCTCGAAAAATCTAATTGTAGAGGGCAGAATGGACTGATAATTTGTATACCTTAGTTTTACATCAAGCAGGACTCGATCCCCAAATATCACTCCGAAATTCGAAAAAAATGTGTTCATTACACCTCTTGTTACATCTATCCTAGGACACACGGGAATAAGGAAACTTTTGTGACAGCTATATTGCCCTAAAGTATACATGTCATAGCGTGTTTACGCCAAAAAGACAACAGCAACACGGTGTTTTTTGACAAAATGGCAACAAAACCTACACATTTTAAATTCGAATTGTTTTTAAAACACCGTCTTGATGTTTGTTCTTTTTTTTGGTGTTAACGAACCATAAGGTATGATTCGAAAGATCTTTGGGGCTCCATCCCACTATCCCTCTCCTGTTTCAGAAGTTATCATTTTTTCGTTGTTGTTTTTTTTCTTAATTTATGTATTATATTATGTATTCGCTTTAAAAATTTTAACTGTATTATAAAAATATATACATACTGTTCACATATCAGCAGTTTATATTACACAGATTCTTGTATACCTAACAATAAACAAAAATAAACACGTACCTACCAACACATATGAGATATATCGATTAGTTATCCTTCGGATGATGCAGCCGCAATATCTATCTGCCATATGCATAAATCGCGTGCGCTGAGAGCGACGTTAAGGTATTTACATAATGCACACACTCGCTCAACAATAGATGAACATATTATGTTCATTTAGGCGTAGTGCAGATGCCACACGTTATGTGTTCGATCGGTATTCGCTCTGTAACCACAGAGATTGTGGTCGGATCTAGGAGGCACTTCTCATATAGGTATCTACATATATACAGTATGTGTGTCATGTTGTATGTATTAACAGATGTACGTTTCTATGCATAAATTGTTGTATTATAAATTAACCAAAGACAATGGATTATAGTGTCACTAAAATTCATTTTTAGGCGAATTTAACATATTTTTGCTGCAGTTGTTAAAATCTATAAATATTCAATTATTTGGTAAAATCGTAAATAGTCACACATGTATTTCAGTTAAGTATGTTTACAAATTTTTTTATGAATATATATCAACTGGCAGCGCCGCTGTCGTGGCCGGCGTAAAACATATCCTTCGATGCGGTTCCTAGGATTACTGGCAGTCGGTTGATCTGAAACAGAAATTTCAAAGAGATTCTTAGAAGTTAATCTATAATGCCATTTGCTACGTAAGATTTTTTGAAAAAAAAAATCATGAAATGGCGCTTGATTGAACGTTACATTCATTCTTCAACCCTTCTGGCTTGATAAAAAAAACTAATTGAGATAATAATTCGCAAAATTCATCTATTTTTTCCGTCGTCTACTCATATGTTCTCCCTTGAGCGTTTAATTTATATACCTACAGTAAAATTAAATTCAAATATAAATAAATACGTTCTCTAAACATTAGAATATTTTAGTTTATCCAAAATTACACTTAAAATACGCTCTATCTTCCGCACTCTCTCTACTTCATGCTACACACATACATACTTCGACGCTAACTAGATTCGTAAATCCGACTCTCTAAATCCAATTTGATCGAGAGCGGTAGCAAGCTGGCACTGAATGCCCCGGAGGCCGGCCCCAGCGCACTCTGGTCCGGCCGTATCCGTGCATTACTGCTGTAGCACTGCCGGCAAACGGTGTCGCCGCTTGAACACGTGTCGCATCTTGTTTTTAATTTAATTAGCGAATGTACATATGTGTTGGTTATTTATTTATTTTAACTCGCGTTTGTATCTATTTATTATTTGATATTAGAATGTAATAATTATATAAATTGTGGTATAATGAAAATTTCGTAAATGTTTTTACAAATACAAATAATAAAACACCAACACAATGTTTTTTAACAAAATGTTAACAAATCTTACCTATATATTTCAAATATAAAATGTATGTTTGTATTCTGTCTTTATATATTGTAACATGCCGATTTCAAATCCGTCAACTGAAATCAATTCCAGAAAACGGTTCAAAAGTTACGGATGTTTTTCTCCAAAATTAAAAAAAAAAAAAAACTTCCAGAAGCTTATCTCAAGAACGATTTGAAATATCAATCAGCGGTTTGAAAGTTTCAACTGTTCGCATCATTAAAATAAACATATTTTTAGCAAAATCTCAAATACAAATTTTTTAGTTAAAATTATAAGAAAAATCATAACTTACACCCAGAATCCAAGATCCATATTGTTTTACGTATTTCTGTACGAAATAAGTCAAATATTATTATTATATATTTTGTTGCATTTCTTTATTTAATTAATTTTATTTATTATTATTATTGATATACTATTTATAAACGTATTACATTTATCTTTTTTATGGAACATTTCAACAAACAAATTTTCACATCCATACAATTTGTTACATTCTATACATTAGCGTTTGTTTACAATGTGTGAAAGTATTAGTGTGTGTGTGTATGTGTGTGAAATGCGAGGAATCTGTGGAAGAAGATTCCCGTTTGTCACAGAGAGAATCATTAAGATCCGCTTTCACCCAATCTATTAATTGGTTTCTGTTATAGCCACTGGACCACAATGTCCTAATCAATGAGCATTTTCCGTTCCAGTTCTCAACACAAATCAATGTTAGTTTTATATCTCACCGCCCATTGTTTGCACAACTACTCAATTTTCTTCATAAATAAACCGATAAAGGCTTGTTTACAGATAATAAAATATCAATGTTATATTTATTTTTGTCGTTATTCATTATAATGGCTTAGTTGTGTTTTTAATATAAATCGATATTTTATGTTTTATCTTTGCGATGTTTGTATTTTTGATATTCTTTTTTAGTACATATTTATGAGTTCTTATATCATTTTAACAAATATTTTAGGACTGGGGGTAATTTAGTACAACTTGTTTTTAATTGGCATTAAATTATAATACATAAGTATTTATAAATACTTTCTAGTTTAACATGTTTAGTTTAAATTTTTTTTTATTCAGATAATTGCGAATAATAAGTGACGATTCGATAGCATATTTTATTACTCTAAATCGGTGATTATGCCTAAAACGTGAGTGACTTCTAATCTTGTATGGGGGGGGGGGATAATAATACTAAATATACCCACAACGATAGAATTTCAGTTGCAAAATTTTTGAAAATATTCACAAAATCCAAATTAAGGCAAAGTTATGGGATAACTTGTTCAATATTATAATGTATGAGCACGCGTATAATTCGGTAGCGTTGGATTGTAAAATAACAACGAAAGAGCGGTTATCAAGGAGTCATGCATGGCCAACATATTCAATACGTGTAACACCCAGCTCCTTTAAATCTATTTTCCATAAATCTTGCACGCCGGTCGACAACGCATTACTTGGATATGCATGCATATACATCAAATATAAGCACTGTTTACGATCGAAGGCATTCTGCATGCATTCAGTCACGGTGCTATGCGGAAAATATAGTTGGGTTGTGGATTAGTTGAGTCACATAAAAATCATAACGTTATTAACCAATTATATATTTTTTTCTTAGACATTATCATGTTATATATACTAATATTATAAATGTGAAAGTAACTCTGTTTGTCTGTCTTCTGTTTCTAAACCACTGAACCGATCTTAATGAAATTTGGCAGGAAGATAGCTTGCATTCTCAGGGAGGATTGTATCCTGAAAAATTAATTAAATAAAAAATACAAATTCTACTCGGACGAAGTCGCGGGTAACTGCTAGTTTTTAATAAATCAGAAGAAGCCTAACTATTGTGAGTTTAAAGTTTATTGGCCAGAAAAAATTTGATGTTATATTGGTAACTAAATGACTTCATTTAAATCTATACTATTTCCCATTTATATATATTTTTATAAACCAAATTTTGATGACATACGAATTTTTTGGTTCGTAGGTACTAAAAACTTAAGAATACATCTTCAACACAACAGATTTTGAATTTTTGCATTTCATAGGTACTATATAAATATTATCTTGTAGATATGTATACAAAAATAAATAAACAACTTGGTATTTTATCATTAACATTTTCACACGGAAACCAAAACAATTCCACTTTTATCAATTGTCTGTGTTCTAAAACTGAATCTTTCATTTATTTATCAATAAGTTAGTATAATTCATAAAAAGTATCTTTAAAAGAAGATCGATTTCCTCACTAGTTTATTTTCACAGAAGTAGTCATCCTGACTTTTAAGTAGCCAAAAATCATGTCAAACTAATAATATTCCACACACACTGAATATAAACCACATTTCTAAAGCCAAAACCATAGTCCACTGCAAAGTTGTGCTTGGAATCTAAACCACCGCTACACCGTTCAATCCGAAAACCACCGAGTCGTGATAATCAAACAGCCACAATTTATACACATACACACACATATTGAGGTAGTTTCACTGTACCATACAGGATACTCCGTGAGCAGTGGTGCAGTCTGAGAGTATGTGGACGTCGCCATTTCATCGCTTCATCTGTTATTTATGCTATATATGTAAGTTTAATCACAAGTTATCATCGCTTGCAGCGGCTTCAGTCCGTACGTAATCCTGTGCAACTGTATGTGTGGGTAGATATGTATATGTGTATGTGTGTAACTTTGCAACTATATTTTCTAGTTACGGCAGAATAAGAGTGTCTATTCCTTAAATTAATTTATACATATTTGAATAGCATCTACATTTTCTACATGTATAGAATGTACAAGTCGTGGAGAAAAATAAAAACCAGGTTGGTTTATTATTTTAATAAAGATTGAAGAAACAAAAATTATTTCAACTTTGTGAGGAATAAATATGAAAATAAATTTTCTTAAATTATAGATTATATTAATAAATATTATACAAATTGAATGCGACATATAACAAAATGAATTCGCTATGGTCACTTATCGGATAAAACTTGAACCCTTCTGAAGTTCCCAAAAATAATTTAAATGAGTAATTAAAATTATTAAAATGCAATCAAGAATAAAAGAATAACTATAACGTTGTGCTGTACCAAATTGTGAGAATAATTCATCCAATAAAACATTAAGTTTTGATCTGTTACAAAAAATGCAGCTGTCAAAGAAATATGGGTGAAAAATTTAAACTTAACCTCCATTAATTATAAAAATATTTATGTTTGTTGTACACAATTTACTCCCAATGACGTTTTTAATAGTACATTTACTTTGAACGGTAAATAATATTAATAATAGAAATCTTAATGTGAATTCAAATCGCTGTTTAGGAACTTCAGAAGGGTTCATGTTTTATCCAATAGGTGGCAGAATTAGCGATTAACCATAGCGAATTAGGTTGTCGTCAGTGACATATAACACGTCGTTCTTCAATGATTCTTGATAATTCCACAAAATTCAACGTATTTTTTTCTCTATAACCTGAAATTGTTAACTGTATCTTGCAATAAAAATTTTTACTATGAAGATACATATTTATTATACAGTCAATATACATCAAATAACTCAAAAGGAAGAAATTTGAAAGTGTGAAACCTGGTGACTTGGGTGGCCAATTCTTAAAAAAAATCAGAAAAGGCAATCAATTTTTTTGTTTTTGTGTATATATTTCTCGGAGGCCTACAGCCTTGCATTTTTGATATTTTATTAAGAGCATCATTTGCCATCGTTTGGACTATTTATTTATAAAAATTATTGTTTTAAACATAAGTTGAAAATATTGTTTACTTTAAAAATAAATTCTTTAATGCATCTAAATAATAATATCTATATAAGAAAGACAATTGTTAACATTGCAATACTCTAGAGTGGGAAAGCAGCCTTGTGACATGCCTGAATTTCCGAGTATCTCCTATTAATATTAATCTTGAATAGCTTTGAAATCACATCACGTATAATCCAAAACACAACAATTCCGGCAGCAATTTACGTAAAATTTACATTAAACGCCGCCAGTGTGTATTTCTATAAGTACACTATCAATTAGCATCTTGCAATAAAATTTCTTTTAGAATTACATTGCCTTATTGCGGACGGGCTTACGCCTTAAGCCTACCCGCAGCGTTCTCTCGTATTCATCCCTGCTTTTAGTATATTACCTATAAAGTAGTGGTATGAGTGAGATGCGCGACTGTGCTGTGAAATGCGTGTGCGACAAAGAGGCATAGTGCGACAAAGCGTAATCTCGTGTAATCGGATCGGCCGACCGGGAAATCGTGCACTCGCCGCGATATGCTCTATGTATGTATGTGTGTACAGTCGTCCTCAAAGTAGGTATCCTTATTATGTTTTAATATACCTTTTAATGGTTTTTAATTAAAAAAAGAAAACACATTTAAATGCATTACATATTATGAGTATATCCAGGCCTGGATACGATCGGTGGACAAATGGACACATACCCAATGGGCCGACAAAAATACATTTTTAAATAAACATATTTAGATGCTTTAAAAAGACTTGCCAAAAACTGCACTATATAGATTTTTTGCTATACATAACCACAAGTACTTTCCGATTTCATTTTATCCACGATGATTTTCATAATCAAAACAAAAATCCCTCGTTGAATTACACCGAAGTGGGCGATCGCCCCCCCCCCCAAATTCATCCCTTCCAGAATCGACGCCTAAAAAATACGATTATGTAAAATAATAATTTTTTTTTTAATGATAAGATATTATGGAAAATTGTATAATATTACAATAACTTCCCTTTTTGTGCAAATATTTTTCAATAATTTTCAAAAATAAAGAGTTGTGGAAGCAGAAATTATGAATGTTACTGTTATTACCAGAACTTTTGTACATAAAAAATAAATAATATTTATTAACAAAACCAATTTAATAGACGTTTATTATTTTATTATTAATTATTAATACTCAAATATGTAAATTGTTTATCTGTTAATTATCGCAGACAAATACAAATTTCAACGATCTAATTTTTTACAATTTTAATTAAAATATAATTTTAAAAATATTATTTTTAAATCTTTTATAATCTAACGACGCATTTTGAATAAAAAAGAATAATATTCACTATGCAATAAGTACATCTGACAAAAAGTTTTTCACTTTTCAACCTGCTACCCTTTCACCCCCAACTCGCTCCGCTTGAACCCGATGGCAACGCAATTTCGTTAACTTTGCTACGCCACGCATTGCCTGCATTCGACAGATATTTACTTCATCTGTTCCATCTCTGTCAGTATTTTTGATGGTATATATTCATTCGCCTGTCATATGTTTTATATAAAGTACCCAAGTACATAAGTGTTGAAAATGAATAATATAACATCCATTATATGCAGTATCCGATTATTAAATATGTTTTTATTTGTTTCGTATTGTTTTACTTTCGATTTTTCAACTTAATTTACTTCATTTATAAATAATTAATTTTTTTTTAAATAAGGCATGAATGTATTAAATTTGGCACTTTATGTTGAATTTTCAATAATTATAAATTCATTTACTTAATGTTTTTCAAATATAAGACTAGTTAGTTATTTTTATATCACAGTAAAGAAAAAAAATCATGGCCCCCACATAGAGGAGGTTGGAAACGCTTTAGTCTGACGGCCCAGGGTTACGAGAGGGAGGGGGGGGGGGGGCAACGAGGCAAATCAATAAGCTTTTTTTGGCCGAAGACATATTTTATCTAATTGATAGCTACGCAAATAGTTACGTTAATATATTTATTTTTCCGAAAATAAGTTAAACTACATATTAAAAACACAAAATTCAATATGAATACCTAAGCATTATGTACATTGATTTTATTATTTGGACGAGTTGATAAATTTGACATTCTGCTAACGACGCTCTATATTTTATACTATACGTATTTAACTCGGAAATGTATATCTCCAAACCTTTGCAATATAGCTCTTGAGAAAAATGTTCTTGAAAACATCAAAGACGACGTCGTTTTTACGCCAATAACATAAAAATCAAATGCTACGAGTACTTAGAAAACAATCATAAAGATATGTCAAAACCGGGAGTTCTGCCTGTAGAAAAGCTCTTCGATTGCCATTGAACGGCTTGAATAAAAATTTCAACAACGATTCGCTCTTAACGATATTCTACTTTGAATAAATTCATATTAAATTCTACTGTGATCTTTTAATGTACATATATATATGTAGATATTGTATTGTGTATATATACGAAATTTTTACAATTTAAAATTAATATTGTTCGATGCATATTGCATTGCCGATGTTACTCGGAATATTCAAACGAAAAACGACAATGTCATAATTGCATCATCCTTATAATAATAAAGTAGCATAATAATTAATAGATGTTTGAACATAATCAGAATTCTATTAGATTTTGTTTTTTTTAGGTTACAATTAATAGAATAGACCGAGGAAAAACGAAACAAATTTTCTTCAATGACAAAAAAAAATCAAAGACAAGTTTTATTATTTATTTTTAAGATATATACGTTTGGCTTTGGTTTCAATCAGTAAAATAATATACAAACACAATTTCTCATCCCCAGAACGGAAATTTTTCGATTCACTCAAAATTTGGGACGAATAATGCATCATCTTTTCTGGTGATCCACCTTCATTGATGCACTTGGGATGTTCTTTGTAGGAAATTTAATTCTCTATAATATGCTGCTATACGAAATTAAATTTTTAAAAATAAATAAATAAAAACACCCAAATATACACATGTAAGTAATTTACAACCACACTTTTTTTTAAATATTAATACTACTAATGAAATTTCGATTGATGAATGTCGTATAATATAATGTTTGTAACACATAATTCTAAGAAAATTTAGCTTTGTTTGTTTATTTTGAAAATATATACTTAGAAAACATTTTATCCTTCATTATTGAAATTATATATTATGTTGTTGCGAGTAATTTAAGATCACGAATAACATATTATAGAAACTGGAGCTAAAAGCGGTTGGCGCAGTCATGTCTTCTTACAAATACCGCTTGTCTGTATTAAGGCACAGACGACAACTCAACATCAGCTATTTGTCACAGCGAATTAATCACTCTAAAGCTGTAATTACAAGTTTCTACTTTATCTCTGATACGAGCGAAAATTGGACTAAAGAGTATTTAAGATCTTAATGAACGTTACGCATGAATATTTATTTTCTATTGACGTTTTAATAAAACAGTGTAATTAACATTTAAATAAAATATATCACATTGCGAGCACAAGTTGGAACTTGTTGAAAATTGTTGCGTAGTAATCAGATTAAATGAAACAGGAATGAATTATTTAAATGTATAAACATTTTGTTTCGTGAAAATAATGTTAACTTTGATACCTTTGAACGGAAGTTAATTTATTTTGAGATATTTGCTTATAGATTCGTGTAAATGTCTTATGTTTACTTGCCAAATATTTGTGAGTTTAATTTTTACTTTATTCTTGAAGCTTTAAAACGATTATTTGTATTTTCATATGTATGCAGTTACAATTTTTTTAATATCACTTCAATTAATAAAAAAATTAATTATTAAAAGTGCATTTTTCTTTATTTGAATTATAGTAATTAAAAAATACTTTAGAACACGGAAGAGCTGTTGGAAGTGGACCAGATTTGGTCGACATTATGTGTGCTATAATAAAAAAAATACTTTCTTATAAAGTACGTTCCAGAAAAATAAGAGAAACCTATACAAATCATATCTCTAAAACCAATTTATATCCCCCATTCAACTGGATGTTATCTACTTACAAAGTATAGACTTTCTTGATTACGGACCTTAGTTATTAACTTCTCAATAGGACATTATTGTAATCGGTCCGAATATCGAAAGTGATACTTAGGCCCCTACTGTTAAAATAATATATTCATAAAAAAACTATATTGATAGTTATACCATATTCATAATGAAACATCAAATCGTTAAATCTAATACTAACATTCCAAATTAACTTATTACACTGCAGTATGGTATACTACATTAACACCTAATTAAATATACTGTTTACAATGTATCGTATATAATACTTGTACATACGATATTTACACTCAATAACATTCAAAACGTAAAACATGCAGTTCTCGTCGGGTTAATAAGATTCCAAAGTAACGCAAACAATTCGCACCATATACCCGCGTCATTCTTAAAAAGGGCCGAGAGCAGCCGCAGTCATTCATTTGAATTCATCGCTGTTCTCATCCTCTTTGGTGCGTAATTAACTTTTCTCCATCATCAACATCTACTTAAATGATGTACATGGCACACTCCGATGAGATGTGCTCAAGAAAGGGGGGGGGGGTCTCTTACTTTTCACTCGATCTATCGCCCCCTTCCTGCCAAAATTGCATGTACTAAGTGGAGTAACGTGGATCAGCACTTTGTTGTTGAGGGGGAGGTGGTATTTAAACTTGTACGTCCTGTAAATTATCTACTTTTGTTAAGAAAATAGGTGACGTGTGTTGATTTTAAATGACATTGTTTTTTATGTTTAATTCGAAATATACCTTATTGTTAAATTATTTAAAAATTCACATAATGACTAAACGTCCCCGCAGAATCCTTATGGGAAACAGCTCTCTGTCAAATTCTTTGAAACTTTGGATTCTGATAGTCCTTGATGAGGAGATCAATGGACACTTAGTCCTAAAAACTCATGGTTTTAATATATAGCCCTCTGAAATTGGAAATTATGCTTGTTTTTAATTAACAATAAAAGTATATATGTTCTACAAATTAAAAATTTTACTTAAACAAGTATTTTTTACACAATAGTTACTAATAACTCAAATTATCTTAAAAAATTACAAAAAATTTCCAGAAATCATACTGAAAGAACCATTTTTATTACTTTTTAAAAATGATTTTAATAAAATTATCATTACATAAATTAAATACTAATTTACAGGACTTAAGTATCATTTAAATATATTTATTTTCATATTCCTCAGCAGAATTGATAAAATTGTCGACACGTAATGAATAATATTACAATATCATGAGACCTTATCTGTCCCTATTTAAAATAATTCCGGAATTTTCCCGGAATTACAACACGCAGCCGACATTCGTGTGGGGAATAAAACACACATTACCGTCGACCCGTATAAGCCCTGGGAGGTCAACGTGAGGACACTTGGTGCGTACCTCACGCGCGACCGAAGGATTAAGAACCTTTTCACAAACACAGTCACACAAATGATATCATCGATGATAGTAGTTGCTCGACCCACACAGATTCAGTGAATGTGTGCGTGCGTCTGATGTAATCTAGTCTGAAATAGATTATGTGTAGTTTCAAAATTAAAATAGTATTAGAAAGATGATAGTTTTTTCTTTGGTACATAGTTTTTTAAGGATATTAATAATCACAAAGAAAATTACATGTATAGTGATACGTAAATCTATCACTGAATAAGATGATTTCTTACAAATTATATTACTTTTTTCGGTCTTCAAACAAAACAAGCGGGCAGCGAATAAAATTCGGTCTGCGGGTGACTTAAAACTCTTAAATTTCACAACCTATGAGATACATAGTATTAGACTATGCGATACTTTTCACATTTGGAAGCTCTAAAAATCTAATAATTTGGAAAAATTATTCAAATTTTGTGAATTACGTAATAAGAAAATATTATAATATGTGATATTTTGAAATATAATTTATAACAGTGAAAAGAATTTAATTTCAACATAATAAATGAATGAAATTTATTATAATAAATCATGTGTTTATTTGTATAAATATCCTGAAATAAATAAAGGCAATAATAGCGGAAGTAAAAGGAGTGAAATATATGACAAACACAGTTTTCCACAAAGGTACCTACTACTACATAGATAGTCTGCAGAACTTAGAGAGAATTGTTTGCAAATGCGGTGCCAGCACACTCACGCATGTGACACATTCAAAATGAGTTCTCGTTTGAATTGATAACTTCTCGGTAGAGGCGCTGCGGTTTCGCACACGGTGAATGTGCGACATTGCCCCCTAGGAAACTGATGTTCTTCTTGTCGCGTGTATCTATTGTTCGTATAATTGATAAGATAAAATCATTTATGTGAATAAGAAACACGGCTTTGTTGTGGTATTTTTGTTTGGTGGTTGTTTGTTTTAGTTTTGAATTAATGGATATAATGTTATAATTTTGACTATTCTACGTAAAGAGGAATGTTATTTATTTAAAAGTAATATTTTTGAATTATTTATGAATATGTAATCTCTCACTGACCAGGTTAGCGTAGAGTTTCCATTTATTTACCCTCTTTTTACATAATTGTTTGGCATTAAGTAAAAAATAAAATACTTCCTTCGAATAAGTTTTTTGAAAAAATCGTAGATTAAATCTAAAAAAGTAATTTGAAACTATAACATCATACTTTCAAAATATTTTAACAGATTTTGTAAATAAAATTTAATATAGTACATTTTATACTTTAAACTTAAAATAAATTTTTTTACACAATTATGACATAGCTTTTAACATTGTCCTCTTTTTTTATCAGTGTGTTTTTAATCAAAAATATAAAGTTCAATATAACTAACTTAAAATAAAACTTATTTAATTTATTACTTTAGAATACTAATGGCTTCATATTTAATTCTAAAAAGCATTCAAAATTTTTTAACTAAATATGAAATAGAATATTGAGAAGTTATAAACACTACTTATTGCTACTTATAAAAAATTGAATTGTTCTATAATATTATCCAAAACTTTTCAAAACCATTGCTTGCATTTTTGAGTATATAAAAAATAGTTAAGCGATGCAGCAATGTTCACATAAACAGCAAGCAGTATCTAAAGGGTTAACGGAATTTTCCGTGTGCGTGAACATGAAGTACTTACGACGAACGTGACACATTGAAAATGAGCACTCGTTCGAATTGATACTCTTTGAGATGTTGTTGTGGTTACGCACGCCGTGCGGCAAGACCGAGCGCGATCGCTTACGCGCGTGCAGCTGCCTGCTGCAAACTTTTACCAAACTCCAATATATCCGTTGTTTGATTAATTAGGATTACCTATGGCTTACTTCAGTTATGCGGAACTGAACTTCCTTATTCTATTTCTGTCTTCGTTCGTTTTTAATCCGCACGATAATTATTCAGGCGCGTTGATTTTAAACGAGCATGTTGAAAATTTAATTAATATTGAAGTTTGAGGAGTGACGCAAGTAAATCTTGTTGCGGTGTTTTATTGAATCGGGATTTAATAATTTATAATGAAATGAATTGGCGTGTAGGCATCTTGTTATATTAATTTTATACATACATACATCTTAGGAAGTTTGTACGGTACTTAAATATATTTGTTCAGACCTATATATATATATAATAATTTTTTGTTTAGATAAATGACCATTTTATATTATTTTGATGATTGTATTTATATTGGGATTGTAAGGTCAAATAAAATTTTTTTTATAATTGAAGTAGAAGCTTAAAAATTAGCGCTTTATTATTTTTTTCGGAATATTATTAACATCATTCCATCTTCAGTGCACACATCCTTAGTAATTATACATATAATTTACAGCTAAAAATTAACAATATAATATAATTGAATGTTTAAAAACCTATTATCTATTTAACTTACATGGTATATCACATTTATTGTATATTGTTTAATTTATACAATAAATGTGATATACCATGTAAGTTAAATAGATAATAGGTTTTTAAACATTCAATTATATTATATTGTTAATTTTTAGCTGTAAATTATATGTATAATTACTAAGGATGTGTGCACTGAAGATGGAATGATGTTAATAATATTCCGAAAAAAATAATAAAGCGCTAATTTTTATGCTTCTACTTCAATTATAAAAAAAAATTTATTTGACCTTACAATCCCAATATAAATACAATCATCAAAATATATATATAATAATATATATCTATATATAAGGGAAAGGCACCAGTTATGGCCGCTATAAGAGCAAGTTTTCTGGGTTTTTTTTTATATTAATAGGCGTATGTATGCTCTAAAAACGTAGGTATACCAATGAATATAATTGAATAACATCAACATTATAACTGCCAGTGATTATTTTTTTCACATTTATATATTTTTATTAGAAAACATCAATTAATACGTGCGAGACCTGATTATTCAAAACAAATTGTTAATTTTTTTATATCAATATCACAAGATAGCTTAATAAATTTAGGCTTCGTAATAGTGAAAGTCTCATTAAAATCGAGGCAGTAGTTTTCTGACAAGTCGGAACAATTTTTTTTATATTACCTGTAAAACGACGTATAGACTCCCCCCTCCAAAATTTTACTCCCAATATTTTGTAAGCTGATGTATCTCATAAAAATAAGAATGTGTTATACAATTTTTATTTTAAATATACATTTTGTTAAAAAAATTAGTTTTCCATTATTCACGACAATTAGGTTTTACAACACCAAACACATGTAGTAACATAGGTACATAGTAGCACATACATGCATATATGTATGTAGTAGGTATCCCTCTTAAAGCCGTATTTCTGCTGACGGTGCATGCACCGCCATTATCGGGGTACTTGCCTGTAAGTGTCGACATTTTACGGTAAAATATCTGATTAGTCTTGTCTCACTGTTATCGCGCATCAAAACCGCTGTTGTTCCTAATCCATCGTAACAGCGGTGCTCTCTCAACCCTTTCCGCAGAGTCATTGCAGAGATCAGATACCGCACAAATGCTGCTTTCTGCTGATGCCGTCGTTGCACAGGAACTTGCATCAGATGCGGCAATGGTGATTTGCTGTCTTACGTTGATGCGCTTTTATGTTTCAGAGATATATGTTGCTTCCATCTGGATCTGATCGGTTTAATGTTATTAAATTGAACGGTTAGCGTTTTGATTAAAATGTAAATCGAGAAGAAAATCTGTTATTTTAATAAGTTTTTACTGAAACGTACTTTGGTATATTATTCGTTCCAAATCACTTTATATTTCTTCTTCTTATGTTGTATCGCTTTAGTCATCTAATATTATTCTGAATATTCACACATATGTATAGATATTTATTTTTATGAAATACTAGCTGTGCCCGCGGCTTCGCTTGAGAAGACTACATAATTATTGTTTAAGATTTTTGAAAAATATAGTCTTTAATTCGCGCGTTATTAATAATATTTTACTGTATATAACTTATTTAAAATTATTTCTTAAACTATACTACCAAATTGAATGCTATAAAGGGCAAATCATATCTACATTAAGTACTTTTGGCGATGAAATCATTTATTTCGATAAAGATTAATATTTTGCAGGTCATAAGTCCACGTAAACAGAACCCAAACATTTTTAATTTGTTTTGTAACATAAAAGCAGTCACTGTGGCTTAAATATAAATGTTAGATATATCGTATCGCGGACTTTATTTTTTTGATTCTACACAATTCTTTTCTACAGTATTTTGTTCAATATTTAACAGTTTAGGCAGCGTACTGCAAAAGAGTGCGCTGGCAGAAAACTTTTTTCCGACTTGATTTACTATTATCGTCACTGCTTATACTGTATGTAACCTAACGTAACAAAATATATCCTATAACTTGGCCAGACAACATATCTATGAATTTTAAAAAAAAAACAAAAAAATCGGATAAGTGGTTCTCGAGTTATAAGCGCACTAATGGACAGACAGAAAGACGTTGAGCTTTATAAGTTTTATTATACATACATATATTAAGAATTTTTTTGTTACAAAAGGTATATAAGTAATACATATTTTCTTTGCATTTCATTCCACTACTAAACATATTGAGAAAAATATTATGCATTGTGTTTACTTTTATGTCAGATACATGTAATATCTTCTGATTTATCGATGAACTGTCAATTTCTAATTCCTTCTCGTTATATATTCTACGGTAGCTGAAGACACTTCTCCACCGTCTCCACCCACCCACATGGATGCGTACACAAAGATATGATTATGTTGTCGGGAGTTGAATTCTATCTCGTACCAGAAACATCCATGTCTTAAGTAAACATTAATTCCATTCGATTTGATTTGAATAGTTTTTGAACTGAACGACATTATCGTCTGTTAAATGTTAAATGAACATGTCGTAGTAGTTGTTCGCATATTCAGATGAAAGAGTTTATAGTGAAATGGAACCATCATAGTCGTTTATGTAGCCATAAATTAGTACATCGAATTGTATAATATGACCTCGTTCCATACAGTAGTAATAAATGTGGTAGTTTCAGACTTGTGGAATACAAATGTATGTATATACGTTTGAGTGTTTCCTTAACGTAGTTGCTTTTGTGGCAAAGTATTCGGTATTAATGTGATCATTAAACCTTTTGAAAACTGGTGATTTTTAAGAGATGTGTTCTGAAGGATGGCGTTTCTAAGGTAATGTTAATGGGTCTGAAGTTTTGTGTAGTTTTATGGTTTTAAAGTCGGAATATCGATGATCTTGTTTTGATACGTAAAAATAGAGGTTATGAACCCATCGTGTTCAATTTTATAAAATGTATATATGTACAGGCTTAGTCAAAAGTAAGGACCCAGTAAATCAAATATAATTATTATCTACATGTTATTAAAAGTTCAATAAGAAATTCAACTGCATTTGTCAGACAGGTATTTTTTTTTGAATGGCAACGTGATGGCAACCAGAGTCATATTTGGTATAATTGAACGATTTGTTTTAGGAGCGCCGTATTTCTGTTTTGTATAAATTAATTTAACTATTAACTACTAAAAACAAATAAATTTAATTTAAATTTTTAATTCTTGAATGTACTACAAGTTATGTCAATATTGTAAATGTATTCCTAATTGAAATGATCAAACCAAATTACTAACGCTCCGCATTCATTATGCAACACAAACGGCAAATAATCAACGTGCCGACGACACATTTTGCGATAGTGCCCCTAAACATCGAAAGTCCCTTCAGAGAGAAACTTCCTTCAATTCACACGCAAAGCGTCAAAGGAACTATAATATTTCTTTGAAAAGCTCTACAAGGGTCGAGTAATAGGAACATCTTCCCATTCGGACATTTATCAGAGAAATCTCAGGAGGCTGGGTCTCGATAATGCCGCTGGGAAGATTTGTGGTCACGTATCGTATTTATTACATAATATTTATGTAATAAATATATTTGATAAGAATTGATTATTTACAGTTTTGTAGGCATTGTAATAATATAAATAACGCTTGTTGTATGAAATATAATACATTTTTTGTATTCTATTATTTTCATTTGTAGATTATGAAATAAATCGACTACCATTTTTTATTTTATGATTATCAACTATTGATCCTTTTTCTTTTGTGTCTTTATCTAGCATTTTTGCTTCCCAGCAGATTTTTTTTGTTTAGGAATATATATTCGCATTTATTACGGTTAAATATAGTACAAATGTAAATTATTAAAGTAAAATATATTTATGTAGGTACCTACACATGTATGAATTTAGAGAACTATTAAATCAGTCTGTATAGATTTTCATAGACAGGCATAGAAGCACTTGTAGTACATAGAATCTAATAACATTCCCGTGAAACTGTTTAGCAACAAAAATGAACCCTAACGGGATTCGATTCACCACAACCGAGACGAAAACTTTGTATATAGCAGTGCCATATCTGAACTGCATGGTATTAGCTTAATTACTAGAGATTCCATTTAGAAGCGATACAAACTACTTTAGATAACAGCGGCTATTAGACGAAGACACCTATACGATTTGTATTGAGTGTCGTATACTGTTGTCTCTTTCATAGCGATATCGATCACGATGGATCGTACATAAGTTTCTCAAAGTACTTCTTGAGGTGATATATCAAAGGACAAATGTGTCCGCGCTAACGATTGGATTTTGTTCATTTTAAAGATCAAGGATCGCTTTAACGAAGTTGTAATTGCCTTTGTTTGAGATTAGCGAGATGAACTTTATTTGATAACAAACGATCAAGTATTTATCTTACTTTGTTGAACAGTTATTGTATTTTTATCATTCGTTATTGTTACATAAGTTTATTCAAGTGATATCTTAACAGATTGGTTTATAAAAAAGTATTAGGTCTTTATACAAAGCTTATTATTTTATTTATTTTTATTCATTGATATACATACATATTATATGTATTAATAATAATAATTCATCTTAATTGATATGTGCCTTAGATCGTACGCCACCATGTGGTGAAAAATTGAACTATTCCTACCGGGTCAGCTGTCAGATGTCAGCCGGAAAAACATATTTAATTAAATAATTCGCTATTTCGATATCATATGTTCTTTTCTATGATTAAACTAAAAGACTAGAGATTTTCTTCAGCTGTAGTTTTTGATTTCTTCTAGTTTTGTAAGCAAAAACTCTTAAATCAATATTATTGTTGATTCACTTATTTATTGAAAATAGGTATAATCTATTTATGTATTATGCATGAATAATATTCTTATGTTTATTTAAAGAATTATATCAGATATCAAGAACCAAGCGTTATACTAATTAGGCTTTTAAATAGATACGCGCAACTTCACTGCAGCAAAAAAACTTAAAAATAATCTTCTGAAATTCGAAGTCGTAACTCACCCATCCTAGAGCCCAGAATGGCTCCCTGTGATTTTTGCCTATCTCCTAAGTTGAAGGAGATAATCTGAGAAGGTAAAATGAACGTGCAGTTGTAATATGGTTGCTAAACTAATAATTCAATGGAATTGAAAAGTATATTAAACGGTTGGAAAAATGTATTACAGTAAATAATGAATTTCCTATATTATTCAATTATTTTGATTAATGAATATCTATTCTAATCGATTTTAGAGAAATGTAGGTATTACTGTTCAGAGTATTTCCACCTGTGTGGGGCCAAAACCTATTTTCAAAAATATATTTTGTATATTAAAATTTTAGCGATTAAATTTTACCAAATCCACTAGCCTATATGCACTTCTATTTTTCTAAAAATATACATAATCTACTTTGATTCCGCCTGATTTGATTAACATAAAATTGTGCATTATAGTTTTAGCCAGGTTTTCGCGTCTTTCCGCCTATGTGCGCCTTACAAAATAACATCAAGATATTTTTCATACCATTATCTGATTAAATACAACTGATTTAGATAGTGTAAACACATTTTAATATAATAATACGTATTTTTTATTTGCGCGTGTCTATATTTCCTGTCGGACCGACATCTAATGTCATTTACAAAAGCGACCATAGCGTACACGGAAAGTGTACCGACCACATTATAACATGCCGTAAACTAAACTTTGACATCAATTAGTGTATCGAGTACACGTGAACCGCCGCGTATGTGCTGTCAATATGTAAAGACTTTGATCTGAAACCACGAAATTTAAAACATGTCACAAACATCAAAAGCACAAAACACCTTACACCGCACAAACAGGCCGCATGATGGGACGCCGGCCAGGAAATGAGAACAAACTTAGGATGAAATTAAATATGAAACCGGGTGTATTGGTAACCGGGGTGCTAGCACATTGTTTGCAGAAAGTTTGTGTGTGTGTGTGTGTAATTAAATACATAGAAAAATTGACATTGTATTAATAACGTTTCAAATTTATCGATACATGTAGTATGCCCGGTATTATAAAGAATTTGCTCGAGCGCAAAAGCTAATTAGATTTTGGCTAACTGCGAAGTGTCAAATCGTTATGAATTTGCTCGGGATTCTAGAAAAGTGGTAATAAATGAAGTACACTTGTCAGTACTTATTTTAAGTCGCTGATTTTTAATTAACGCGCATGCATCAAGATCATCGCATATACGATTTCACTTGCTACATTTGTGAGTGATTATCATTTATATTTAATACCTAGCAGATAGCGTTACTTAATATTAATAATAAACTTAAAACAAATTAAGTCACTTTAGTTTCCACTAAAAAATAATATTATACTTTGCACTGAATGATTCTTGAATTATTGTGAATTTTTGAAGATTATTTATTACATATTTTTGATATGTTTATTATGATTTTCTATATTTATTTACATATTTTTGGTACAAAACATATCAGCTAAAAATAATTTTGATAATCTAGAAAACTTTATATAAAATAATACTTGAATATGCATAAAAAACAACATATTTCATTCTTCAATTTATAAAATGTACACAATTTATTACATCTGTACAAAGCAAGCATACAAATGTAAGTAAATTTCTCCCAATGTTATTTATTGTGAAAACGTGAAATAATGGAAAATCACCAACGATTTTACACCGTGTTGTGAATCACTTATCTATCAACAGATGTGGTTAGACGGCTTCATCATTGAATAAGCTCAGGCTTCGAGAGCTTCAAAACAAATTGACAACGCCTACCTACGGTTTCGATGTGAAAGACCTCTTCACCTCTTTGATGTAATAAGCTTCGACCTTCGCTATAATTGCACATACCATACGCGTTTCATTAAATTCGAACATAGGGGTGTCTAATATGAATGTTGGGTGATAAGATTTTGAAATTAATTAAAATATTTATAATATTTGGGTAAAAGTTGTTATACTGTTGAATTTTTAAATGCACTTTTTTTAAATTATTTCACTAAAAATTTGTAGCATGCATTTGTACACTTGAACATAAAATTTAATATTTTGCACTAAAAATTAATACTTTGCACTGAATGATCCCACTGATGTTTTGATATTTTTAATGTGACTTTTTACATATTTTTGATTTGATTACATTTTTTGATTTTAACCTAACCAAAACTAACCAACCTACCTTCGCCCCAATAGTTTGCCCTAACCAAGGACAGTTAACGTGTATATTATTAGAGCATAGAATAACTATGTATATACGTGATTTTTGATAATTGTGACGTCATACCGGTATATTCTTCAATATTAGTTAAAATCGAGTATAAAGTATGATTTATGTTCAAGTGTACAAAGTACACACTATCAAATTTTTAGTACAATTATATATAACACTAATATAAATTACATTTTATACAGTTTTTTACAGTTTATCTTTTCGTGCGTTTTAGTGTACTTACAAATAACGCAAAAATAAGTTGATAATTCAATAACGAAGCATAACTGTTCGATTAACGAAAAGTAATAAACACGTTTTATAAACACCAATGCTTCGTTTCGACATAGTTAA
This sequence comes from Sialis fuliginosa, assembly GCA_961205875.1. Classification (NCBI taxonomy): domain Eukaryota; kingdom Metazoa; phylum Arthropoda; class Insecta; order Megaloptera; family Sialidae; genus Sialis; species Sialis fuliginosa. The sequence continues at coordinate 8,489,455 of OY540813.1, read as the reverse complement.
GTGAAGTTTGACATTGTAAGGGTCGATCCAGACTCTATTTTTGTTTTCTCTAGTGTGTCAAATTCTAAACATCTAATCGCCATACTTAACACATTTGTAAGATCTTAATTAAGCATTTCAATCTGCGTTTGTGAAATCCAGCGTTTTACTTTTTAAATTAACTTTCATATCGAAAAATAGTTTTCGTATTTAAAATGTTTGTTGTACCGCAGAACTTATTGACACGTATAAAAACAAATAAAATAATACTAAATAAATGTTGACAATATAAAAAACTATGTACTCAAATCACGTTTCTTGTCAATTTGTATTAGTACTAATTATATCGGTGCTTTTATTTACAAAACAAATAAATAAATCTACAAATAGCAGCTGATAAACAACCCATTAGTACATAGCTCCAACAACAATTTTATACGTGGACGTGGAAAAGCTTGTTGTTTTTCTATCGAGAGACAAACGACTAACACTGCGCGTTCTTTCACCGTTCTTGCAATTTCATTTTGCAATTAGCACAATCGTCCATTAGCACGTACACACCGCAACAATGGTACTGGCTGTGGTGGATATAATTAGTGAACATAATCTTGTGGGTGTTGTGGAGATATTATAATTAGGGCTGGAAGAAAAAAATAATATATATATGCAATATGCATAGATATAAATATTAAAAATAAGACATCTTAAAACAAGTGTAGTATAAAAAGTTTCTGAACACATTTTTTTAGATATTATGACAGTACATACAGAATTTTAAAAATGACCTATACGAGAAGTATTTTAGTTTCAACCAAAATACTTGACGGCAGTTTAAAAAACGACTATTTCTACAAAAAAAACTTTATGAAACCTAAAGAGAAGGCGTCATACAACATGCATAAGAAGGGACAACTAAAAAACTATAAAACAAATTTGGGAAACACGTTTTGAAGTGAATTAGTGAGATTAGCGAATATGCATGAGTAGATGTATAAGAGAAAGATGAATGAATAGCGCATGCGTACAAGTCACTGTATGTCGGTTATGCGTGATATAGAGATGCGCATAGTTTACGTTTATGTCAAGCTATGTGTTTTGTATAGGTACGGGTTTTGGGTTATAATATTATGTTTGATTGATAATTGTTAAATTAAATAGAGGGTGAGTGGTAACCACTAAAAAAAACCTAAGGTTCTTTTTAGGGGTTACGCATGGTTAATTAAAACACTTCAACCATGCGCTTATGTGGGTGAGGCACTTTTTTTCTAATAATGTACTTTCAGAAAAAAAATCGGGAGCAAAATACGTGCCCCCTGTTTTTTTAAGTACTGGATTAGCTCATATAAATTTCTAACTTTTGACACCAAATATATATTTTTTAATTTGCCATTTTCGGTATCATTGTCCATGGAAACATTTTAACAGCAGGTCATGACTGTACACTAATTTAAATTGATTTTGTGTTGGATCATTTTTGTCTTGTATTAAAAACTCCTTTCGTTTATTTAAAAAAAAATTAACAAATCCCTTTTTAATACAGAAACTATCAATACCAGTATTTTATCTTTTAGATAAAATGGTCATCCCTTAATTAATATTATAATGCTTGAAACTGCTGCTTTACACAAAGTTATAGTGCAGTGCAGTAACATACTAGATGCAGTATATAGCAGGTACTACTGAACACTTATGCAAACGATGTTGTGGAATGATCTACGCACGAGTGTGCTCCACTGCGGGTTAGTCATCTCGTGTGAGCCAAGTGCTCTTTAAGTAATCTGGATATAACTAATCGGGCACGTGTGTGTAAACATGGATACTTTACTTTATTGTAATGGGTATGTTTATTGCGCAATATTGATTACACGAAATTGATTCTTAACCACTGGCTCGCGAATATTTCTTGTCGGTCCTCTTAAAACGCTAAAATGTATAATTTATTTTACATTTTCAGCTTGGGTTGCATAAAGCAAAATTAACCACGATTAGTTGATCAGTTATTTTCAAACCATGATTAATGTTAATTCTAAACTTAATATCAATTTGAAAATGAATAATTCATTATTATTATTATTATAATTAATAATGGTTTTAAAACAACTGATTTTAACTAATCATGATTAATTTTGCTTTATGCAACCCAAGGTCAATTTGGGTTTAGAAACACCGCTCTAGAGCCACTTGATCATATTACAAATAGTATAGTCCTATTAAGCCCCTCTTTGAAGTTAATTTTCATTGATTACACTTGAATATTTTAATTAAAAATATTAATAACAAATTGATTGTCTAAACGTAAAAAATGTATTATTATTCACAGAATTATCTTCAGGCTTTTAGAAAAAAAAAATTTGAGACATGAATATATTGAGAATACGACATCTGTCTCAAATTTATTTTCTTTCTAAAAGCCTGAAGATGATTCTCTGAATAGAAATCTTGCGTGTACTTTTTATTTAATAAATTTTTGACGCTTAGAGTGTTTAGACAATCAATTTGTTATTATTTAATATATTTAACATGACTACTATTATATTTTTATTATTAATGATATTATATAGAAATAAGTTGTTATCTTGAAACTACATATTATGTACAAGTATTTGTTAAGATTTTAAAAATAACTATTTGATCCGATAAGTCTTCGGTTTTTCGCAAGTTCAGTTTCCCAAAGTGGAAATAAATAATTCAAGAGATTCGTTTTAATAAGTACATATATACACTTTACCGTCACCGGATATTCCACTCGAAAGGAGAATGAAAAAAGGAGAAAAACGCGAACAAACTTTGTGTTATTTCGCACCTCGGGTTTTTCCACATTTTCCGCCCCAACAAAAACAAACGCATCTATGAAGAATTAGAAAACTTTGTAGCGTTTTGTTGTCGTATTTCCGTTTGAGTTTTGTAAAAGAATCCAACGCTCTGCCGTGCCAGGTTCTGTCTACTGTTCAAGGCACCTTAAACTTTTTTCAGATGAATAATTTCTATTTCCGCATATTCGTATACATGTTGTTGTCACTTTTACTGCTCAAAGTATTTTTTCTTTCGCAAGTAAAACTGTTTGTCTGTTTGTGATTAATCAAGCAGACATATCTGATATATTATGAACTTACGCGTTTGTTTTTTTATTGGATAAATATCAGTAGTGATTCTTAGATCCGTACATTTTACTAAATTTTCTTTACTTTACATATTATGAAAGAAAAAAATCTATAGTCAGTTATATATAAAACTACTGAATCAAAAATACCATACATAGATAGGTACACCTCTCTGTCTGTCTGTTTGTCCATTTTTTGCGCTTATAACTCGAGAAACATTTATCCGATTTACGTATTTTTTTTAATTCATAGATACATATGTTCTCTGGCCAGGTTATAGAATATATTTTGTTACGTTAGATATTTAACATAAAGAATAAGCAGTGATGATAATAGTAAATCAAGTCGGAAAAAATCGTAAATATCTCGGCTCGTAGTATTTTTCCCGCCGGATCTAATGAAACTAATTACAACCCTCCATACATGACAGGGGGTGAAATATTAACTCCCGTGCGAAGCCCAGGCGGGTCCGGTAGTATATATAAGTATATTATTTATTTTTCTATTATTCATTATTATTTTCTGTGATTTTATTGGCATGTTCTGCACTCTCTTTAGATTAATTAACAGAATAAATAATATTATTATTATTATACGTGCAAATTTACTGCTATAGACTCTCAGGCTATATAATATACGTACAAAGATAGCTAATTTTCAAAATCGATTATGAGAATTAAAAAGCATTGATTCCTGTTTATGAGCCATAGATGTGAGTAAATACGGACCAATGGATACTTGTTTGATTAACATTTCCTAAAGTTGTAAAATGTGATCAGCATTGTTGAAAAAGTTAGTGTGACTCGGAAAGCGATCCCCGGTGGCCTTCCACCCCGGATATGCTGTTTTTTCGCACTTCTAAAATTCGATTTGGAAAGTTTTACGGTTATGTAGGAGCTGAAAACTTTGTTTCTAATCCACTTTTTAAAATACCTCCCAAAACTTTGTTTGAAAACTGTGAAGTGAATGTGATCTCTTTACAGTTGAAATATATTTCCAAAACTAACTTTATCTGCTTTAACATAATAAATTAAATCGATTTTTTCAATAACCATTTAATATTTTTTAATAAGGAACTTTCTTCCTCTCTTAAGTATTTACCTACAAAGTTATTAATTTAGTTGTCTTAAAAGTTTTCTTTGACTGCAGTAGTCTTTTTAATATGACATCTTCATACAAACTGGCATATTTCCATTACATTTACTGATTTATCATTTACAACAAGGGTAGCCAATCTGCGGCCCTCCGCGCCCTTTTGTGCGGCCCGCGGCCATATTTGAATAAATTATAGTAAATAACGCTTTTTTTAGGTATCGGGTTATTTAAAATGCCTGAAACTGGTTTTATTTTCCCATTGTTTTATTTATGTATTAAAACTTAACTAAGTTTTAGTTATTAAAAATTTTCGTTGTAATTGACATATTTTTCTTAATTTAGTTTTGTGTGCATAAGGGGTGCGTGTCTTGAATTGAACTATTTTCTTTTTTTGATATACGCGCATTTTAAAGTTTAATTAGGTACCTGTGATTTAAAGAAAAATTAGATGAAAAGTATTGGAAATTATTATTTATAAAGTAAGTTAGGATTTTCCTTCTAATTTTCTTAACTTTAAATTGATTTTTCTATGGAAAGTTTAAATTTGAAGCATGAAATATGACTCAAAAATTTTTTATTTTAATTTCGTTAATAGTTTCAGTTTTTTCAAATTTTTGGGGAAAAATAGCCGTAACTTTTGAACGTGTTGTCGGAATTGATTTTAGTTAACGAATTTGAAATCAGAGTGTCAAAATCTATATAATGACATGTATAACACTTCAAAATCAGACAAAAAAAATTTTGGCCAAAAATCGACATTTTTTAAGGTATACCCCTTTGAATTTTTTCGATTTTTCGCAAAAAAAATTTTGCCGAGTTTTGAAGTATTTTACATGTCATATAGATTTTGACACGATGATTTCAAATTCGTCAACTAAAATAAATTCCAACCACGCGTTCAAAAGTTACAGCTATTTTTCTCCAAAATTTTGATAAAACTGAAACTTTGAGAGGCCATATCTCGAGAACGGTTTGAGATTTATACCTACGGTTTGAAAATTTCAACTTTTCACATTTTTTCTATATAAAAAACATACTTTTAACGAAATCTAAGTCTCAAAATTTTTTAGTCAAATTTCATAGTTTTAATTTCATTTTTCATAGAAAAATTTCAACTTTTCATAGAAATATCAACTCGAATATATTACAAAAGTTAATACAAGTTTTCAAAAGGAGACATATTTTTTTGAATTTATTGCTCCCGAGGTTACCGCGTTTATAAGTAGTTCTACTTTAAAAAAATTAAGGTGACTAGAAAAAGAATTCAATAAGCACGAAATTCGTTCGAAAAAGTTATGAGAAAAAATTTAGAATTATTATTTATGTGCGGCCCTCGAACAATATTAGGTTGTCAATGCGGCCCGTGGAGCAATTTAAATACATTCTTTCATTGTTATTGCAGTTCAACCATTGTTATGTATATTCAAATAAAACAAATAATGTATGGTAGACTATGTATAGATATAAATTCAAAATGCATCATAAATATATCCATGCACAAATATGTATCAATATTTGGCTTTGTGAACCTGAACAATAATGCTGAGCTATCGGGTATAGTAAATAAATACTAAATAAATAATTACACACTCTGCATGTTATAATATTACTGATATTGCATATTTGTTGAGTTTACGTACATGTTTACATGCTAAATTTAAAACATTAAACTTTAACTTTTTGTATCGCGAAATCAGACATTAAGCATGAAATTACAGCTTTTTAAATTAAAAAGTACGTTTTATTATCAACACACATGTTGCAAATTTCGCATAAATTTATATTTTATTACACAAATAACTATCACATCTGTATCGGCCATAAAACAAATATGAATTTTAAAATACCCTATAATTTATACATGAAGATAAATGTATTAGTATGTTGCAAGTATGTACATTGTACAAATTTTATTTACTTATATTTTAAGATTTCTTGACGCATTGGTTTCACCAAACAAAGAATTTACAATTTTTATATTATATCAAGATAAAATATTGCCACGTTTAATAAAAAAATTAAAAAATATAGGTATGCTTTATCGGTGCAGTTGTCATTGTACTAATATTATTATTATTTGTATTGTAGAATATTTATGCCAAGTTTCAAGTAAATCCGATCAAAAAATTACACGTTTCTAGGTCTAGTGTATGAATAAAATAAGGACGATAACTTATGTATCTGTTTTATCATAAGAACTTCAAATTTCGTCGGCTTAAAAAAATAACTACCTTAATCCAAATTCTCACATACCCAACTTCACTTTATTGTTAGCTTTATAAGCAGCTTACGAAAGTTAAATTTTACTTCACATATTTTAAATTTAGTTCATACAAATTAAATTAAATACGATGTTAGAAATTGATTAAAACTTAATCCTAGATTTATTTCTGAAAAGTTTTGATACAATACTATTTTAAAATAAATTATTATAATACCGCCAAAACAAATGTAAAAACTTATATTACACATAAAAAAGATCATAAATTCTGTAAGTTTAAAAAATATGGTGTATGAAAAAGTACTTCAGCAAGTCCATTAATTTTAAGTATTGGACGTTGGGAGTTCAAATAGTGACCGTACGAGAGTCCGGTAGACTATAATAAAATATTCATTCCATCTACGATACTGAGAACATTTTATGCTGTCAACTTTTCAAAAGCTCGAGACTTCCTGCTGAAGACGTGAAGATGATTTGCTTTTTTACATCACACACAGAGTGGCTGTCATTCACAACCTTATATTTTTTAGAAAAAAAAAATAACGTATATATTTTCCTAGATTTTATGATGTCTGCGGATTTACACTTATATTAGTTTTGAAAAATAAATGTCAGCAATAAATGCACAGACTGGAATATCAAATGAACATTTTAGTTATGGATTACAGAGATTTGGTGTTTTATAATTTATACACTTATACTTTTATATACCTTTATATTCACAAACAACATGGGTTGAAAAGTCTTTGGCCTGACATACAGATGGCGACATAAACAAAAAATCCTTATGCTTCCCATAGAGTATCAACCTTAACTAGAATACTGTCAAATTTCATGACATTCTTGTTCAAGCTACAACCTTAGAAGTGATGCTACTTTTGTTATTTTTTTAATCATGAAAAAAAGTAAATGTCATGTTTTGATTTAACATTGTTTTTTGATGGGGAAAAATACCATGTAAACATAGGAATGGCACATCTGCCCAAGCTAATTCAACCGTAAATTATTGGTTTGTTAAATTTTGTCGTGAACTACGAGCTCAAATGATGCACCACATTCAGGAAGGCAAATGAGGCAGTTACTTCAGAAAACATTTGAACAATTCGTGAAATTTTGTTTAATGACTACAAAGTGAAAGTGAATATGCATCTCAAAGAAACGTGCTGGTCATATCCTTCATAAATGTTTGTATATGAAAAAGCTTTGCGCGCAATGAGTACCGCGTTTTTAACAATTTACCAAAAATAAGAACTATCTTTTTCCGAAATTGAAATGTGGTTTTCTGATAAAAGATTTTACTCTAATGAAGAGGTCGAGTTGAAAACAAACGCCTATTTTGAGGAACTTGGCGCGAACCACTATATGACCGGTCAATCAAATTTCTTACCGTTAAAAAGAAAGAAAAATAACCATAAATAAAAATATCACAAAAATGCCCCACCACTGAAAAGTATTATTTTAAGCATACTGTTCCTATATATACATAGCATACCTATTTAAGAAAGAAAATATGCATCCAGAAATTTTCAAATAAGAAAATAATAATATTAATTCATATTCACGAAAATATTCATACAAGATCTAACATTCATAAATAATAAAATTCGTTTTCTTAAAAGTTATTGTGTCATTTATTCTAAAAACCCAATACACATTTATTTTTATAAGTGTATAATGAACGTCATTGCTATATTCGGAAACTTGGCTTTCGTGAACGTCCCAAACTCAATAAATATTTTATAAACAAGTTTTCTATATTTTCACTTTATTCCCAATTGATTTTCAAAGTGTTACATAACTTATATACGCAGTTGAGACGAAAGGTATGAAATAAAATACGCGTGGAGATATTTCAAGTTTTCTGGAAGATTGTGTATTTGACATTTTCCATCTTTTATAGTCGAACACTTTAACATGTTCTCTGTGTGTTCTAATTTAATGTATTTTATTTATTGTTTTACTTGTAAGTATCTTCTGTAATAATTTTCTTCAAATTATTTATAGAATCAAGTCATTTTAGTTTAATTTTGTTAAACAGCTAATTACATGGAAATAGTAATCAGAAGTAAATACCTTTATTGCTAATTCTTACTTTTACGAGTATCTACTTATAATATTATTATTACATTAGCATTCCTATCTTTAAGAAGTACATATGTATGCAAAACTGTTATCAAAAATTGATTACAACCATTTCTTTTCAATATTTATATCTCATAAACGTCGGTTTGTTGTTTATAATATGCAATTATAATTTAAATAAATTTTATTTGAATTTGATCTGTAAAAGAGACGATGATTTTCTCTATTAATAGATTACCACTTAAATACTTTAAAAGGCAACATAAAACATTAATTATTTATTAATTTTATAATTCTAAACAATTGATATTTACTTCAAGGTTCAATGCGACTTTATAGAGCACATTTTTGTGATAACAATGTTAAGTAGCATGTTATGATTCCTATATCTTTCCATGTCTATGATAAGTACTAAATGTACATTTAATGATATAGCCGAGACAGTAGAAACAATAAAAAATTAAATTAAATTTAAATTTAAATATTTTATAATACATAGCAAAAACTGCATATAAATTTATAACTAATTCTTGTGTCAAAAAGACGTCGTTTTTCAAGCACCGGATCTACGCGCGCGTGTATGTGGAGGTGGATGGGTGGTTGGTTGGTTGGTTGGGTGACACACACACACACACTTGCAGAACGAGAGATAGGGCATACAGAGGAGCTCGCGTTGGTGAGCCCGAGTGATAAATTGCAAGTGCACGAACGCAACGCATAAGTCTCCCGGCTATTGACATCGCCGTGGCCTCTGACAGATTATATTTATTGCTCATTTCGCCGTTACATCACCTGCGCAGCTTTCCATCCTCCGCGACCTGTTTCCGCACACACACTCGCGCGTATTATGTATACACAATACATATATGGACGCGCCTCTATCTCTCTACCCACTGTAGTAGGGCAAATAGGGCTGAACATATTATTATAGTTTCTATAATAATATTACATCTATATTTATTTAGAGGACCTTAATTATTTTATATACAGGGAGTTCCAAACCACCCGTCCACTATGTTTTACGCCCAAACTATTGAAGATTTATTTTTTATCATAAAACTCTATCTTCAATAGTTTGGGTGTAAAACATAATGGACGGGTGGTCTGGAATTCCCTGTATAATAATTTGAAGAAATGAATATATCTAATCTTAATATTCGATTGGGGGTAATTACGAACACCTACGGGAAAATTCAAATAAATTATAACTTGAGTAAGAAACCAATAGATGTATTGTATATTATTAAAATATAATCCATTAGTTATAAACTTTTAGTATTAATTTTAATAAAATATATTAAAACTAATATTAAAGAAAATTCAAAACCTTAGATGATCGTGATTACTCGACTAGAATGGGGTGGTCACAAATAGTGAAATAATTAAACCTAATTGGTACAAAAGTCGCAACGAACGCCTTTGGACGCACTTTGGCCACTGGTACACTTATCATGTAGGTACTTATAAATTGCACTTGCAGTACATTACCCAGTAATACCTAGTCTTCAATACACATCAACATCTTCGTTTCTTCTCCATTTTTACTTGATACTTCATCAATCTTCTTCATTTGGTTATTTTCTTTAAAATGACCAAATAAATTAATGATTCTAGTTTTGATTTTCATCATTGCCCCACGAGCTTAAAAAAATAAACATTTTTTTAGGTTAGGATCAAATAACAATACGGGTGAATTAAAAATTAAATAAAAAATCTGAACACATACATAAATTAAGTTATTTTATTAACATATTAAGTAAACAAGAAGTTTTTCTGTATTTAACAATAATTATATAATTATACATATTAGAATCAAGAATAATAACTCCTATTATACTTTCGTTTTTTGTTTAAATCAACATGTTATTCATAAAATACATAAATTAATGAACATCTAAAATTCCCAGACATCATTAACAAAATCGAAGTAGCAACCTTCAGCACAATGCCAGCCAGTTAGTAGTTTATTTCAATTGAAAATGGAAAAAAGTAAATTACATTATACACTCCTGCATATTCAGTACAGTCATTAGTCGCAAATCCATAAAAACATTTTGGAAAAAAAAGTAAATCCTTCAAAGCAGCAGTAACGGTGTGTATGTGTGCAACTTCAAAGTATTGCATTAAACTTAGAGCTAGATTACCTATTGTGCAAATCTCAAATCTAAAAATCATTAGTCTGGATCTGGACATAAAACGACGCCGTTTCCTGCACAGTTTCTTTTATGCTGTTTAAATGAAATTGTTTTGTTTTTATTCGTTGTCAATAATAAAGTGATTTTATCAATTCTAATAAGGTGCATGTTCGATTGAATTGTTTCATACATATATAGTTAATGACAATAGTTAGTAATTATTATAAGTACTAGGGGGCTTTACCCCTGGGCGCTTCGCGCCCCAACCCCTAATCGCGCCATATTTAGATACTCAAATTTACTCAGGTCTCACTATTATTATTGTTACCATTATTTTTATTATTTTACAAAAAAGGCAAAAGATCGTTGTGAATATTCATGTACACATTTTTGCAATCAACATATTCAAAAAAGCATCTTCGATGTTATTTTTATATTAAATTATTTTATAATGATTTTCTTTGTTACAGATTAAAGGTAATTTTTGTAAAATTTTAATAGAAAATGATAATTGTATTTTTTTATTGATGCGAACCTGATTTATTTACATTTTTAAGATAAACCTATATTTATCAATAAAACAATACTCAAATTTTTGTGTGTCAAACACATGCTTACTGTCTTGAAAGATCATGAAGGGTTTTTTTTGCTTTTTTCGATGATATGACCATGAAAATTATTCAAAGAGCAAAAAAAACAAGTCTTCGTATTTTTATATTTTATGGTGATAATTTTCACATTTTTTAAAATATTTCAAAAAATGAATAAAAAAGAGTGGCCTCTGAAAAATTATTTTGTTTGAAGCCATACATTTTAGTCGATATAAAATCTTAAAACATTCCATTTTCACTATGCCATATATACATATATGTATATAAATACCTACCTATAAACAATACAATTTAACAACCCTTATTCATACATCATTCCCACCCAAACAAATACATTTGTACACACATACATTACATATACCTGTGTGTATGTTTGTAAACACATTAATAAATCCTCTTCCAATACATCCAACGTGTATTATGTACACCGCCATTAATTCAAATACGTCACAATCATGTCCATTATCTCTAATCTACATATTTATACAAATATATATTGCATCTTATCAGTAATGCGCATTCGAATGCAGTGCCAATAAATAGTGTGTCGATCGTATTTGAAAAATGAAATTCTCCGTCAATATTATTAGTCTGTGATATACCGGGTGTTTCAGATAACTTTTTCCAATATTAAGATCTTAGTTATCTCTATAGGAGATAAAAATTTAATAGTTAAATAAATTAAATGTATTAGCTGTAAAAACGGGAAGAGTATTACGATATTTATACATTTTAAAATCCCACGTGTGTTACTGATTTTTATCTCAGAACATATTTGAAAAAAGTTTCAACCAAAAAATGTTTGGTTGTGAGGGAGTAATCAAATAGTAATATTAATTTGTTATTTTAATGTGACCTTGAAAGATATTTGAAGATCAACATCATTTTTTCAAATAGAAACCTACAGTTTTCATTTAGTAATCTTATTCTATGTGAAAAAACTCGAATCTTTTACTGAAAACTTTTTTTTGAACAACCTAAACTTTGTGAGATATCTAACAAAATAATTTCGAGATTTTGAAAATTCAAGAATTTTTTACTCAGAAGTCAACTTTAGAGAAAAAGTACAAGATGCAAAAAATTTTTATTTTGATCGGTTTTTTTTTTGCTTAAATATAATAAATAGAAAAAGCGATGGTTATGATATAAAAATCTGTAACACTTTAAATGGCCCACCCTGTATAATAAATTGAATTAAGTCATTAATAAACAAATGTAATTCACTTTGTCAGAGACCTGAAAATGGAGAACATAATGCTGACGCCGGAGAACCACCGCGTGAAGATTGTAGACTTCGGGTTGAGCAACATATGGACTAGTGAGTGCCCGCTACGAACTCACTGCGGATCGCCGGAGTACGCAGCGCCGGAACTATTTCTCGTCGGTCGCCATTACGGACCGGAAATTGACCTCTGGAGTCTGTACGTTGTTAACTTTAAAATTATGTAATTAGGTACACACACAGTTCTATTGATCTCTCTATGTGATCTGAATTGGTTTTCTCTGATGACGATTAATAGTATACCTTGTAATTTTCAGGGTTCATTTAAAAATTTAATCACACTCATTTTTGAATTAAATTTATTCAATTATCTAATTTAATTAAGTGGCATTATTATATCACTATAATTTAATAGGCACAAGTTACTTTTTTAAGATGTCTTAAAAATGAAAAAATAATTTTATAATTGTTGATTTTCGTACTTCTTTAGATTAATAATAAACCAAAGTTTTTAACAAACAACGGACAAAAACTATGGTTATGACTTATCAGATACAAATCCCCTAACCATAAAAATTATAAGAGTTTAGTCTTACACGTGTTTCAATAGCAATGCTATCATCATCGGAGTTCTAAAGACATTAGAGGACTCCGATGATGATAGCATTGCTATTGAAACACGTGTAAGTCTCTTACAATTTTTATGATTAGGGGATTTGTATTTGATAAACCAAAATTTACCATTAACATAGCCTTTTTAATATAAATTACTTATTACCCGAAATATAGCATTTTTAATTAGGTGGGCCTTATTTGCATCCATGACCTTACTTATACTTTGTGTGTTGAAAAATATTGTTTTTGTTTTATAGAGGTGTGATTTTATACGGAATGGTAACGGGAAGATTACCGTTCAGTTGTCCTCGAGATGAAGTTTTCACAACTTCCGAGCGTCGCCAAAGATTACTCTTGCAGATTAATCGAGGTCTTACGTCTGTGCACAAGAATGAGATTATGCACCTAACTTCAGGTATGTTATCTTGTATAACATCGATATTTTTTTATTTAATTAATATTTTAAACAATACCAAACTATATTTTTCACTTCCACTAAGAAAACAAAAAATTATATTGTCTTTAAGCCCACTAATTCGAAATGTATCAATGTATTATACATATTTATTATACTTTAATAAAAAGTATGTAAACCTCTACTTCTCTGAGATTTTTGTAAATTAAAATGTTATTTATAATATATAAATATATAAATATAATTTATAAAATGCACCCCAACAGAAATTACGAAAAATATGCTTTTTTAGCTTTATAATTTTATAATTTTGCAGAACATGAATGACAATAGAGATTTGAATATGTAAAATGTTTTTTATCTATTTATGTACCACCTTTTTATTATAATAACATAGCTCTTATTACTTACATTTTTTTTATATTTTGATTCTTTAATTATTTTGAGTGTAAATAATATGTTTTATCATTTACAACGTTATGATGTAATAGACTTAAGAAGCGTTATTGGAAAATTGTTACAACCGAATCCTCTCAAGAGGATTTCCATCGAGAACTTATTATACCACCCTTGGATAACTCACCATCAGAGAAAAATGTTACGAATAAATCCAATAAGAAAAATGGACACATATTGGAAAAGCTTGGTATACTTATTTTTGTAAATACCCTTTTACATATATTTTATTATTGAAATGTTTTTTCAATATATTTTTAGAACAAAAATATTTATCAGAAGTATTCTCTAAAGAAATATTATAATATTTTTTATGTTTTTGTATATACGATGTAGATGTAAATATTGGTTTGTTCTAAAAGATATCAAATCTCCAAAACATTGCCTCGTTTTATGTTAATTGTAACTTATTTGTAAATTATTTTTGCTATAGTTTATTTCTTGATAAACCTACATCGATTACTGTTACTATCCATCAAAATTTTATTCTATGAATATTTGTGAATATATTATTTTTATTGTAGGTCTAAATTTGAACATTTTCGGATCGTGACTAAAATACATATTTTTGTGTTAGTGTAAAATATAGGTATATTTCGGGTCGGTCCTAAGACTGCTAATGTACCAGACAAGCTAAACTTTGACGCCCCCCGTAACATGTTTAAATCCTATTATACTGGATTTACAACACGAAATCGATGTGACAGACACATGATGGGACGCCCTCTAGTACTAGGCGCCTCGGGCAATTATCTGAATTACCTGAATAGTTGGGTTCAGAGTTCATCATCCATGGGAATCCTTAGAACGTGAACAAATTTCTTTAAATATGTATTTATATAGATTTCTGCTTGATTTTAAAACAGAAAAACCATTACAATATATTAATATCATAATCTTATTTTTGTCTTACGGCGATTTAAAGCAGGGGTTCAAAACATTTTTTTTTTCGTTTTGGTTTTCTATCCGGTTTTCGGTTCAGCTCCGAGTGATTAATTTTTAAATGTTTTTATTTGTATTAAAAATGTATTTTCTATTTACCATAATTTAGAACATTTTATGGTACTTGTATGATAGCCCTGAACAACTGAAGTGGGGATTAAGACCATATTAACGCACATGTTTGAACATGTACTGAATCGAAAAAAACGATACTTTATATTTCTTCGGTTTGGTTCCGATTTTCGTTCCAACAAAAATAACGGTTATTCCAGGTTTTCGGTTCACATCCGGTTATCGAACACATTATAATATAGTTAATTTTTAATACTATTATGTAAAGGCAAACCATATATATTTTATAGTGACTGCAGATGTATTATAATAATTACAGAATGATTCAGAATTGAGTTCTGCCAAACTTTAGTAGTGATAGGTCAAGAAAGTTATTTTATTTGATAAAATGTTAAAAATAAAATTTTCATATACCCCCTTAAATGTGTTCTTTTTGGCTTATAGCCAATATTTTATTACTGGTACATGTACGTAAAAGGTTGTTCCTTTTTCTTATTTTTAATCATAAATATAAGCTTATTTCGTGTTATTTGAAGCATCCGTACTAACTGAAATTATGTAGGAGGGTAGTACTTTCTTCATTATCGATATTTCTCGTAAATGGTTTATCAATATCACATATTAGTGCCTTGTGCCTTATTAAAAAAAGTTAAGAATTATTTTATCTCCGGTTTAAATAATCTTTGGAGGGGGGTGGGGGAAGGGTCTGTTCGTCGTCACCAAAAAATTTTTTTTGCAAATATTTATATAAACTTTTAGTTTGAAATAACATTTTCGACCTACACTGTAAAATTTTTGCACGCTAGTTCTAAATCATCCAGCGACATATTTTTGAAGACACTAAAACAAATATCGATGTACTATTTGTAATTAATCAAACAGATCATTCACGAATTGGCTCATGTACTTGACATCCACGTGAAGAATGTTGAGGATGAACTTGAAAAGAATCGATTTGGAGAACTAGGAGGAATGTTCAACATTCGGGTACGTGAACAACTTCTGAACGATGTCAATGGAGATGGGATCACGTTTACGCCCATTCCTAAGGTTTTGGAACACAGTCATGGTATAGATAAGTTTAGATCCAAAACGGCGCCGCAAAATTCTGAACGACCTATTTTGGAAGTGGCGAAACACACAAAACATAAAGCAGGTATTGATTCAGTTTATTATATTACCTATAGATACATAGACAGGGTCGGTTTTAGGGGTGTGCACCGCACATGGCCCCGCTGGTAGACCGGCCACACGCAGCCGATGTTTTTTTATAATATAATGATAAATCAGAAAATTAAAGCTTTAAGGGAATTTAGCTGCAATTTAAAAAATAATATTTCGTAGCTGAAAGCAATAAAAACAATTTTGGCAATAAAATTATCGTTTATTTATCGTAAATAGCTTCGCTAAAAATCATTTAATTTTCAATTTTTATTGTTTTTATACGATAATTTCTTCAATTTGTAGAGAAGCTCATGAAGTGAAATCGACTATTTTAGCTGAAAACTTCAACACCTTCAAACTTAGCTGTAATTTTTTCCACTCGGTGTAATTTTTTTGTTTTTTAAGGAATCTTAAATTAGAGGTTTCAAGTTTTAATTTAAAAAAATTTCATTGTGATCATTTTTACCAAAATAGCTATTTAATTTTTCCGGCTCCGCATATATTTTTGCACACAGCCCCGCAAATCTTAGGACAGTTTCTGTACCTAAATGTTGTATGTTTACATGGTCCCCGTAAAGAGAGTATGGCGCTGATAGGCTTCAAACCCCTCGACCCGAAAATAAAATATGTAATAATAAATACATCTATAAATTTTTATTATTTACAGTTCTTGAAACACCCAAAACACCACATAAAGCACATTGTCCTGTACATGCTGTTAAACAGATACTCCAATATGAAGCAAATGTAGTTTCTAACCCAAAAGCTGTTGATTCATCGCAACAGCAGAAAAAACATGTGTCGGTAAAAATAAATAATGTTGAACAAAATCATAAAATAATTGATATAAAAGGAATAATGCGATATTTTCATCACCCTATGACTGCAGAGTAAGTACAAAATTTTTATTACATACATACATACATATATAGCGTTGGCACTTCACAAAAACGGAGACTGTTACTTTATCATATGCATAAAATCCAAATAAACAGATTTCCAGCGCTCGACGGACACCTTTTTTTCTTAAATACCAGTCTGATTGAATTAAATAATATAAATCTTCGAGGTCACGACGGCCATCGTTCTTACACGCCAGCAAAGCCTTTTTTTAAACGCTCGCCGTGCCGTTTCGACGGTGCTAAAATGCTACTCGTGTTAAATCACATATAACAGATTTTCAAGGTCGATACGGTGACGGTCTTCGTTTTTGTTAAGTGTCAGCACTTATAACATTATTTTTTATATTTTTTTAGTGGAACGAAGAGAATTAGTCCGAATGAAAAAAAACATGATGATCCTGTAACAGAAAGAACTAAAAGTAATACTGAATATCAAGGACCGGTTCATGCAGCTCAACGTGCCCAAAGACGAATCAAAATATCAGCAAAGAGGTACTAATTATTTTAATTCAATTAAAAATATAAATTCCTATATTAAATGATTGTAATAAAAATAATACATTAAAAAAATATTATAGGGATAAAATAACAATAAGTAAAAGTGCACCTACACCTTCAGCAGCCACAAAACACAAACTTGCAAGCAGTTCGTTACATTCAGAAGGAAAAATTACACCTACGGATTCAAATTTAAATACAGGTATAATTTAGAGCCCTGTCTGCCCTCGTACTTTGTGGGGGTCATGCACCAATTACTTAATATTGAAAATTACAAAAAAAAATTGACCCCCTTCCCAATTTGTTTCTGGGTGCGCCACTGATCATGAACATGGGTCTCCCAAATTCAAATTAACAAGTTATAATTAAATAAGAGAATATAGTTTAAAATATTAGTATTTATTTCAGACCAACAAAAGAAAAAAGAAAATCCAATAGCCAAATCTATTGCTGAATATGTGAAAAATATTGGAACTGAAACACCAAGAAGACTAATCAAGGTAACTTTTAGTTTAATAATTAAATCATTAAGCCTTGGCAGTTAAGACACTGTTTCAACTACTGCATCGACCTGAAAAATTCAGACTGTGTATAATGAATGAGTCTGGCACTCAAGAGTCAAGCCACCATATTTAAATTATTAAAACAGTATCGTAATTGTCAATGATTTAAATTCTAAAACAAAGACCCAACAATTTCTAAAAACTAGACAAAAAATTGCTTACCATTTGTTGCATTGTTGCAGATAAAACACTATGTGAAATATACGACTAGTAAGGATAGTTATTTCAACCGCACAAATACTTCAAATCTTTTAAATAAATAAGTGTTTATAATATACTTGTGTTCCAGACAATTTACACTATATTAAATATAGATTTATAAAAAAAAAAAACTAAATAACACTGGAATTAATTTGTTTTTGTTTTCATATTTGTTATTTTTTATTTATTTTTTGAATAAAACTAATCACAACAAACTGTTGATGCATCATTTTTATGTTTTTATTTATCAAAATAATTCAAAATTTGGTTTCATGTACACACTCCCATATAAATAATTAATTAATTAAATAAAACAAATAAATAAAAGCCAATAAAAATAAACTTTAATTGAAATAAAATGATAAATATACAACTATATTTAATAAAATAAAGAAATTCTAAACAGGGCTAGAAATAAATACTTATAAAGCGAAAGAAATAGTAAATAAATATAATAAAATATATTATAAAAATACAACTCATGTATTATATTAATAAATCTATATTATTTCTAATACTGTGCTACTACACCCTGATACTACCGATCACATTTATTTAAATTATTTATCCCAAGAAATATAATTCATATTGAATTAAAACTTTTCCTCAAACGTATAAAATAAGGCGCAATGAATTTTGGTTGTGTACCAATGATTTCTTCAGTTATTGTATCAACAGCTTGCATGTTCTGTGAGAAAATTCTGCAACAGAAAAATTCTAGTCTAAAACAATTATTACTTTCTAATACGCACTCAAAAAACTTATTTAGTTCAAAAATTAAAATTAAATATATTCTAATCAGTATTTCCCAAGTAGTGTTCCACAGAACGTATCAGCTAGATAATATTACTTTACATTATAAAGATTTAACACGTACAAAATATTTTTAGGAGTTCCGCAATTTTGTAACAAGTTTGAAAGTGTTCCGTGGTTAAATTATATTGGGAAACACTGTTCTAGCCCATGAATTTCAATACAACCTAAAACAATAAAATCTCTGAAGAACAAGTACTACCAAAGCTTTAATGAAATATATTTTTTACAGTGAAATTATTTATGATTAAAAACCTAAAAATGATCAGTTTAAAATAATAGTGACTAGCATAAATTCACCAATAAAATATCTACAACGTAATCTACTAAACCTGTATTTAACCTTTAACATTAATGATATTGTCCTTACTTTATCTGTATCAATATACAAAAAAAACAAATTTTATAACACAGCAAAAAGAATAAATATTTATGGAATGTAATGTTAAAGATTAAGATATCAGAGTGCATTGCAAATAAATTTCTAGATAAATCGTGATGCTTCAAAAGGGATTAAAGATGAAATTGTAATAAAAATAAAAAACGGTATTATATTTTAATAACTTCAAATATATAATACATTCTACAGATTTTCTTTCATTGCTCTTTTACCTCAATCAGCTTGTAGTAAAACAAGATATTACCATAATTAACAATTTCACATAAATTTATTTAATGGCACACATAGTTCCCATTATTTAGTTACGTAATATAACAGTCTTGAGTAGAGTTAAAAATTATTTTCTTTTTTTTTTATAAAAAAATAAAAATGATTTAATGTCTATACACAGGCCAACATGACATTTGCTGTTTTAAATGATACTCGTTTTGGCCCATCATATCAGGTTTTTTAATTATCCAAACTTAAAAGTGCAAAAATGAGGATTTTAGTAATTTTTATTAATTTATTGTCAAGCAGGCAAAAAGTTTTTGTTCACAGTAACAAAATAAAGTTCTCAAAGTTCGTAAACAAAATCTGGTAATATGACCAAATCATCATTTTTGGCACTTTTAGGTTGTGAGATTTCAAAAAACAAACATAATGAAAAAAAATGGGCAATGTGTTTGATTTCAGCATGGCAAAAAACTATAATTTCAGTATAATTTGTCAAAACAACTTTCATCGGTTTTGTAGACCTGTGTAGTGAAACCAAAAATATACACTTCATAATAAATAATAAATTTATAACGACATGATTAAATATAATACAAATCAAATTAATTTAATTAACATGCAAATTTTTGTTTATATATATAGAATTTTAATATTCTTAAATGATATAAACCTACCAAACGCATTAAAAAAAACATTTGAAATTTAGAATTAAAGTTACTCAAGACTGCAAATTTAGAACAATCTCGTTGATTAGTGCCGTAATACTTGGCTAGAATGACTTGTAGTTCCGAGCTTGTAATACCTTGCAGTCATTGAAGCAGGACTTCCTTGCAAACCCATAAAAGATGCCACCGAAGCAGGTGATGAATTTTCATTTTGCATTAATGTACCATCGCCTTTTAAAACAGCTACACACTTCCATGTGTTCATATAATTAACTAAAAATATAAATATTCATCAGAAAATTAAATAATATGTACCTGACCTTTAGGTACTACCACCAAGTTGCATAGACCTGGCAAAATTTGTATTGATAATAAAATTAAGTGCTTGTGTGTTGAATTACGGTCACCAACTGAATGTTTTTGGAATGTGTTGATGCTATTTAATTATAAATGTTAATTAACACGAAAAACAGAACAGACTGCTTGCTAATTAATAAAGAAGATGAAAAAGCCACAGAAATATGTCTTAGACACTGAAAAACCTAAAAAAATAAGCTGGATACTTTCCACAATATTTGTATAAAATCAACTTCCACCCCCTTCAACAACAGATTACAATATCCATTTTTGGCATAATTTACTTTTCTTATTTTGAATGGCAACAGTTATTTAAGTCTATAGAGTACTGATCACTGATACTGCAAGATTAAATAAGTTTCAAAAATAAAGTATAGAAAGTAGTGCTTGGCTATCCAGATATTAAAAAATTTTGCATAAAAATACGTTAGCTAATCTATCGATTATTCCAGCCTCAATTCAGATTACAAACAATAGAAAAAAATAACGAAAATGTAAAATTATCTAAAAACAAATTGAACATAATAAAAACCATGTTTAATTCTGTTGGGCGCATAAATACTAAAAAAAATCAGAGTAATCACAAGAACTTTCTTTACAAGCGAGAAGTTAAAAACTAAAAAATGTTACTTAAATTTACAAATAAAAAATTATATGTAATAGTAATACTTACACTTCCATAATCTTACACATCCATCATCCCCAGAAGATGCTAAAATTGTTCCCATAATATTCCAACACACCCTCCAAACAGTACTATTGTGGTCATCAAATTGTGCTGCTAACTTTGTTTCAAATCTAGTTAAACCACTCTGAACTCCAAATGCTTCTCTGAAATTTTTTTATTT
Organism: Sialis fuliginosa; assembly: GCA_961205875.1. Classification (NCBI taxonomy): domain Eukaryota; kingdom Metazoa; phylum Arthropoda; class Insecta; order Megaloptera; family Sialidae; genus Sialis; species Sialis fuliginosa. The sequence goes on along the minus strand of OY540813.1, from coordinate 8,467,882 downwards.
GATGTATATAATCATTACAAATTATAGCTATTTGATTTTAATTTAATATTAAAAACCAAGGATACTTGGGTACATTTTCAAATCATTTTTAGTATAAATTTTAAATATTTAAAATTTATGAATATTGTATGCAAACATAGGGAAAATGGTTATATCATAATTCTTGCAATTATATGACATAATAAAATTTATATTATTCTTTTTTTGAACAACGTATTTCTACCAATCAAAGAATCCCCGGTTTATGGTTTTTCAATTAAACTTACTGTGTAGGTGTAAGCGTAATAATTCTTACATCTTTTGTTGCTACTCCTAAAAGATGAAAACTTCGGCCTAGATTTGGTGCAAATGCAATATCGTGGACAGCTTCCGTTATAGTTGATAGTGTTTCTGTATTTGTCCAGCGCCGTGAGTTTTCACTATATTCATATATAAAGACTTTTCCTCCGTTTGAAGTTGTATCATCACTACCAACTGCTAACATTGGTGGATGTAATCTAATCAATGGATTCAAAAGGGATATCGATATATAAAAATATAACAAAATCATATTTTATAACTAAATATTAATATACTTTTCATTTAAAAAGCTCGTTTTGATATAGCAATAAGTATATTAAAAAATTGAAAATGTTTTATAGGAAATATTAAATACTACCTTGAAAATGAAGGATTCCAACTAAGGCAACTACAGCTAGATAATTTACATTGGACTTCATGCTGTAATGTCCATTGACTTAAATTCATAACATCGGGTGCTTCGTATATTCTTATAACGCCATCTGCAGAACATGTAGCAAGTTGTAGGCCTAAAGATTTTGGAGCAAACTTGACATCTGTTACAGAAGTACGTGAATCGACTAAATTTGTTCTCCTCACCCAATGTCGCATTCCTTTTTCACCGGGTACTGTTGTTTCCCCAACTAAAAATAATTTTCACATCTTAATAACATTTTATGGACCACTGCTTGGGGATTATCCAGACTACAGACATAAGTCTTTACAAATGACCTACTTGTAGGCAATTCTGAGAAAACTAAAGGATAAGGTTAATAAAAACTACTACCTGGGTCACAGGTAAAATCTATTAGCATAATTATGCTTAAGCTATTCCTTCTGCATATACAAAGTGAAGTAACTATTTCAATACTGTGTTAATGATTAGTTTACCGATTTCTTCCCAAACTGATGCTGTTCGGTCAAAGGAACATGTAGCTAAAACTTGTCCAAACTCTGGATGTGCCCATGTTACTTTCCAAACAGAACCACTGTGTGCTTTCCAATTTGCTGTCATGTTCCAATTTCCTTGATCATCTTGATCCCAAACCTAAATAAGTCAACATAAATAATTATTTACGAAATATAAACAAGATTATTTTGAGGTTATCTACTTTAACAAACTGGTCACTCGAACATGTAGCCATTCTTTGTCCGTAGAAATCATACGCGACATCGTGAATTAAATCTTTATGTTCAGCATTAATGCTTTGAGCCTCAAACATTTTATAAATATAATTAAAAATTAATTAAAACAATGTTTTTGTAATGCTTAAACTATTTTCAAATAATTTTGTAAAACGATAATACGCATGCTCAGTTTTGTACAAACTTCGTTTTATAATACATACATGTCTTGAAATTTTATTTTTAACTAACAATTTTATGCAACCAAATTTCATGTATCGACCTGTGGTATCGACCAGATTTTCAAATGTAAAATCATTTTACTACGATAAATACATTTTTAAATGTGTGAGTAATTAGGAAATAGAATAGGTACATCAAATATTATTTATTCTTTAGTGTTTCAAAGAAACGCACCTCCCCTGGATGATTCATGGAGGGAGAAAGTATTAGTTACAGGCGGTAAATACAATTGGGCAAAGGGTAGTTGCAAATGAATATTTGTCTTACTTGTTTATGAGAAAGAGTAAATATAGCAAGTGTTTTTGCTTATTTGCTTTATTAATGTCTTGATTTTTGTGTACTTTTATTATCATCGAAATAACAAGTTGTATTGAATATAATGGACTATTATCATTCAGTAGATGTCTTCACTAAAGTAAGTGTACTTCAAATTTATATTATATAATTTTAAATAACTTATGGACTTAAAATAATAGCTTTAAATTAATTAAAATACTTAACTTTTCAGAGGATATCTTATAAACCAAAACCTTGGTTGGAAAATTTTGAAAATAAAAAAAATTATTTTGATTTTATTCAAAATAAAAATATTAAAAAGCAACCAAAATTAATTTATGAATCTAAGAAAGGTAAGCGTTAATTATTAAATTTATATATTCACAGTTTAATATGTTTGGTTATTTTTCAGTGTTAAAACCAATCACCATGAATTTAGTAAATATAAATAATCAATCTGAATCCGTTGAAAGTTCAGAAGAAGAAAATAATCTATCAGAAACTAAAAATTTAGTTACCGTTAAGGTTTATGAAACCTCGCCAATTAATTTGCCAAAAAAAATATTTATTCCAAAACAGAATATTTGTGAGCGTTTTCATGAACCACCCATATCAGTATTTATAACTGAAGATGAAAAAATAGAAAACAGTGATATTATTACTCCAAAATCATGTAAAACGAAAGAATTGATAATGTCAGATTTACATTCAAATATTGAATATGAAAATGATAACAGCTTACTTGGCAGTAGAAATAAATCATTATCTACTGTAATGAGTGATGATATAAGCCACGATGATATTTATTTTCATTCGTATAAAAAAGAATTCCCTAAAATGGGTACAAATGCGATCAATAAGTTGTGTAAAAATGATTTTCCACAACAAAATTATAAGAGACAATCCCAAGAAAATAATGTGCTACAAAAATGTGCATTTTTTAACAATTATGAAAAACATATGAATCTACCATACAATGTCGATACAAATGACGCTTCTGAAAATGATATAATTAAAAATTTAGTAACAGAACGTTTTGCAAAAAACAAAAGATCTTATCGAAGAAATAAATTTGATAATAAACTAATTGATAAATGTGAAAGAAAATGTCCTGAAACTATTACTTCAAACAATGAACAATGCACAATAAATACAGAAAAAATAGAACTGGCAAATGGTATAAAATATATAGAAAATAAAGAAGAGCCAGTTGCAAGTTTTGATAACATAAATGATGAGTCAAAAATAGAAAGTGAAATAAATAATAGATTAATCAATCAAGAAAATGAAAACTGTAGTTACGATTCAAAAATATTTTTACAAGCGGCATTGGGAGATGAACTTAATAATATTTCGGATTCATTGGGTTTTAATTCAACATCTATGGTAAGAAAAAAAAATTCTATTTGTTTGTCAAGATAAATACCTATATTAAACAAAAATTTTTTTTTAGTTGGACGATATTTTAATCCCAAATCAAAATAAATCATTAAATAATAGTATAGATACCACACAAGCTTCTGATTTAATATCTAACTCAAATGTGAATTCTTCAGTCCATCGATACTCGAAATTTTGTCATACATTACGTAATAAATTGTCAAAATCATTTCGTTCTAAAACTTCGTATAAAGGTAAAATAATTTCTGACAACCCTAAATCCTCATTAATAGGCATGTTTGACGATAGTCCAAAGGATAGAAAAATTTTATACTTGATACAGCAATCAGCAATTCAACGGCAAAGAAAAATACAAATCGCAAAAGCTTTAACTTTGTGTAAAGCAAACAAAAAATTTAATGATAGTACAGAACAAATAGAAGGAGAACGCTTACTCTTAGTAACCTGTAAGTAATTTTATATACTAAAATTAAAATTCAATAATCTTGTTGTACATATGTGGGCTATGGGCTACTTTAACCAAGAACAATTGTTTTAACATAGTGTATATATACACTTATAGTCTATGTTCATATTTCCGTGAAGATAATTAACAAGTGCCAAAATAACTTCTATCTTTGTCACTGTAGATTAGTTCTAGAAGAAATCTCTTTTTTAAATAAGCCCTAGGTTAGGAAGTTGGTTGCCGTCATATGATGTATAAACAATGGTAGATCGCATACAATAAGAATACCTAAAAAAATTTTTTTTTAATGTTACAACATGTCTTAATTCTATTTTGTTAATAGGTCTAACAGAAGAACGTATACTTAATGAAATACAGCATATTGAATATGAACAAAATAATTCAACTGACCCTGATAAACAAATTGGAAGCCTTACTTTATCAAATATTCATCTGAAGATGTTGTTCGATATTTCTAATTTTGACATAAATAGAAATGAATGTCTACAATGGTATGTTTGTACAGTATCCAATGGAATTGAAGTCAAATCTACTGAAGCAACTGTACCAAAATTAGATGGAACTATTAGTTTTTCAACTCCTATTACAATGAAAAATTTAAAGGAAAATTTTGTGTTAAAAATTGGAATATATTACATGCTTCAGAAAAAGAGTCTTCGTAAATACAGTCATGAATCTAAATATAATTTATGCGAGGTAATTAATTCATAATATAATTAGTGTTTGGAAAAGTTTTTTAATAATAGATTTTTTTTAAGTAGACAAAACTAATTTTCAGACCTCATATTGCAAAAACTTTTTTTTTAATTTAGCATTTTGATTTGTTATAACTATTACTAATATTTACTTTGTATTATTACAGACTACAAAATGTTTAAAATGCTATCTGCCACATAAACTTTTACAAAAGGAACATAAATCTGATGTTGAAAATAAAAATTATAAATTTATGGAAAACCGAACCTCTACATTTATAAAACTTGGAGATTTGGAACTTCGTCTACATAATCTAACATTAAATAAACCACACAAACTTCAGTTTATATCATCGTATGTTTTTCTTGAAGACATCATAAATTTTGACATAAGAACTTCCCTTTCATTGTTTATGAAACATAGTGGATTCCTTACAATTGGTACTGAAGCTGGAGGGTTTGCAGCTTGGAACAGATACTGGTGTGTTTTAGATGGACATCTACTAAAATATTGGAACTATCCTCAAGATGAAGACTCACATGTAAGTACCTACAGGTCTTGCTCTATAAGGCAGAGTATTATAAACACTATTACATTATATAGCACTTAAATACTCTGTCTTGTAGCGAAGTTGAGAAAATATACATTGTTATCCTAAAAACATAAACAACCTTACTGTATGCTTTCAAATAGGTGTATGTATAAATATATTTTGCTATATATCAATTGGTGATACATTTTTAAATTTAATTTATTTTACAGAATCCTTTGGGCGAGATAAATTTAAAGAATTGTATTACAAAGAACATAACATTCGCTGATAGAGAAGTTTGTGCTAAACCAAAAACTATATTGTTGGAAACTATTGAATCTACTATAGAAGGAAATCAGAATTCAATTATCATTAGTTCTTCTTCTTTATTTGTGATTTTAAGACATTTATTATCTGGCGACTCAAATGAAGAAATAATAAAATGGGCTGAAATGTTAAATTATGTTGTGGCATCACTTCGAAATTGGAATGTCACAAATAACGTTGATTTTAATATTAGTAGTAATTAAGTATATCTTTATAATACAAATAATAATATATTTTAATGATCAAATTTTTATATAATGTATCTATAAATGGGCTAAGTGCATTGGACAAATAAACTTTTTATAATTTTATATTTTATTAATTATTGTAGTTTCAATTAATCAAATGACACCTGTGTGTTATGAAAACATGAGTATCTATAAAAAATGATAATAACAAGAGCACTTGAACATATTGATTAATTAAATCAAGTATCAAAATTAACCAATTGATAATATTATCTAAACAATGTATTTCATAATAAGTTTCAAGGTAAAAAAACATATATTCAATTTTACTGATAATGTATTTTTCTACATCCTGCACCTTAAATACATCTACCTACCTAAAATTATTTGAGTAAAAAACGTTCCAGATACATACGCACATTATTTGTTGTCTTGCAACTGGAATAGGAATAATTACAATAAATATGCCAAAAGTTTCTGGAGAAAATATTGGACTAAGTCCTAATGATCCAAACTCATATTCAAGACCTGGTAATTATACAGAATAATATATTTTACATATTCTTGTTTTATAACCTAAAATAATTTTCCATAGATTATGTTAGATAAAATCATACAAAATTAGAATTATTTTATAAATTTTAAATATAAGTATGTACATAATATGTACATACTTACTTGAATTTCATTTATTATAATATTTTTCTTTACATTATTATAAGTGTAAAAAATGGTAAAATTTAATCATTCATACAATCATGAATTAATCGATATTTACAGATTTAGCTATTGTCCGTTCACTACATTTATCATTAGATATTGACTTCGTAAGACATGTATTAACTGGAAAAGTAAATCTTAATGTAGAAAAAGTTAATAATGATGCCAATGAATTGGTAAGTTAGAATAAGTGACATTATTAAAATAATAAATATTAAATATAATGTACTTTTTAGATACTCGATGTAAAAAATTTAAATATTTCATCAGTAATAAATTTAACTTCTGAAATTCCAATGAAATATGAAATAAGTGGAACAACTCCTGAAATAGGCTCAAAGCTTAGTATATCTTTACCTGAAAATACAAGTAAAGAGTAAGTTTTGGGTATTTGACTATTAACCGCACGCCGGTCATATGAATCATAGATTTTGAGTGCATAATATACATGTAAATTGAAATCAAGTAGTAAATTAAATATTCTTAGTTAGGGCAATTTCTGTTGCCTTTTATCTCCAGTGGCAAAGCTGTGAGTTATTTTAGATAAAAATGTGGACTCTACCGTAAATAATTAAAAATGTAGAGTACAGAAATGGATCCAGTAACGTACTGGGGGAGTGGGAGTCAAAGGGGGCATTTACCCTGAGCAACAGTTTGTTAAGGGTGGCAAAATTGTGGATTGGGGGTGGCAAATTCGAAATAAAAAAAGGTGGCGGAAATCTACAGTACGCCACTGAATGGATCACATCTGTATGGCAGGTGCCAAACAGTTGAATATTAAGTTTTGTATTTTAAAAATATTTGTAGAATATTCCGTCCAGTGTATATAAGGATTTATGATTTCAGAATCAAAATTAGATATTATTTTATTACTATATTAGTTTGATACTTTAATCCATTATCCCAGAAAATCAAAGAATCATTATCGTATGGCAGTAAAACGTTAATTACCTACTAGTTTCATCGATCATATTGTACTTTATTGTTTTACTACCAAACGTGTTCTGTAAATATTTTTGACAAAACTAGTTTATAGTTCTTATGAATGGTTGATTTTAGATTTACAGTTGTTATTTACTATGAAACGTCACCACAGGCTGATGCTTTGCAATGGTTATTGCCGATTCAAACATCAGGGAAGAAACATCCATTTATGTTTAGCCAAGGACAAGTATAAACTTTATTTCTATTTAATTTAATTTAGTATTTAAAACTGAATTTTATTTTAGCCTATTGAAATACGTTCCATTATTCCTTGTCAAGATACACCATCAGTAAAAACGCCTTATACTGCTGAAGTGAGTATTTAATTAGGAATTTAAAAAACAAGCAATTTTTATTTTTTATTTTATAAAATTTTAATTTTGTAGATAACTGCTCCATCTGACTTAACAGTTTTAATGAGTGCTCAGATTTACGCAGAACCAACAAATCTTCAAAATGGAACAAGATTACATCAATTTAAACAAAAAGTACCAACTCCTTCATATCTGATAGCAATTGCTGTTGGAAAATTAGAATCAAGGATATTAGGACCAAGATCAAAAGTTTGGGCTGAGAAAGAACTTGTAGATCAAGCTCTGTATGAGTTCCATGAAACTGAACAAATGCTTCAAATTGCTGAAGACATATGTGGTCCATATGTTTGGGGAAATTATGATATTCTTGTTTTGCCACCATCTTTTGCTTATGGAGGAATGGAAAATCCATGTTTAACTTTTGTCACTCCAACTCTTTTGGTAATTTACCAGAATATATTTTAGTTTGATTCATTGAATTATCATAAATAATATTTTTTTCAGGCTGGAGATCGCTCGTTAGCAAATGTTATTGCTCATGAAATTTCTCATAGCTGGACTGGGAATCTGGTAACAAATGCCAACTTTGAACACTTTTGGTTGAATGAAGGTTTTACAACTTTTGTTGAGCGAAAAATTGTAGGGCGTATAAAGGATGAAAAAGAACGTGATTTTGCTGCTGTCATTGGAATTGTCGAATTGAGAGATACTGTATGTAGTTTTGATATAAATGTTGAATAAATTTGTTGATTTATTTTATCTGTAGATTAAGAAGTTAGAAAATGGTCCATTCACAAAACTTGTGATTGATTTAAAAGGTATTCATCCTGACGAAGCATTTAGCAAAGTACCATATGAGAAAGGACAATTGTTTTTGCGATATTTGGAACAACTCGTTGGTGGTACAGGTACATAAATAAATTTTGCAAGTAATTACTGTTGAACAATTAATTTTTAATTTATATTTATTTTATAGAAATATTTGAACAGTTCTTAAAGAAGTATTTGGACAAATATAAGTATCAATCAATTGTTACAAATGATTTCAAAAATACTTTTATAGAGTATTTTGCAAGTAATGATAATATAACTAAAATCGATTGGGATAGTTGGTTATTTACACCTGGAATGCCACCTGAACTACCCATCTTAGATATGTCACGAGCTGATACATGCAAAGCATTGAAAAACAAATGGATGAATTGGAACGACTCGATACCAAAATGCCCAACATTTGATATTAACGATGTCAAATCTATGTCTGTTGATCAAGTTTGCCAATTCTTTAACATTTTAAATGAAGAAGAACCTTTACCGATATACAAACTGCAAGCAATGCAAGATGTATATAATTTGAGCATTGTGAAAAATGCAGAAATTAAATGTAGATGGTTACGCATTTGCTTAAAATCACATTGGAAAGACCAAGTACAATCTGCTCTAGATTTTGTTACTGAAGTTGGTAGAATGAAATTTCTGTTTGATATTTATAAAGTTCTTTATGAATGGGAAGAAGTAAGACCAAAAGCAATTGAGAATTTCAATTTGACTAAGGATAAAATGATGTATGTTACGCAGAAAGGAATTGCAAAAATATTACATTTGAATGAATAAATATTTATATTTTAACCCTTATTGATTTATGTTGAAATATTTTATTATTTTACGATACGTAATATATTGTATTTTTTTAACAGCTGCTTTAAAGGAATAAAAATGGTTTTATCTTATGATATTTATTTATTACAACCTTAATCTATTAGTTATAAATTTTAATAAATATACATATTAATCATCAACATCTGAATTTTCTGAATCTGTGTCTAAATCATTAAAATCATCTTTACACGCAGACCATATTTTCATATCTTCTAATTTTGTAATTAGTTCTTCTTTTGACCACAACATTATTTCTTTTTCATCAGTTTCATCATCAACATTTTTTTCTACTCCTTTTTGAATAAGTCGTTTTATAGTTCTTTTTTTCCGTTCAGGTAATAATTCGAATTTGGCAACGATGTCTGAACCTAAATCATCGATATTTTTTACATTTGAAGATTTAATAGGTTCCACTTCATTTTGAGTAATAGGTTTACAGCATTTTGGGCACTGTTTGGATTTTACTGCACATACCGGACATAATACACGATAAGCTAATTTAATAGTTTTATTCGAACACCTGTAAATAAAATGTATATACATTATTACAATTATAGTATACATATACATACTGTTACAATTTTACCGCCTAAAATATGCTATAACTTATTGGGAGAGAGTAATGGGCAGCCACAAACAATGGCGTAGCTAATTCTTCAGCTTATTGAATGCCCCTGCCTATAAAATTAATTGCACACTACTGCAGCACAGCGAATAAGTACAGTAAATATCAACTACATACATATCAAATGATTCTGTTTATCTAGCAGATAAACAAGTGCATGATATTTTAAAAACAGAATTATGTTGTATTGTTAGTTGTTTTTAGGCTTTCACGAACAATATTGTCAAAATGTTTAAAATTTCTGAGTTATTTTGCTAAGAGCGGCGAAAAGTTCAGCAGAGCAATACATCGACCATAGTAAAACTAGGAAATTTGAAACATTTTGACAATGTATTCTTACAAGTCAAATACTATTATTAAGTGCTACTCGATTGATTATAGTTAATATAGATTAAATTTAAAAAAAAAAGAATTACCTTGTGCATGTTTTAGGAGCTGATAATGGTTTGTATTTTTTATATGTTATTTTCCATTGTAAAATATGAGTACAACGTTCACAAGTATCGGTTATATTCATACTATTTAACATTTTAATTTTATTAGTAGTATCATGTAAATTATTTTTGAAAGCAGTTTTGTTTTGATACTTTGGAGCTCTTTTACGATTAGCATTACCTCTTTCTGAACTCATTTTTATTAGTAATTTAACTTTAAAACGGTACAATAAAACCACATAAAACCTCGTGCTCTCTAAATTTACATTGCTTGTAGCACACTCCACAATATGACAGTGTTGTCATGTGACTCGTTGGTTGGCGCAAATAAATGTCATGTTTAAATGTGGTTTAAATATATTTTATTTCAAATCAGTAATTATACAAATCAACTATTAATATAAACTTAAATCTAAAATCAATAAATTATAGTATGCATTGAATGACTCGGAAGTTTTATTTCTATACCTCCTTTATTTGGATCAAAAAGTGTAACCTTGTCTGCTAAGAAACTCCTAAAAAATCGATAAGTATTATAATCTAAAATAGATACCTACACACGTTATTTAAAAATTATTAAATTGATTATTTACCTGTTGATCATTACAACAACTGTTAAATTCTTTGGTGTAACGAAAGCAACAGACTCTACATTTGTACTGTAGTTTTCTAAATCAATTCTAATAGAACCTCGAGGAACGAACTTTGAAAAATGACCAAGTGCATAAAATATCGGTTGTTTGTAGAATTCATTTGAAGTAGCATTTACGATAATAGCAGAATCAACAAAATTTTTTGACCAATTAGGAGATCCTTTTGGATCAAGTGCTAAATTCCAATCGACCCAGCCTGATACCCAATGTAACATTACCTAAAAATAAGTTATAAAATGTCGTTGTTAATAGTGTATTGGCACGTAACATCACTTGATATAAATATCACGTAAGTGCTATGACTCAAATTTTACAGAACAATACAAATCGAAATATCTTTCTATTTGATGGCATAATAATATAATACCTACATATAACTGATCTTAAGAGATAAAATTTGATGTTTTGTATCTATTGTTGGATTCAAATATGGGATACATAACTCAAGCAGGAGCAATATCAGCATTAAGTTGGTTTGAAATCTAAATTTAGTTACTTTTGTTAGTTAGGTGGTGTTTACCAAGTGATGTTATGTGCTCTATTGCACTATAAACGATGATATGTAATTATTTTATAACAAAAAATATATTTACTTCAATGATACTAGAAGCATAGGTTTCACCTCTGCCCCATGAACCGATATCAACTTTCTTCTGCCAAGGTTTTTCTCCTAAAATTAACATAAAAATATTAATCATTTTGAATTTCAATAAGTTATAACATAACAATATAACACCTATGCAAGATTCCGTATATATCAAAAATTTGTCTGGGTGATTATTGTGTGTATTTGTTAATTTTTTTGGACTTGTAATAAAATCGAGATACCAATGAACACCAATACCAGACACATATTGTGCAGCTTTTGGGTTAGCCATTACCTGTATAAAATATAATAATTATTGATATTAAGAAACAATAAGTAAATCATTGAAGAATTTAAATATATTTACAGTTTTGCTCCACCATTCAAGAAAAAGTCTTTGATCATCAGCAATAAGAAGTTTAATATCTCCAAATCCATTTTCTTTTAATGTTGGTCCTAAGTTCTCAGCTAAAAATTCTGCTTGGGAATATGGTGTCCAGCCCATACAGTTGAAAAAGAAATGCGGGATATTTCCATCCATGGGTTCATTTTGTAATGAAGCTACCCAAAAATCCAATCCGTGTTTTTTATATTCTTGAAAGAATCTTTAAAAGGGCCAAAAGAGAAAACATTAAAAATGAAATAATATGTTTCTTTATATAAAAAGTTTACACAATAAATGAATTATTATTTAATGTAGTTTATTTTAATGAGTTTAGAGTTATCGTTATGAAAACATACTTAACAAAGTAGTTTGCCCACGTTTGATAATATTCTTTCTTCAAACTACCAAAACCATAATATTCATTATTTGTTTTCATCCATGGTGGAGCGGACCAAGGTGCTGACATTAATTTGATTTCATCAGAACTCAAAGCTTGGGCAGCTTTAATATAAGGTATCTAATCACAAAACAAAAATATTTATAGTAAATAACACATTTAATATTTATTTTATTTATGTTTGTATTACCTTAAAATTAATGTCTTCATCTGTAAGATTAAAATATTTGAGCTCATTGTCGTTTACAACTTCTGCATATGAATAAGTGTGCGTTGAAAAATCTGTACTGGCCATAGGTACTCGAAGAATATTATATTGGAGTCCGTCGTCAGAAAAATATGACCTATATTGTTTATTAATAATTTTTAAAACAAATTATAAATGTTATATTATCTAATTAAATTATATAATGATGATTTCAGTGCTATAATTTGTATTGTTTCAATATTTTGATTTTTATAGTTATTATTTCAATTATCAGTAAGTGTTACATTATAAAATTATGGTCGGTAGTGAAATAATTTTACCTCAACAAATTATCTTGAGCATCTTTGGTCAATGAATTTATATTAATTCCAGCTGCGTCAGTGATGGCTCCACCAAAACCGAGTATTTGTTGATATTGTTTAGAACGATTAATAACTATTGTACCATTTATAATTTCTTCTACAAAATAAACTTGATTAAATAGTCATCAGTTAACAAGAAAACATTTAAAGTAAAATAATTATCATACCATTAAATTTTCCTACATTTTGTTCTAGTCTTAATCCACTTTTCGTTGAAGTATACATAAAGTAAGTATTTGAATCCCAAGTACTCGGAAGTGGTTCGATTGTATCGCAGTATGTTGCATTGCAAACACAGACAATTTTTGCCTTCCCGTAATCTTTGGGACTACATTTTGTTGCACATTCAACTCTGAATGTCAGAACTGAAATTGAAAAAAACAGAAATATTTTAAACATCATTTTTTGTTGAGTTAATTTCTAATTTTATTTATTAATATTTATTTTCAGTATATATATATATATATATATATATACTTCAATACAAATATATGAGATAAATAAAAGATTAATATAATAATAAACTTGATTAAAGTAATAAAAAATGGCAGTGATTTTTAAGAATAAATATAATTTATGACAGTATAAAAATAAAATTAAAAAAGTAAATAGGTATGTAGGTAAATATGTATGATACCTACTTTAACGATTTTATGTACTACGTCATGGAAGTTGAAAACTTTCTCCTATAATTTATTTTACATAGTTCTTAAGACCACGAACTAAATTTAAAAATGTGCGATAACAATGTACACAATGCGGTACATAAATTGATTAGGAATTTCTAAATAAAAAATAATATTTAACATTAAACACATATTAACCCTCGGAGCCTCCTATGGGTGAATTTGACCCATACACCGAATTTGACCGAGAATAGCGCTCAGGTATTTAAAAAAGAGCGGTACTACAGTACCACAAAGGTACATTTTTTTCATAAAATCACATTAAAAAAATGTTTTTTAAGTATGTTGAATATTTCAAAGGTATACTTGTAATACTTATAAATTCATTTAACATGATTCAAAGTATACTTCTGAATTTTGGTAAGTCAAAAGGTTTCGTAGTTGCGGAATTATAGGCGATCAAAAAGTGAACAGGGTCAGATTGACCCAGATTGTACGCGATGATCGAAAAAATAGGTGTGTTAAATATATATATATATATGAATATTATATGTTTTGAACACTCATTGTCAGTTATCTTGTCGCGTCTCTTTTTATCTATGTAATTAAATAACCGCCTACTTCGCCACTGCATGTATAAAAAAAATTGGGGAGCGTATAAAATATCAAATACCAAGGATTACAATCTATTGAAATATTGACAAAACCATATTTTTAACGTTTGAAATATTGACAAAACCATCATACGAATGTCGAAATATTGACCAAAATATTGAAAAAAAAAACAATTGCTTAATCTATACAGGAGCGAACACTGGCCTAGGGCATAGGCAGACTATGGGGGCCCGGATTTTCAAAAGTGGAAGCGACAAGAAGGTTTTCAGATGTATACGGATAGATTTTTTAACGAGGCCCACAATGAGAACCTTGCCTTGGGCCCTATTTTTCCTTAGTCCGCCCCTAAATCTACAGAAAAATTTATTCGTGTTGACAAAAAATGATCAATGGGGGATTATAATAATATAATTATTAAATCATAGTTGAAAGTACCTGTAACTATAATATAATATGTACTCGTAAGTGTTTTAAAATTTTCATTTTTCATATTACCCTCTTTACTAGTCCACATCTCATTCTTTATAGCTTTTATCATACCATAAGTTATTCGAGATTGAGAAATATTACGTAATATGTACAATTATACCTATACTATTTTAAAACCTCCACACGAATATCTCTACAGATAAGACGCTAGCAGAAAATTTTTCAGACAAAAGTTGTCACATTTCAAGGGGGGAGTAAAATTATCTTGTTAATTTCTTAAAAGATTTATGATGGTAGGTTACGTAAAGCAAAAATAATCGCGATTAGTTAATCGTCCGTTTGAATCTATGATTTAACGTTAATCCTAAATCTAATCACGGTTAATTTACGGACGATTCATTAATTGTGATTATTTTTAATATAGAAGATTCACCATAACTGTAATTAACGTTATTAATTAATATAATTATTGTTTTAAAATACATATATTCACTCGTGTAGATAATATAGATTTCTGTTATGATAGTTGGTAAAACAGTTTTTTAAAACTATTAGTTTTGCATTAATCATGCCAAAGAAGTATAACTTCTAACGCGTGTACATGTGTACACACACCCACTTCTTAAATAATTATTATATTTTATAATAATACAAAAAATAATAATGGTACTATTTTAATGTTACTTAATTAATATACTCACTAGTTAGCAACAACAACGATAGCATAGGCTTCATGATAATTGTATGTGACCTGTTCTCACTCTTACTAATTTATACACTTATCTTAAAGAGATGTTTTCAATTATTCGATACGTTAGATAAAAAAATTGTAAAGTTTTTTTTCTTATCCGTGACATAAACTTGTTATTATTGTATGGTAATTAATATACGTTTAAGTATATTACCTAAATGATAACTTAAATAAGAACAAATAAACTATTGTGAAGAAGTGATAAATAACGTTTTTAATCTATAGATTCTAAAATTAAACAATCATATCTTTATAATTAGAGTGTAGCATATTAATAAAAATAAATTTTTGAGTAGAAAATATAAGGTTATGTTTAAAACTCCACAAAAAAAATCAAAATATCTATATCCATTTCCATATTATACCTTAACAGTTTATAATTTATAATGATTAGGTACTCAATTGTTATAAGAATTAAAACGTTCTTAACTTAATTTTTTCTATGTAATCATTATAAAATTTAGCATACAATAATCTACATATATATTAAAATAGTTCTTTATCAAATATTTTTATTTATTAAAAAAAAAAATTATGTTTACTGATTAAATGAAATAATTGTTTTTATATTAATTTCAAAGTTTGATTAATAACACAAAAAAGAATAACACTTATTAATCAGATATCATAGATAAAGTAGATACTTGTTGAGAAAGTCGATAATAGATTAAATAGAAAAACAGTGTCACTCAAAATCTTATACGTTTAAAAATATTTCGAATTTATTATGCAGGCTTAGTCTGTACAAGGATACATTTTTTAGGATAATATATAATTTAATCTAATTTAAAAATTTTAAAATTTTTGTCTTTTACTGAAAGATAGACCCTACAAATAGTTTCAGACTTATGTTGTACAAAAATATATTTTCTAATGTTTTACTTATACTTTTTATCTAATTTTTTTGGCCTCTGCAAAATATTGCCTAAAAAGCGCCTGACTGGGGAAAATCTTATACTCCTCCAAAAATTGTCTGAAAAAAATCAAAAAGATTATTACAGTTAAAATGGTGGCCATTTCAATATTAAGTGTCAAATTGGGTCTTTTTTTCAATAGTTTTTCGTTCAAAAGCTCCTTTATAATACCGGACATAAGACGAACAATTCGTCGATACATGGTATATCTACGCTTTTAGAGATGCCACTCACATAGCTTTTCACTGATTTCGAAATAGAAATTGTACAATACAAATTACAATTTAAATAAAACTGTAAAATCAAATCAATACGTTTAAAAAAATTATTTTATTGTTATCGACCGTGCTATTTCAAAATCGTGATATAAAAAATTCGAATTAAATTTTTTTAGTTTTAATAAGTTAATTAAAAGTGAAAAAGAATAATATAGTTTTTGTTTTATCCTATCTATAAAATATTTTTAAACCGTTCATTAGGATCTCAGTAAAAGTAGAATAAGATTGATTTTTGTAACTTTTAATAAAAAAAAACAAATTTAAAAAAACTATGTTTTTCGTTTATATTCCTCTAATATAGCTTACAAAAACTACAAAAACAAATCAAGTAATGAGGATAATAACTGTTAATAAAGTTAATCGAATTGACTAATGGAAAGCTTCTGCGTAGATAAAATACGATTAGCCTTCTAGGGTTAAGATCTAATTTTCAGCAAAAATTGATCCATGATCTACTTTTTTTAATTTAAACATTACTGAACCTGAACCAGAAACCGAATCGATTTTTATATATTGAACCCTGATTATAAAGGTCCCTGATTTTACGATACGTTATTAAATATGATATATTAAAAACAAAAACAAAAAAAGTTGCAAACAAAATTGTATATATGAGAGCAATTCTAGAGCGAACATATCTCGTCTCGTTTTAGGAAACGGCGTTGATGAGGAAAATAAAACACCGACATTTGTTTGGAGTGGACAAAAAAATTGCAAGATTTCTGGTGCTGTGACATTAATCATTCCGTTAAGCGTAGTAATTACTTAGCACTTTTCTGTTTTTCTAAAACTATTCTGGTCATTAACAGAGCCAAGAAAAACAAACATTATATCTTTATGGAGCAGTATGAATAAAATTCCAATGTTGTATATGTACGTTATTTAAAAATTCAAATGATATCCGACAAGTTCTGAAGATTAATTTTGTCTATGGATAAGATTTTAATAGGAGATCAGTTATCAAAACGATTCACCGATTTGGTTAAAATTGATATTTAACAGGAATTATATGTACATAAAAATATATTTTTTTTAGAGCTCACTTTCCAACGAACGAACGAAACAACCTAGATGGTGAAATTGGTGAAAAATGAGTGATAATGAGTATATGCTAATATAAAAGGTCACCGTAATTCAGTCTCAAGCCCAAACAGAAAAAAATAAGCAACCGAAAAACGCCAAACCGACATAGTCTCGAAAAAAAGTCAGAACTAACGTCGACGTTTGCATGTACTAAAACGGTTTTCAATCTAATTTTTATCGAAACCACGTTTTTAAAAACTGCGGAAAACGTATCTTGGCCATTTTCCATCCGATCGACTTGAAATTTTAACTACTTAGATATATTTTACATCGAAGTTACCACGATTTTTACAATTTAAGGTCGTTTTTTCGTCAAAAACACGATTTTTTGTTCAAAAAAATTCGGAGCTACAAAATTATCCAAAGCTTGTAGCTGGAGTCAATCTCCAGCAGTGGTCCGATTAAGACAATACATATATAGAGACAAAATTATCAGAGGCAGTTGTTTATTAGCAGGTTAATATTAAACATACATAGGTCATCAATCATACCAATTTATATTTGAAAACAACCACAGTAAAGTGGTATTGGACATTTAGGTTATAATTTACATGTTATCGAAATAAGTCACGTCAATTTTTTCCAAAGATCGAACCCAATATGTAAAACGTTTGATAAGGGTTGTTACTTTATATAACTCGTATTGTCTAAGGCAGAATCTACAATTATTCATGTTTATGACAGCGGCCGGTCGGCTTAAATAAAGCACAGCATGGTAGAGTATTATAAAGCGAAGTAAATAGAAAGGAAGTGAACGTAGCATGAACATATTTAGTAGTAACTCGGGACCGGAAATATAAACAATTTATTTTAAGACTTGAGCGGCAAATCTGAATTTGTTTGCGGAAATAAAGTTCAGTTAGGCAATGTGAAAAGTGTCAGGATTTTCTCCTTTACTTGTGATTTTTTTCTCTTATATTCTGACGAAAAGTGAAAATCGTTATTGTGAATTACCTGATACAGAGGTATTAAAACGGCTTCACTTATTTTTTATTCAATTTTTAACTTCTTCTTAACCCTCCATTAGGCGCGTAGACTACAGTCTACATAATACTTATTTAAAATTATTTTTGAAACAGTGTCTATTAGAACACAATGTTTGATGTTTGTTTGTTCTAAAAAATGTTGTAAATAAAAGTTGTATTATCTGAAAAATATTACATATAATATTTGATTTATTTTTTCAGTTTTTTTAAGATATTAAATTATTTTGTAATATAGGTATTTGAAACGGTTGTTAAAAGAGAAAACTATTTAAAAGTTTAGACCTATAAGCAGTCAAGTACAAAAATGTTAATTCAATTCTAAAGATTATTGTTTCTAAATATTTCTAATATATAGAGCTACGTATAAGCAATTTCGTTAATGACATCACGTATACCTACAGTTTATATGAAAGTTTATAGAACTTAAATCTAATAGTGCCAACAACTTTGTATAAAAATCAGATTACTTTGGTTTTAACTGCAGACTTATTCTGTATGCCACAGTATCTCGTATTAAATATAGAGACTACGGTTTTCTTAATGATAATTACAGAAAAATAAAAAGCTATAATAGATTTTAATTATTCTTCAAAAAGTTCAAAGTTAATATTACATTCATTCTACTATAGTAAAAGTTGCAATGTAAGAAGAAATCTGATGCAGCAGTTTTAATGTTGAATATTTGCCTATGCAGGGTTGATAAAAACTTTTTCGATTCTAATGTCACCTCGGGCAAATTTTCGTTATTCAGCTAACAAAATATTGCTATGATAAAAGTCTGATGCTCTTATGTAAAATATTTCTATCCGTTTTACTTTTATGACTTCCGTGTTTAAAATTTTTATAAAGAGACATCCTTCCGTTTTATATTGACCTATAAATTAAATTATTTCTTTACAATTTCCTGTTTTACACAAGTACACATATATACACATAGGTATAATATAATATTTTCAAAGTGGTGCAATAAAATATTAACGTGGTGAATATCTTCAATTACGAACTTAATTTGTAAGAAATATAAATGAGCAATCGTCATTTAACGGGTAGGCAAACAGGGTAATAGTGTAGACCCAGGGCCGTAACTACTACCGGGGCAGTGCCCGAGGCATTGATTGATTGAGATTGAGGAAAAAAAGGTAATTAAAATTAAAACTAGGAATAAGTGTAATATTCAAGTTGGTAACGAAAAAAAAAATGTTTTCAATTTTTATATTTTCCATATAATGGGCCCTCGGCCACTTGTTGCCCCAGGGCCCCCAAGCCTCTAGTTACGGCCTGTATAGACCTGCAGTTCCTGAACTTACTTTGTTGTGGAACCCTTACAAAACAGCGAAACCCTAACCAAATTTAAATAAGATTTCGTCAGTGGACTAAAAAAATAAAATAAACTTACATGTTATTAATGTTGGATATGATAAATAAAATATATTTACGAATATAATGATAAAAACCCCTAATATCGACAACTGTTCAGAGACGCCGACATTTTAAATACGGCACTGCTGAATCGTCAAAATTACTTGTTAAAAGTTGGTTATTATAATAATATATGGATGGGTCATGTACCACAAGATATAATTTATTATTTACCTCGTTTACTAGACACTGAGATGATATATGCGGAAGATCGAACACGAAGCTAATTGATATTAATTATATTGACATCCCCATGTGTAAAATTTATTACTGAATTGCATTAGGTTATTTCACTCAAGGTTTTTGTTTACCTTGTGTAGCTGAGGCATCACAATAGCAATTTAAAAAACCATTACCGATATTTCTTAGTGATGTTTTCTCATCCATCATAATTTAATATAATTAATAATGTACCAACACGTCAGAAAATCGATAACCACCCGAAGTTTAAGTTGTTTCAAACACGGGTATAGGTACTCATCACTGGTGTTCCAAGTGTAAGAGGTCTATTGATCTTGTTCTAAGGTGAAAATTATGAATGCATCTTGTACGGTGGAAACTCTCATTACTTACACTGCATTTTTATTTAACACAATGTTAATTGAATGAAAAATGAATGCTATAGTTCAGAATATTTTGTTGTATGTGTAGTATGTATATTAGACTTTAATGACTCCGTGTAATAATGAATATAAAGGTAAATATAGACCCAAAGGTAGAATACGATTAATTATTCTTCCTTTAGAAATATTTTATTATTAATAATATATGTATGTTTGTATATACATATATTATGTATGTATTATCAGGTAAAAAAAATAAAAACAGTATTCTGGAATTATAAATCATAGAATCATCAAAATCTGCTAATTATTCTACTCGATTGTTGCATTGCGAATGAATTTCAAAATTGGTGTACTAAAAACGTTCGCATTAGACAGTATGTTGCAGAATAAATGCTCCAGCCATTTATCTCTGATTCTATATCAAGCTATATTAAACTTCCAGATAATATATTAGACTTTTTTAGCATAGAAATTTAAAAAGGAAATCTATATTTTACGTAGCATCGTTTTCCACATCTTTTAGGTTGCTGCAATATATAATTTAAAGAAAAATATGTTTGAATTTAATTTTAGTTCACTAAAATCAATTTAAAGTAGACCTGAAGCTTTGCTCTCGTCACTGATGACATACAGATCCCTCCAAAGTGGGAGTGTCACTAAAACAACCTCCACCCTTTCTGTGTCTATCTCCTCTACACAGCTTGATCGCTTTTACATAAAAACACATACACACATACTCGTATATACTTGCACACATTATCATTTAAGTATCTATTGTCACTGTAATATGAATAATAATTATAGGTACATCCAGACTTCACTTTGCGTTAAGACATTTTTTTCGAACATGGCTGGCTGAAACTTCATTGTTTTTGTCCTGCTTTTGAAATCAGATATATGAATATTTTTATTTTTTTAGTCTAGTTCTAGTCGACACGTATTTTCATTTTGACGAATAGTTTAGTAGTTTTACCCCATAAAACACCAGTATCCAAAGAGCAGGTAGGTTAATTTACTGTCGCGCAATCTCTCTCTAGTATAGTATAGTAGGTATATACATATATAAAATATACATACTATAAATAAATGGTATATGTATTTACATGTAGGCAGAAAGGCAAACAAAATAAACTCGTGTCTCTCCGGATGCATGTTGAACTGAAATGCGCGGCATACAACTGACGTATCTCCCGGGAAAGTCTCCACTCACCCACCCACGCAATCCCGTGGGAGTAGAAGGATAAAGATGGAGGACCATAACTGACTGGCTTTATTTTTTCATCAGTTGTATCAGGTTTAATGAAGGGTACATTCATATGAATAAATGTGTAAATAATATTCATTCAATGTGAATGGATACGAAACGTAAGAACTTATTTTAGATTAGAAATTCACCGTGGTTTCGCCTACTTTTATTTTAAAACTTTTTTCATTTTATACATTCTGTTAAAAAATGTCTTTTTCATTTTTATACATTTTTAGAAAATATAAATTGTAAATTTTCCTTAATAAGGATCAGCCTTAGTTAAATTGTCATTTGGATAAAAAAAACTAATATGGAATTTTATAATTTTTAACATTAAAAGCTCCATCATAATCAGTTCAGTAGTTTTCGTGTTAAGTCAAACAAACAGACAAAAATTCTAAAAACTAGCACAACGGATTGGATATATTGCTTTTAATTAATTGACGTACGAATTGTTTTCATTGAATTTACATAATGTACTATAACTTGTGGATGGAGAAAGAAATTGCGTCAGGATTCGTGTAATGTCGCATGTAAAAGTGGTCGACCAGTTTTCATTCAAATTCGCTTATCATAAACTTAGTATGCTCCTCCCATTTGATTATTATAATATTTAAATCATTGTACCAAACAGATATTTTGGAACTCATTTGCTAGATAAAGAAGTACTCTTCGTTTAATAGTACTCATGTGTGTTTGTGCGATTAAATTAATTTTGTGGCAATAAATAATTGATATTCCGAATTTTAGTATTTAAATATGTTAAACGATATAAAATTAATTAATGAAATGGACGTATATTTGTGTTTTTATTTAAAATAATGTAACTAAATAAGCTCCGCCTTAAAAAAGATAACCGATTATGTTTGTTTTAATATTTTAGAATCTGTTGTAAGCGATTCTGACCTTTACGACTTCTGAAGCGCATAGTACATATAGCGATCGGTTTTGATTATCTGATCTTTCTTACAAAAATAAAAAAAGCAAAAGGCATCATACCTCAAATATTGTAATGTTGTAGTTGTAGTATATAGAATAATAACAATTTTTGTTTAAATAACTGTATAAAAAACTAGCAATCGAACAAAAAGTTAATCAAAGAGTCTATATTAAGAGATTTATCTTAATAAAAAATTCCCCTAGCCCATTTGGTATAAATAATAACGGCAATTTTTCCATATGAACCCATATTTAAAATGCAATTTGTGTGGAGCCAAATATAAACGATACCCATGCACTAAATAAACAAAAACCGTAAAATCATCATATTTCACAATTACACAATCTAAATGAACGATCAAACGCGTCCGGCGGCGAGGGTGGGATTGGGGGTAGATTGGGGGCCAGTAGATGTGAGAGTATGGAAGGGGCATTGATGAATGAACCACGTAAAAAACAAACAAGATGATTTAGCTGCAGTTGGGCTTGTATGGTGTTCTATAATCGTATGATTAGCAAATAAAAAATTATATCGGTCATCGCGCCGATGTCAATGATTATATCGGATTTTGTTCTAAACGGCGAACACGTTATTTACTGTGAAGCTATTATGCTCAGCATAGCATGTTCATACAAGCTTTTGTTGATATGGATGTATGTAGGAAAGGGGATAGGGTGCGTGGTCCGGTGCTATACCGATTATTAAACGCGTTGTTGCATTCGAGACTGAAGGAAAAAAGTTAATCGCTTTTTTGAACGTGTTGCTTATTTTTTAAATCTGAATAGGATTTACAGTGTGTTATTATTTTAATGCAAGTTTGAGTCATTGGAAACAACAAAAGATATCTATAGAATTTATATTATAATACGTCGTAATTTTTGATCATGAAAAACAAAAATCAGGTATTGTATACATTTTTATTGTATCCGAACCTTTAATTTCTGGTCTAATATTACTTAATTCATTTTTTAGGATTCCGAAGAAACCCTATTAATCTCACTTTGTCGTCCGTCCGTCTTTTTCAGTCAAAGTAAAATATCTCGTAAACAATATAAGATCGAAACTTGATGAATGCCCTCTAGTAAAATATGTACAAATTTTATGAAAAAGTAATTTTTTTTTTAAATGAAGCCAATATTGGTCTAGAGATCTGCTATACTAGAACCTTGTAAAAATAAGTGTTCAGTCCGCTTGTGATGTTTGAAAACGCTTTTAAGTACATTCTGTGTTAAAACGAGAAATGCATCACGATTTTCCTTTTATACCTTTCCATTGTACATATGCCGGTGTAATTTTAAACGTATCCGAGCAATTTATGATATGAATAAATCATAACGTTCAAACACCATGCATACACATACACATACACACACACTAACCTTGACCAATGTAGTTTACTGCAGAATCAAATGGACCCATAATGCACTATGTTTCCGTTTACTATTCAACCGTCATAACGAATGCAAATGGCGGAGAAATATACGAGAACATCATGTTGGACATTTGAAAGCTACTTAACAATTGAATCGGTCGGTAACAGAAATGTTATGTAAATGAGGTTATAGAATTCTGTGTAAAGATTTCACGTTGTGTTGAAATGTGTCTGCAAGCTGTAAAGGAGAAATTTACGTTACTATGATTCGGAATTTAGATAGACATTTAACGTTCGCGATTCGAGTTTTTCTTACTTTACTACTATCGCGGGCACATATTTTCTTTGTTATGAGATGAATCGATATCTTATAACGTGTATGAATTTTAATGGGCTGTTTGTTTTCAGAAGTGTTTTTCATTGCTGATTATTTACGTTTCATATTGCAATATCGAATACGTTAGAGAAACGTTTCAAATTTACTCTTTGTGTTTGTAGAACTCATATTTTACTACTAATCGAGTTGAAGAAGATTAGTTATTGATTTATGCATTCGATTATTATAATAAATTATAATATTTGCCTTCTTATCAAGCTTTAAAATTTTAATTTCTTATACGGTCATATATATGAAATGTATATAGTACCTACAAGTATCTACCTATTATAAAGCTCATATTTTTTGAATTCGAGATTTTGATAGAAATATCCATTTACCATGTCGTCACGATATCTGTTTATCGGTCTGTAGATGCTATAACTCAAAAGTGACAGATCATAGACGGGTGAATGATTTTCATCTAGGAAAAAAACCTATTTTTGTAAACAAATAGAAACATTATCTAAACTTTATAAACATTAATTTATTAATTGTCACATACAAACAATACTTCTAAAAATAGAAAACAACCATAGATATCTAAAATGGTCAATTCAACCCTTTGAATCCTGAGCTCCTGGACTTACTTGCACCGCGATCCCGAGCTCCTGAGCAACAGGCCGGTATACCGGTCATTCGGGAATATACAAACACTGTGACCCGAGATTATTATAAAAATTTTGAGATGTTATGAGGAAAACAATATTATTTTATTTTATATAACACATTAATATAGAAACATAAATGTTAAGAAAATATACAATACAATTAAAAAGGTTATCGCCAGAATTCAGGAGATGCAGATTGATCCAAAAATTCGAGATCTAACCAGATATAGCTGGATTTTATTTGATCTGATCCCTAATGGGAATGTTTTAATCGTTTGAATCTTAAGCTTCCGGACTTAATGGAAGCGTGACACTGAGTACTGAGTATATATGTACATTTTTATTTTAGGCCGGTAAATCGGAAAATAGGGTTCAAAGGGCTAATTTCTACTATTTTCTTTTATAAATTTTACTTTTCAACAATTTATTAATATAAAATTAGAGGTAATTTTGTAAAGTTATGCAACTTGATAACCAATTAAATGTAAGAACGAGATACACCATAAAAATAAGAAGATATAATTGGTACCTATTTTTAGTAAACAAACAAGTATAAAATAACAATAAGAGTACCTAAGCTTTATTAAAATATCAAAACAATCTAAAAACAGAACCGAGTCATGTTGTCGGTTAAAGAGGATACGGAAGAAAAAATGTATTCATTGCAGGTAATGTACATTGTATAAATAAACAAAATACAAGAGAACCCATCCCACACACTATTATCAGACTGTGCTTGGCAAGTAATGCGTTCAGATAAGTTGTACGTAGTGTTTAGAGATAAATATCTTACAAGAGAATACTTTGCGTGGCGGAATTGCTTTTGTGTAATATTGTTATTGAAAACAACAGCCGGTACTCTCTTGGGATTTTTCACCAGATTTAGGATCAGATTAATTTTCTTTAGAAAACGTTTTAGGATGATAATTATATCAGATAATTTTATTGTTAATTTAAAAAATATATAAGTATATTCCTATTGTTTACTTATTTTTAAGAATTCGTTTTTAGTCAAGTCAATTGTTATACTGACAATTCGCATATAAATATTAATAATAAATAATAATAACAATGTTTATTACATATATCATAAATATGTAAATCAGTGGCGTAGATAGCTTTTTGCGATGGGGGAGATATGACTTAGTATTTAATCTCATATTTTTGGTTCAGGGACCCTCAATACGTGTCATTCCGTTAAAATCTCGAGTTCGATTTTTTTCATGATTACTATACTTTTTTATACAGTACATTTCATGTATGTATAATAAAAAATATAAAACAAACGTTTAAAAACATTAATTTGCCTTTTTAAAACCGACTAAAAACTGAAAATAAAATTCTATTAGACTCTTTTCGTACTAACTATTGCATTTTAAAAAAAAGTTGATTTTGTTCATACTAGAAGAGTTTAAAACACATCACGTGTATATTGTAACAAATATTTATAAACTTTAATAGATTTCGTTTATTTAATAAATTTATATAGAACAGTGGCGAGGTGTGAAATTTTTAATAAGGGAAGCATATTTTGTCAATCCTCCCCCTCCTATTAACAAAAAAAACTAGTTATGAAACACCTTATATTCAAGCTTTTACTTTTTTAAATTCTTATATAAATATTTATATAGTGACTAAATGATTCTACGTCTTATTTTCTTGTATTTTAGTCGATGTTTGTATGACGAGTTGAAGTTCACTGTAGGAAATTTCACTAAAAAATTTCGAATTTTTGATTTTGTTAAAAGTATGTTTTTTGTATAGAAAATGACGTGAAAAGTTGATATTTTCAAACCGCAGGTCTGTATCTCAAACCGTTCTTGAGATATAGCCTCTCAAAGATTTAGTTTTTTCAAATTTTTGGAGAAAAAAGGCCATAACTTTTGAACGCGTGGTCGGAATTGATTTTAGTTAACGGATTTGAAATCAGCGTGTCAAAATCTATATAATGACATGTATAATACTTTAAAATCCGACAAAAAAATTTTCGTCAAAAATCGACATTTTTTTAAGGTATACCCCTTTGAATTTTTTCGATTTTTCGCGAATTTTTTTTTTTCGAGTTTTAAGGTATTATACATGCCATTATATAGATTTTGACACGCTGATTCCAAATCCGTCAACTAAAATCAATTCCGACCACTCGTTCAAAAGTTAGGGCCATTTTTTTCAAAACTTTGAAAAAAATGAAACTTTGAGAGGCTATATCTCTAGAACGGTTTGAGATACAGACCTGCGGTTTGAAAATTTCAACTTTTCGCGTCATTTTATATACAATAAACATACTTTTAACGAAATCAAAAATTCTAAATTTTTTAGTGAAATTTCCTGCAGTGAACCTCAACTCGTCATACAAATATCGACTAAAATACAAGAAAATAGGACGTAGAGGTATTAAAGTTTTATAACTGAGCGTGTAAATTAATATTAAATGCTATTTTTGATTAAAATGTTTGAGTTGCGCATAAAGACGAATATTCTAATAATATTTTTAAATTATTTATTAACTGAAAACGCAGATTTGTATTAATTTATCCATAAAGTAAGGGAAGCACTGCTCAATATTTTATTTAAAGTATGTTTTCTATGTAGATATTTAGTATACCTATATATGTAGTATGAAATTAGTACTGTCAAAATATTTTCACAAATAGTTACTGAAGAATAAAATAAAAAAATAGAATAAAGTTTTTTGTATGTAACTACTAAAATATTTCAGTCAGTATATGGAAGCACTAAAATATTTTATTCTTCTTTCAACACTCATATATCAAGTTTAGATAATCAATCAACATGGTGAAACGAAACTTCCTACTCCCTATGCTCAAAATGAAAAACATAATGATGTTATATATATAATATGTTTTGTTGAACATATATCTATTCTTTTCCACTGTGTTGTTCATGTTGTTACTTTTTCAAATATAAGATGATACACAAATATATAATATTGTATAGTATAGATGAGATACTATCGATATATAGAGAACGCTATCGATTAATTATCGATAGTTTAAATACAATAATTTAGCGTACCTCAAATACATTCCCAAAAACGGTCAACAGTGCGCATATAGTTTCCAATTTTAAGTATAGAATATTCATTTTTGATTTTATTTTAGATTGAATTTTGAAAATATTATTATATGAGGTTTAGGAATGTACATTGTACAATTGTATCTACATCTGTAAGATTAAAATATAAAAAAATAATAATTTTATGTATGTTTAATTATTAAGTGTATACAGTTTTTTCCAAATGGTTGGGTGATTGAATTAAAAAAATCAAAACATTTTTTAACTAAACATTTCGACATATTTTGTCTTCATCAGTTTCTAAAAAATAAAAAATATATAAACATGTTTTATAGTATTTAATTAACCTATAATGAAATATGACAATAAATACTGTAAAACATGTTTATAAATAAATTATTTTTTAGAAACTGATGAAGACAAATAAATGTCGAAACGTTTAATTAAAAAAATGTTTTTTTTTTTAATTTTAAAATATAACCTCGGGGAAAAACTGTATACAATTTACAAAAATAGTCATTTATATAAACTCAAAATATTTAATTATAAAAGTAGATATATATATGTATGTTAATTCAATTACAGAAAAAAGTTTGACAACAAAAAAACAAAACGATTACTTGTTCGTAATTGCATCAATGATAATATCGATCTAATATCTCTAATCCCTATTACACCAAAAACCAGTAAAGAGAAAAAAGAAGTAGAATTTTATTTCATTACTTTTTGTAAGTCCCAAAAGCCCAGATGGACATCTCACTGAATGCTGAAGTCAATGTCTGTAATGTATTTTCATATTGGGTGGAAAACATACAAACACGGTACTAAAAATATTCACATGGTAAAATATAATAAAAGAAAATGAACTCATTCAAGTGATAAGGTTTTTTTAAACCATTTACACAAGAGATATCAAAAAGGTGGTCAGTGATATGAACTGTTTGACTTCATAAAATTGAGTTTTGTAAACGTAGATACTTTAGTTTATATGTCGGATGTAGAACTTTCTATATAAAGATGAGAAGTTGAAACGATTAAATTAAAATAAAATAAATGTAGCTGTTTATAAGTGCTTTTCAATTCTGCTTGTGATCTGCTCTTATATACATATACTTATATATTTAAAATTTGATACAATGTATTGCAGCGATTTGGAAAGCCTTAAATTTTACTCATATACTTAGTTTATATTCCCGAAAGTATATTATTGTTGTTATATAATATGTATATATTGATGTTAAATCAAATGGAACACTTCTAAAAATTTCAGTAAAATTATAAAATCAAAATTTACATTAAAATGACAAAGTAATATAATTTATAGAAATCTGTTTTGTATAAAAAAATATTATAAAACTAATCGTGTTAAAATAATTCAAAATTATTACTGTTATATAAATCTGAGAGAATCTCGACTGTAAGAAAAAATCGTCTTGTCGTCTTCCGACCATTTAAATGTATAATATTTTTTGTACAATGTCAGAAGGGATATAACGATGCGATTTTTTAACCAGGCGACAAGTTATTCGTGTGTAAGAGGTGCAATCTGTACGCGGCCCTTTATAAATCCGTCGTTGGAAGATTTCGCCTCCCCCCACCTTTCCGCGTTATTTTCACGAATCCCTAGGTCAGTAATGGAAGGGTAGAGAAGGAACAAATTATAAAGAGAAGTGGCGGCTCATATACAGAAGCAAACGAAGTAATATAACTTTATTTTTATTTGTTTTTTTGAAGAACAATCAATTTATTTGTTACTATCTTTCGCATACGATTTTTTTGGGTAAAAGTAACAGAATTGTTTTTTGAAAAAAAAAAATAGGGTCTCTTTTTACGCGCTTAAAAAGACATTGCTTACATTGTTGTATTAGAGATACGTTCCATAATTATCTAAAATCGCGTTAAATCAAATAAATCAATTAAAATTGGCCGAAAATTGTGTAAAAAAGTTTATAAAAATTCATGAAAATAAGTGTCTAAAAAAACACAAAGAAAATTAGTTCGAAAATCTGAAAGAAATAGATGTAAAACTTAAAATAATATATGTTTGTTTTTGAATTTTATTTATTTAATTTTATTGAAAAGTAACAATATTTTTTCATCAGAATTATCGTCAATATCTGAAAATACAACTCGGCACCGTTTAAGAACTGGTGCGAAATCTTATTAAATGAAGATTTTTATAATAATAAAACGTTTATATATTTAAATTGTCAGCTTTCATTATATACCCCACTCATCGAAACGGGGAATCATTGAATTTGCCTGAAAATCGCACCGCGTAACGATTTAAATATAGAATAGAATTCAAATATACGATCAAATTATATTTTTAATTTGATTATTTTAACGTCAACCAATGGCAAATGGTGTAACGATGTTTAACAAAATATCAAAAATATTGTTATACTGTTTTGCTGTTAAAACTATTAAGTGCAGAATAAAACAAGTTCTGTTGACAATTTTATGCTCTACAAAATTTAACTTCTTCATATTTAATCGTAAAATGTAGTAATGACAACTTTTGTAAGTATAAAGTATAAAATAATGTTAAAATAAAGAATTTTTATTCTTTTTATATTTGTTCTATCTATATATTGTATATTTTTATCTATATATTGTAACTATCGCAAATGACTTTTTATCTTTGAAAAACTCGTATAAATTATAGTCGAAAAAAATGCAGGCAATCACAGTAACGCACGATTGTTTTATTTTGACTCACGATCACGAACGTTCGCGATTCAAGATTTCGAAATCGCTCATACTTACAAAATTCACAGCTCGCGTTTAAATATAGAAATATACAGCCAGCTATTTATAAAAAATAAAACCATAACTAAACATGTATAACTGAGGGGACTAGGAAGAACCCTAGGGCAATCATGACAGGACCAGTATTTTACGTGACGTTAAAATCATGATTTATTTTTGACAATTATCATATTAGAGAAAAATTTGTGATTGAGTAAATTAAAAACTCCTATAATTTTCTATTTAGAACACCACTGGCGATGGGAGTGAAATAGGTATACAATATTGCGATATCTGTGAGAGAGAAAGGTTTCGGCGGTGAATTCGGGAGGTGGTGTATAGAGGGTGGGTGAAATGAGGAGACGGTTAGAGGGGAAAGGGGTTGGTTAGCGCGACGCGATGACTGCACGCTCCATTTAACCGTCAACCCGTACGAGACTGCCGCCGTTGACCGATTATGTCCAAGCGAATGGTATTTATGATAAATTCTCTTGAAACGTATGTGTGGAGAATGAACCATTTCCACAAAAATCCAAATGCGAGGAAATTAGTGGACGGTTTATTGTTGCGATCAAATATATTCACAAAAATGACATTCGAAAAGTCACGGTGAAATTATTTTACTGTGTAAGGTTATAGATAGGGTACAATTTTTCAAGAAAATGTAATTAAGCTTCTATTATCAAGTATGAGCGATTTTTTGAAAAGGATTTATAATGTAATTTTTGAATGTAAGCAATATATCAAAAGCTAATCTATCATTTTATTGGACTTACTTAAATCAAAGTAAAACGTCAATAAACTGGCTCAGATTGTCATAAATCCTTAAAAAGGATTAACATGTAATGTTATTTCTATATTTGCTCTTACATTAAAGATAACTATATATATGTAGGTATACAAATTTAATATCATATACTATTTTTATTCATGCATCAAGAAATATATAAAAAAACGATATTTATCAATGTACACATAAATTTCATTTAAATTGAGAATAAACGACATACTATTTAACATTATTCATGAAAATACACATATAACTTGATATATTGAATTAAAAAAAATATTTATTTGATTCCTATCCTAATTTTACTACATCTTGGGAAGGTCGTTGGCTGAAAGATTTATTCATAAAAAAACTAAAACTTTTCGTCTTAAACATATTTTCTATACATATCACTGTATGTAGATAGATTTGATTGATGAAATGTTTTGACATTTCTTTTGTATGCATAGCGCCAATCGATTTGAGAAAACCAAACTTGCAATGTCATTCGATGAAAACTAATATCGCTAATGGCTACTTGTTATTTAACGTGTTTGCACTGACACGCCCGCCATTTTGTGCAACGTCTTCAATTCTCGTAACTAGATTTAACGAGATTAATTGTGTTTGCATTTAGGATGTTACTTTGTACTGATAATAATTAGTTAATTAGTTCAATGTAATATTATGTTTCCATAATAATTAAATTTAATAACGTCTATTTATTATACTTGCGATTATATTAAAACGATTATTAAATTTAATGTATATGCCAGGGCCGTTTTTCAGAATAGGCTAGCGAGTCCTGCTCTAGATATGGCTAGTTACATACGTAACTAACAATAAGTAAATTTATATAAACGTATTTATATTTTTAAGAAATGAGTCGATACAGAGCTTTCTTCAAAAAATAGAAACAAAACAACAAAAACAGTTACCCGTTATAGTTTAATGGTGCTCAAATCAATTTGAAATTGGATGCTCATGTAGAGTCGCATACAGAAGTGGTCGACCAGTTTTTCTTCAAATTCGCTTTGCACAAACTTAGTAGGTTCCTCTCATTTGATTATTATAATATTTAAATCATTTCTCCATGTACCAAACAAAGACAAATATTTTGAAACTCAACTGCTCGATAAACCAGTTCTCTTTATTTATAGTACTCATATATATTTGTAAATTTTGTGGCAATAAATATTTAATATTCCAAATTTTAGTATTTAAATATGTTAAGCTTGATATAAAATTAATGAATGAAATGGACGTATATTTGTGTTTTTATTTAAAATAATGTAACTAATAAGCTCCGCCCTAGAAAAAGATAATCGATGATGTTTGTCTTAATATTTTTGAATCTGCTGTAAGCAATTCTAACTTTTACGATGGCAGACGACTTCTGAATTCATTTGGGAGGAATTTTTGGAATAATTTTTTTACGAGGTTTTTCACTGAGTTATTGAAGTTTTCAGTTGAAACCGTCACGAGATTTTACATATTTCGGTACCACCCTGGATTATGTTGGGCGAGTGAGTAATTTTTGCTCAGGATTACTTTAGAATTTTATTTTTTACTCACATCCGGTCCCGCTCGTGACACAATTTAATACGGATTCTTAGTACTATGAAATATATTAAAATACATTTCACAAGAATACAATAAATATCAAGTAGGACGAAATACAATCAAATTATTTTTCATAATTTAAGAGGAAAGATAATTTCGTATACCCATACCTACTTGCTTATTAAAATTTGAGAGCTATTATAGTATTTCAGCCTCATTGTCATTTTCAATTTAAAACCGTGGAAATAGTATAGTATCCATCTCAAAGAGTAACGGAGAAATATTTCATTAAATCAAAAGCAATATGATATTTTTAACTGTCACTGAGTGGAAAGCGTATACCTATTATCATCATCGTGCTAAAGGAATGTTCAAATTTGTACTTAAAAATGATTATCCTGGAAGATATTTAACAATCCCAGATTAATAAAGGCAAACATAAAGGACGTCAGACGGGAGTCTGTAACACAAGAATCAAAGGATATCTTCGCGCATCACTGTTTTGCACCAGGGTTATTAATTGGTTGTCACCCAAGTTGTATTCAAAGAGAAATGAATACTCCCACCCCTTAAAATATTTGGTTTAACTACTATTTACGTCTGCTGAAATCAAAGGTCTGTATCTATTGTTGTGGTATATATAAGGTACTGGCACCAATTATGGCCGCTATAAGAACAAGGTTTATTGTTTTTATAATTGACGGGCTTCTTTTTTGTAATTCTCATAAACTCATTTTACTAATAAAACAAATAAATCTTTATTTAATCAATTTAATTACCAAAGTCTGCAAATATAATTTGTTTTTTAAATTACAGCCTTTCATGTTGTTTATGTTTTTTCTCCA
The DNA here is from genome assembly GCA_961205875.1 of Sialis fuliginosa. Taxonomy (NCBI): domain Eukaryota; kingdom Metazoa; phylum Arthropoda; class Insecta; order Megaloptera; family Sialidae; genus Sialis; species Sialis fuliginosa. The sequence continues at coordinate 8,433,846 of OY540813.1, read as the reverse complement.
GTAATGGATAAAGTAAAACCAGTAATGAGCTCGCAGTGATGGACACTTGCTAATGATTACAAAATGATAAATACTACGACAAAAAAGAAAGAATCATCAAATTTGAAATAATGTAAAGCAGTTGCTATGATAATATAATAATTAAAAAATAAAAAATTTTGACACCTACTAGCCGATTGTCATCAAATCACGCTGTAAGATAGTTAAATGTATATAGATTAATATTCAGAAATGGTAGTAATCAAATATCAACAAATATTTCTAATTCAGTACATTTAATTAAAATTAAAAATTAATTAAAATAAATAGCCCTTACTGAGATCATTTCTAAGACTGGTGCCGGTACCTTAAATAAGTATTTTACATTTTTATTGAACATTTCAGTGTATTTATTTGGATCTAATGTTTGTTGATAAAATATTAAACATTTCAACAAAATTATGGACAAAGATGGAACCATTACAGTGCTGTAGTTGGATTTATGTAGAAGTAATATATCTAGTGTAATCTTCTATGTGAAAGAATATTTTTAAATGAAATAAAGTTGATATTTATTTGTTACGAGTCTATGATATTTATATTCAGACGTTTATTATAAGAAACAGGAAATGCACAACTAAATAACTTAGGGAATATGAAAAATGGTAGTTGAGAAGTTGTGTGAAGTGCATATGAATATTTTATATTTTAATAGAAAAATTGTTCTACGAGACATATGATATTATAATGTACTTTTTTCAATACAAATGATTTCACAAAAAGAGTGAATTAAGTTTATTTGAGACATTTTTTTGTATAATTTAGAGATATGTAATGTCCAAATGTTAACAAGCGTCAAAAAAATGTTTGTTTGAATATCATTTTTATAATTATCAATAGAAAAAAACTAAGGAAAAATGTTATGACCTTTTTAAATAATTTTTAATATATGAAAGATTTCAATGGGATTTGTCAGAAATAAAACTAAACTTTGTCTTTTAAATATTATTTTTCTAATGTCCTGATGTCAAAAACATAATACACATTCGTAAAATATCTAACTTGACAATTTGAATTTAGTTGCATTTGTTTCGAAGGCAACATGAATTAGTGGCGTATTAATTAGTATTTGAAATTCAAATTTTGAGGGTGGTTTACCTACGAAAACAGTTACAAAATTTCGAATATTTCCAAAACCTAATCCGATTAGCACCAAAATCAATAGGTCTGGAGTACTCATTGAGATAAACATTTTCCCCAAAAAATTCAAATTAGTGAATTTTTACAGTAGTTACCGTGAACGAAGGAAAATTCTACATCCAGACACACAGCCACATGCACGTTTAGAAGGTAGTACAATCAGAATCTGCTTTTATCTTGGATACAATTTTCCGACGGTATTACAATACTTCCATTTCTTTCAGAACATGGAAGTAAAAATACAAGTTTAAAATTGAAAAAAATATATTGGGGCTCAAAGGACCAAAAATTTCGCCTGCAACTATTCTTTCAAACATATTTATTCTTCGAAAAACATTTTTTACTTTCAAAAAAATATTGTGTCTAACAGTAAGTTAAAAAAGGCATATCTGTATAGACAATTGACAATTTTTCACATATTTCTAATCATGTGTTACATAAATATAGACACATCCTTACTACCTACTGATACCACTTGTAAGTGTAAATAGCATTATAGTCATACATAAATTTAATATGCCTGAGAGTATATTTTATATTATACATACAATACATTTGTATATCAACAAACAGTTGTTCGAGTCGAATGTCCAGTACGTCGGAATGTCTGTTATTTTTGTTTAAATATATTACATACATAAAGGTCTCCAGGGACAGCGCAATGTCGCGTGACTTCGGATTGTAACGCACGTTGCAAAAAATCAACAAAGAGATATTACAAATTACCTTTGCTGCATTGCATCTACCAGAAGAGTACATATACAGTAGCGTAGTTAATTTGAAATATGCTTTGTATTATGCACTTCCTTATAAGTTAAGTTATATTAATAACATTCCTGTTTAATATTGCGGAGGTTTTTTTATTCGTTTTCTGAGTATTTTATTAAGAAAAGTGTATACAACTTAATTAAGCACTAGGCAAGTTGTAGTTTCGGAGATGTTTTGTATATAAATATGATATAAATTTTTATCATAAATACAAGAAATATATATGTTTAATATTATATACAAGCATTTCATTAATAATGCTCATTAACATCGGTTCCCGGGTTTACTTTAAGTAATACTTACACATAATGGTTAGCTAATATTGTACTCAGGAGCATCGGTTCTTATTTTTGTAGTATAATCAATAAACATTACTTTGGGCTTATCTTCCGTCGTGGTCGGCTTCTGAAACTCGATAGTTTGTAGAGGATTCTCAAATTGCAAGGTTTCTCTGACCTTTGCGTGTATAAAAAATATTTAAAAAACATTTTGTTATGATTATATTATTAAACTTGTTATTTAATATTTTTTAAATTTAAAAAGCAATTTTCACTCTGTTGAACATATAAATAAATGTGTATAGCATATCATTTTTGTAAAACGTTTTTGTGTATAAAACATTTTAGGAACATACATACATGTATGAATATGTATTGTATATGTCTACTCCGTTTATTCTTTCTTAGATAAATAAAAACTAATATATAATACAACATCTGCTATAGTTCTATACTTATTCCATATAAAATTCTGAGTAGACGTCATTTTTTATGTTTCGTATACTGTAATAGATATCATAACGTTATATAGATATTATTTATATTCTTTATTATTATATTGTTGATATTGTGTTTAGTAAAATATTATAAACAGGGTGTTCAAAATATTCTCTAAAAAATTAAAATAAATTGAAAATACTAAAATATACATAGGTAGGTAATAAAAAAATCTTAAAATCGTATAAATCATTAATTTAAAGAAAAATTTAGTAAAAGGAAATTAGCATTACAAATTAGCATATACATAAAAAAGTCTACGTTAATTATTGCATTATTAGTGATAAAAAAGGTTATCGACATTGTTTTTATTCTTAAGGTTAGAATGCGGTTGGAAAATAACGTTACCTATCCCATTCTATAGTCTACTACCTTACGAGTATTTTAGTGTTTGTTTTTCTACAACCTATAGAACCGGAGATATTTTAAAAACAGTGTAATGATACACTCGAAATGTATCAAAAATGCACAATTATGCAATTTTCTCGGGACGCATATGACCGATTTTCCTAACTTTTTCGATTTTCAACTCATCTTCGAACATATAAAGAGAAAATAAAATAAAAATCCAGCTTCCCGAATACATTACTTACATCACTTTTTTGTCTCTACTATATAATTTACACGTTTAAAATGGTGAACTTATTTCCTTACACGCTCTCAACGCAGTACACCACTGAAACTTCGTTCTTATCTAGGGGTAGTTTTTTCAATGGAACGAGCTAGGTTTGTGCTTGTGACACAAGGTTCATTATAAACATAATAGATACGAGTTCTATATAAAAATACATTCTTTACAAATGTACGTTCATATAATTAGTATTTTGTAAATCCTGTTTATTCACATATGTAAACTAAATTGTCGCGTTGGACTTTATTCATTTTAAATTTTTATTATTACCCTGTCAAAAAAGGACTTATGTGTTTTAAACGCAATTTGTTTATTTATACGTATCCATGTAGTTCTCTCATGTATATCAACTAATGTCCTTCCTCAAGATGCAAGGTATCTCCTTACCAAATTTTAAGTTCGGTTTAGTGGTTTAGCCATGAAAAGGTAACATAGACAGACAGAGTTACTTTCGTATTTGTAATATTCGTTTGGATTATTATGGATTGTAGTTTAATTGTAAGTAAAATTTAAATTTTTTGATATATGTAATATGTTACATCTACTTTAAATTTTAATATATGTATGTATGAAAATTTCTCCAAATGTGGTGGTAACATCAAATAGAAATATTGTTTCCTTTTGAATATCTACAGAATATATGAAACTCCAACATTATTTATATGAAACAAAAATAAATTTGATGATGGAGATAGAAATTTTTAGTAAAAGAAATTCCCTTTTTCTTTGTATATTTCATAGATTTTATCTGAATTCCGTGAACACTAAAGTGAGGTCTGTAGCAAAAACATTGCTATCCTTGTCGGTAACCCGTTTCAAGTCAGGAAACCGTAATATTATTTACTTTTTATCAATGTAGTTCTAGAGCAAAGTTCAGTATGACCAGTCGGAGAGTTCAGTATATCTTTATACTTTTTGATTAAGAATCTTAATTTCAAATAATACGAAATATTGACAATTGTAACAACCGATTATGCATTGTCATATTGACTGACAAAAATTAAAAAGGATTCGGAGGGGCAAAACCAATTAAGGTAACAATTTTGACCTTCAGTTGAAGTTTCAAGGTCATTTTGGGGTCAACTAAATTTTTTCAAATGGAAATCTATTTATGTTTTTTCAGATTCGTATTCTTAAAAAAAAAAACAATTTTTGTCTGAAAAGTTTTTAAAAGAACTTCAATTTTAACGTTATTTTTTATTTTTTTTTAATACAAAATATCTTTTTTGTGTTCAAAAATTTTGAAATTATTCTCCAAGATGTTCAAGGAATAATAGAGATCAAAAACATATTAATATTTCGGAATTTTTTAACGAAAATTGTTTTTTTTATGTATAGGTACAAATAAATTAATATGATTTTAAAAATAAAAATATTGCTAAAAAAATAATCAAATTATGTAACTTCTTTTTTAAGTTAAAACTTGGCATATCAAGTTGGTTACACTGAATACCCACAAAAATACTGCAATGCTCTAGTTTCAAAGTACCGACTTGTAAATTTTTTGCGCGAAATAAAATTCCTTGAAAATGTGTGCTTAATAAAATTTATAAACAGGTAGATTAATCTTAGGTTTTAGTATTTTTTGGTTATTATTTTTAATTTAACATAATATGAGCTCGTATTAGAACACATTTTTTAAATAGAAGCTAAGACGATATTTTAAAATCGTTCAACGAGATTGACTAAAATTCGAACGACAGGAGATCCAGATGATGTATTTTAACGAGATAAAATCGATACCATATGAACTTTAATTAATAAGTCTCGAGTAGAGTTTTGCTTTTAAAAATTTTAAAATCACGGGTACGAGATGAAACCGAGACGAGATGATTTAATATACACAAGTTCGAGATGTACCTAAATCTAGCCTTGTCGCATTTCGTGTGCAGCTTAAATAAATAATAAGTTGACGTTTCAGCAATTGAGAAAAAAATGAATCACAAGAGAACTATAGAGGAATAAAAACTAAAACAAAGTTTTTCGCAAACTCAAATAATTATGGTAGCGAATATATTCAGTACCTATCTCAATATTTTCAGTTCGTTAGAGTGCTATTGTTCAAGTTCATTGGTCAATTTATTAACAGTGAATATAAGTAATTCTCGTTAATGAATTTGAACTACTAATACAGTATGTGCATAGCTAACATAAAGTTTGTAATATTGTACATAGATAAAGAATCTTTTGCTGTCAGCAAAGTGAAAATTTTATGTGAAAATACCGGGATTGTATTTCGTAATAGTTGTATGCACACATGTACCTGCAATAAATTGGTCGGGTGAAGTATTCGGGTCACGTATCTTCACACTGTGACCCAACGAGTGATCGTGAGTGAAAAATGGTACACAAAAGCTAAATATGTGAATATTTAATTTATTTTACTACAAATAGGAAATATCTTAAGTACCCTACAGAGCTGCTATTTAATCTCATTTTGTTGATTTTGACCGAAATAACAATGCTTTGAATATTGCAAAAATGTTTCTTCCCTATTTTTTCTATCGTGTACAGTACACATACATACATATATCGAACTTTATTAATTTCTAACCTGGACCTGATACAATAGATTCATAGGAATTGTGCGAGTCGTCCGCTGCCGTTATAGATAGATATGGTTAAAATATGAAAATTGTGTGTTATATTTTTATCACATTTTCATACGTAAAATGTTAAAAAAAAAATGTTTATTTAAATTAAAACATAAAAGATTTAAATTAGTCCACATTTATTGGGAGTACGCATATGAGCAATTAAGAGATAATATTATTATATATACGCAATTAAGGCATGCAGGAATTCATTATTTATATAATTTTCAGTTAATGTTTTGTTTCAAAGTATGAAAATCCGGATGCGAATAGAATTAATGAAAAAATGTTGATGAAAAAGTAAATGTAAGGGATTATATGTATATAATCCCTTTGTTAAATTATGCAGTGCTGGAAGAAAATATTTATAAAGCAAATAGTGTATTTAGGAGTTCTTATAGTTTTGTAACAGAAACTAATAAAGAAAAAACTTTTCAGAAATAAATGATATTAGACATTAAAATGAATATGTTTCATTTCAATATATTATATACTTACCTATGTATTTAATAAAAAATATTTATATTATTAGTATAATATAAATAATAAGGTAATAAAATATGTTTTATTATAATAAACCTATTTATAAAATTGTAAAAAATAACGTTTTTGTTTTAATTTATATTTAGTTAAAATTTAATTACTTTTTATAATATTTGCTATTTGTAAATAAAATTTTGTATATTTTTCATATTTTATAATATTTTGGAAAATAACAATTAATAATATTTTTTATAGAAATGTATAATACGATATTTTTCTAATTACCTTCAGATAAGTAAATGATAAGGTAGATATAAAAATACGAAGTATAAAAAGTACTGCTATGCTCTATTCTATAAAATACAATAAATTTACCAAGCTGTGGTTTTTATTTTAATAAAATTGAAATAAATGAAACGACGGGTTTTGCGTTTTCGAGAGAAGTATTTTACGCAAACCAAACATAAGCAAATAAAAAAAATCGTCCGGTGTGAAATTAAATTTATTTTTCTGTCACGTTGGTAATTTGCGAGTTCAGATCGCATTGCCGTAGTGTTGGTACTACAGACGCAGTGGGACCAACCTTCCTATAAAGGTGAGGACACAACCTGTTTTCAGAAGCTTTCTGCTTGTGTAAACATAACCTATACCTCTCGGGACTCGCTCGCTTCTATAGGAATCTGTAATACTATCATTCTAGGATTGTGTAGTATCCAATTTAAGATTTTGTATTCAATAGGTTTAATTTTATATATTTTATTTCGTTAAAGTGGAATAGTAGCCATCTAATATTATATAGATAATCAAGTCATGTGTTTATACAAACATAATAAATAATAAAAATTATATTATTGTGACCACCACCAGATTTTATACATTATTATATAGAAAATAATACGTCGTAGAGGTAGTAATATTAGCTGTAAAATTTAATAATAATTCGGGCAAGACATACACGTTGACACCCCACATGCTTAGATATGAAAATAAAAATAAAACATTCTATGACGCCCCTCCCTATTATTCCAATTTTTTTTATTTTTTTTGAACCAGTGGTTACTGAGTTAGAGGGCGGCGGGCAAAATAAAATACTGCTTTTAGCTACCTACAGGCGCCATTTTTGAGTTAAAAAAATAATAAAAAATATGGTCAAATTTTATTGATTGAGATCTACATTTATTACTCCACACGTCTTGGTATGCAATTTTTTTTTTGGATTTGCTTGCTGCAGGCACCATTTTTAATTTAGAAAAGGGTCAAATTCCACTGGTTTGGTTATACATATTGACGTGCCACATGCCTTAGTATAAAAAAAAATATTTTTTACATAGCTTTAGCTCCTTAGCGCCCCCCTGAAAGCCCCTAAAATGTATACGCCTTTTTACTTTCACTAAAAAATTACAATTATATAATATTTTTTTATGTTATTAACTGATACTATTGGTTTGGTCTCGTATCCATTTTCATATTAAACCATCTGACAGAAGGGCACATTAAGCACCTACAGAAAAAAGTTGCAAGTTCCTCATACTTGAAATATTTTGTCTGTCACGTATCATGTGTCACACTTCTCACTAGCTTACGAGAGCTTTGTTATTATTCATTATTCATTTTAACTGCCACTTATTTACTTTTTATATCTGTCTGCTATCTCGATTTTAATTGTATCAATTGCATTATAAAAACTATGAGAATCGTTCTTGTAAGTTAATTAATCAAAAAAAGTTTTTTTTGGATATCCATTTCGTGAGTATTGTAAAACTTCTAGACAAAAAAATAAAAATGTAAACATCTACAAACAATGAGGAGATGGATTGATCGAAAAAAATAGACAGGAATGAGTTATGAATTATTTGATGTGTATTCAAGTACAAGTAAGATTGTATTATTAAAACTATATTTTTGATAAAAGAGTGACGTTTTTATATATTAATATAATTGTATCGTCGGCATCAAATTGTAAACAAAAGAGATATAACTTAGGACTGTGCAATTACATAGCTCTCTCATTATTAATACAATTCGTGTATTAGTGTCCCGTATCGTAGATTAAAAACTTTAGTAATATTTAGAAGCAATTAAGATAAGTAGAAATATTATCGAAAATATGGTAGAATGTGTGCGGCAAGTGCTAATATAATAATAAAAAAATACAATTTTACAACAAATATTTTATGTACGCAAACAGAAATAAATTTTGTAAATTTAATTTGTCGTTGTGATTAAGGATTTGTTTCTTAAAAGAAAACATAATAAGTTATGAAACATAAAACAAAATACTTAACAAAGAAAAGTTTGCGAAGAAAAATTAGATTATGTAGAGATAGAATTCGAAATTATGTAAAAAACCTAATTTGTTAAAAATATTTCATTATTTTTTGAATAATGAAATCCTGTCCACAATTCTTAGATACATAAAATATAATAAGACACGTACGTCTTTGAATCATTAGTAAAAAGCTCGCTGCTAATTAAGTCTTGAAATAAAGCTCATTGAGCTTACTAATTAAGCAAAGCTTCAATTAAAAAAGAGTTTCGGTGCAGACTTTCTTCTTTCTATTAACTGGCTATTTAAATACTGTTAAATAATGACTCATTTGTGAAAAATTAGTATACATTCAACGTAGTTAATTAAAATTTAACAATAACCAAGAGCGGACTAAATATTTTTTTATAAACAACTGTCACATTTAAATTATTTTTATTTCTATTCGGTATGATTTAATGCATAAGCCTTATTGAAATAATAAGATTTTATACTACTAATTGTCTATATAAATGTACACAATTATTTTCTAGATAATGTTCTGGCACCAGTCTTGGATCATACTCCAGTGTTGGATTCTTAATTAAATGTACTAAATTAGAAATATTTGTATATTTTGATTTAGTATAATTTATTAATTAATTACTATATTATCATAGCATCTGCTTTACATTGTTTTAAAGTTTAGGATACTTTGTTTTACAACTTTTGTATCGTAGTACTTATCATTTAGCAAGTGTTCATCACTGGGTGCCTATTATTGATTTTACTTTATCCATTACTGGAAACAAAAACAAAATAATAAAAGACTATAATTTAAAAAAAAATTGGTAATTAAATTGATTTATTAAAGAAGTAGGTATTTGTTTTATTGGTAACCTGAGTTCATGAGAATTACAAAAAAGAAGTACCTTATAATATATAAACATCATGTACCCATAACTAAAAGTTACCTGAGTTTCTGAAATTAATATTTTTTCAGCCGAATAAAGAATATGAATATAATTGGTATAAATCTTATAAAACAATTTGAAGCATGTTAAAAATATAGTTCACGGATTTTTAGATTAGATAAAACAAAAGCACATAAAAGTAAAAATTACATCCAACATACATAGTGAACAATCGATAATCGATTACGAAGAAGTCAATGTGAGGTACATGTTTTGAAAACACTTCATTTCGACATCACTAGATGGCAGTTTGGTAACATAGAGTTGGGCGGAGGACGACACGTTATAAATGTCTATAATAACTAACGGCCGGCCCGGTCAAAGCATGTAAAGCCAACTATTGACGGCGATTGATTTTTTTACTTTATATATAGCCCTTTAACATTATATTATGATGTACAGTTTTATTTGTAGTCAAATATTATTTATATTTTCACTCGCTTTAAAATTGTTTCTGTATTCCATAACCAAAATATATTTACAACAATATCATCGTATATATGTATAATTGCGAACGATGAAAACCATTTATAGAGCAAATGCCTTTCCAGAAATGTAAGTAAGAGTTTTTGATTGAAATATCATTCAATTTATTCACGTCAGTGGCGCATGGTGTTCTATCTCCTTTCTGAGATGAAATATAAAATAATACAATCGACTTCACAACATACATATGTTTTCTAGAATAGTTAAATATTATTTTGGAATTGATAAGTATGCACATTAAGGTACAAGATTCTATAGATGCGTTTTTTTTAATTTGTTACCACGCAACCATTAATAATATTAAATATTACACGAATTATCATAAATAAATGTACATTTCATTATACAAGGTGTGATAAAATAAAAATCAGGAAATGATTAAATATCACGAAAATGAAACGTTTATGAGAAAAATGTTTCGGAACAAAGTTGTTCATATCATATTCGTTTGACCTTGAGGGGTCAAGGCGAGGTCAAGATCAACATGATTTTTTTTAAACGAAACACCCGATTTTTTTTTATTAGATAGTGTTTTGGAAACGTCTCGCTGTCATCTTTAACACTGTCTGATAAAAAATGGGGTGTTCCGTTTAAAAATTCATCCTGTATGTAGTTTTAATTCAATAACCATTGACTCGTATCTGAAAATCAATTCAAAACTTTTGCATCAAAAAAGTTATACAAATATTTTTAGTTTTGATAAGTGCGTATATTTGTAAAAAAAATATTTTTTTGCAGCTTGTACAAAAAGTGTTATCGATGATTACTGATAGAGCCCTGTCTGTAGATTTCTTTTGTAGGTGCAATTTTCACAAGTGTCGTTTTTTCAACCACCATTCTATTTTATCGTTTAACAGATTCCCCTAAACTGGACTGTTGTGACCAATTTAAAAGTTTTCATGAAAATTGGAAAACTTTATATATATATAGGTACATGTATATATTCAAAACATATATACAATATAGATTTATACATATGTATATTGTATATCTATTTATCTATAGTAAATATATAAATATGTTGACAGATTATGAGTTGATATGATTTCTGTAGACAATTTTATTTTCTATATATATTCTAATAATAAAATCTCGTACATAGATGTTAAGAAATATCAAATAAGAATATATGAAATAATATCCCATCTTTATATCGGATCTTCCTTCGCTACTATTTTCATATCTTTGTTAAAAATAAAAAATGAAAAATAAATTTCATTTCATATTAATATCGGAAAATATAGCATGTAGAGAATATACAGCCACGTGCAAAAGTATTAGGCACCCTACAGTATTGCCAGTTTTAGAGTGATTTCGAATAGGAAATGTAAATAAAACTGAATATATGATTATTATGATTTATTTTAATAAAATAATTCATATTTTGTCGGTCTACCTTTCGATTTAATGACAGCAGCCACCCATTTCGTCATTGACCCTACCAGCTTAAAACATTCTTCTTGGGATATCTGTTTCCACTCATGCTTTAACGCGGCTAGTAGCGAATGCTTATTACTTATAGAATGTCTTCGGATGTTTTTCTTCAAAATGGACCAAATTTTTTCAATTGGATTAAGTCTGGTGATTGTAGCGGCCAGTCCAAAAGATCAATTCTGTTTTGAGCCATCCACGTCATGGTGTGCGCTGATTTGTGGCAAGGAGCATTGTATTGATGGAGTTTTACTCCGTCGGTGTTTGTATCGCCGAAAATTTGCGTTATCGACGGCACTAGAGCTGTTTCAAGAACTTTAGTGTAATTCGCACTGTTCATTCGCCCCTCACATAACACCATTTCGCCTACTCCAGTGGTAGCCATACAATCCCAGATCATGATTGAGCCTCCACCGTATTTAACAGTGGGCACCACACATTCTGGGTTGAATTTTTCGCCCACCCTTCGCCTGACATAAGTCACACCGGGTGTTACAAATACCTATGCAAAAAGAAAAATATATATTTATTTTAAGATTTAATTATTTTCCTTGCAGAACGAAATTTCAAAGATGTTGACTTGTTTTAATGTAATACATAAAGTTAATAACAATACCTCAAAGTTAGATTCGTCTGACCACAGTACATTGGACCAATCTTCCACTGTCCAATCTCTATATTTGAGGGTCCACTCCGACCGATTTTTCTTATTGTGCTCCGACAGCCACAAATTTTTTCTTGCCTTGCAGCCTTTAAATCCAGCTTTAAGAAGCCTTCTTCTCACAGTATAGACACTCACTGATTTCCTTTTTGCTTCAGATAAAACTGTAGCGAGGTGTACAGCAGTTTTTTTGCGATCCTGTAGAGACTTCCTAAGCAAAAATCGGTCTTCACGCTCTGTAATTATTTTTCTTCTGCCTGTTCTTGGTCTATTTTCATGGTAACCGGTCTCTTTGAAACGATTTAGTGCATATTGCACTACACAACGCGAGTACTTCACTTCCTGGGCAATTTTCACTTGAGACATGCCTTGTTCATGTAAAATCTTAATTTTTTGGCGCTGTTCTGCACTAAGTTCAGTTTTTTTAGGCATGATTAAGGCGATAAATGTTAGTCTTTAGGAATATGGTAGCAACAATTGCGTACAACACGTGTATGTTCACTACAAGCACTGGCAACACACTAAAACTCTAAAACGTAAAATAGCAAATTCGAAGAAATACTGTATTAAAACATATCTGGGTGTCATAAATATTTGTTTTTGTTTTATTTCTGTCATAAAATACCGCCGATGCAATAGTAAAACCACAAAACCCTTATCTGATCACTAATTGTTGAGACAGTGACAAATTGTAGGGGTGCCTAATACTTTTGCACGCGGCTGTATATTTCTTTGTAATTTCGCTGTACAAATAAATACTAGAACAAAAGAAATTTTATTTTTTACATATGCATATGCGATGTTACTTAATCAAATAACATTCCATATAAGAATTTCAATGTAATATCATACAAAACTTACAAATCAAGTTAATAACTACATTGTTATGTATTCCAAGTGCAACTTAAGAATAACCACATGAGCAAATACAGCGAGCTAAATGCACTATACACTTTAACGACTCGATTTTCTCAAATGATTAAATCATGCACGAGCTGCCAGTCAGTGAATTCCGATTTAATTAGTGCTTAGGTAAATCTACAGCCGCCGCTACGGGGGGTTCGTTGCAGACGTTCGGGGAATATTAGTGAAATGCGTGGTGGTAAATTGTGTTCAAGGAATTTAATATTATTTATTGAGTCGGATGAATGAATGTACATGTAGGTGTTACGTACATGTGATTTATTGTTTGTGATTGGGTTTCTGAGTGTAAGCTGTATCCGTTTTAATATTCATTGTCGTGTTGCAATGAATACCTACTTACATTGCAATCTAATTTTGTTCTCGTTACTTTATTTATGTGTATTGTGTATGAACCTTGTTGACGTATTCTATTACAACCGTAATTTGTTACTAATCATTTTATAAGTAAAGTAAAAGGATGAAGACAATTTTTTATATGTAAGTATGTTTATTTCTGACACTGCACTGGTGCATGTTTTTTACTTAAAGATCATGTCAAAAGGATTTGTAATTATTTATTGTTATATAATAGGCTTTTTAAGGCATATAAAAATTGTATTTAATTAATAGTTCCAGAGAATACTGGAGCCATCATTCTTATTAATGAAAGGTCCATAGCTAACGTTTTTAAATTTTAAATTTTGTGTTGGATGAGATAACATGTTTATTTGTATAGTTAGTTTTATTGTGACATTTGTTTTTATGTGACTTTAAGTATTTGACTGGGATCATACTCAGAGCCGGCCTAAGCAAGTCTGACGCCCTGGGCAAGATTTATTTTTCCACCCTCTCTCCTCCTTAAAATTTTTTCAAAAATCACCGAAAATATCCATTAAAATTGATACATTAACAAATAAGTTGAATAGTTAATATCTCAGCTTGGCGCGATCCTACAGACTCCAACTTTTTTTTAATTTAAGTATAGCTTACACCATTAACTTTAAGACTATCAAATGCCCTAAGACCGTCGAAACCCCCTTCCCCTCTAATTAACAAATTAAAGTTGATTAATTAACAAATAAGTTGAATAGATAATATCTCAGTATATCATCTCACACATTTTTTTAACGACTTTGATGAAAAAAATTCACAAAACTTAATTTATACTAGACTACATTGCAAATAAAATAACCTCAGTTTGAACTAATTTATTTTCTGAAACTGTTAAATACTATTTAATTATTTATTTATATGTGGGTAATTATGTTATTTATAGTATTTGATGCAAATATAAATAAATATAATAACAATGAGATAATTTTGTTATTCTTCATACTATCTACTCCACAATGGTAATGTTTTGTTTATTTTTATTTATTTTCAAACAATAAAACAATATATTTCATTATTCGTTTCGTATCGTTAAAAGCCAATATATATTTGGTACACATTTATATGCGGATCTGGTAGACTTGGCGCCATCATTAATTTCATGAGGTAGGGCACTATCAATGAAGCGTTAATTTTCGTTATTTTAAAATAAAATGTAAAAAACATTGCAATTTCAATATTTTAGTATTCGCATGCCAATTGATTTACTTTAAATATTAAACAGTTAAATAAGGAAAAACTACAAATTACAGTTTAAGCATCACTGGCGCACGCACGCACATCGTGTACCTCTATAATTAATCACTGCACAGACCAAACAACACATAGATAACTAATCTTATTCATGTCCTTTCGCAAGTCATTTCGGTAATTAATTATGCGTAGGCGGAAGTGACTGTCGCTTATTGAACTCACGCGCATTGTGAAAGAGTCCAGCATCCAAAGAAGCAGCCCGCGTAGTGGCTAAGGAGATAACACCCAACCACAATGCGTTTCTTTATTATCGGTGGTAATTTCATGTGTGCGAGCCCATTCATAGTGAATGACATCGCTGAAATTAACAGACTCGTATATGTGTTGGGGTCCTTTATTCTTCAAAGCAGTCCATTGCAAATGTGTCTGCTTTGTAGTGGTGCTTTTTTATATTATGTCACGCAGGGAAAATAATTGTACGAAATTACAATGGATTATGCCACGCGTGTAGCTGGATTTTGAATCATGCGGGATCAGAAAACTTAGGCAGGTTGGGGTACTACAACACATATATATGTATGATTAAAACGCTTTCAAAAATATTGAATTTTGTGGATTTCAAAATGATTTGGAAGCTTGTTTTTTTAAAGTTTAAAAGATTACATGTAGTCTTATAAAGCATATAAAAAATGGTGATTTTACGAAAATGTGACGAAAATAAAGTGTTGAAACAAAAAGATTTAGCGAAGAATCTTGAAATTTCAGGTTCAACCCCCATTTTTATAATAAAATGCTTCAGGTAGAATAATTTACATAACGTATGTAAAATTATGATTCTATATTTAATTTATAACGTGTTTTTGATCAGATCCACTCAAAAGCGTTATAACGAAGTTTCACTGTATACATATATTTTGTTAGTAATTTTTTATATTACTACTAACAATACGCAACGAGAAGAAACGTTTAGCGTACAGGAACATCTATAGTAGCAATCGCCCATACACAGAAACAAGAGACAATATCAATTAATGATTAGCAACATCCAGCATCCTAGATTCGGCAACCACACCAGAACAATAGATTACTTGCAAAAACAGTAACAAGAGACAATAATTGACGATTAGCAACATCTAGCTATCATTGATTTGATAACCAGTTCATAAGTTACAAGATAAACATTATTAAATTAATTACAATCAAAATAATAAATAATAAAATGACCGATAGATTTTCTTTCACTAAACCGTATTTCAATTTATCTGTTTAAGAAAAGTAATATTTTTTTACTAATATAGGTACAATTTGTAGCCCCAGATTACACCATCTTCTATTCGTAATAAATTTAAAAGCAACATATTATAAAAAGATACTTTCAAGGGATATATTTTCGTCACTGGTTTTTACGTCCTCAGTTTCTTAAACATTCTTCAATAAATTCTACAACGAGCTTGCATCAATAATTCAACTAACTAGAAAAACATCTCGTATATGCGTGGGTATAAGTAAGTGTGTGTGTGTGTATCCTTCCTACAACCCGCAACATTTCCTGGCGTACTAGAGAGGAAGCGCGACAAAGAAATGTTTTTGTTTTATGCATGACTTGGTGGTTGTCTGATTTCTAAGTAACATTTACATGATGTCTATTTAAATTCAGATGCTTAAAAAACGTTTTTGTTTATGATGTAACATATAAAATATGGGCACAAATTAAACACGCACTGATAGGGTGACCAGATTTCAAATGATGGAAATCCTGAGACGGGGAAAAATGCTCTCTTTAATCCGAAGACCTTTTTTTTTGTATATTCACTTACAAAAAAAAATAAGAATTTAATTTGAATTTGATGACTAAAAAAAAGACCTGGTCACCCTACGCATTGAATATATTTACATTACTTGGTTTCGGTTAAGATACGTACTTATTATGGTTATTATGGTTATAAATGATTGTAGAACTTTTAAAATTAAAAATATATATATAACATATTTATTTTAGAAAATATTAAAAAATATGATGTTATAATATTGTAGGGTGATATAAGTAAACTAATGTTTGTGCGTTTTATCATATTTTTATTTTAGCGACAAAGTGCATTTCTATGTTCTAGTAGAGATAAACATGCAACATGTAGCGGAAGTGGACACAGAACATAGAAAACAGAAAAATGTTAACTGATAATTTATGATTATCAATAATGACAGTATAGTTAAAGTAAATTTCTGTAACATTTTAGTTAGTCATATATATTATATTACTTAAATAATAGCAAAATTGTCTAAACGTCAGAACTTTTTATCAGAAAAACATCTACCAAGTAAATGCACAGTGCTTCTTCGTACTAAATTCACTAAAGGTAGTTAATTATCGAATGATTTAAATAATTTTGAAATAGGATCGTCCTCAAGTCGAACCGAACCAACCAACCAAGTTTCATTAATATCGGTTCAGTGGTTCATGAGTTATGCGTGTAACAAGGATTCAGGGGACAGACAGACAGACACACAGACAGATACGGAACGAAAAGTGTTTGTCTTGACCTGAAACGGAAAGATCAAGTTAAAATTTTTAAATCGGAGAACAATTTTTGTTCATTTTAAAACGATCACAAAGCTTCTTGTATCTTCGATATGGCGAGGAAGCAATAAATATTGTCCATAAAATTACGTATAGACTAAAAAATGACATTGTATTGACAGAGTCTATATAAGTATTAATTATTTTGAGAAACTTAAATAACCAGCAAATTACATTCGCATTTCCCCCTAAAAAGTATAATAAAGTACAAATGTAACATGTAGAAAGCACTGTGGGATTTGTAAAGCTTTAATTTGTAACAGTGAGTAAATCCTACTTATCCTTTTTCATCAATTTCTATAACATAACAATGGTAGGTGTAAATATGGCTTTGGAGTATCAAATTTTACCGTTACTGCTCATGTAGCATGATCTGGGAGCTTATATAAGACGAGAGACGCATGTAATTAGACAGCACACAAAGTTCTACGTATATACATGCATGGGTGTGTATTGTAACTGTGCGTTGCGATTTTCACCGAGTAATTAATTAGATATACTCGTGGATAATTGTTTATCTTCGAATAGTAAATCATAATTATAGCGTGTTTGTAGCAAATCGTGATGTTTTGTTAATGGCAAGTCTTAGATGAATACGATATGTGTAATAACAGGAGTGGTTTGAGATTTAATACGGTACTAAATAAAAATAGACGAAATTGTCATTAGTCATTACAGTACATTATATTATAATGTATACCGGGTGTTCCAGACCACTATGTTTTACGTTCAAACTATTGAAGATAGAGTTTTATGATAAAAAAGTTACTATATATATCGATCCTAAAGAATTTCAGGAAAATGCTTTCAACCCCCTAAAACTCCTCCTTGGGGAGTAGTTTGAGGGGTACATGCCCGTTTCTCAGCAAAATCATATGGAACGGTATATCCAAAAGTAGATAATTTTAAAGATCATAAAAAAGTAAGAAACTTATAATAAGTGATCGTTCCTGTTTCATACTTTACAAAATTTTGCACGTACGTTTATTATGACGTAAAATAACAATATTTAATTGTTGACAGTTTATGTAGACAATATTTTAGAGACAAGTAACGATAGCCTCATTTTTTAAATACATTATATATGTTACAGACAATTTAAATTGTTTAACGGTATTTTGTTCCATTCGTAGCAATAAATATGTCTGGTATAAGGGTTTCGGATTTACCCCAGTAAATTGTGAGATTGGAAAAAGGAATACTTAGCTTGTGTGGGTAAGTGAGACATGGAAACCTACTTTAGTTATCACTTGCCCCAATATATTTCAATCTTGTAGTAATTTTAATTATACAGGTTACTATTTTATTTATTTTAAACATTGTCTCGATTAGAAACTTGTAAAATGCAACTATTATAATTAATATTAATAATCACGCAAAGTAAGAAAGAAATCTTTATATTTAATTCAAGTAGTTTGAGGTTTTAAAGTGTGTAAAGTGCAGAGCTTATATAATATTTTATATAAATCTAGCGGTAATTTTCGGGTAGGGAAAATTGCTATTATACCAGACCAAACTGCTGAACAAAGTGGTGTTAGACGTTGCCGATGTTCAACAATACAGAACTATTGTATGAAGCAATCAAATTTTAACTGCAATCTACAATAAAGATGTGGAGAGCAATTTTCTTTAGAAACCAATCAAAGATATCGTCTCACATGTCGTTGGAGAAGATTTAAAAATATAGACCTTGTCAAACAGTTCAAAATACTGAATGTGGTAGATAAAAATATGGTGTTATAAAAGTAATGTAATATTTTGTTTATGCTAGACTAAATTTGTTTAGTATATAATAAAATATCAATAAAAAAGATTTTAATGTGGTTTTCACCAATAGTTAGATAATTTTTCAGTGGGTATTCTTAGCTATTAATATTTTATGAAAATTTAAGATTTAACATCAAAAGACAACATTTTTTTTTACCAAGTCGTGTTTTGTTTTCGTGATGTTATAGTATACAAATATCATTTATATAAAAATGTAGTAGCCATTGAGTAAAGAATTCTATATTTTACGGTTTCAATATTTTATTAATTTATGTCACTATTGATTAAAAATTAAAATATAAAGAAAAATTTAACTTCCAAGAAAGGTAAAATATCGACAATAATTATGATTGTTGTCAACCTATTTATTTTATTTTTTTATTTTCATAGACTCAGTAATTACTGAACGGATTTTATTCCGGTTTTCGGAAAGGATAGAGTGTTTTACGAGGAATATTTTGGTGTACAATTTGTTGATATTAACCCGAGTAACACCGGGTCCAATGTGTTAGTTATTAAATAATAAGAAATATTCAATTAGAAAATTATAAGAATTTTAAATAAACGCGAATAACTGTGTATTTATATGTTCTTATTATGAATAATTTTCGTATGTTATCTATCATAAAATACGCAATGTTATATACACAATTTAATTACAACAAAAATTAATATTACAGCACATAAAGCATCCAAACTTCAATGTTTAAGAACAAAACAAACAACAAAACATGTTTATAAATAAGTATACCGACTCTGAATGTACATCTCATTCCAACAATATTAAAAACTCATAACTGCAATAACCGATTACAACATCATCTAAACTACATAAATACAAAAACAGTCCATCTCACTCAGACACCAGCCGAAATAAAACATCAGTGGGAGGTATAATTCGAGAAATGAAACCGGAAAAGCACCATTTGGAAATACAGTCCGGATCAAGTAGGCAATTTAACAGCGTTGCCGGATTGCAGCTAATGGTGCGGTAAAACTAATTTCCATAGAGAAACTTAGAACTGTTTTATTGTAGAAATTGCAGTTGGAGGTGGCTGGTGCAAATCTCGCAGTTCAGTGTGTATTCGTTCGTTTGTGTGCATGTTATACAGGTGTAGATTATTGGATAAGTTAAAATGGAAGCGTTTGAGGTTGCTGAACAATTATAACCGTGTTAACTTACTTATATGATGTTTCAATTAAATAACATAACGTTGTTAACATTTGTATTGAAATAATGCTTTAGCGAATATGGAATGAAAATACTACTTTTTTACAATTAAATACAATTACTCGAGCTTTAATTACTTTAAAATAGAACATGCTTTGGCAAAGGTTATTACACAGAGGTTCTCTCATAATTATATAGCCTTTCTGGTATGCAGGAAGAACAGTAACCGACATCGTGACGTCATTAATCGTCTTTACAGTAGAACCTTCATAACTCGAATTTTTATAAGTCGAAAATCTTTGTAAGTATTAAATTTTGCTCTCCCCCATTTGCTCTAGTGCAAAACCTTGCTAATCGAATAATTTACGAAATGGTTAAGCGCTACATAAGACCTCTGCAATTCAAAGTTAAAAACGTATGGCCTCTGTAAATCGAAATGAACTCCTATAAATTATTCGAATTCTATTCATCTGACACCCTATATCTCCAATATACATATATATAAATAATTATATAAGTGAAACTGGAATTCAGGTTTAGGTCCCTAGTTGTTATAGTTATAAACTAAACAATTCATCTTCTCAAAAAATTATTTGAAAATTACATTTAAAAAATCATCATTTTCAGTTAAAATAGCTATTATACTATTTAACAACAATAGTATCAATCATTATTATTATTATCGTGGATCATATACAATCTATACTCCCCTTGACTAAAATATCAAGATATATTCAGCATGTACTAAATATAGTATGTATTATATTATTCAAAATTTAAATTTACCTTAATAGATACATATGTTCTGCTGTGAAATTCGTATTTAATAGAAATCTAATACAATAATATGTATTGAATTTAGACATTAATGTATATACATTGATGTAATAGGTATTGCCAACATACAATAGGTAATCTTGCATAAATTTATTGGGATTAATTAGAAAATGTATCAAATTTATATTATCTAATTTATATAATAAAAGTAATTTAAAAATATATTTTAAATTCAAAAAATACAACAGATTAAAATGTAATCCCTATATGTATATTTTTTCATTGTATACAATATTTTTAATTTTCTCGAATTATCGGCTTAAAAAAATATATCCAATATAAGAAAAACTGTAATCGACACAAATGTAAAGTAATGATAATTTGGTAGAAATAAAATCAATAAAATAAATTTTAAAACTATAAACTAACTATACAACTACACATGTACCTATAACCTTTTAATAACAAAAAAAACTGTTATATAAGTTATGAATGCATCTATTACTTTTATATATAACATCAAAAGTCTGGCACTTTTTAAGTAGCTAAAAGATAAATAAATAACAATAAAATATCATAAAAATAGGATCCCTATAATTTGTGTTATATTTATTTGATGTGATATATGAACAAAGGAAGTGTCTTTATATATAAAATAATAATATATAAATTAAACAGAAAACAAACAAAAATGTCATTAACATTATAGCGATTTATCTTCAGAAAAGCAAAGAATACAAAGCCATATAAGAAATCTAAAGACGGGCTGAATACGTTGATAAGATATTAATGGCTATTTGAAAACATCTGTTACATGGAAACAAAGCAGAAAATAATTTTCGTTCTTTTTTGATTACAGTGAAAACATGATATTATTCTTTCTTTGTAATATTAGAGATGTAATCTAGAACGACTGTATGTTTTTCTATAAAAATATACCTCTCAGTTTTTAGAATATCTTTAATTAATTTGATTAAAAATGACATAAAGCGTGGTCCCTATTAATTAAATGAAATTAAATGCGATTTTTCCCTATTTTTATCATACTTCAATTGTTCTTTTAACAAAAATTAATAAAATATAATTCAATTTAATTTAATTATTTATTGTTTACTCTGTCAATTTGTATGTTTTATTCAACGTACGTTCAGTAATTTCTCCTTATATATATATCTATTAATTAATAATTAGTTAATATAACTTTTCACAAAATCATGTTTTATTTAATTAATTAAAGAAAAATTTGATAAAACTGTAGAGTACACTATGCTTTAAAATTGATGATTAATAACATATTTGAAATTTTTTATTTTGCCTATTTTGAAATACGACTATTGAATAGTCAGAACAGAGACAAACTATTACAAATAATAATATTTATTAAGGCTACTATGAAAATAATTACCAAGGTAAATATTAACTATGAAAATGATATTTAAGTGGTTATATTTCGATGAAAATATTTTTGAATTTTTAGTTTTGAAATTATATAAACTTCATTGTAGATTATTATATTTTTTGGAAGCTCCGATAGAAATGGTTATTGCCATAAACATAGACATGGACGGTAATGTGGAAAATTTGGTTTACACTCATGTCAAATAAAGACAAGTTTAGACCCAACGCATGCTCTATTTCATTATGGTTATTATTGGTTGTTTTTGTTTTTATTTTCTATAGATTATGTTATAATATTATATGATTTTAAATGAAATCGACAAGGTTCAAAAACATTAAAACAGCTTCATCATTTAAAAAAAATTTATTTACTAGTGTAATTTTTGATTGTATATAAAAAAATATAAATAATTATAATTTGAAAGCTTTAACATTTTTATTAAAAAACTTTATTTTTGTTCGAAAATAGTCACATACATGAAATTTGTTCAACAAAATTAAAAAAAAGGGGCCCCTCAATTACTTTCTGCCTGGTCTCGTGTGTGGTGATATATCGTAGGTTAGAAGCCCTTTGTAACTTTCTTTTACTATACCCGTTGGGTTCAAAAACCCTGGACAAATGTTATAATTTCTGCTGTAAATGTTCAGGGTCCAAGATGGCATTAACTATGTATGTGTATCAGGATCTTTAGTACTTTGAGCCACTTAGTGGTTAGAGTTGATCTCTGTTGTTATGATACAGTTGAAAAAATCCAGACCTTTAAATAAATAATTCGTTATTCTGGATAATTTTTTGGGAAAATTTAAGTAACTATAACCCGTATAGAAAAAAATGTTTTTTGCTAACACTGATACATAAATGTTTTATTTATTTTACTGTACCTTCACTATTCTTAACAATAAGTAATCAAGATCTAAAGATGTAAATTGTTGTCTTGAGCTTTAAATATAGTGAGTGTGTGTGTGTGTGTGTTTGCCTGGGTTATGTGTACGTGTGACTGTTAAGAAAGAGAGCGGTAGGGTGAGAGTTTAATGGTCCTTTCGCGTGTAGACAGTCTGACGCGCGAGTAGCCAATCGTCACAGCTGTGATACGGTTTCTACAACGACTAATTTATTGTCAAATTGATTCATAAATTTTCTTCTTTCAACTGCTTTCTCACTTGAAATGGGTTGATGGAAGTTCCGTCTGCACTTTGAATCACCGGTTCTCAAAAAGTTTGCTATATTTTATTCGATTTATAACGCTAGTGAGTTTTGTAGAACTACTTTAGACATCGCGTTATGCAGAAGTTGGAGTGCTTGAAATTTTGGTTGTGGATTTTAATTATTTAGTTAAATTTTAAGTTAATATGCTTTTTCTGTTTAAAATGATTTCTAAAACGAAGATAAATTTTAAATATAGATATTCTTCTGCAAGATTTTATGTTCCCGCACGTGGCTTGATATTAATTAAATAAAATACCGGCCAAAATTAGGACGAAATTTTTTCAATGTAACAGAGTTGTTAGAAATTGTCATATTAATTTGAAAATTCTGAGAAATTATTAATGCGGCTTTGCTTAAAAGCTCAAAAAGTAACGACATATGAACAGACTAGGTTGTCACTCTTTGAGTTTTGAAGTAATGTCGCAATTAATGATTTCTCAGAATTTTCAAAATAATATGATAATTTTTAACTGAACTCTGTTAAAAGTAAACAAGTTTTCCGCTAATTTTGATCGATAGTGTACATAAATATCTGTGTCTTAGAAATAAAGAAATATAAGAATATCCTACTGATATACGAATCTTAATTTCTAACAATAAGGCTCTAATCACATATATGTATGTAGAATTTAATATAATATATTAATAAAATTAGAAGAATTCAATGATACAAACAGTATATTGTGATTATGAAAATAAAAATTAACATTTATAAACTATTTGAATATATATCAACATTTTAAAATTAAATCTGTTTTTGCACTCTCTTCTTATCAAAAATTAAAATATTCGCTTAACTTAAAATAACAAATTCATTGAAAATATTTATTTTACAAAAATTATAATTAATGTAAAACCCATTGAAGCTTTATTAACGACATAAATCCAAATATTTTTTAACTTTACAGAACCTAATATGGCGTGACTCATTTAAAAGTGTATATTGAATATAATATGCGAGCTTGTTTTTTAATACGTGATAATATACTGACATCATTCGGAACAAAATTGTTAACAAAAAACATCCATTTACGCATCAGTTATTACCAACTTCAAACATAAAACAATTTTGAATTTATTTTATTTCAAATCTGAAATTTGATGTTTATATTTTACAAAAACGTTATCGTTAGTAGCCCATGTGTTTTTCCAACGGACGGTATATTTTGTTTATTTTCCACTAATCTGGAAAAGCTCTGCTTAATGAAATGGTATAAGGCAAATGATGCGTGCACAAAAGATATTTCTCTCACCGTTAGCTGCCAACTTTCATATTACACAATATTGACTAAAGCTCAAGGGATTCTGCTCACGAATCAAACATAAAAATTTAAATGAAAATATTTGCATACGCGAAAATGTCTGAAATGGTCGTTTGTTAAAATAAGAATCTGATATATCGATTTATTGAATATATGTACCATACATAGATGCAATACATGTTTGGGTTTTTGCGCATTCTACCATTTTGGATAGTATCTTTCATTATCACCGAAGAAGTACATATAGTTTTTTATTTAATGCGAAATCACGTAAAAAATAAACAAAAATTCTGTGTACAAACTTAAATTGTAACATTCATTTTTAGGTGTCGTCTGTCCATAAAATTTATTTTAATCTATAGGATATTTTTAATCTATAATTTGTATTAATATAATGTGTAAAATTTGGTCCACAAAAGTGAAAATAGAGTTTTTTACACTCATGTTTAAATAAAGTCATGCTTAGACCTAATATAGGTATACTCTATTTATGTTTTTTTTTGAATATTTGATTTTTGAATAAGTCCATGCTCTATGTCAGTGGTCTTCAAACTTTGGCGACGCTTGGAACCCATAGAACAATAAGTTTTTCCCCTTCCCAGAGAGGTACCGCAGACCCCTGGGGTTCCGCAGAACACAGATTGAAGACCACTGCTCTATGTTTATGGCCTTAATCCGTTTTGAAACTTTTTAAAATTTCTGTTTGTTTGTTTCGACTTCTACCAATAATTAATGAACCGATTATTTTTGTAACTATCAAAATATATAAAACGTCGTATAGAAAAAAAATTTCCACTGTACCGATAGTGCCTATCAGTATAAATTTGTAATGCTTGTAGAAAATTTGTTTCATTTACAATAATTACCTAGAATGGTGTCTGATGTGTATTTGTCTATGCATGTGTGAGTGGTGCAGAATTTGTGTTTTCCATCTTCAAGCAATTTAGATGGAAATTTATTGTAACGTGTCTCAACCGGTTTCATCAACTAAATGGTGTCTCACTATATTTGCAGATATGCTACTTCTTCTTATAACCCTCTCTCCCTACTTTTGTGGGTTATATGTATTTGCATACATAGATCATATAAATTACGTTCATTTTTGATTGTGTTGTTGCGGTGTCACGCATGCAATCGTACCTTAATGGATACGGAAATGATAACTGTTATAATAATCTGATTTTCTGTTTAAATACAATAGAGGCATTGATATATGTTGGTACCAAATGTATATATTATAAGCATTTATTAACATACAAGTATACGAGTATTGTTATGATTATATTAAATTAAGTGAATTATAACTTAAAATCTGCATATTATTAATCAGAGAAAAATATAAATTATATTTACATAGGAATTACATAGAATCAAAATTATAAATATCATTTGTATATTATAAAACTTCTAAAATACTCGTAGCAGTTGTATTTTTTACTTTCAACGTCTTTATGGCAGTGTTGATGCGTACGCAGTCATTTTTAGATATCAATATCAGTTAATATATTTTTGGAAGGGAAATATATTTCTCTAGCCACCCTGAAGTACCAAATCAAACATAGTTCGATAAAATATTCGTCCCAAGACATATGTTAACGACTATTATAAGAATAAAATTTAACCACGCCTATACCTATATTTGCACAAACTAGGTAAACAGCCTATTTCCACATCTTTATGCGACAATTTGATTTAGATTTGAATCATCTATTATTTGCATGCAAAAACTATAGTAAAGAAAGATGTCAACTTTTGCAAATAATTAATTGCAAAAAATTATCCCCTCCGTACAACATAAGTTCTCTGTTAAGCTCAGTAGATACAGATATTAATAATTCAATATAATTTATAATTTTATAGCAAACTTATAAATACAATTGCAAGAATTGTAAATACAGTCGTTGCGAATATAGCGTAAGTGCATTCTTGTATAGCAGCTGAATAATCAGTATCAGCTAATATTTAGCTTCATACAGGATTGTACGAGAGCAATTCAACAATGAGTTATTATGAAAATATTGTCTGTTCCTATGGGCTACGTGACTGTTTCCTGCTCTGATTATCCTAGGGCACATCTTGACCCTCCAATCATCCATATCTGGTCATAGTACAGTGTCATTAATAGATATTATTTTAATAGTGCCAAAAAATAAATAAAAATATTTTGTGTTAAAAGTATGTAATTGAAACCAAAATAATTTAACTCATTTTTTTAATCCTTGAAAAGAACGAATTTGTGAATAATGAATATATTTTTTGTTATTCTTTTAATGTTTAAAGAGGTTGAAATATACCTACTTCAATTATTGCTCATGGAAAGGTATTTCAACATCGTATTATTTCTGAATGCTTTTTTAAAACTGAAGTAAACTGTATAACAAATTATTATAACAAAACATTTAAATAAACCTGAAGTATTATTTTAAAATATTTATTGTTATTTACAAGCATAAAATATACGATATCATTTTCATCGACTTTTCTATGCTGTTTGATTACGTGACTATAGTAAAATCTTCATATCTATTGTTATGAAGCTATAATTCATTTTATGGTTCCCCTAAAACGATAAACGACACAACCAGACTGTATGAAATAAAAAGACGATGTAAAACATACTGTACAAAAAACTATATTATCGCCAAATTACATTCACCATAATTCTTAAAATAAATGTATATAGAATATAGGTATAAGATATTGCAAGACATTTATAAAGGTAATAAAATTTGTTATTGATTATAAATTATTAGTTAGTTAGTAATTTCATGATTTATTTGAATATTAACAAAAAGAAGTTAATATAATATTTAGAGTTCCGTAGAAAACTAGGAACCCTTATAGTTTCGCTCTGTCCGTCTGTTTATCTGTCTATATAAATTATATACCGAATAAGATGAAATTTGGTATACGGGCGTAGATTGATAACCCTAAAACAAAGTGATGAACTTTTTGAAAACAAACATTTTTTGAACCCCCTTCAAAAATTTTGTTCAGTTAATTCTTTAGATAGGTCTCCTAAAATGCAACAAAAATGTTTTAAGATCTTTTGATTTTAACCCTTCAGTCACGATATATCTGAAAAAAATTCGAAAGGTAGCTTTTAATTAGTACTTTCAATGAAAATTATAACGAACACTGTCAAAATTTTTTTAAGAATAGTTTTAAAAGTTTTCTGAAATAACTTGTTTTTATAAATCGTAGGGAGAATAACTACGGATTAATTAATGTTTTAATTATTTAATTAATGTTTTTAGTTGAGTAATTGATTAGAAGAGTAATTTTTACACCAAACAATTTTTTTTAATTATTCGCGATTAAAAAAAAAAATATACATATCATATGCTTTTTATATATTTGTAATTTTGAGAAACACTGTTCTACACATAAATATAGCATATAACTATGTATGCAATAAAATAAATATTAAATGAGGATATTTCCATAATTTGTGTTGACGGAGCGCCACTGTCTGTACAATCCCTTCATTGCAATGCGGTTAGCGGGTAACTTCAGCACCGCCCTGTAAAATGTAAATCCTGTTAGTGTGTCCATGTAACCTAGTTGCGGATACTAGACCAGCAGTGGAGCTACACAACACTCTAATGGACTGTTTATTGGACGGTAACTACTTGAACTTGATAATTAATTGTGGTAAGGAAACAGGAAATCTTTAAATGTTGATACCTGATTATGATTTGTTTTATGGAATTATTATTACGTTTTTGAATGATAGGAATGAAACATTGTCACTTAATAATACTCATATTTACAATAATAATACTGTTGACACTGATAATGTTAAACCGAGTTATATTTGTTAATTTTAGGGTCCAAAGAAATCCTATTAATCTCAATTTGTCGGCCGCCCATTCGTCTTTATCAGTAAGCTATACATTATACATATAAGCTAGAAACTAATAATTTTTACTGATCATGGAACGTTATGCCCTCTATAATTTGACCCTCTTAATAATTTTTTATAACTCAAAAATATCGCCTGCAGGGGGTTCCAAAGCAAATAAAAAAAATTAATAAATAAAATTTATACTAAGGTGTTGATCTCAATTAGTAGAATGTGTCCCTGAAAAAGTGTTCCAAGCAGTAATTGATTTTTTAACCTCCCCCCGTACCCTTTTACATGGTAATTACTGGGACAAAAAATCTTGAAAATAAATTGGTAACCAGGCTTTAATAGTATATTATCAACGACAAATACTAAAGTCAACAACATCATTTAAAATTTTGGAGAAATAGGAAGAGGTGTCATTACCTTTTTTATTTTTACATCTAGGAATGTGGGGTGTCAAAATGTAAATCTTAATTAGTAGAATTTGACTCATTTTTATTTTTTTCTAACTGAAAAATGGTACTAGTCAACTAGTGTGTGTGTTTTATAATTTTTTTCGAAATTCTATTTTGGCTCGCGGCAGCCCAGAGAGGTACCGAGGAACCTCGGGGTTCCGCGGAATACAGTTTGAAAACCACTGTCATACACCATGGTATGCTTGGTCAGATTTTTAATATAATGTTGCTATTTATAAAATCAGGTTTTCATAATAACTAAATAATATGTAGAATTTTCACAGCCAGTGTTGAATCTCCAGAGTTTATATAAACATGATGCGGTTATCATAAATTTTTTATTATGTGTGTAATTTCGAACCCCTAGAGCAGAATATTTCCCCCAGCCAACGCCCTGGAGTTAACACTGTTCAAAATATTAGCTTCATATTTACCTTTTAAATTAATAATAATAGTTGATGCTTCAAAAATTCTAATTGTTATAAATTACATCGTTTTTAAAATAAATGAAAAATACGTTTCATTTTGCTCTTAACAGATATAACACAAAAGTACTTATTTTAAATTCTAAATTAAGTTTTTATTACCGCAAAAACAAGCTTTTTAAAACATTAAGAAACGACAAGAAATTAATATTGTACGTTTGTGTATATTATTTTTAAAATAGCACATTACATTTAAATATCACCGAATATATTACCATATTAAAACCTAGAACCAAATACTCCAGTACAGTTTATAATTATACTTTCTGATTTATGATGTTGTAGCACACTCGTGACTTAATATATACCTGAATATTAAATTAGTGAGTTAATTTGTTAAGAATTAAAGATGTCACAACAATATACAGTCTCAATTAAGATATGTATGCGAGAAATAATTTCTGCGGTAATACAAAATTCAAGTTTACATGTATATAGCAATTATTCAAATGTTGCGGATATGACGTCGAGTACAGCTGTTACATGTTTTCATAACTTTATTTCCATATTTTAAATGTCACAAATGTTAGAATACAAACGCATACAAATGTGTATATGGATGCGTAAATATAGGGTGGCGTATTAAGTATTACAATGTTTTAATGATTATGTAACTATTTAGTTCATATGTATTTGTATTTGAATCAGTCGATAATGAAGGAAGTTTGCGATTATTATTTTAATGGGATAAATGTATTTTTAATATATTATTAATATTACCCCGTAATAACCTGCGGTTGGTGCATACAGTGGTCAACAATTATTTTTTTTACATAAAAACTAATTATAATTTTTGATGTATTCAATCATAACCTAACAAACATTCTTACAATAAATGATAAGTGCATGATACTGTCCATTTATGTAAATTAAGACAGCAAAAAAGTTTCTAATTCGAGCTGAAAATTAAATAATATTTTACCGTATTTAAGATATTTACATAAATGCATATACATATAATACAAGTACTGTGTGGTTCTTTAATCGCGTCGTTCTTTTTACGAAGAATTTAATATCTGAATTACTTACATGGGCTGAAAAGTCTTTGGCCTAACAATGAAAAAATTTTTTATTCTTCGACATAATCTCACACGTTCATCTTTTTGGTCAACTGTTAAAAAACGCGGTAACCATCGCGCGAAAGCTTTTTAATATATAAAAATGTATGAAGGATATGACCAGCACGTTCCTTTGAGATGCCTATGGTGTTAGCTAGCTTGCTCACTTTCACTTTGCTGTTATTCAACACAATTTCACGAATTTTTCGAAAGTTTTCTGGAGTAACTGCCTTATTTGGCCTTCCTGGACGTGGTTCATCATTTGTGCTCATGTACTGTAAACACTTATCAAGTCATTCCTTTGTTTGGATACTATTTTTCCATATCAAAAAACAATGTTTAATCAAAACACGAAATTCACTTTTTTCCATGATTAAAAAATAACAAAAGTAGCGTCACGAAGAAGGCTGTAACATGAACAAGAGTACATGAAATATCATGAAATTTTGACAGTATTCTAGTTAAGATTGGTACTCTATGGGAAGCATTAGGATTTTTTGTTTATGTCACCATCTGTATGTCAGGCCAAAGACTTTTCAGCCCATGTAGTAATTGAAGAAAAAGGCGTTGCTACTGAAACACGTGAGTTTTACTTAACTACTTAATTTCTTGGAGGCACTCAACATATATATATTTTATAGAAATAAAACAACTCTGTAAAACAAACTAAAATATTTAAATTCTAAAAGATCAAATACAGTTTTCAAGGGTAATTTGTCAAAGCATGAATATTAAATGAACTGTATAATTTCTTTACATGTAATTACACACGTGACACTCTGTACATTTATATATATAATGTATATCTTTAAATGCATAATAATACGTTAAAAACAAAACTACTGGTGAGTATTATAAATGCATATTATTTCGCCACTTAGTTGCATGGAATGGCAAGAATTAGCAAGTTTTACAAAGTTCCATGAGCACGGCCATATTTTGCATCGTAAACTTGGATTTTTGCCAACCCGGCCGTAAGCCAACTAGGTATTTTTACTAGATGTACATTTGCGGTCATTACAGTAATTCATTTAAATACAATTTATGTTCTAAAGATGTGATTATGTTTGAATAAAAAATATACTCGTTTCGTATATTCATTTTGAAGCGTATAGTAATTTCATAAATAATAAATTACAAACACCAACCAGGTTTTGCTCGATAGTGTGTTTTACTAAAATTTTGTTTCTTCATCTATCCAAAGGGTAGGGGAAGCTACGTGATCAGTTCTGAAAGCAGATAAAAATCAAAATATCCACATGTCTGTCTATCTGTTCCTCGAATCCTTTTTTTATTTTATTTAAAAAAATATATTTTGAGAAAATTTGATAATTTTTTTTATATAACAGATATCCTCTTACGAAGAAACCATTGAACCGATTTTGATTAAACTTTCACTATTCAAAAGCCTAAGTCTTCAGAATGTGTATACACATTACACATACATACATACACATATCCTGAAGCTAGTGTATTGTTGAATAGAGATCCTTTACAGTGATTATCAAACGGACTTGATTGTTGGCTATCGCTTTTATTTTTTTATATCTCGTATCAAACTCAGCTGTTTTATTTGGTAATTGATTTACTTTATGTATTCCAGGTTATCCTCTTTTACAAGTTCCCAAAGGATTTCAATCAAATGAGTTTTCACAGTATTCTTATTGTCTTTTTAGTAGTAGGTAATCCGATGCTTTTTATTTGGTAATGTACTCTTATTGGTTAGACAGTACTCGGGTGAGATTATCTGTTTTCTAAAAATAATAAATATTTAACTGATTCCAAAATAAGATATAAAAAACTGTAACATTCCCGTTTCTTTGACTTTGATGAAACTTTCAAATGTTATATTTTACGGCGTAAAAATATTTTAAGTGTAGGTATAAAAATTATTTCTGACAATCAAACACGTTTCGTAGAAATGCTTGATGAATTTTGTATCATATTTTTTTGTTAATTTTCTGCAATTTTATACATTTATTTATCACGTAAGTGTTAAACTAAAAATTACAGAACTCTGTAATTCACTTAAGCAGTATATACATACATATGTATTATGTATGTATTATGTATACATTCATTAGATAAAACATAAAAGGCCATAAAGAGAAGTTAAATATTCTCTTCATATAGCAAAAAGTAACTGTAAAAAATATAATTTAATCTCAGTGTCTGGGAATTAGATTTTTCTTTCATAATAATGTTAGCTTGATTTAAAGTTTTGATTACATTTTGTCTAGTGTAGTGATTCTAAAAGTTTTTGCATAATATTAGCTTAAAGTTTTCCAACAAATGATTTTCTTTAAATAAAATCATAAATTATATTATTTAATCTTTTTTAGAAGGTATAGCAAACGAACGTAATCTGTGTAAATTTATAAAAAATAGACGCGTCTTAAGAAAAAACTCTTTTAAAAATGTATTTATTTTATATCAAATAATGTAAAGTGAACGCAAGAAGACATTTTTATACTAATAATTTATATATTTATGTGTTTTCACTTTCTTATACCCATGTATATGAAATATACCTATTGTTGAGCCGATTTTTTTCGGATTCCGAATTTTGATAGAATTATCCATTTTGACCTTCCCTGAATCCATTCTGACTATTTTCACCATGATGTATGTATATCTATTTGTCGGTCTGTAAACGCTGTAATTCAAATACGACAAATCCTATAATTTAAAATTATATTTCAAATGGTTAATAACAGAGGAGAAATATCTGCCATGAGTGTCATGGGAGTTTATTATTCGTATCATAGAAATTGAACAGTGTTTGTGTTTGCCATAGTTACCATGAAACTTTCTTAAACGTAATAATGAGAATGAACAGTGTGGGTGAATCTAATTAATTATTAAACATATTTTTTCTGGCTAAATCATAAGGTATTTATTTTATTTTATCTTTTATAAGTTCTCAAAATTTTTGAAAATAAAATTAGAATCACGAGTATTGTTCACTATCAATATTATTTATAAAAAAGTCCCGTGGCTCCCATGGCAGATATTTTGTTCTTACTATTTCGCAAAATAAAAAAAATATCTACATATTTTTATCGATTCGATTTTTTCTCTTTAATTATTTGCGTAGGTTGTTACACAAGTTAATTATAATTTTTAGTTTGAAAAATATAAAGCAGTTTTAGTAAAAGTTAACTAATTTATTAGAACTTTAAAATTAATGAGGTGGAATGAAAAGCGACAACTTTGTTAAACTTTGGAGTGTGTTTGATGAAAATCAACAAATATAGTATGAATATGAGTAACTAAACTTAAAATTATAAGTCCAAACTTATATTGGCTCTTATAAAATGGATCACTTATAGAGCTCGGTGCAGACCGTGAAATTTTCGGGTTACGTTGGCTTTTGGATTTTGAAAATTTTGGTTAAAAATTGTATAAAAATTAAATGGTTAACCAATTCCAGACAATTTATTTGAACACGTTATCGGGTTTTATTTAAATTGTTCAATAATTAACTACCTTTGGTGAATTTAGCACAAGGAAGCACTGTGCATTTACTTGGCAGATGTTTGTTTTTTCTATGCATTAAATCGTTTCACGAACGTAACCTTCTGTGTGTGACCGAACGTGAGCAAAATGATTCAACTAGTGAGCATTCGTGATCGTGAGTAAAAACCACTCACGCAAAGCAATGTATATATTTCACCCTTCAAAAGCACTAAATAATAATTTTTACCTGCAGGTTCAAAAAACAGCTGATCTTTTTAACGTGTAAAACAAACATTGATTAAAAATACAACCGCATAAATCAAATATTTATCTACAGAACTGATTGTCCAATAAATTTTGACGCAATAATAAAAGGGTTACAAGTCTGTCAGACCGAAGTCGATCGATACTTATTCAGTTGAAGCGTTAATTCACATTTTATGAGGGTAAATATTTACTTGTTAAAAATTAATTAAAACTTGATTTTCACAAAATGAACATATTGAATTTGTAATTTCCCAAATTAACACAAGAACATAAACCATCACGCAACATATTTTGAACTTGGTTAAAATTTTTATGCAATGTATAATTACATATGTGTTGTTTCCTGATATATGTATAATACGCACGATATATGTATTGATTTAGGTATGATTTTTAACAAATATTTTTACTTCCTCGCCATATCGAAGATACGAGAAGCTTTGTGATCATTTTAAAATAAAAAAAATATTGTTCTTTGATTTAAAAATTTTAACTTGATCTTTCCGTTTCAGGTCAAACACTTTTCGTTCAGTGTATGTCTGTCTGTGTATCTGTCTGTCCCCCGAATCTTTGTCACACGCATAACTTATAAACCACTGAACCGATATTAATGAAAGTTGGTTGGTTAGTTTGGTGTGGCTTGAAGATGGTCCCATTTCAAAATCATTAAAATCGTTTACGATAATATAGGTCACCACAACGTTTGTTGTAAAATATTCCCTTACAAAGATTTATCTTAATTTACTTTAAAACATCGGCATTTGATTTTTGAATTGCTTTTTATATTGAAATATTAAATGTCATTTTGACGTTTTAAGATTGAAATTGTCAAAAATTAAAAAATATACGAAAAAATTTTCACTCACGTATTAAGAAAAATATCGAATAAATATTTTTTGATAAAATTGTATAAAAATTGAATGGTTAAATGTATCGGTGTTCATTAAAATTGTTCGATAATAATTAATTAACTGCCTGGTGAATTTAGCACGAGGAAGTGCTGTGCATTTATTTGGCAGATGTTTTTTTAATGTTATATTATGAATCTTTTAAAACTGACGAATCAGTCTATAGCAACGCTAATTAAATGGGTGTCATATTATGACAAACGTTAATGGATCTTGTATTGCTCGTAAATAGATCATCCTATTAACGTCCGTATCTCGATTAATTTTTATTGTATCGGAAAACAAATTAAAAATTTTAAATAGTAACTAAAGAAATATTTCAAACATTTTCAATAAAATAAAAAACTTTTTGCATCCTAGCTACCTCAGCACCGCTTAGTCGACTATTCTTATCGGTTTCTTAAAGTGTAATTATAAAACTACATCTAGAATTTAATAAGTCTATTTCTACTGTATTGTAAAGAACATGTCCATTTCCCAGATATGAAAGCAGTTTTTATTTTGAACAATATTTACGATGAAAATCAATAAATAAAATAAATATGGACTTATATTTTATTTCGATGAAAATTTTGTAATGTTCTACTAAAACTATTTTGTTTCATTTAAATACATTCTACTCATAAAATTTTATGGGCTTACATTTGTGCAAAACTAGTTAAAGTCACGTATCTTTGTAATCCTGTTTAAACTAAGGGACATGGTTAGTAATAGGTTTATGGATATTTATATTTAGTAAATATAATACAATCTCGTGATAACAATCTTAAGGTATTGATATATACGTGATATCCCAAAGCTACCGGCCAACATACAGGTGTGCTTGTATTCTAAATATTTTAAACATAAATTCCCTTGGTCTTTTGATAAACATCACTGTGTATAGCCAACGGATATAATCCTGTTGCTCTGAAAGGATACATACAGAATTTTCAGAGTAAACCTGGGAAATATGTTATTTAATGTTTATATGTGTAGTGATTACTTTTGCAGCTACGAGTTTTGGTTATATTAAGATGAACTTATTGAATTAAGGTAAACATACTTATTTTAATTTCAAATATAAAATAAATATTATCGTTATTATTATAGTTTAGGAAAATGACCATTCTCTTCTTTTGTAATATAGTACTTTAAATTGGGATAAAGGTCAATAATAATTGCTGTTATTTTTATTGACCTTTATCCCAATTTAAAGTACTATGTTATTATTATAAATACTACAAATTAGAATTCAGACAAGGAGTAAATTTAAAAAAGCGTAAAGCCCCAGTGAATTTTTTTTTAATTTTGGACCTTTTTAAATAATTTTGAAGATATTAATTACATCTTATACCCAAGGGGCAAATAATCTTTAATACAATTATATCAATTACACAGTCTTACAAAAAAGGTCTTGTACTCTTAATCGGATTATGTTTTCCGTACGTACTTTTAGGCACTGAAACGATCGCACATAACTCGGTAAAATAAATCGTAAAAAAGTAAATTGAAAAGAATAGTTTAATCTACAAAATTTATTCGTAAAGTTTGGTCAAAATTGATATAATTTTTTTTGAAATTTTAGATGATCAAGCGAGTTACCAAGAATTTTTATTGTCAAATTCATTTTCAGAGCCCATAAATATATAAAAAATATAGTCTGTTCAAGAATACAATACCTTTTTTTATTGGTCTGTGTTATTTATTAACCAAATTACACATATATACAATTAATACAACCGAGAAACCATGGTGTTTCTCATTACCCTTAGCCGGACTTACCCTAACCCTTGTTGCCGTATTATACCGTGTTTGTGGTCTCCGTGTGACGAATCTGTAAACATAATCATCTCTCTGTCTATACACACACACACACTGTTTGTTGTGTATGTCATCTCACATGTCTGTGTACGTCTGTACATATATTACAGAATAGAATTTATTAGCCTATATATTTAATGCCTGTGTGACTTTGTTGATGTACAAAGATATGTTTGTGTATGTTTGATTATTTTAGATAATGAGAAAGTTGACGTCGTTGTCTTGGCTTTGGCACAGATTTTGATTAGATACGTATATAGGTATATATAACAATTGCAAAGAAGATGTACGTAGGTAGTTTATCCATGCACGTTAATAGATGTACATACATAGTTGTAGTAGTAATATCGTGGGTAACAAGGTAACCTCGGCAATTGTCTAGTACACTGTACAATTGAGAAGGTTAGTTCCATTTAAAAAAAATCACGCAGTGGAATTTGAAAGAATTTTTGGTATTCTTTCATATGGTAATGTCAATTTTGAGCAAAAACCTGAAAGAATTCAAATTTTTTCAGAATCTACTGCCATGTCGATTACTTTAAATGGAACGAACGAGTTTTGGAACTTACCTCCTCAATTGTACAATATTCAAACCGTTCTAGCTGTTTGTATTATTCTAGGAATTATAATTTTTGAAAATGATTTACCTGGATTGTAGATAAATAAATAATATACAAGAATATTTTTTTTAATTACGAGTTTCTATGTTTTAAGATTTACATATTTCTTGACAAAGTTTGTGTTTCTTATTCTATTAGCATTCAGTATTTTGCAATATGTAATTTGTTATTTTATATAACGTACCTATTACAATATATTTTTATTTAATACGTTTTTTTTTATTTGAATTCACCAAATAAAAAATACATATATAAAACTTGACGTAAAGTAATCTTCTTCCATCTATAAAACGGTTACTAACAAAAACAAAGAATTATCATACGTAAAGTTCCCGTCAGAAAAACAATATTAAAGTTAAACCAGCATTTCCTATGCAGCAGCTGTAACCATAAGTGAAACAGCTATTGAAGATACTTGAAGAAGAAGAATAAGGAGACGATGCTGCCGCATTTGTCCTAATGTAAAAGGGGTAAATAAATTAATTACGATATGAAATATTCATCATATTCATCTTGAATTCATGGGTCCCCATTGCAGGCGTGCTCGTGGGTGTCTGCATTAGCATGGCGTCTTGTTAGACGTCGTTACACATAGCTAGCTTTAATCAACATCTATTTGTTTGGCCTAAATGCCTCGCGACACGGGCATGGGAATTTTCTAACCGTGTGTATGTTTAGTTATGTTAATAGTTACTCATTGTCGGCATTATGTTATCATTTGTATTGAACATACAATAAGTAATGTTTTTAAAGAGTTGGAATTCAGTGGGTATGTGATTTTAAATACAGTGTACTTTCGATTATCCGGGCTAATGCTGAAAAGGCGGGTATGGATAATTGAAAAACACGAATAATCTGAACTGCCAATTTTTATTTGGTTTAAAAATACATATGTATATTATATACAGTGAATTCCAAAATTTCTGGGCCACCTGAATAACTTTTGAATGGTTTAAAATATTGGATTGAAAATATGAAAAAATAATGCATTTAAAATGGGATCATGCTAGTTAAATAAATTAATTCAAATAGTTTCAGCGAATAACTACATTTCAAATAAGTATATTATGTACTAATATAACTTTATGCAAATTTAAACAGTAAAAAAAGTTTCAAATAAATTACTGCACCTTCAGTATAATTTTCATCTAAACAATTAAATTTCACAGCCATTTAAACTGCAGTTGCAATTGGAAGAGAGTTGGCTTTACAAGTCACGTGTATCCTCGGCAATGTCTGTGGGTGAATACAAATTTCTATTTGAGTATTAAGTGATATGCACATTATAGATGACTATACATATATATATGTACATGGTGACCAAGATAATAAAATAATAATTCTATGTGGTTTAGGCGGTATACCAAAAAAATCTGAAAATTCGGAAATTTTTTAAATGGCTATAACTTTTTTGTCAAAGTAGATATTGATTGGTGTATTTAGATTTTTTATATCACTTTTAGTTTCTGAGTTACAAGCCCTAACTTTAGTTTTTCTTATGGGCTACTATGTTGACTGTAGCATATTTGAACGTGTTTTTAACTCTACTTTACAACGATATGTAACTTGCCTTATTTATTTACTACTACATACTAAATATTTACAAAAAAAAATTTCACGTAACATGTGTCGTTCTTGAGACATCTTGAAAAAATAAATATTTTAGAGTGTCACCCCTCCCCCATACACACGATTTTGATGATTTCGAAATGGGACCGTCCTCAAGTCAGACCCAACCATCCGACCAAGTTTCAACAATATCGGTTCAGTAGTTCATGAGTTATGCGTGTGACAAGGATTCAGGGGACAGACGGATGGACGGACACACGGTGAACAAACAGACAGAGACGGAATGAAAAGTGTTTGTCTTGACGTGAAACGGAAAGATCAATTTAAAATTTTGAAATCGGAGAACATTTTTTTGTCTCAATCTGAATCGATCACAAAGCTTCTCGTATCTTCGATATTGCGAGGAAGCAATATTGTTAATAAAAAACCACTATAAAACTAGATTTTTATTTATTAATATAAAAGAGTATTGCATATAGATACTTAATGTACTAAAAAAAATTCTTACACTTATATAAATTAATGTGTGTGTCAAAGAAGTATTAAAAAATGTTTCAAAGTTTATTATTATTTTAAAGAATATTTATAGTCCAGGCAATAAGATTTCAGTGCTATAATTTTTCAAAGAATTGAAGTATTGACTTTTTTATGGCGACAATCGATTATATAAGTCTTTAGGAACACATACAAACAGTTTTACAATCGTACTGATAATGTGTGTATATCCAGATAAAGCAACCAGTTTTATTTAATATAATTGGGGATTTTTGTGAAAGTCAATCAATTTGTGTTGGTACAGGACATAGTATATATGCAAAATAAATAGTATTATTATTGGAAATGAATTTTGTTTGTTTGTTTATTAACTTTGCATAAATAAAGAACTAGTTTTACCATATACATTCAAATATATATTTTATAATTTACAGGAAATATTTGATACAGTAAAAACTAGAGATAAAAATGTAATTTTAAAATAAAAAAGTGCATTCCTATTTCAAAATTTACATAAACCGATAAACAATGAAACAAATCATATTTTAACTAACAGCTCCCCCATTTGACGTGATAAAACACTAGCATACGATCAGGGGTGAAGTTTGCGGTAAAGTTATCAGCGCTCATGTGCATTAGAATTTTTCATGACAAACGACGTTTGGTCGCAGAGAATTGAGTTACAAAATGTCGGCGTGATGAATAACCATTGCTGGTGATGAGAAGAGCACGTTGTACAGCTGGTGACTTTATAAGTCGACCCGCGTTGTCGCGCTAAATATTTTATCAAAATGTCATACAATAATTCACCCGCTTCTGTAAAACCTTTTTTTGCGGAGCGCTAGGACCGCGCGCGTGTATTAAAATAAATAATATTTATTGTGTATATAAATTATGTATTACTCCAATAATCATATTTTGTTGGTCGTTTGGTTGGATTTTATCACTAGTAATGTCTTTTTAACCTTTATGTGAACGTGTTTTTATATATTGTAAAAATTATAATAAATTATATTTTATTTGAAAGAAAGATACGCCAAATATAATATGTAGTACTAGTTGATAGAACCCGGTGTTACCCGGAACTTAAAAAATATTAACTATTCACTTATTGCGATTGTCTTTCGTTTTTATTAGGGTTCCGTAGAAAACTAGGAATCCTTATAGTTTCGCTCTGTCCGCCCGTCCGCCATAGCTCAAAAACAGAAATGATAAGATTTTTGAAAAAACATTTTTTTGGACCCTTTTTCCATCGACTGAAAATTATATTAAAAATTGTTTTTTCACTTAATCCATTAAGTGGGGCGTCTTTAGATAGAATGCAACAAAAAATGTTATATGACCTTTTGATTTTAATCCTTAAGTCACGATATATTTGCTTTTCAATATGGTTATCAGAGCCCACCCTTCTAATTTCTAAATTATCGATGCAAAAAATAAAATAAAAAATCCAGAATATAGCTTTTAATAAGTAGTTTCAATGAAAATGATTTTTTTTACTATTTTTAACGTAATTGCTTAGCGACTTGAAGACTCTCGGTGGACCATAGCTGTAAATCTTCTCGAGAAATATTATTTTAAAAAACCTTATTCAAATCGGTTCAGTGGTTCTATTGCTAATGTAAGTGAATAGTTAATTACAAACAGATATTTTCCTTTATATGTATAGATTAGAATTTATTTAATTTTGGATTTAATTATTATTTAAAAATTATATTTATATTATTTGTTTGTTTATAAACGAGTAATTTTTTATAAGACATATTTATTAAAATACTTCTGAATACAGTTTAAAGGTAACTGAGATTATGTTTTTCTTTAAATTGATTAATTTTATAATACATCTCTATCTAGATTGTCTAAATATAAGTAAAAAAGAATACTGTAATAAAACACAATATCAGATTAAAACCCGATACCAAGTAATATATTTTTAATTTCCCAGAACTGAAAATAATTTTCGAAGAAACGACTTCACCTAAAAACAACACACAACGTTATTATTATCTTCCTAATTTATCTAAAAGCACCCACATAAAATGTAGTATAAAAACATTCTAGTGTATCAGCACACACTTGAACAAATATGTAACGATAACATTACAGTGATAATACCATATATAAAATAGTTTGGAAGTCACTGTTGAAAACTGCTCGTGATCTGATAAGCCTTTGCAACCATCACCATACATTTTTATTACTATCCTAAGCACTTCAAATAAGTTTGTGTGAGGTAGAGACCTAACGCACGCGATAACGACGCAAAATTTGATTGTTTGAGCACCACTGTGTCGTATTAGAGACGGAGTAATAATTTTATACTGGTGTTATCAACAGTGAATTGGATTTTTTATTAGATCTAGTTATATTTGTAGATAAGAATGTTTTCCAATCAGTTATAATATTTTTCAAGCTTACCTAATGATTGAATTCATTAACTTCTATATTCTACATATTTAATATAACAATCTTTATATATTAGTATATACGTAAACATACCGACAAAAAAGTTGTCGAGGATATTAAAACAATCGGTTTTTGTTAATTAACGCATGTCCGCAAATGAGCCGTTTTAGCAGTAGAGCAAAAGAAAAGACCCCGCACAAAAACAATGAATTTTGCCTTTTGGTTGGATTTTTTTTTTAACTTGGGGAAATGATAGTTAAAAGTATGCTGATCAAAAATTGTAATGAGTGCAACCTACGAAAATCCATTATTTCTGCTCCAGGGGGCATCCAAACATGCTATGTTTATGTTTATTTTTATGTTTATCTTCTAAAATATCAACTTTTAGAAAATTTTGTTAAGGATAAGAGGTTCTTAGAATAAACCAGGCAATATAATTTTTCTTGTTAAAATTCTTCATAATATTTGTTAATTTATAAAAAAAACTAAAGAAATGTCACAAAAAATTGTATTCTGCAACTAATTCTAAGTCCTTTTTATTCTTTGCAAATTTTCTTAAAAGTTGATTCTTTAGGAGATAAAAAATAAAAATAAATGGGGCAGAAATTATGGATTTTCTTATAGGTTATGTCCACTAAAACTTTTGATCAGTACACTTTGAACTATCATTTCCCCTAGTTACAAAATAATTAAACCAAAAGGTCCATTGTTCCTTTCTTTTGTTCTACTGCTAAAACAGCTAGTTTGCGGACATGAGTATTAATAAAAAACGATTGTTATAATGCCCTCGACAACTCCTGAAAGTTTGTTGGTATGTTTACGAGACACGCTGTATACATATTATGTAAAAAAAAATTTTTTTCTAAAATTCAAATATTTATATAAATTTTAATTATTTTACACATCAGTAGCTTATATTTATGTTGCAGCAGACATAATTGTGTATTATGAAAATAATTAATTTAAAAATATAAATTCATTATCTTATAAACTCTATGATAATTTTCGTAAATCTACACCTTTTCACAATACATACATACGTATTTATACAAATAATAAGAACATGATTTCAGTCAAGTTGCTTACAGTTTAATCAAAAGGGGTAGGCGTAACAGTATGTCATTTTCATATGTTACAATATCGTTGATATTAAATAGACCATATTCAAAACATCCTTTGAGGTATCTCAATTTCCTGAAATTTAAATTGTTTAAATATCTATGCGGATCTCTGGTTGTTACTCTTTTCCCCGCCATAACATAACAATACCCCATACCTTTTTTACTCCTTACCCCCTTTATTTTCCCCTCGACGGCAGTCGGACTTTGCGTGTAAATAATTCGGCTTACCACATATCAACATTTAAAGAGTAAATTGACTCTTTTGTTTGCCGTATTTACTTTCTCTCTCTTGCTTTGTGTTAGTGAACATGTTTTGGGAGGTTTTGATGTATTCCATGGTATCAAATGAATGCAGTAACGATTTGTGTGTTTAGTCTCCCTGGATTTGATGGAAAGGTTAGTCAAAAATAGTATTTTTTGTTGGGTGTTAGGTACTCATTTTTAATTTTTAAAAATAAACACGAAACGACATATGCCTGTTAAATTAGCTTGGTAATTAAATTGAGTTAATTGAATTTAGAGTAAAAAATGAATGTAGATTTTACAGTTTATTAAACTACTAGCGCATTGGAACCGGTGTTACCAGGGTTAATATCCCCAAAATTATAGTGACCTAAAATATTTAACATACCCACAACACACGGTTCACCACGAATTGTTTTTTTCCGACTTCGTGAAATTTACACAAAATATCCATAAATTATTTATATAATAAAATATTGAAACTGTAAATTATAGAATTCTCTTCCATGGCTAGGTATTATGTTTTTATATATCTAAATGACACTTGTATGCTGTGACATTATGGATACAAAACACGACTTGGTAAAGATTTTTTTAGTCTTTTGATGTTAAATCTTAGGTTTTCATAAAATATTAATAGCCACGGTACTGCACAGAAAAATCATCAAACTATTGGTGAAAACCGCATTGAAATTGGTTCAGTAATTTCCGAATCTATAAGCCTTATACAAAAGAACATTCATTTTTATACATAGAGGTAACAAATATTACTATTTTAAGATATTTTACACGAATGAGCTGTCCGAAAAGGTTAATCCATCAGACAATAATACATGAAGAAGAAGATATTTCAAAGATTACTTAACTAATAAAAAATGATTGTAAGCGTGGAGATCGTGGAGATATTAGGTATTCATCGATAATAATATCAATAACCACTACATAAAAACGGGCAATGAACAATTCACAAAAAAACACTCTATTTTAATTTTCGTTCAATAATTCGCTTCAGTA
Source organism: Sialis fuliginosa (assembly GCA_961205875.1). Taxonomy (NCBI): domain Eukaryota; kingdom Metazoa; phylum Arthropoda; class Insecta; order Megaloptera; family Sialidae; genus Sialis; species Sialis fuliginosa. Next base: position 8,389,218 of record OY540813.1, on the reverse strand, counting down.
AACAATAACATTTGAAAAGTCAATTGGTTTTCATTTTCAGTATTTATGCTAGGAGATTCTGCTGCAATTTCCGAAATTAAATGGTTGCGTGTATTTTATGCATTGCGCTCACAGCTGCCGCCTAATTCATGAGACCTTTGTTGTTTTGATGCTTTTTGGGATACAAAAATTCTACTATTTGCAGAGTCAGTGCGAGGTAATAACTATCGTACATCATTGTTGTAGCTACTATACAGGATGATCACATTTACACTACTACCGAAGATTAAGCATTTTTTCTGATTTACATTAATATCGTATTTTATTTTATTTCAGAATATACCGGTGATGATATTATGGAACATCTTATATATATATATATATATGTATTTAAATTTATGAATAGAAAATCATGTCAACTTAAAAAAATACAACACATATCTAAGTTTAACATAAAACAATTATAACAAAAATATAAAATGGTTTATTTATTATTGAATCGAGATCATAATTGTCACTGAAATGTAGTCTTTTTCTTCTGAAAATATTATTTTTAAGAAAAATTACGTAATGCTTCGTTTTCATGTTAATTTTGATGATATCTATTGTTAATAAGGTGTTTTAAGTATTCTTAAAGATAAATTAATATATATTTTTTAAAGTTGGCATGATTTTATCTCCAAAAGTACAGAAAAATGTACGGTATCTTATTTGAAAAATAAATGAATTGATATCACTTCTGGTGTATTATTAAAAATAGTTGGAAAATTCTATTTTATCTCATTTAACCATTTTTTGGAGGTTCCGAAGAAACCTTATTAATCTCACTTTGGCGTCGTCCTGTCCGTCGTTTTCAGTCAAACCAAAATATCTCGTAAATTATATAAACTAGAAACTTGAAATTTTTACTGAACATATGAAATGATGCCTTCTAGACAAAGAAGTTAAAATAAAATAAAATCGTTTTCAGTTCAAAAATGGCGCTTATAGGGAGCTCTAAAGTAAATAATAAAAAAAATTATACCAAGGCGTGTCGGGTGTCAAAATGAAAAGAATTTGAGTATATTTTTATTTATTTTTTAACTCAAAAATGACGCATTAAGGAGCTCCAAGCATTAATTACCTTACACGTCGTAGTGGGGTCACGTGTTAGTCGCATTAGTTTTACGCCAGCCCTGACTATATGTATTTTACTAATCGATGACAAAAGGGAGTACATGTGCAGATTAAAACAGCGTTTTTTTCTTTGATAATGACAAATGTCCCTCTGTTATGTTTTTCAGCAGTGATTACTAAAATGATCGCAAAACGCTGTTAACACGTTATGTTTTTTTTTTCGAAAAATTTTGCGGTCAACGTTCGTTTTGATTTAAAAAAATTCATAATCGATATGAGATTTTATTTGGAAATTGCGGTAGATTAATATTGATTTATTAAAATTTATAGAACAAACGTAATATTTTACATGGCTTATTTGGGGCATCGAATTTTGAAATGTTTGTTTAATTACAACTAATTTCTCAAAATAGTATACAATTTAGATGATAAATAAAAGTGGGGTTGGTCACAACTTCTAAAAAATATATATATAATAGTATTTGAACATCCATTTATATTTGACATCAATATTTTAGTACCTACTTTAACTAGCAAAATTAACCGTGCAGTAATTTTAAGTTTTTGCAGTTGTGTAAACACGTAATTACATAAATAAATAATTTATTTTAGCGTTAGTTTTTTTATACAGAACAGAGAATGCCATTATTAAGTCCTTAAGTAGATTTCCAAGATCTTTAATCTATTATCGCTGTTCCAACTGAATTGGATATCTTCAAAGGCCAGCAATGCACGGCTAACTGAAGTTTTTGTCAATATCAAGATGTATTACAGTGGTAGTAAACTTGTTTATAGTATTTCTTAAATACACTCAATCTTATCTAAAAATATACACATATTTACTAATAATGTAATATGTACGTATTTGAATGTATGTATGTACATTATTGTTCATAGGTAAGCAATATTTGAATTGGAGAAATATCAAAGATATTAAAATTATATTTCATTTTTTGTAAACTTCTTTCGTTCTTGTGGAAAATAGCTTTAGATTTAAAATTCTTATTGTAGATTCTAATAAAAGTGACTGTGAGTTATGGTAGAACATATTTTCCATTTCATACATTCATTTGAACGTAAAACGTTGTTAACCGTCTTATTTATATTGAGTACCGCTGGCAGGTAGGATACTTCAGGATACAATTATCCTGAAGAACCTTCTATCGAATGTTATTAATCGTAAATTAATTTTCTGCTTTTGCTTTTGTTGTTATTGTTGAGTTGATGATTATTGATTTTGAATTTCTGTGCACATTCAACAAAATAATACAACTGGATATTTGTATGAATATATACAACACACATAAAATATAGGTTAGTGTATTTAATGTAATATGGAAACTATTCAAACAAGGTAAGTACATATGTATATGTTGACTGTTTTTCTTACATAATCATCAGAACTTGTATTTATGTACAAGATTTCCGCTTCAAAATGAAGTTCCATTTTATTTGTCGATTTATGTGGCTTCTCATATGATTATTTTCCTCCTACGGTATTTTGCTATTAACATTAGCTTGTTCAACACTCTTGGCTGTGATTATATATCACGGAATATTAAAATTGGTACATAGAACGATAATACGTGTTGTGGAAAAGTGCACGGAGTTATAAACAACCTTTTATAATTCGTGAACGGTTTCTTCTACATAAAATCTTTTGGTTTCGTTGTGTAGTAAATTATCTCATTGTCAGCTACAAATTAGTAAGAAATGTTTTTTGAAAAATTAATCGTTTTCTAGATATTTGCAAAATACTGCTTTCGCGAAATTTGACCCCTCGTAATTGACCCTTGCATCAGTCAAATCGATTAGGAACTTTCACACATTATTTAAAACCCAAATACTATGGTGTATGCAAAAATTTAGCCTGTTACAATTTTTTTCCTTGCTGGATGTCTATTTTTCCTGGACTATAAGTGCACAGTTGAAGTGAAACTTGCTTTGTTTTCATTAACCATGCGAATTATATAAAATATAAATAATGCTAAAGTTATTAAATGAATAACCAAACATATTATTTTAAGTTTTCACGCATAAACCATATACACAAAAGATGGTGCATTTACACCTAACCTAAACTCATCCATCTTTCTCTTATACGCTCCTTAGCGTTTTATGTTTGATTATGTGATTAAATTGTCGAGGTCATTCCAATTCACTAGTCTCTCTAAAGAAGTTTCACTTCAAAAAAATGTGGAATAACAATTAGATCTAAAAAGCTATCCAACAATGAGTTAAACTATTACGAATTAGCGTGTAAATTATACCGATATTATCGGGTTAATCATGCGGTCAATTCCTGAATGAATCAAGTTACCAATTGGGTCGTGTAAAACGGTTCTGCAACAGAGCTGTATTTTTAATGAACTGCGCATAACTTGGTACCAGGTTAACAGTCCATTGATTCATTGTGATTACACAAAGTGATCATGTTTCAACCATCCATTGAAGACGTTACTATGATATACACTTCACCGAACAAGTATATTTTTTTGTTTATACCATGTACATTATAGTTGCAATTATGTAAAGATTCTTTTTGTACTTTCATCTACAAAGTGTAAAATTGTAGGTACTAGAAAAAATAGAGAAACCAATTATACTACATGGGCTGAAAAGTCTTTGGCCTAACAATGAGAAAACGATTTTTTTAATGAAAAAACTATTTTATTTTCGACATAATCTCCATCTACAGTAATGCACTTGTTCCAACGGTCCTCTAACATTTCGATCCCGGTCTTATAGTGGTTCGCGACAAGTCTCTCAAAATTGGCGTTTGTTTCTAACTCGACCTTTTCATTTCAAGTTTCTTATATATATACATATATAATAATATGTTATACATATTTATGTATATTATTAAAGATATGCAGCAGAAATAACTGCAAGAATCAAACATTTTAATTACTGCATTAATAAAATATTTAAAAAATAAACTAATTATATTTCTTGAAAAGGAAATTACGATTCGAGAATTATACCGACACGGATATATAAATTTCAATGATAAAACAAATTCAATGATATCAAAATAAATTTTGATAAATGATCATAACATCCATACATAATTCAGTAGGCGATACAAAGTTTATATAAATCGGCAAACGGTGTTCAAATCACCACACGCGGGCCTGATATTGGCGCATAAATAAGAATCTGTCGAATAAATTGAAAAGGCCATTCCCGGCAGGTACATCAGAAGACGCCTGAGTTGATTTTATATTCACTGCCCATAACGAGGTTCCATTCTACTCTGAATAATATCTTCGCGAATCTCTGTTCAAACACACGGAATACTATAATTGGGTAATAGTGTTTCACTATATCTAATAACATTTTATTGTATCGATGTATATACCTACTTAAATATCCGAGTATTTCTCGTTTCAACCTTTTTATGACAGTTCTTTTTATTTTTATTCTTAAGATTATTGCGGTATAATAGAGACTTAAAAATAAAAGCAACAAAACGTTATTTTATTTCTAATGAAAATTTTATGTATTCTTTGTTAAAAATAATGGTTTTGAATTTCTCTTTCATTTTAATAAAAACGTGTAGGAAAAATAAATTGTAATTGTAATTTGATAGTATTTATAGTATGAAAAAGAAATATTTTGTATTATTCAGAGTTTCTAACTTTTATGTATATTTGAAATAGATAAGAGAACTCTAGACCAAGCTGCACATTTAAAAATATTAATTATATACTAATATATTATTAAAATACGTCTTGTAACTTATTAATTAAATTTAAATAAATGTTAATACGGTATACCGAATACATACTAAAAATTAAAACATAAAAGTAAGGTATGGTATCTATTTTCAAACACAAACTTCAAACATTTCAACATAGACATAATAATGGATAATAATGTATTTATACTGTAAGTAAATTACTAGTGGAGGAAATTACGTTTAACCAAGAATAATACATAATAACAAGAGAAGATGATCTGCATCTTTATACAATTATAACAACATATACTTATATAGGCATCAAAGTGTATAATTACGAATAAACATTACTCTGATAAATGTTTATAAAGGGATATTTCTTTGAATTTGTATCCGCAGTGTACAAAACAATTCAATTAGTTACATTTATATAAAATTAGTTTGTTAGAAATGGCGGAAAACTTTATAGCATGCACATATTTTTGCTGAAATGTCAGTGAATATTAATTTTGTTCTAGTTACTCGTAAAGTTGTCCTGATTTAATTCACTTTTTTGTAATAAAGTTTTAGATTATGTATTATGAAATAAAGCTATTATATGTCATGTTTATACAATCAGTCCAGTTTTAATTCAAATTCACTTACTTATAACAAACTTAGTAGGTTCCTCCTATTTGATTATAATAATATTTAAATCGTTTCTCCATGTACCAAACAAAGACAGATATATATTATATACTCTTCGTTTATTGTACTCATATATATTTGTGCGATTAAATTATTACGTAATCTATTGAAAATTGTAACAGTAAATTTAGTGGCAATAAATATTTGATATTCAGAATTTTAGTATTTAATGATGTTAAACTTGATACAAAATTAATTAATGAAATGGACGCATATTTGTGTTTTTATTTAAATTGATGTAACTATATAAACTTCGCCCTAGAAAAAGATAACCGATGATGTTTGTCTTAATATATTTGAAATATATGTGTGTGGCAAATGACTTCTGAAGCCCATAGTACATTATACATACATATATTCAAACAAACTAATAAATGGTATTTGAAATGTTTGGAAATTCGAAATATAATTTGTTTATATTTTTTTGCTGTTTAAAAATAAATGCAATAAACTGAAATACCACACTCATAAAATGTATTTCAAAGATAATATTTAGGCCAACCATGAGGACAAGTGATAAATCCAAATAGGTGTGGTTAAGGGTGATAAACTATCATATAATGATATCATTCCCAATAATTATGGTTCTAAGTCACGTAGGTGTAATTATAATTGTCAATTAATTAAAGTCCTTGCAAATACTTTGGTATGCTTCAGTAAAAGATCATAAAGACAAAATGTATGCCTAGAAGTTTATGTATATTTTTAACATCCAATAAAGACGAACATTGAAATAATACAGAACATCAAGTTTCTTGTTAAGATGTTTACTTAATAAAAAAAGTACCATGCAAAAGTTTTTCAAATTGATTAAGATGAAACTTATACCTGACCTGAATAAAAAGTTTCATCAAGTTATTTGTAAATTTTAATAGTTTTTTTAATAATTTATTATATTTGTAATATTGTTTCTAATAGTAGTAATAAATTAGCTCATTGTTATTATTATCTATACCAAACAGCATTCGAAGTTTACTGTTTACAAATGGTTTCATTTTGATAAAATTAGGTTCTATGTTAATGAATGTAGAAGTAATATAGGCACTGGTTTTCTGTTAACCATACCATAAAAATCACCAATTTAGTAGCGCGGGCGGAAGCTTACATATTATTATAATCTTGGAGCATATTTCATACATAAGAGTTTATTTCATACCTACATATATTAATACACAAGTAATTTTCATTAGCTTGTTAAATTTATTACATCTTATTTGGATTAGATTTAGATCCAGAAGTGAGTACACGTTATAATAATATAGTTTGTTAAATATTTTAGCGTAGAAAGTTAACGGGAATCAAATTGGGTACGTTAGTGCCCTCGTGTTGAAAAGTTCAAAGCTAGAACTTCCAAAATTAATAAATCCAGTTAGCGTTTTCCCTTATGCGAACGCTGTTACTGATTATTTATGAAATAATTAATCAAAATGGGTTTGCCTCCTGTCAAATTTATTTCAAATTATATTTGATTTTATTAATCATTTTAGATATATTCGAATTTCCAATTAAAACCCGCAATCTTAGAAGGTTCATGGCTATAGCATTGTCGTATATTATAATATACAGATATATTTATTATTATGATAGAGGCAGTAATCTATTTACGAATATTCGCTATAACGAACATCAAAGTTTCAAGATTAAAAAAAAATATTTTTTTAGTTTGGGTCGAGCGGGGTAAATATGAAACACCAAAAAAATGGATAAAAGAGTTTGGAGGTATATTTATATTAACTTTTAATCTTATTTTTAATTATATAACAAGAATATAAACTTATTTTGTGTCATTTGAAGCATCCGTATTAAGTAAAGTTCTGCAGTATTTTATTTTTTCGATATTTCTCGAAAACGGTTGATCTTATGACAAATGAACAAAGTATATTTTTGTGATTTTGTATCATATAATCTTCTAAAACTATCCAACTCAGGAAAAAATTAAAAACCAAAAAATACTTGATAAAAATCGACGGGCCCACTGGCCCCATACACCCCTGGTCTAAATTATTATTATCTGATACTGGAAATCGATAAAACTTATTAATAACAATCCCTGTATCAAATTTCATAACTGTAGCACAATGGGTTCTCTGGATATTAAATAAACACTAATTTTGGGTATGAGACTGTAGCTCCATCAGGAAGAATTTCCGGACATAGGTTCGCATAAGGTTTTTTTACTTAAAATTACATCCTCGATCTACTGTTAAATTTGTTTACACTAGTTGTAAATCATATCAAAATTTGAAAATACTTTTCTTTTTTTACATTGAGGTTGTATCTAATGTAATGATTAGTTTTTATTAATTCATTTAAGTACCTACAGTAATAAGTAATTATAACTATTTATAATTAAATATAATTTTGTATACCTATATGTATCTAAGAGTATTTGTAATAATTAAGTATTTAATACTGAAGCACAGTTATGAAATTAAAAAAAGTAAAAACTGATAAATATGATATTTTAAAAAACGAATTAAAAATACAAGTATTATTATGATTCTGTCAAAACAGGATATAAACATGCCATGCGAATTAAAAATTACAACTGCGTACATCACTCGATCCCACAATCACCCACATTTTCATATTAATGCAGTACAAATGTATACATAGATCGGTGAACTGTTTTGTGATGATTGCTAAGCGATATTTACGCATGCACTGGCATCGTCAGATCAAATGTATGTAGTTTGATCCATACAATATTAATGACAGCCTTACACAATCCATGATGCAAATAAGTTAGCACTACAATTGTTTGCTTAACACTTAACATGCATTCGGTAACCGTGTGTGTGTGTGTGTGTATGTTTGTGTAATATACATTTGTCTGGTAAATTATTTTATGTATATATGTACTTACACGCAATATGTATGACGGTTGTTTGAGTATGAATTTGTTAACCCTTATTTGGATTCATGACTTTGCTCTTGTAAATGGGGTTTCGTGCTCTTGAGAAACGGTAATTTTTGTTTTGATTATTATTTATTTTATGTTGTTTAATAAATAATATAAAAACCTTTTTTAATTATCGCACAAATTAAGCCCTTACATTTTTATTTTCTTATACTATACTAGCTGGGCCCGCGCGGTTTCGCTCGCGTCGATTACGGAATTATTGTTTATGATTTAAAGAAAATATAGTTGAATTAAGTATAAACACGATTAGTTACTATTGTAATTAAAACCAAACAACACTTAAATTACTTACTTAACAAAAACGAATCAAAACAAAAAGTAAAAATAATTTTTGTTCTAAAAGTTAATTATTGAAAACAAAATAAACAATTGACAATCAAAAGAATACCGGTCTGTGATCATTCCCTCTGCCCCGCGGCTACTAATAAAAATAAAAACATTTTTTTGAAAATTCTGAAGGTATGTAACCCCTTAAGATGAATATATGGTAAAATACCAAATGAACTCACGCAAAAATAGTTTACTGTTATTACAAATATGACGGAACATTTTGACATGCTATTAATATTAGTGTTAAGTTGTCAATGCGTTGATATTAAAACGGATGACCTTTTCTAAAGTAATTTCCGTAAGTTCTGACCGCTTCATTTGCAGATGAATAGAACATTGGTGTTAAAGAACATTTACTATTTTCTAATATTAATAACGTACCTCGGTATCAATAATGAAAGATATAAAAAATGTGTAACGATAGACTGTTGTTTACAGCTTACGATTAGATTAGGAAAGTTTATGGATTCATAACAAGCCACATAGAAACTGTTACTAAAACTTGTTGGCGGACATTTTTCCCAAATATCAAATTCAATGTATATTTCCAACAGACGTCGTCAGTTTTAATAGGTCCTATGCATAATATATATTTAAAATTATATACAAATTTGATCTATAAGAGAGATGATGGTTTCAAACAGACGTTCCTCTGTTAATGAATTATCACTGAAATACTTTTTTAGTTATTATAAAAAATGTATAATTATTTAATTTTATAATCCCGAGCAATAGATATTTCTTTTAAGATCCGAATGATACACATTTTTGCGGAGTGCAATGGTAACAGTTTAAAGAAACGTGGTAAATTTATTTAGTTTTAAATGAATTATGAAAAAACGGAAATTCATATGTCTAACAATAGTACTGGTCACATAATTTTTATGACAAAATAATATATCATACAGAAACAAAACATAATGCAAAATATAAAATCTAATAAATAAATTATTACTGTATAATCAAAATTAAAATCGATACGGAACACAATATCGTATTTCTAAAATAACCTATATAGAATATAATATTAAGATCTAATAAATTCTATTAAATCTTTAAATTGCTACAAACAAACAAAACATACATTTAAATGCTCACTGCATAATCCAAATCGATAGTAAATCTACGAAAAACAATAGCGTATTTCTCGGCAACATCTCGAGGGTTGTTCAACGTATTGCGCACGTTAATTTTCGATACGATTAGCGATGTTCTCCACAGATTGATGCAATAATGTCTTCGCCCGTACACAGTGGTGTCGACAGTCCGCAGTCAGTAAACATCTTTTTACGAGGCATCCCTCCGCAGTGACAAGGGTCGTAGCCACTTTACGGCCCTAAAACCTCGATGAAAATCGATAGACTTGAAACGAGTGAGAGCTTCGCACCAAGATACTTTTTATTTACGTATATATTGTGTATCTATACACCTAGAGGATGCCCAAATAAAATATATATATTTGTGAGATTCCAAAAATCGTAGCCATATTTGAGTCATTCAGAGGCAAACGAAAAAATATATACATATACAGATTTTTCAGTAATACATACAAACATAAAATGCTATCATATGTTTTCTTTTGTTTTCTATAATCACCAATCTGTTTTCATGCAAATTATAATACACAATACTTTTTTTACAAATAAATTGAAAAATATTTTTATATCTTCCATTTAAAATGATGGTATATTTTGGCTGTCTTGTGTAGTCATTTTGTCTTAAGAACAATTAAATTGTCAAAAAGTGATTTCATAGTTGTTTTCGCACTTAACTCTAAACGTGTGATGTGTTTATTGTGAATTTTCTTAAGAAAACTGTGAGAAAACGGAATCAATATTTTATACCTACATATACAAAAGCTGTATGCGACGTCTGTACAATGTAAATATTGGAGGTTATACATACATAGATATATATGTATGTCTATATAAAGAGTGAAGTGCTGAGTGATTTACTCATCAACGCACAGCTTAATCCCCTATGGACCCGAAAACGTAAAGTTTTAGGTGTGTCTTCTAAGAGAGCTTTTCCAAAATTCAACTTCTAAGGGAAGGGTACTCAATTTTTTTATTTTGATACATACTATAGATTAATAGCACAAATGGTATTAGATTTTATTATTTAAATGTTCATAAAACAAGAACACTTCTGGCGAAGAAACGGGCGCGCTGCTAATAGAAGAATAGTGTGTACTATTGGTTACTTGAAACAGGGTATATGTTTGTTCGTTCTGAGTAAGAAAAAAAATTATTGAACTGATTTTGGTGGGTCTTTCACAATAGTTACAATAGTTCAGGCTAGATATTATTACGTTGCTTTATCAAGAGGCTGAACAGTAGAGGTGAGCCAAATGAGATTGTGGTGCCTACTTGTTTAGAGCAACCAGTCGCGGGAGATTTGATCGAAAAAAAAACCAATTAGTCGTTCATTATTTAAAATAATAAAATAGGCATGTTTAAAAAGAGTCAGTGTTTAAACGTGTAAGAACCGCATGTTGGTTATTGAATGTACAAATATTTATTAATAAATAGTAAAGTATTACGTTTGTTCGACCATCCTGTACGTTTGTGTATGTTTATGTGAGCCTGTGGATCCCAGATATTCTGAAATTGGTTCGACTACTGATTAGAATAGAGCATTCGAGCCGGAGAATAAATGCATAAGGAACAGGACAGCTTTGCGCGTTTTATTGTATGTGTCTGTTGAGGTTAATTCATTATTGATTTAGTATTTGCGACCAAACTCGTTCAGTTTGAGAGTAGTTTTATATGTACAATGAATAGAAATCGAGCTGTTTAATAAGACAGTTCAAATTAAATTTCTCTCTTACATTGATAAGTAGGTTAAATTTTTCGTTCAAATAAAAAGAATCATTGCTATACTGAAATATTTTTTATAAACTCAATTATAATCTAATAAAAAAATCTATTTCAATATAAATTTCAATTTTGTATTTTATTATAAACTGTTTATGGGGATGCATAATATATAGGTAGTACTTGGTTTTTATGATTTCGTTTTTATTGACTTGAGATTCCTCTCTCAAATAACACTTCATAAAATATTTTGATATATGATAAAATATAACCATATTCTTAAATAAGTTTTTATCTTTACGGCATTTTTATTTATAACATAAAAATATGTAAAATAATAATAAATATTTAAAATAAAATGTAAAAACTGCTTTTAATGTTTTGTTATCTTTTATACTAATCATTTAAAATTAATGTTGTTTAATTTACGCGTTATCGTTTTAAAATACATATTTTTAATTATAAAAAAGGGTTTAAAACTTTTAATATGAAATTTACTGTACTAAAAAGGCTTGTGTACATATGTATATCTTAAAAAAATAAGTCTTAAATAAACCGTTTAAACCAACATGATTTTAATTTAATTAACAATATTCAACGATTTTGAAATTAAATGAAATTTTATTTTTAATTTTATAATATATAATATCAGATAGCAAAATGTGTATATAACATTTCTATATTGTTAATTAATAAATAAAAAAAATTCAGACTGCAAAAATAATGATTAAAATTACATAAATTAAAATTATATATATTAACAAATATATTGAAATTAAATGCAATTTAATTTTAATTTTATAAAATATAAAACATATCAGAGCAAAATTATTTTTTTCTAAATTATTTAATAATTAATATAAAATTTTAGAAACCACAAGTAATAATTTAAATTAAATACACATTGAAATTAGATATAAACAAATATTATATTTTTGGTTGTTGTTTTAAATAAAATAAATATTTTAATGTAACATACATATTTTATGTAGATATAGAACTCCCAAAATCCCTCAACTGTCCTTCCCATAAAAACGAGTAAAAATATCCCTAGCGTCTATCTGTTATCCAAACACGTTTATTTTTTAATTATATTTAAAAAATATGAATAAAATATAATCTAAATTGCAACGAGAGTGCAATCTTCCTGTAAAACGAATATCTCGTAAGAGAATAAAGTAATTATTGATATGAGGTCTATAAATTAACCCCAAACACCACTGAGTGTAGTTCTGGAAGTAGACTTTTGCATAAAAATATCATTACGTGTGACTTATGTAATCAAATTTTTTCACACTCTGCCATAGGCGGGCGCATCGTGTTTTCCACGGCGGTCAGATAATGTAATTTGTATAATTATGAATATTCATGTGGCGCCGATTATGGTCATGTATAGCACGCTGTTAACAAGATGGCGGTGGTGTGGTTGAAACATGGCGTTTTTCAAATCGCGATTGTTAACAAAAAGTTGCATTTAGGGTAATGATTTCATTTTTAAATTTGATTTTATCGTTGTTTATGATTTTAAACTGCGTATTTTTTCAAATTATGTTTCGAATGCAATGGTAATAATTATAGGCTATGTTAAATTTTTTTTTAATGCAGGCGAGTAAGATAAATTGTTTAGAAAACGATTAACTAACTAATTAATATGAATTAAACATGAAAAGTTTTATAAAGGTTGGTATATTTTTGCGAAGACTATATTATATTATTTATATTGTTCAAGAAAATTACAGAATATTTCAGTAAATTACATATTTTATAGGATAATAAAAGAAATCATTAAGAATTAAAAGAAAAATAACAGAAACATTAAAAATAATGACATCTTTACGTGAAGAAAAATCTTTAATAAATAAAACATTTTGGTTGCTCAATTGTGAACGGAACATCGATTTAGTCATAATCATTAAGTTAGTTGAGTACAATGATTCAATATGTCGATCCAAAAATTTACAGTAAACAATATTATGCTGAATGTTTTTAAATTTTTGTACTTAATTGTTGGTACATATTTCTAAAATTTATTAATTGATTTTGTCGATTTATGTAAAATTTGGAGATTTTGATCTTCTTGCATCTCAAATAATTCCAATTCTTCTGTTTCAGGAAGTAAACATGTTCATAATGTAAAACCATTGTTAATCACTTCGATTTCAAACGAAATTAATAAAAATGCAATTTATGGTTTCTATATGCAAACTGCAAACCCAAAGTATATAAAGACATGGTAGTCTCGATAGCTTCTTGATCAATTAGCGTAAAATAGATTTTTTAAACACAAATGAGCAATATTGATGTATTTATATAATATTTTATAAATCGTACAGAGTTGATGTACTAATAAAATACAGTTAACTGTCCTTGGTTAGGGCAATCTATTAGGGCGAAAATTGGGTTGGATGATTTTGTTTCTTTTATTTAAGGGGAGGGTAATGGTACATCCCCCCCACCCAAAAGTTATAAAATTAAAGCAAATTAAATTATACAATAATATCGAACGCAAATATTACTGCGCAAAATAAAATTTTAATGATCAAAACGGAAAATGTTATTGGTCAAAAAAATTATTTTTATTGTCACACTTTATGTTTAGTATAATGCTCTGAATTCAATATGTTATTGCCCAAATACAATAAATTTAATGCTCAAAGTATATAAAATATTGCGTGCTTAAATACTACCAATAAGAAAATAAGTACCTAAAATCATAATAAAAAAGGACTAAAAGGATGTTAAATATACGAATAGTAAATAGTTTACTAATATAATGTATAATATAATATTTTGATATGTGTGTGTTTACAAGATTAAATAAAGCGTAAAACAATTACACAACCCAAATAAAAAATACTATAGGAACAAAACAATGTTAAGAGGAAAATATAAATGGGTATAATTTCTATCAAATGAATCACCGTAGAATCAATTTCATTAAATGAAAGCAATAAAATTAAAATAGCTAAAACAAAGTCAAACATAATAAATAAGATTAGTAACACTTTCCTTATAAATGTCTCACTTGTATTTCTCAAATCGTTAAACTCAAATAAATCCTTCAAGATAAAAACAAGAAAACTAATTTAAAATAGTATAGTTTGTAATTGCGTTCGGAAGTACGTTTCATACACCAGTTTACTCAAATAAATATCTGTGTGTCTTTTTATTACATTTAGAGTTATTACAACTATGTTAATATTTTAATTGTAAGTACTATAACATAGTACAACTTATGTTACATTGGTTTATTAATTCGTTATATTATTATATTACTAACAAAATATTGACATTTATTAGTGTAAATATCAATTCGACTAGGCCGCAAATGACTAAAATCAGAAGCGTCAAAGTAGACTAGCTTTCGACTTTCGCTGTGTGGCGACAGGTCGCATGCGGTGGGTGACTAAAATCGACCGTGTAAAGCTGAAAATAATCAGTCGCATGCGATTTTTATCGCACGTAGAACATCTGTTCTGAAATATAGTTTCGGCACTTCGGTCGGTCACTAAAAAGATGCATTTCTAGTAATATTTTATAAACAAGATTCTGTACAAGATATAGTACATACTCGTAAGTAAAATATTGACAACTGCTGGAGTACGATAATCAGGTATTGGTCCCAATCTCATACCGAGTACTTTCACGTAATCAAAGTAATCCATTGTTTGGAAAACTGGATACAATTTCTAAATCCATTCTTCAAAGTTTTGAAAGACAAGATGGGAATATTAAATGCGGACTTCTTAATTCTGTAAAGTGGAATAAAAACATGCATTATATTTTGTAAGACTTTAAAAACTTCTATAAATATATTCAAAGTTTTTTTTTTTTATTATTGCTCATATTATTTATTTGATTGGCTATTTTGATTTAAAAAAAATGATAAATATGCATATTACAAAAAAAACATAATGAGATTATTTTGTACTATTTATAAAGCTATGTTTTAATTTTAAATTATTTTTGATTAGCTACAAATACAATATTTTAACTGAAAATATTATTAAAAATAAACAAACATGTATTTTTTAAATAAAAAACAGGTGAATATTATTTAAATTAACTCGTAACTTTTAAAAATATTTAACATAATTTTATATCAATATACATATGTATTATGTATGTATGTCCTAACATATGTAGGTATACATTGAAGACACGGTTTAAATTTTAAATAAAGCACGACGTATTCATAATTTATTACTTCAAAATTAGAACATGTTGGTCCTGTATGAATTACATGGATTAACTCCCTAAGCGCTGTTATAAATTTTGTTTTAAAATGTATTTGTATTTGATAGCTTAACCAAACACAATATTCGGATAAAAATAATGAACTCACGTTTTATTGATTTAATGAAATTCGTATATATCATACATTATACAATTCTTATCATATTTATTTTTATACATATATTATATTATATAGATATAACTTCCAGTAAATTATTTTTCTAAATGTATGATGATTTGCTTGAAACGCGAGAAACAAAATGTTAGAAAATATAAGAATGAAAGAGTTACTAAAACACCCAAAAATCTACAACGAAATAATGAAATTTATTACAGAAACAAAAATATAAATGTTAATTTCCATTTGTTGTAACCTAAGTTGAGCATAACCCTACATCCCATGCATCTGACCACCTTGTTTGTCTTAATCTACTATGATCGGCCCATAAACTATCGCACCATCCATCTTGCATCTCAATGATACCGATACACACACATCTAAACACCAACACGAAGGAGCTGTTGGAAGAGGATAACGCCAGCCGACAATTGAAGACATATATGTGTATATATAAAGAAATTGAAAAATACGATTATTATAAACTGATTTTTTCACTCTAGCTAGATAATATATCCATGACACGCGCCTCCACCATTTTATACTGGATATTAGACTAGTACAATTGTAAAAATCACTTGCATTGATTCTAATGTGAAAAAAATGGTTAATGCAGGTTTGTTCATTGGGTTATAAAGAATATTTGTGCAAATATAAAACATTACGTAATTGTTTAAACAATTGTCTTTACATAAATAGTATTTTTTACCAATCATGGCTTACGTAGTGAGAACTAAACAGTACGAAAAATGCTTCAGAGTCTTTTTTGTAGATCATAAAATTTCCTGTCAAAAAGTCAACAAGTATATGTTTACATTTTTTAGTTTAGGCGTGAGAAACGCCCTAGTGCCCGCATCAAAATGACTTTATCCCCGCGGATTTGAATATTCACCAAAAATTCTGAAGAGTTCCATCGTTAAAAACGAATACTAAATTTTATAACGTTAATTAGAAATTCTTTAATGTATTTTTCGATTTGTAATGAACGAAAATGTAAAAAATGTTTGTTTCATTATTTAATTATTTAATTTATTATTATTGACTTTCACGTGTTGTCCTGTGCAATATTAATATTAAAATTATTAATAATTAATGCAATTGATTCCATACGAATCTTTATAATGTTATTGGCCTATAAATAAAACAAACATTTGAATATAAACACATTTGAACCGAATTTGCCAAACGCACATAAGTGACAAATTTCCATCTGAATGTTGTATATTTGCAGAACCAAAACGATGCTCTATATATGTATATAAAGAACATGAACATATACGAAGTTAGTAACGCGTAACGCATATGAAGTTGTCGCAGTTGGTACCAACCCCTATTTGATACATTGTCTGCGCAGTGCTACGTGGCAGGTTTGCCAACTGAATTCTCCTTCTCTGTCACTGTAAAATTAAGATACCGCAGGGAAATACAACGAGCTGCATACACTCGATTTTTCCATATATTATAATATTCGATGAAAATCCTATTTCAATTCATCGCCTATGCAGTCACAAAAATTTATAGACTGTATATACATAATGTTTTTTTCCGTTCTTCTGTTTTTGTTTTTGCTTATCTCGTAAAATTTAAATTATTGCTTTTTTCAGAATTTATTTATAACGCCTTAATATACCCTTAAATCGAGTATTTATAATATAAATAATATTAAAAAAAGAGTAAAATAAAATAACAAAAAGATAAAAATTTTTGGATATAAATATAATTTATATTTTAATTATTTTATCCCTCTTTTAAAAAAAATCTTATTTAAATATGTTCTTATATATTATTTATTATATTTTAACTATACATACATATATTTTAAGGATGCATATAAAATAGTTGATAATGTAGTAAGTATTTAAGTTTATAATATTCCCTATAGAAATAAATAAGAAAATCTTTAAATAGAGATCCAGAATACGAGAAGTACGCTAAAGTACTTAATATAAACAAGGCAATATTATAAGCCAAATGTGAAGTTTGTATTCTGTCTTATTATGATAGAATAAAACTTTAAAATTATATTAATTCTTATTTTATCATTGCGTATTGGTGGCTCGTAAAAATCAAATAGAAATTGACCTTTTCAATATAATCTGCCACGCTGAACATCAAGGGACTTTGTTGTTGGGAGTTTAGACTGGATGCGTTTGTCGTGTTCAAGTCCATCGGGAGCTTTGAGGATAACAACTGAAAGGCTTTGGGTCAGGCATACCAGTGATTGTCAAACAATTCTCAATTAATTTTTATCCTTATTTTTTATCTAGTCAGTAGTTTTTCTCAGTATTTAATTTGATTAATTATAAAAATTAAAAGAAACATTTTATTTTTCAGATTTAACTTTCTTTATTGTGTTACAGTTATAATATTATAATAAGAATATTTTCAGTGAATTCTATTAATATAGGCATATATATTATACAGAGTGTCTCGTAAACATACCGACAAACTTTCAGGGGTTATCGAGGACATTAAAATAATCGCTTTTTGTTAATAAATCCATGTCCGTAAACGAGCCGTTCTAGCAGTAAAGTAAAAGAATATACCGGTGGGTCGGTATGTTTACGGGACATTCTGTATATATATTTGTTAATTTAAATGTTTTAAGAAAATATTTAATTTGGTCCGTGTATAAGTGCCCTTAATTATCGGCTAAGTTCCCAGCCTACTTCTCCGTAGTTATAATGTGGCATCATGTTATATGGAGATGCGTTAAGTGGTTGTAAGTTACCTTCATGAAAGTGGTAAATTGTGTGGTTTTTGTTCAACACAAAGAGTGTTCTAATTGGATAAGTACTTCGTAATGTTAATGTTTCAAGCAGGGATAGTTGACGTGTGTTGTAGCTAGCCAACAACTTTGTGAGGTGCTCGTTTTATTTCTTGTAATCAAATTTATAGCAGTGTTTAATCACATATGCTATCATCATGTTCGTTTTTTACTACTCTTTTATATAGAAAATGTTGTAACTATAAAACATTTTCAATTCGAGATTTTAATTACTTTATAAAATTCGGTATACAAAGTCTCCCTTAATTAATTCTAAATATATTTGTAATCGAGCTTGAGTATTGTTAAAGCAATTAACTTTTTTTAGTTTTTGTTTTGTTTTGAAAATATTAAAAAGTAAATGTTATAATCGGTTAAAATTTTAAAAGATCAAATGTTTTCCGACTACCAACTGAGTACATAAGTTTTTTAGTTTTAAAATATTGATTGGTACATGGTTGTTTCTTATCTGGAGTCATCTAATCTCATCAGTAATATTAAAATTATAATAAAATAGTAAATCAATTTATCATAATAACTTATTGTTGATTGGTTGCTAATATCGTATCACTTTTTTTCATTCTAGCAGAGATAATTTATAGGTTATTGACAAAATTTACATTGTTCCATGTAGTTTTATTTTTTATGTGCACAAATTGTTTATTTAGGAGTGATAAATTGATCAAGATGTATAATATAAACGTTTTTCTAAAACTTTGAAAACGGTACGATTTTGGATCAAAGTTTCCTAAATCGTACTTATATAATAATAAACGGAATATGAATGAAATAATAGTACTCATGTAATATATCAACTTTTTATCTGGAATTGTTAGCGGACCCCCTAAGCATTTTTTCGACCAAGTTTTTTTTCGGTAAGTTTGAATGACCTTTATAGGTCTTTCAGTAGAAAAAAAATCACAGGAATGTTAAAATGGCCTTTTTTTAGGCACGATTTAGGCAAAAGTGCAAGTTGCGATATTTAATTTTAACCTCAAATGAATAAAATATAATTGGAATTGGTAATTATTATATTTTGTAGATAACGTATTTGTACTTACAAATTATTAATTTGCAAATATATTGAATTCTCAATGCTGTACACTGTATACTCTTACAATATTTTGTATAAAATTACATGAAAAAACAAACCTTTTTTTTAAATGATCAAGGACAGAAGTTGTCATGCGCACATAGAATACGGTTTAGTTTCTTATATTTACAATAGATGGTTAATATGTATAGTGGGTTTCTTTAAAAAAAGCAGTGGTACGATTATGGCTACTTTCTCCTACAAATATTAAATCACATACTTACCTGGGAGATGAAAACATTTACTTAAAAATGAAAGTAAATTAACTGTAAACTTGAACCCTACAATTTTTCTCCAAGCACCGAAACCAAAAGAGAATGCGCATTTAGGTCAAATAATCACCCTTTTATATAACTGAATTATACTGTGTCCTCTGATATAAATAAAAAACCACCACTGTGAGCGTAATTAACGCGACCAAATAAATTCCTAAGTTCTTTACAGACTTAAAAAGCACACAAGCGACCGTATCCTGTGCAAAAAAGGACGAACATGTTCTTGCATCAAATGTCCTTAAAATGTTAATATACATGGACGTAAAGAGTTCCAAACAAAACAAAATGCTCGACCAGTGGAAATTTTAATTACCCATCACACTACAGTTTGTGTATTTGTAAACAGATATTACCCTTCTCTCTCATTATATTTTCCCTCTCATATATTTAAAACGTGCGTATGTATGTATGTATATACGAATCTGCCTGTGTTTATATGTACTGAATTTTAGGATTATTCACAAAAACCTGCGCCTATATTCTTACTGTATTTTGGATTTTCTTCAATTTTATAATATGATACAATCTTTTTTTTACAGTAAATTTGAATGAAAGCATAACTAACATCTTCATTATTTATATACTTATTTATGCACGAGTACAAAAGAACAGATATTAAAAGTAGATTAACAGCGTATAATAATATAATAAATAAAACTCCGCTTTATACTTTATAAAAATGTTGAAAAGCCGTCGGCTTGAATGAGTTAATTATCGTGAAAACGATGCATATCCATTACCTAACTACGGAGATGCATTTAAATGGCACAAAACTCTCACAAAGCACAACTGGAGGATGGAACGTGTACTAAAAAATAACATTAAAACTTGCTTTTTTCCAGAGATAGTGCATTAATTTAACACCAACAGCCACTCGGTACGCATTTTTCTGTTCTCCAAGTACACTCAGACTAGAGGGCGGTCTCTGGACAAACGCGACACTAGTGAAGAGGGGGGTAGGTAATGTCTCACCCTCTATGTACCACTTGAATCTTGATACACACTGTGGAGATTATATTTATGCTGTTATTTCGTTTTCGCTTTAGTGGAATTAAATTAATTTTCTTTTCTTTATTTCCCTTATTCAGAGCGCTGTATATAATTATGTACTATAAAGATTCTAAAGTCTCGACTTTTTCAAAGTCCCAGGACTCGAGACGTGGACTTTCCGGAACCCGGAAATGTTGTTTTCTCATCAATAAAATTTATATATTTTAAAATAAATATTTGCATCTATGTATTATATAAAGGTATGTTGTGTGTGATAAAAAAGCCAACATGTTAATTTACTAAGACAAATTTAATTAAAAAGATTTTTTAACACATTTATTTATTATTTATGAAAATGTATAATACAAATAAAACCGATTCAGATAACATATTTCTAATTTTTGTTATAAATATTGCTGTTGTTGAGAATATTCACTCATTTTTTGTTGATGTTAGCTTTATCGTCAGAAATCATTTATACAAAAGAAAATAATTTTTTCGTTCGTTCTCTAGCTGATAGGAAAATCTTTAAAATTATTTAGTACTTGTACTTAAATATGTACATTTATTGAAAAGTATTTATACTTAAACTTATCGTTAGAAATGTATTTAATTTTTTTAAATGTATTTGTAAAACTATTTAAGTATATGTTTGTAATGAGTACTTTTTAAAGACTCCTCCACGCTCTCTGAATTATTTCCACAACTGCCGAATTTTTTCCAATGTCACGTTTTTTTTGATGGTCTTTTATTTTCCGTTGCCCATAGCATTGTTAAACAAAACTGATTTTATTTTTTTGGTGAAAGATTAGAAATTGGCCAATTAATAAATTTTAAATTGTGGTTTTGGCTGTATGAATTCGAAAACTCACACACCTAATAATTATTATATGTCTGAAATTATTTCGAATTCTTTGGTGTTAAATATCTCTAGAATAGGTATGTATGTATATGAAATTTAAAAAATTAAATCGGTAATATTGACGAAATCTGTAAAAAAAATTGCTCTAAAGAATAATAAAACTTGCCTCTGACATTTGTAAAATCATCCCAAGATGTGTACAGAAAGTGTGCATTATTCTTAACATAAACATGCCACCGTAGTGGACTGGCAATGGTATGGGGAGGTCAGGGAGGTGGCTAAAAGCCAACTAAAGCGTCGACGGCCACAGAACAGCAGGAAGTTTCGCGTCGTCAGATTAACATATCGTGGCTCTGTGAAAACAGAGAACAATATATAAAGTGGGGAAATGAGCATATGCAGTAAGCGCTATGAATTTAGTACTGAATGAATGAGGTACAGATAATATACTGGGGGAATTTACACGATGATGAAAAGATGGAATGATGGAAGAGAAGAAGAGGATGTTTATATAAAGAAAGACACGGATGTTTATTACAAATATAAAAGAAACAGATGTTCTAAGGAAGTTATTATATATAATGAGATTTTTGTTATAAGTGTGAGTGTGGGTATTGTGTCCTCTCTCTAAGAGTGCTTTAGTGTCGTTGGTTTTAATTTTGAAGGATTGCGTTGGTTAGGTATTATGTAGTGTATATTTTATCCCAATTGTAATCGCATGAAGAAAATTTTTTATAGAGTTAATTTTTATCTCAATGATTCTTATTAAATATATATTTTGCTTGAGTGAAAATTAACTTATTTATAGTACCTACTCACTATTCATATATATTTGTGCGATTAAATTATTTGTGGTAATAAATATTTGATATTCCGAATTTTAGTATTTAGATATGTTAAACGATATATTTGTCTTTTTATTTAAAATGATGTAATTCTATAATCTCCGCTTTAGAAGAAGAAACGATGATGTTTGTCTTAATATTTTTTAATCTGTTGTAAGTGATTCTGACCTTTAGGGTGGCAGACGACTTCTGAAGCCCATAGTAGCTACTGTATTATATATACAGGTTTCCAATCTTGTATTTACCTCATGGCATACTAATCAAATTATAATTTTTGCATGTCACACTGAATAATCATTATATTTACCAATTTTTATATTATATGTTATATTGTATTCTATATCATACGCATAAATATACCAGGAGTGACCTTTTTGCATACTAAGGTCGTTTTCAAATAGAGGTCCTTACGTAATAATTAAAAATGATTGAAGTTTTTTTCAGTCGTTTTTATATTTTATTTTGTATTTTAAATGATAAAAGATCTACCCTACAAAAAAATAAATAAATCAAATATTGACACCCACTAATACTCACAAAAATGTAATTTATTTTTTATCAACTATTGGGTTACAGTATTTTCTAACAGTCTAACAAAATATAAAAGCAAATTGAGATTTGTTCAACAAACGACGTAAGCACAATAAAAAAATCGCAAAATATTTTGCTTTGTAAATTGACCGTCATGTAGTACTAACAACACTGAATCTTTTCAAAGACGACCCTCTTGTGTAACAAGTCTGAACTTTGCTTACAAAGCGAGTCATGTTAGCTCATAAACATCAGGAAATAAAAGTTTGGCGGTGGTTTAGAGCATTGTCTGTGAAAGTTTTAAGTTCCGGGACAGAGTCCTAGAGTTGTTAGCACGAGGCAGGCTCAAGAAATAATTTATTTTTAAATGTTTGAATAGCACACGTTTAAAAGTACTTTCTTGTTAAACAGGACAAATATCTATCTATATATTACGAAAAGGTATTTTTATTTTATCATTTGGCTGATTTGAATATAATATGTTTAACTAAAATAATATTTTTACTTCAATGTTCTGAAAGAAATGAAAGTATTGTAATACTGTCGAAAAATCGTGTACGAGATAAGAGCAAATTCCGATTGTAGTACTCATTAGCATTATTATTATAATCTTAAAAAAATATAGTATACAATTCAATTAAGTAAATTAATAATAACAATTTTTTGACAAGTCTAAATATTTTTTATAAAACAATTTAATTAATTTTTATCTTTCTCATTTGAAACAAACATAAATTTTAAAATAAACTAATTAATTATAATTATCAGAATAACTGTAATAGCAGAAAGGAAAAAAAATCCGTAAAATAAAAGAAGAAAAACCACGGTAGGTTGTTCCTAGGTACTCGCCCATGTCCAAAACCGTATTCTCCGTGAGTATGTGGTGGCAACTGCATGGAGTTAATCTTTTAATCCTACGGATTAAACCCGTGAGATGCATCCGGTTTGAATATTATTAAACTTTTTATGTGGCTTGCGAATGCTACGTTTTGAAAATGTTACTTATAATTAGTTAATAAATTTATCAAGGCTTTTTATTTAATAAAATAATAGGTGTTTTTAATTAGTTGAAAAAACATAAAAAAAATGTTTATTAATATTTGTCAATTTAACATTTCAATATAATATATTTTTTATTTATTTTGAAAAAATATCTATATATTTTGATTTTAACTGAATTATATATATAATATATATCGTAATTTATTAAAGTATACTATAGACCAGGGGGCACCCAAACATTTTATGTTTATGTTTATCTCCTACTTACATAGTTTTGGTTTAAAAATATAATATACTTATGACAATATTTCATTATTTCAATATAATTAATCTCAAATCTACGACATCAGATTTGAATAAATGATGAATTAAGAACTAACTATGTATGCTCCTTAGCTACCAAGACAAGAGTATCATCTTGACATTTATAGAATTTAATATTAAATGTCACTTTAGAAAAGTTGTGATGATAAATGTGAATATGCAGTTATAATTGTTTTAATAAAAACCAACTCTAAAATATTAAAGAAATCTTCTCACTTCTTGATTTCAAGGTTTAAAAAAATTATTTTATATTTCAATTAAGTAAATGTTCAGAACATGAAACTATACTCAAAAACTCTAATATTCTGTGGAAAATATACCAGTACAAAATTCGGATTTCGAAAAAAATCGACTTTACAACATTTACTTATACTATTTGTATATTTCATATACAAGGGTATAAGAAAGTAATAAAGGTTTATCAATTAAAATGAATAGTAAAGTTATATAAATAGAACAATACTTATTTTAAAGAAAACAATCCTCAATCATTCTGAAACACCGGATACTTAAAATAAACATTATAAAAACGCGGACCGTAGGTTGGCCAGCCCTATTTTATTAAATCATTTGTATTTTCTAGCAGGTAGATATATGTCCATTTAATATGAAATATTTCATTTTACTAAATATCTTTCTAATATTTCTCAATAGTTTGCACACAAAATATTCTAGTTTTAATAATAATTGCATTTATGCATTCATGAATTTGAATTAGAAAATAATAATATGGGAAAAGCGAAATACAATATGCATATTTTCATATATTACTTTGTAGACTATTAAAATACTTCATTTATATGGAAATTTTGTAAATATTTTTGCACAACGTCTGTAAATAAAGTACATTATTCTTTGACGCGTGTAATAAAACTGAAAAAAAGACAATTAGTTACTCTTGTTGAAAAATATGCACATGCATTTACAATTCTACAGCTTTTCGTATTTATGTTTTCGAACTAGTTTTAAAAGTTTCTTTTTTAATGTTGCCCTGAAATTATAAATAAAATTTATTTTTAGTTTTGCATATTTTTTTTTTTGTAAATCATAAATTTGTATTTTGTATGTTAGTATAATACAATAATATTGTACTTAAAAAAAGTCGTGGAAAAAGATACAATAACAAAAAATATAGGTATCTACATACTATACAAATATACATAGAAAAATTAACAATGTATTACCTTTTAGTTAGTTCATTTTGATTATAGGGTCATTTATTTAACAAGAATTCTTTTTAATTTATATTTTAGTTGATTAATAGAAAGTTTAGTGATATTCTTGGGCATAATTTTTTTTTTATAGAATTATTAACAACATTTTTATACAAAATTGCTTTCTGAGTCTGCTAACCTTTTAAAACGTTATTATGCCTTACTATAAACAATAAAACACAATATTTTATTAATATAAATAATAATATATTATAATGTATTTTAAAGGAGAAAATTACAACAAAAGCCAAAATCATCTGTTGTATTTTTTTAGTATTTTTCTGTGGAGTAAATAACCATGCATTATTTTTTAAATGCATTATTAAGCTACTATTCTTGTTAAAAATATCCTCTATAAAAAATATCGCTAGGTACGTAAAAAGTAATGTATACAAGTAAATAAATAACATAACCATTCAGGTACTGTGGGTCACTGATCAATAACTGTAAATCCTCTACTAAAAGTATATTATCAGTTTTATCTTTTATGGATTATGTAGGTTCAATATTTATAACGCGGAATTTCCATTTTATAGTTTAGTCATAAATCTACACTGTATTTTATTTTAAACGAGGATTAAATTTGTTATTGCATTGAGATTTCTTTAAAATTTTGAGTTATTTCATTCGAATTTATCTAAATTTATTGGCCCGGTGTTACCGGGTATATTAATTTAATTAAACATAAAGTAATCATACCCACCCAACATGCTCACACAGTTCATCGCGAATTGATGATTTACACAAAATATTCACAAATTATACACTTAAACTTAACCTATCCATTACTGAAAACCGGAATAAAATCTGTTCAGTAGTTACTGAGAAAATCGTGTAAAATTATATTTTCAAACTGCCAGGAAACACCAGATCTCATCTTATTGTTAGAATTTGTATGAAAAAATAATAAAATAAATAGGTTAGTAACAATCATAATCAATTTCGATATTTTACATTTCATGAACGTGAAATGTTTCTTCATATTTTAATGTTATTTATTGTTAACATCTGTCAAAAATATCCAATTGTTCGACAAAATATTTGAAAGAGATGTGCTCCATTATTCCATAGCTACTATGTTTTTATATACCGAAATGACAGTTGTATACTATCACATCATGGAAACAAAACACGACTTGATAAAGATTTTTTGAGTCTTTTCATGTTAGGTTTTCATAAAATATTAACTGCACAAAAAAATGATCAAACTATTGGTGAAAACTGTATTGAAATCAGTTCAGTAATTCCCGAGTCTATAAACTTCATACAAACATTCAATTTTATATCAGATATATAGAGATAGATAAAAGTTAGGCAAATTTATATTCGTTTTATTTTTTTCTAATCCAAAATGAGGGTAGAAATTCTTTATATTTCATCTCTTTGGCTGTGCGAGTGGAATGAGTTTTGTTTGTTATCTTTTTTTGGTTTATATTGTTGTTGTTTTAGTATTAAATACTATAAATAATAATAAATGTTTGATAGGTACATGAATTATAATAAAATAATATGTTGCAATATTCTCCTATAGAAACAGATCAATGTAAATAAATCTTTACGAGCTATATAATATACATAATGCTTAGAGAAATCTGCTATATATCTTGATTCTAATAGTTGCAACGTTATAAACTATGTAGAGCTGATTTATATGATCATTCGATCTATGGTTATTGATTTATTGTGTTATTAGAATATTCAGTGGCTAAACAAAACTCTATGTAGAGACAATAAAGGGATTCCACTCACGAAATATTTGAGAGTTTAAATGCATGGAATTTGTTGAATGCTTTATTTTAGTTTCTAAGTTGATAGTTTATTTTTGGTAAATATTATTAACCAGATTATCAAAACTTCCAGGTTTGTTTGAATTAATGTTTATATTTAGTTATAAAATGTTAAGAATTTAAAGACTATACAAATTATCAACAAATTTGAAAATTATATTTGAATTATTCACAATCGATAGTTCACCGAAGTTTAAATGATGCAGCATTTTTTTCCTTGTATTTTTAATAAAAAATTTAGTAAAGTTAAGAACTTTTTTCGAAAGTCAAGAGTAATTAGAACATTTCAAATGAGTATTCATATATCGTTGGAAAGCGTTTTTTAATTTTTAAAACTTTTTCTGACTTCAGTGTACACGTTAAAAAAGTATATTGCAGTTTACTCCCATCTTTAATTTTAGAGAAATATTCAATCATTAATCAACTGTTGAAATTTTTAATAATAAAAATAATAAAACTAAAATTATTTAAGTAAATTAGAGTTTTGTTGTCTACATTTATATTGCATTCCAATTTTTGTATATCTCTGGACTGCAAGGACAGAGTAGTGAATAATAAAATAGTATAAAATTATTTTCCATGAAGATGTATTTCATTTTTTAATCATTTTTATTTTAATTAAAAAGACTTATTGATATTTCGCGATGCCTGCTCCATGTTGTGCCACATTTCACGTGTGGTTGTGATCAGGGCCGTAACATAGCGTTGCAATGTATTGTAAATTTTGAATAAAAATTGCTAAATTACCTTTTTAATGATAAGTTTTACATATTTCAAAGTCTATTATTAAAAATACATACATATATAAAACAATCTTAAAGCTTTAGGTACCTAATAGGTGGAGCAGTATTTGAACTGTGAGGACCACTGTGCCATTGATGATTAAATAAATAAATTGTCTTTCAGGAATCCGGCAATGGTGTTTTATTATTTTACATTATTGCAAGTTGCAATATGCTGTATATTTTTATTTTAAAATAATTTTTAATTTACTGTTTTTTTAAGTTTTTATGAAGCCCTCTATACCTGTTAAGAAGGAAGATATTTTCCCCTTACTAAGATGATACTATAGAAACATCTTTTATCTTCATTTATTTTAATTATAAAAGTTCGTATTAGTTCTTGCAGATGGGGCTTGAAATTTGATGTTACGGTACTGGTTATGAGTCGTCATTTGTAGATCACTGATAGAATTGGCGACCACTGTTCACGGGTTTTACAAGAGAGGAATCACTCTCGCTATATTTACAGTATTTGCAACACGGCGAATCGATCCGGGCCATTGTAAAGGAGCACTTAGAAAATGTGTCGCGGCATTTTCTATTCACAGACACAGTCATGCTGGCTCTCGACACTAGTGTTTGTCAAACTTTCTGTGAATGCGTAACTAGATAAACAAAGATTATAAGTACCTTTAGAAACCAGAATAGTGTAAGTACTTGATAAGTACTTTTTTAAGAGCTGAGCAACATAAGATTACTATTCAGTAATTATTGTAAAATTATTCGTTTCTAGACAGTTTTCTTCTTTTTCTGTAATTTAGACCAGGGCTGGCCAACCTGCGGCCCGTGGGCCGCATGCGGCTCGCCGCGCCCTTTTGTGCGGCCTGTGGTCACATTTGAACAAATTATATTTAATAACGTTTTTTTAAGTGTCTATGAAACTGATTTTATTTTTCCATTGTTTTCTTTAAAATAACATTTAAATGTTTAAATACCTATGATTTAAAAAAAAATTAGATGAAATATAATGAAAATTATTATTTATAAAGTAAGTTATGATGTTGTTGAAATTTGAAGCATGAAAATGACAAATTTTTTTTGAATTTTAGATTTCGTTAAAAGTACGTTGATTGTAGATTTAAAATTTTCTCGTAAGATGTGTCGTTCTTGAGATATCTTGAAAAAATAAATATTTTGGGATGTAATGAATGTAATGGAACCGTCCTTAAGCCAGACCCAGCCATCCAACCAAGTTTCATTCATATCGGCTCAGTGGTTCATTAGTTATGCGTGTGACAAGGATTCAGGGAACAGACACACACACAGACAGACACGGAACGAAAAGTGTTTATCTTGATCTGAAACGGAAAGACCAATTTGAAATTTTGAAATCGGAGAACAATTTTTTTATTTTAAAATAAATATCAGATCTCACAGTTATAATATAATGACATCATATTATTTTGAGAATAATGTTTTTAGAAGTCGACATAATTTCACAATAACGAAAAAAAAATTAACCAATTTAAAAATATTTTTTGTACCACTAGTCGGGGACTGTTGGTGTAAACACACTTTCACAACGCCGCCCGTAGGTTTCTTTTTCAAGTCCTCTCTTTATCCACTCTGCGCACACCTTCGCGTGACCGCCTTCACAATACTCCTGTTTGGAAAATACAGCACAGGAATTCGACTCGTTCATACGAACCGTCATTATTCGAACTTATTTTCTATGTTCGTACACTTTTTTACCCTTCTGCTTGCTTGCTACCTTCTACTGGTTTCAAATCTTTTGGGAGGTTTTCGGCGAAATGATTTTTTTGCGAGAATGTGTTTATAAAAATGTTATTCGGTCCGTTGTTTTTACGGTTACACGGTAAAGGTATTTGTAATAAAATAGTTTTCACCTTTTTGGCGCTGTTGTGGCGAAATAATAAATTTCATATGTAATGTCAAATTCGTTTCTGTTCAATGAAATAATCTAATTTCAATACATATGAAATGTTTTATTCAA
Organism: Sialis fuliginosa; assembly: GCA_961205875.1. Classification (NCBI taxonomy): domain Eukaryota; kingdom Metazoa; phylum Arthropoda; class Insecta; order Megaloptera; family Sialidae; genus Sialis; species Sialis fuliginosa. The sequence continues at coordinate 8,358,905 of OY540813.1, read as the reverse complement.
AGTAATGTACATAAGATAATAATTACTGAAGTAATTAATAAATGTTCTGATTCTGGGCTTTTAGTTCTGAGTCCTGACTTACATACACTTCAAAATCACCACAGAACTGTTATTGAGAATCAGGGCCGGATTTATATATGTAAGGGCCCTAAGCAGTAGTCATAGGAGAGGTCTTTAGCCTCAGAAATAATTCGATCTAATCTAAGCAAATCCTAAAATCTTAAATAATTCTACATAAGTTATTTTTTAAAGTATGGAAAATGAACAAAAGATTCTTATTATTTAAGAACAAAATAAATAACGAAGCTTTTTTTGATATTGTTCACTTAACTTATCAGCATATTATTTTTTTTATAAATTAAAAAGTTAGGTCGACCGTGTTGGGATCGTACCTGCATCAAATAAAAATTTAAGGATACATCTTCATTATTATTTATTTTCTAAATTCAACCATTAGATAAAGAATTTTTTTATAGCTTATGTACGAGTATATAGAATTTTTTTTCCTTTTCGTGGAATATAAAAAATGTACATTCTCCATTATTTATTTATTTTTAAAATATTGTTGAAGGATTTATAGAGATTATGTTTCATATTGTTATTGTTTATTTTTAAACGTTGTTATATGAAAATAAAATGTGATATAATATCATTTTATGTTACATTGGAGCTTTACAAATAATTTTTTTGAAGAATATGATTCATTTTAAAAAGTATGATGATGATTATTTTCTATGTCGGCTGGATGGAGTCTTATAACGACAGTTCCTTCGTGATTTTATTGAGTTGGTGTATGTGTGTGTTTGTATGCCTACGTAATATCAAATAGTATACTATGCGTCCAAATAGACCTGAAAGGTTATATTTAGTGTTTATAAAATAAATAATAATTAAACATTTTAAATGAAAATTGCTATATTGATTTATGTCAATAACAGGTAAAGTTATAGTCTATAAATAATCATAAGAATAGAGAGAGGAAATGCAAATATATCAATTTCAAAAACTTTTTATCAACATTAATTAAAATTTCTACCAAGATGTTTGTAATAACATTTTTAATTCGCGATCAATTTAAATTAATTACATTTCAATGAAACTTTCCTCTCCGATTTGTCCAGAATCGTTTGTATACATAAGAAATTGGGAAGTAGCAAATTAATTTTATCACGAAATCAATTCGGACAATAACTGAATGTATAGCAGAGAAGGAGAGAGTAAAAGCCGGCCCGCGGGCCACGTCCGGTTCGTCTTCAGTAATAAATCTGGCCCGCAACGGTATTTTAATGTATTTTACATGAAAAATTAATTTAGAATTAGTAAAATCAGTTTACATATAAAACTTTTAAAATTAATTTTGAATGCGTATTACTCTGAAAGTATTTGAAATAAAACATTCAAATACAATTTTTGTAAGTGGGTCGAAAATAGATAAAAAACAAAGTTATGTGTGTTATATTATAATTTGTATTTATGAGTAGTACTTTTGCGTACTATTATGGTTCGACCCGCGGGATTTCCTATCCGTTATGTATACAATTTTTTTTTTTGAAAAGTAAATTAATATGGCAAAAATATTCTTTTAATTTATTTAGGTATTTTTTCCAAATATAAAAAACTGGTTCTCAAGTATGTTTAAGAACATTATCAAACTTATATCAACTTTAAGTTTTCTTGAAAATTTCATCCAATTATATCGAGCCAATAAGTAGAAAAAATGTTTTCGATTTTTATATTTTAATAAATTATTACTAAAATAATTATCCGAATTAATTGAAACTTGGTAGTATACTTCTTCAGATAGAAGTACATAAATAAATACAAATACTATCAAAATCGAAGCTTTGCTAAATTGCCCATACTCAGTGCCGGATTAAGCTAGCGCGGGGCCTGTAGCAAATGTTATAAATAGGCCATTGGCAGTGGCGTCGCTAGGGAGGAAGTAACACCCAGGGACGGAAATCGATAGTGTCCCTCCCCCCTCCTTCACACCGAAAAACGTCAATTGGAATTATTTTTTTGTACATTAGGCGAATATCACCCCCTGTAAAATTTTTACGACAGAAAAAATATCAGGATCTATTTTTCCCTTATAGACTTGACAATGACCAAAAAAAGTCAATTGATTCAATTTATTAGACATTTAACCCTAAAATTAAATTATTAATTACTGTAGATTTGGACACCCCGTAACAATCAATGGACGGTAGATGGCAAATCCAACAAGATATATTTTTCCGAAAAACCGCGGGGCCCGTAGGATTTGTTACTCCTGCTACATGGTTAATCCGGCACTGCCCATACTAATCTCGTTATGACTTTTTTATTAAAAGTTTGAAACCTTCTTGGGAAAATTACTAAATAAAAACCTTTAATATTGAATATTTAGTAACATTATTGCCTCACAAATAAGTAATATTAAATAATTTATCCCTCCATCAAAAGTATTTGCCCATCTCTTTAGTAGTACAGGGTTTATAATAGATGCATATTTAATTTATATAATTTTGTTTGTTACAAATAAATTTTAATTATGTTTACTCTTATATAAAATTGTTTAGTGATTGTATTAAAATTGATTTATTGAAGTGAACAACTAGCCCAAGTCACCCTTATTTATTTTTCTACCTGATTAAATGTTTTCCGGTTCAGAGGTAGATGCTCAGGTCTTTCCAGATACACAATCTCTCTCTTCCCCTTCAACATTGTTTGATTATTTAGTTAGAGATTCGAACCTATATCTGAACCAGTAGATTTATTCTGTTTTATATCTCTATACGATCCTCATTAATTGTTGTAATGAAATACAAACTATTATTACATGAGTCGTTGGACATAATTAGTTTTAGTTAAAACATTTGAATTTGTATTTATAAAAGAAACTATTAACTTTTATCGAAAATTGTATTGTTGAAAACTTAACGGAATTTGTATTATTTTTTTACAATTTATTTATATTTATAATTCAATTAATAAAAAGTTATCTTTGCGTGAATATTTAAATATTGAGTAATGGGTGGCAGTCTTCAGGTGGAATACCTTATATACAGTGGCGTCGGAACCGCGGTGGCGGGGGGTAGTTTTTTTCTTTTTTTTGGTTCCGGCATTTTTCCATAAGATCCCATGTTAAAATATTTCATTAGGACGTTTTTATCGTTAATACGTGTTTCCCCCAGTCCCATTAAAAACGTACTAACGAGGTTTCACTGTATTTATATTTATTTTTTTAACAAATAATATGATTATAATATCTTGATTATAATATATGATATTAATCGTCCTGCCCCCCCCCCCCCTAAAAATGGGTTCCGGCATCACTGCTTATACTTTGGTCCAGATTTAGACAAAAACCCATTATTCTGTGCTTCAGATTCTGCTCCAAAGCTCTGCATAAAATCCATACTAGTCATGTATGGTAGAAAATATTTATCTCTTTACTATTAAATTTCATTAATACATTAATACCTGATAATCTGCTAGAATAGGTATATTATTTGAATTTCTTTACATGTTTACATTTATATAGTTTTTTTATCGAAAATTATTACAAAACAATGTTAATAATAAAAAACGTAATAAAATCCATGAAAATAAACTAATGAACACATATTTGTTTAAAACAATACATAAAGAATTTAGAGCAATATGAGTTTTATAACTTTCATTGTGTTGCAGATAATTTTCTCATTAGTAACATATTTACTATACCTACTTGTAGATACAATAAACCATAAATTATGAAAATAATTACATTACTATTTTATGTTCATTATTTGTATTAGCTATATATTTTGTAGTTATATGTATTGACTAATTGTCGATTAAACCTTTAATTACTATATAATTTATAGATTATAATATATGTTCGGTAAGTATTACATTAATATGTTATTTATAATTATAACATACATAAACTGCATGTATGGAAATATATATATTAATATATACATTTATATTAGATATATATTTATTTAAATGGATTATTATTAAAATTAATCTTTATTGTATAGTTTAAATTGAAATTCGATATTTGATATAATATAGGAATATATAATAACTGCTTATTTGAAGAACTGATTTATATTTATAAAACTGTTGACAATTTTGGACAAAAAGATATAAATAAGATCAGAACAAATAAAGTATCATGTAATAATTCGTAAATCAACTAAAATAACTAATGTTCTAATGTATTCTAAACAGTTCTAAAATACATTGACATTTTTCGGATATAAATGTTCAAAGTTTTTTAAATTAACAAAAAAATATATACCTATAACATCGACTTTTTTATTTATAAAAAAATAATATAATAATTATAATAATAATAATAAAGAGCTATCCATTTAAAAAATTGACCTTGAAAACGTCTACCAAATCAAAAACTTAAAACCTTATTTTGTTTCCTCCTCAAAACTAAACAAACTTATTTTTAAATATTTTTTTGTAAAAAATACTAGTCAATTATTAACAAGTACCTCCATAATAACATAAAAGTAGTTATATGATATATAATAATATAAATCTATGATTTTGGAATAGTATTCCTTCTAGTATTAGTTTTATGTTATAATATATAATATAAAAAACATAAAGGTGTACATCTACAAGTCCTTTTTTACTGATGTGGTTACATTCCGTATTGTGCTACGCAACTCTGTTGGGTCACAGACCGCGTTGTTAATCCATGCAGTAAAACATATTCAGTACAAAAAATGTTCTCTGTGTGCAGGGCTGACATGCTCTTCCACAGAATCCCTCGATTTGGAGGAATTCCAGTCTTGGCAAAAAAGAATAATGGATGTACATATTTTGACGTAGATGGATTATAATTGTTTTAATTAAGGGACCATTCCACTGTAAAATTTTTTGAAAATCTTTTATTAAAAATATGAACTTTCATAAACATGCTATTAACTTTTGATCACGATATTCGAATTATTCCGGTCACTTAAAAAAGAGATCGATTTGCTGCATGCAACTTTAAACGCATTCATATCGAAACGTCGGTTTTCAAAACAGTGGATGATTTTAAACGAAGAGTTTTCAAACTAACCATCTCAAATTTTGCCACATCATTCTTCACACCATTCAATAACGTCACACACAGGCAAAAATATGCGAAAATACGGCCAAAACCTATGACGTACAAACATCTATTTTGTATGTTAAAATTTTAGCAATTATTAGCAGATAGAACTTACTAAATCCGCTAGCTTATATTTCTATCTTCCTAAAAATGAGCTTATTATAGCTTGATTCCACTTGATCTGATTAACATAGAATTATGTATTGCAGATTTTGGCGAAAAAAGGTTCAATTTGACACTTAATTTTGAAATGATCACAAACAACAAATTTTCTACAATTTTTCATACATACATTTTTTTCCAGACAGTTTTTGAAGGAGTAGGACTCTCCACCGTCAGGTGCTTTTTTTTTGCAGTGGTCAAAAAATTAGATAAAAAATAAAAATTAGAAAATATTTTTATGTATCTACTACATAAGTCATTTGAATAATCGAAAAAATGGGCTAAATATCGAATTCTATTTAAAAAATCATGAAAATCACTGATTTTAAATCAGCAATTTTCATGCTCGTCGCATTGAAATGGTCCATTAAGGAAGAATTTACTACAATTAGTATAGTTTTAAATTTTATCTAATATAATACATTAATTATTTTGGAAAAACCTTTTACTTTCCTTACATTAATTGAGAGAATTTTGGCATGAAGTATAAAAATAGAAATAATCACATTTCTCATATAGGTACTAAGCATATTAAATAGGAACACATATATGTTGGTTAAGTTGTTGAAAAATACAAAACTATATGTATAAGTAATGAAAATGTAACAATGCACAGAAAATAAATGTGTGCACAAAAACAATGTGTAGAGTTGTCACATTTAATCGTTTTAATTGTTTTAATGATGTCATTCATTGTGTAGTAAAATGTAATTCAGTAAGATTATTTTGTATGTATGTAAAAAGTGACTTTTATTACGTCAGTGTATAAAAAACAATTTTTTGTTACCACATAACCGACTTATTAAATTACCATCTCTTAAATGAAACCAACCAAACAAAAATCAATCCATTTCTCAGCATCTCATACTTAAGACGAACACAGGTAGACATACCCACTTGCATCCCTTATCGCGCACGCGTTGTTACGTCATGCCGGCATACAGCGCCGCGGCGTCCACCTATAGCCAGTCCTTACGCGGATGTCCCGATGCCAACAACTAGCAGACCATCTACAGACAACCCCCTGACAAACAGCGCACTCGTGTACCCGGTATGACTGCAAAAGTGACGCGCTCCTTCGCGATCACTCGCCGCTACTCATTGTAGCTAATATGCAATTGATGTTGTCATCATTATAAAGGATATTTTTAAATTATTAATATTGTGTGTAAACTATATATATACTGTGACCAAAAATACTTTTGTAGTGTTAATATGTACATGTATTAATTAATTATTAATATTGGATTTAAGTGGATTAAGAGTTTGTGTGATATTTAAAAAATTAATTAAGTGGAATAAATGTGGTGACATTATACTGTTATTATAAATTAATGTTTACGGGATATTTTGACAACATTAATTAGGTGAATTATTTACTGATTGACAGTTTTGTAATTCGGTATGATGAGGGTTTGATAAATTGTTTTATAAAGAAAATCAGACATCATATTTTAGAAAATGAAATCAAGTATTTAATATAACGATCGTGGTTCTGAGATAATATTCCAAAAATTAATAAAACAAGTTAATGTTTATTTCGAATAATTAATTTCAAATACATTTATTGTTGTTCTTTGACCAAACAGAATGTTATTGATTTTTTATACAATTATTTTTAAACATATTTCGCAATTACCGGAACCAGTGATAATTATCGGTGACATACATTGGCTAAATAACAGCAATAATTAAATAATGTCCGTATTTACGACACATGTGTGGAAATGTTAATAATTCAATGATTTATTTCAACACATTAAATGGTTTAGCCTCGAAAACTAACAAGTTATTATCATAAATGTGCATAAATGAGTAGGCTGGATTTTCAGTTCATTGTCTTTTAAATAACTGAACAATTCCGAAGCTAAAATGACTAACTTCACTTTTAATCTTAAGTGTAGCCACATACATTAAACAAATTCAATTTGTATATATCTATTTCAAATTATTATTAATATAGTTGATTTTTTTATATAACTTAAAAGAGGTATTTTTATGAAAATATACTTTTTTTATTTTCTGAAGCTGGTTTTTTTTAGTTTTTGAACACTTGTCTTATTTTATTAAAAAATGATAACATGATAATTACGTTATTTCGAACAATTTCTTCAACAAAAAATATAAAGTCACTACAATTTGTATAAAGTTTGAATCAAAATTAAACAAGCAAAAAAAACTATTTGTTACTCAATACAATTTTGAATACAGATAATACAATAAATATAAGTAATCTTATAAAAAACATGATAAATGCAATGTAGTATTTTATTGATTTTGAAACTCGACGATAAATATAAATAAATATCGAAACGTGTGAGCGTCAAGTGTTTTTGACAAGTAATTTTATTTAACTTTGAAGTAAATTAAAAGGCGTTCCTTTGTTTCAGTTTTAATTGACGATTAATAGAACAAAAAGTAACGTTGAGAATATTTTCAAAATTAATTGCTTGCTATCAATGAAAGTTACCATTTTTAAAAAAGATATTGTATCGTTTTAATTTTAACATTATCTTTTTATACAGGTCCGGTGTGAGATTTATAATTGCTATAAACAATTAAAATTTTATTTTTGTAACCCTATTTCTTCTAGATTGCTATAATAAATCAATTTAATAAAATTAAATAATTTTTTAAAATATTTACTTGAAATATATATTTTTTTTATAATTTTAAAAGTTTTAATTGATAATTTACATTTTCGTTGATTTATTAATTAGATTTGATTTAAATGAAATTATTTGTTTTTATTTTTTAATTTTATTTTGCATCTCTATAATGTATAGATACTAGGTCAACTACAATTTTAAAATATTGGTTTAAAATGAATAATGGAATAATGCATTTTACTCTTTTATATCATACTTGTTCTTGTATTAGTGTGAACAAACGTACATCATATATCTTACAGTCTACATATATGAAATTTTACGATTTCGTAATTTTTTGTAGAAGTACAACTGTTCCCATTTTAGTATTCCGAGAGAAGATATATTACTTCTCGCAGCAGTGAAAAGTCGTAGAAAGTCTTCAGTTATGAATATTTTATTAATGGTACCTATCTAACGAAACAGCCCTTGGTATTGCTTGTTAAAATAACCATAAAGCAGGGTAAAACACGCGATGGATAGAAAATTATGATATGTATTAATATGTTCCCAGCTCATTACATTATAGCATACAAAATTTATAACTCAAATGGTTAGAATTAATTTGCATATTTTGATTGCATATTTTGAATAGCCCGGAAAGTTCCGTGTGCATTTTCATAACATCAGGTTGTATTTGTTTTCTTAAGTAAATAAAGTATTATAATATGTTATAAATGTATGTATGTTATGCAATATGCATATATAAGTAACATATGAATATGTACATATATAAAGAAGGACTTGGAATTTAGTAATGTATACAAAATTGGAACTTTTAAATAAAAATAAATATTTTTAACATAATCAACACTGTATATTATCCATACATAATGATATAGTTTATTTATTTATGAATTATTTATTTTATTTACTTCTGTTTGTAGAATTTAACTACGAAACATAGAGAATCAAAGCTATTTAAGATAAATACAAATATTACTGTACTGTTTATATTACGACAGATTCCAAATTACATTTTTTTTCTTGTAAGAATTCAACTGTTTTTTAACTTTTTAATTTTTTATTAAGCGTCAAAATGAAATTAATGCAATTTGTAAACCAATTCAAAATATCTTATATATTCTGCATTTTGACCAAACTTAAGGACGGATGTTATACGTATGTAATAACATTATTTTGGATCAAACTTCAAGACTAGTAAAAAAAGGAAAGGTAATTTATAAACGCATTTAATTTAATATGTAGAGAAAAACAAAAATGGGCTGGGCGTGGGCAGTGGGCATGTTTCTGAAATACCATTGATTTTTTTATACTCCATAGAAAATTCTATCTCCTGATGTTTTAATATTTATAATATATTATAACTTTTTAATAACCTATAAGTACATACTGTTTCATAATATTTAATTTGTTAATTTCAATAATAATAAAGTTTTGTATTTTTGAAAAAAATGCACCCGCTTATTTGCGTTTAAAATATTACTTTCAGCTCCATCGTCCTTACAGTTAGGGAGGTAGTGGCAGACATTTTTAAATGATCTGTTCCTGCGGCAGAAGTTCAAAAGTGTGAAGATCTTAAAATAAAAAAATATTAAATACTATTTCTGCAATTACGGTATCTCTGCATTTTCAATTAAGTTGATTAAAAATGTAATAAAAAAGCTCCCTCATATTTGTTCTAAGTGTTGTTCGTCAATATAACATTAATATAAATGCAGTTTTCAGAAGTGTATGTCTCTGCGTTAATGAGTAATTATTTTTTTAAATCAATTTTTGATATACCAAAAATTAAACGTTTTGTTCGTCTATCAACCATATACAGAAATTTTCTTTAAGCCATTAGAAGCAACAATAAAAAAATATGCCGCTTGTATACTTTTACGTTCAAGAGGGGTGAATTTTGGAAAATGTAAAAAAGTGCTTCTTTATCATTAGTTCTCTTCTGCAGCTTCGCAGGCTTCTTCTTTTATATGTAAAAAATATTACAATAATAGTTGCAGAAGTTAGCTGTTCTGATTTTTCATATACAAAAAATGTATAAAAAAAAGATACACCATATATATTGTTGAATTCGTTCTTCAATAAGCTTTCATGCCCTTGAAATTTTTTTCCATTTCCCAATTTACCCCCTTTGGAGTAAATTAGGAATATTTCTGAAAATCAAAAACACACACTTCTGCAACTGTTATTTTCTAGTTCTGAATATTAAAACGAACACACTGAAAACAAAAAGAATTACGAACAAATTATTTAACAGAGCTTTTTTTGCTAATTAACAATTCTTTTTATAAAATCTCAGAGAGCTAGGCCTTTTACAAATAATATTTTTGTTATTAATATTGATAAATGAATATATTATAACAATTGCAGATACGAAATAATAATATAAGAGACCTTTTTTTGCAATTTTGAAAATTCATTTATTTAACAGTGGCTCCAAAGATCAGAACCTATTTTGATCGATACGTTATATCAAAAACTTCATTACATGTTGCTGTTAGCAACGAACAAAATACCCATTTTACCACTACCTCCCTAATTGTTATTATTTCCAATTTACATATTGAATTCATTATTTTGAATTACCTAAACAGTGAGAAAAAATAATTATTTTGAAATCTTGGAAATATTAATTCATTTAAAAAATTAAATATCGTTTTTTTATTTCATTTAAAATTCTCTATATTGCAATAATTATAATTATATTATTGAAATAATTATATATATAAATAAACATCAATAACTTTCTCTCAAAAACATAGTAATATTTGATTGAATCTATGTTAAAATTAATTGTTACTCTAATAAATAAAGAAACGGAATTATAAAAAACCGAATTGATTTTTTTTCATTTTGCACGGATTTCAATCTAAATAATAAAATAATTCCGCTACCCAATCTTTTTTCTTTGGACAAGAAAACAAATCCGAACTTTCCAGTCATTTCCACGTCGGAAATCAGAAAAGTTTTGACTCAATTAAGAAATTAGTTTTGAATTTTGTATGTAATTTGCAGTTGATATATTATTTCATAAAAACTTTTGACTGTAAGGTCGCGCAATTTTAATTCAAGTACTGTAACGTCGGTAATATTCATGGCGTGTGTTTGCTCATTTATAAATTACAAAATTAATTAATAAAACTTTCATAATATTATTTAGTTTTCAAAAAAACTAATTTCTATATTAGGAATGTTCTGATAATTCATAAATTATAGAAAATATAAGTATTACAATTAATTACAAACATGAAAAACACCTAAATAGTTGAAAATTGGATATAAATTATTAGTTAATTTATAATGTAAAATAATATTTGTAGTAAGGATTCGGATTTGAAATGTTTTTCATACTCAAACAACTAATGTTAACAAATCGTCACCTGAATATTTGTCTGTTACAAGAAAGTCTACTTTTTAAAAATATTGAGATAAGCAGAAAAAATAAATTTTTTAACTCAAATTGTAATAAAAAGTAAGATTGGGTTTCATATCATCAATAATTGTTTATATTAAGTCCGTTTATCTATAAATATTTGCTGTACAAACTTTCAAAGTCCACAAAAGTAATTTTGTGGACTTGTAATAAACAAAATTCAGGTGACGAAATTTTATAGACATATAAATGGCCGTTTAATAATTTTAAAGCAATAAACCAATACATCTTCATTTATCTATTTACAGTTCATAATAAATCTTATTCAATATATTTAATACATATTTATAAACGTAAATAAAAATTAGAATTCATAACATTAAAATTAAAACTGAATTACGTGTTAATAATTACACACGTAATAATAAATATATTACTTGAAACGTGGCAACGAATAATTGAGTGACTAAAGAAATTAATTACTTCAATGTCAAAGCTACGTAGTGTAAAAAAAATACGAATTTAAAAAGAACAATATAAACACTGTGTGTACGTGGATGGAGACACGATAATTAAATTTTAAGTATAACTGTGCTGGTGATAATGTATTTTGTACTGCTTGTTCTGATTTTCGTTGATTCAGGTATGTTTAATTACTATTATTAATTTATATAAACATGTATAAAATGTGAAAAATAATTTTATTAAATGTTTTTTTTCAGATTGATTTTTGAGTTTGATTGCCGATAAACTGATTTTGAGATATATTGATTGAACAATTGAGTTTAATTTTCTTCGTGTAATTAAAAATAGCCACAATCCCACCAAGTACGATATTTTTATTTAAATTTAGGGGCTTTGTTTATAATAATTTTAACTGTTATCATAATTATTCACAATCAATATTTTCTCGGATCGATTTTAAACATAAATTCTTTTAAATATTTTGAAACAAAATAAAATTTTACTTACTGCTAGAAATAAATAAAGCACTGAGTTCTTTTCTGAAATGTTTTATGAACAAAAAATAAAATTGAATTATAATTATAAATGCAGGCAAAATTATTTTATTAATATAATATGTCGAATTTGTTTTTTTTTCACAATTACTGTATAGGAAATTGGGTTTATTGTTGTAAGCCATACATTTATTTACTTTAAATTGATACAAAAATATAACCAAATAGAAATGCAGATATCTAAAATCTTACACAGAGAATGGAAGTAAATATTTTTCACTCAAGATTGTTTTTCGAATGAATACACCGCCTTAATAAATTTTATCTAATAAAAGAGACTTGGTGAATAAAACCAACCAAGCGTTTATTTTTTCATATAACAGGTGTTAAATTCATTTGCTAGCAATTTAAATATGTAATTAAATTAAAGTTTCATTTATTTATCTTTACACTCTGTTGGGTTTCATTAATGGCACGATGAATAAAAGATTTTCGTCTGAAATTATTAATTGAAATCAGTGTCGTTGTCAAGTATGAGGAACGACTATTTGTCACTCTCGCTGCACAGCGGGTTTCAATTTTTTAGACACAAAAATGCTTTGTGATGTTAATTAGGTCGCATATTTGCATGCCTGACAACATTATTTTTCAGCTTAGTTAATACTGGCTGGAAATTGATATCTACAATTTTTATTTCAATCTCTTTATAATTAATTTTAGCAGTTTGTTATATCTATATTTGTAAGTACACAAATTTATATTAGTATACAGTCAAACTTCTGTAAGTCGAATAATATCTCCCTTCATTTAATAATATAAAAATATGCTCAAAAAGTTTTTATATACAATAGAGTGTAATATAAATCTACAATAAAGTACCTAATAATGACAGCACCAAAATATTATCAACAAACGTATTTATAAAAGAAATAAACAGAACTAATTAAGATCCAAGAATGTGTGGTAATAAAATTTGATTATTATTGATAGCACATACTGGGTGAATTGGATTAGGTATTTTCACGTATTTTTTCAATAAGTATATAATGTATAAAATAATTATATGAATCTTTAAACAAACGAGAATTATGATTATAATGAAAATTTTAGTAGCCTACCATCTGTAATGAATTTTGCCAATAATGCATTTAACTACTACAGACTATTAAAAAAATTAATACATTACAATGTAATTTATAATTCTGAATTTTTAAATTACCACTTCAAACTTACTTTTTCAACATTTTTATTGCATTACTGTACTGTGTAAAGGATTGAATAAGTTCATATTTAATATTCGAAAAGTAAAATTAATTTATACGATAAGAGGATTATTTCTTGAATGTCGTTTCATTAAATCATCAAATAAGATTAATTTGGTGTTAAAAATATCTGTTTTAAATGCGAGCTGGGAAACTGTTAAGTTTACTACTTTGCATTTTAAACAGTGATTGTATTGTGTGTTTTAATATGCAAATTATAATTCTTTATTTGTCGATGATTTGTGAATACATCAACTTTTTTGGATTTAGATTTAAAAATACAATTTCATACTTTTATGAATAAACGATCGAAATAACAGTAATAACATTACAGTTATACATTAATTATGATTGTATTATTTCAATCAATAATGAAAAACGTTCCAACATTTTTTATAGCTAACTTTCCTTTTTAGTTTTCCTTACTGTGAGTTGAAAAATACATTTATATTTTAAGGTATATTATTATTTCGTAAAGAATTGCTCAACTGTTATTTAACTGCAAATAAGATTACAAAAAGGTCCTGGCATAATAGTCGTGAGCAGAGGGCAGGATAATTAGCTAGGTAATGAGAAGACCGAGTTTTCCTTATATTTATCTCGAGGGAGTAATAATAAGAGGTTGAATTTAAAATTCAACTACGAGATTATATGAATATATGTATACTTATACACAATTCTAACCAACTGGAAATGTACTGAAAAACTTTTTAAATGAGCATATTTTCATTTCTTTCCTTGCTGTACCTATTTATAAAACATGAATGTATATTAAAAGTTTATCGTGAAAAATAATTAATAGTTATACTAATTCTGTATATTCATTTTCATCAATTATAAAAGGGTAGTAAGTGGTGACATCTAGTAGTAATTTGATGAAACTTTTTTTTAAAATCACTTAAATTTTTAGGATATTTCTATGAAGTTCCTGTTTTTTAGTCTATCGCTCGACAAGAAAATAATTTGAGTATGAAAATATGTCGCAAACATTAAATACAGGAACTTGCAATTTCAATGTGTACTCGGCTTAAATACGTTTTTATTTTCTGTTGTATTTTCATATAAATATGTTTTATTTTAACTTAAAAGTATGTATAATGTTAAAAGAATAACGATAAAATATCTAAGAATGGGTATTGCGTTAAATAACAAAAAAAACCTTTCAGCTTTAAAATGTTATATTTTAGACTCACAAAAATGTTTTATCGATTTTTAGTTCAATTAGGGGCTTATGGCGTTTTAACAGAACTAAAAATAGAAATTGGAATTTATATTTTTGTTTGTATTTACCTTATATTTAAATGTTTGTATTAAAACATGTAATAGTAATTTAAATGTGTACTTATTTTAGATTAAATTGAAATGAAATGTCTAAAGCTGCAATTAATTAATTGGCAAGATTGAAATACTAGCATGTGTCTAAAATTCTGAGAAATCCGTATGTGAATGTTATTATTAAACGAAAAGATTTCTGTGGATATACAACTCGGGATTAGAGAAGTCTTTATTAACACTTTATCCTAGAATATTATTCAGTCTATCCAGACGTCTTCGTGCAGAAAGAGCACCTTTAAAAGATTACATTGCTCCAGCATCATTCATACATACACTGAAAATTTACTCTATTCTATTTAATTTCATCTATGTTGCGCAAAATAAATGAATTCAGAGAAACTGTAAAAAATCTTATTGCAGTTAGAAAATCTTTTGCAAAATGAGAATTATTTTGTATTTATAAATAAAAATAAATCTATTGAAAATAATTAGGTTTGTAGAGAGTGCAACAAAAATTGACACTTCAAAAGTTACTTCGAAGTTTTCGATGGTATGAAGTTTCTAAAAATAAACTTTTTTATTTTTTATTGATTTGATCACAGGCCACAAGTCAAGAGTATGAAAAAAGTAGTATACTATAGAATAGAAAGATTTTTTCAATAAAATAAAAAGCTAAGTTAATAAAAACTTTCACCAGTAGTCTATAATATATAAAGAGAGAAATCCTGAGTGACTGACTCATCAACGAACAGCTCAAACCCCCTTCCTTTTATGACATAAAGGGTATTACACATTTTTATTTAAAATAATATTTAACTGCATTACTACTGATATTATAAAAGTGAAATAAAAAATATAGATGTAACGCGATTTGGGGTGAAAAATTGTTTCATTCTTCAAATTGTAGTCATCCTCACTAAGATTTATAAAAAAGAGTTATTTCAAAATTTTTCATAAACTTTTTTTGCTACAGTTATTTATAATTTTTATTGAAAGTATTAATTAAAAGCTACATTCTGGATTTTTTAATTTTTTTTTTAATTGATAGTTTGGAAATTAGAGGGGGGGGCGCTCTGATAATGATGTTGAAAAGCAAATATATCGTGACTGAAGAGTTGAAATCAAAAGGTCATATAATTTTTTTTTTGCATTTTAAAAGACCTATCTAAAGAATCTGCACTCAGTAGATTAGGCGAAATTTTTTTTTTAATATACTTTTCAGTCGATGAGAAGAAGGTCCAAAAATTTTTTTTTTTAATATCATTTCTGTTTTTAGGTTATCAATCAACGTCCGTATACCAAATTTCATCTTAATCGGTATAAAAATTATATATATATAAGGGTTTCTAGTGAGTGTTTTACGGAACTCTGAAAATGAAAAAAAAGATTTTGAAATTCACCCTCAAAAGTAAGTCGGATTTCTGGAAATTAACATAACATGAAACCCAAAACAAGTAGAAACTGCATGGAATTTATTTCTTATTTACTTCTATTTTTGCTGACAAAAAAAAAATAAAAACTCATCGCAGCGGTTTATAGAGGTATCACAAACAATTTCTATTGATTTTGAATACAGTTCAGTTTGACCAAATAAAACAAGGAAGTTGGTCAATAGATAGATAAAATAAAAGTAAACAAAAAACTGTTAAATCTAACAATACGATTAAATGAGCGTATAGGGTAGAAAATTGTTTAGCTTGAAACAGTTTAGATGATTACAAAAAACCACTGTGCTCGTTGCAATTTGCATATTATCGCATTCTGTTGAACGTATGACTTTATTATTCAGCAGATAGAAGAGCACCACAAAATAATTCAGACTACAATATGTGCTTTTGGGGTCAACATTAAAAAAATATCTGATTACAAAAGGTTAACTGTAAAAACATATTTTTTATAGCGCTTCTTCAATTAAACTTGTACATTACATTTATATATCGTTTTTAATTACAAATTTTATTGCACTTTTCCCCCTCACCAACGCATCTTTATGAATTTAGAAATGTATAACGTAATATTATTGTTTGTTATAACTGAAAATGAATATTCAGATTCCGGTATGTAATTATCATAAAGAAAATATATTGAATCATTTTACCATTCTTAAATCATTAATATACAACGAAAAAGCACCCAATGGGGTTTAATAAACTTTATGAACCTTAAATAAACAAAAGTTTATTGTTGCAAACGTGTAAATATACTATAAAAGTGAGTTGATGAAACTTTTTTGGAGATAATGTATTTATGGACTTTGAAACACATTATTTTAAATTAAGACTTTTGTAGTTCAATATTTTTCTTAATATGAACTTATTTGAATTTTTATACCAGGTCGATAAAAACAACTAGCTAATCCTCTTACACCATAAATCATAGATACTTGGATATAGTATTCAATAACCCCTAAATTCATGGTATAGCTTTTTCAAAATATTGTATTTTATTTTGATAAACCGACTATATAGTAAATTAGCCCCCCTGCTCTTCCAACTTTGGTATTTTTTGTTTGTTTATATTTCCAGGTCTATGTCACCGAATAGAATACATTTTTATCCATCATTTTATGTAAAAAACAAAACGCCATAGTTACATTCTTCCAGTTAGTCTTAACGTCTTATAAAATATTTAATTTTTAAAAATAAGATGGAAAGGGAGAACATGTATACCTAAATGTATTGTCTTATACAACAAAAAGTGCTATAGTCTAAGCATGCAAATGTTAGCTTCCAAATATGTAGTTTTCGAAAAAAACATTATTTTTTTAAATAATCCGTCAATCGAATTAGCGCTTGTATAGTAGGTATATTATAGAGGTACTTATGACTCAGAGGTAATATTATTATGATCATCTGTGCATAGTAAACCAGAATTTTTTTTTATAAAATAAAAAGATAAAAAAACACTATGTTATACTCGTAGAGAAATCGCAATTTTTTTATAAAATATACTTCGTAAATTATAACATACTTTTATTCGCATGCGGTCGTATCGACACGGCGCGGGCGGACTCTAAGGTGTGCAAGTGTCTTAATACTTTTAAAACAACTCTAATATGTTGCTAAACAGGGTTGGTCTAGCTTGGATACCGGGGATTTGACGGGGCCCATAGCCTGACAAAGATAAAATATAAAGGCAGTTTCTTGGGAAGTTTGGGAACTGTGCCATTGAATCGATTTAGCAATTTTTGTTCTCGTAGGTAGCTTTTTAAGTAATATAAAATCGCTTCGAAATGTTTATAATCGTCTTCAGTATTAACAAATCACATTGCCGCAGCGAGCTAGCGAACCTTCTTGCATTAAAAACTATAGACAAGATTTTTTTTTCAAAATAAAAATGTTCACAGTAGACATGAACATTTTACAGTGGCGAAGCGGCCATGGAAGCAGGAGAAGCAGTGCTTCCCTTACTTTATGGGTAAATTAATACAAATCTGTGTTTTCAGTTAATAAATAATTTTAAAATATTGTTAGAATATTCGTCTTTATGCGCAACTCAAACATTTTAACCAAACATCAAAAATAGCATTATATATTAATTTTAACGCTCAATTACAAAACTAGAATACCTATACGTCTTATTTTCTTGTATTTTAGTCGATATTTGTGTGACGAGTTGAAGTTCACTGCAGGAAATTTCACTAAAATTTTTTGAATTTTTGATTTCGTTAAAAGTATGTTTATTGTATAGAAAATGACGTGAAAAGTTGTTTGTTTTAAACCGCAGGTCTGTATCTCAAACCGTTCTCGAGATATAGCCTCTCAAAGTTTAAGTTTTTTTCAAATTTTTGGAGAAAAAAGGTCATAACTTTTGAACGGGTGGTCGGAATTGATTTTAGTTGACGGATTTGGAATCAGCGTGTCAAAATCTATATAATGACATGTATTATAACTTAAAACTCGAAAAAATAAATTTCACGAAAAAAACGAAAAAATTCAAAGGGGTATACCTTAAAAAAATGTCGATTTTTGGCCAAAATTTTTTTGTCTGATTTTAAAGTATTATACATGTCATTATATAGATTCTGACACGCTGATTTCAAATCCGTCAACTAAAACCAATTCCGATCACGCGTTCAAAAGTTATGTCCTTTTTTCTCCAAAAATTTGAAAAAACTAAAACTTTGAGAGGCTATATCTCGAGAACGGTTTGAGATACAGACCTGCGGTTTGAAACAAACAACTTTTCACGTCATTTTCTATACAAACATACATAATGAACAATCATACATAATGAAATCAAAAATTCGAAAATTTTTAGTGAAATTTTCTGCAGTGAACTTTAACTCGTCATACAAATATCGACTAAAATACAAGAAAATAAGACGTAGAATCACTTAGTTACTATATAAATATATAAGAATTTATTTTAAAAAGTAAAAGCTTGAACTTAAGGTGTTTTATAACTAGTTTTTTTTTTATAATCGGAGGGGGAGGATTGACAAAATATGCTTCCCTTATTAAAAATTTCACGCTTCGTCACTGGAATTTTATAAATACAGACATTTAGGGTGAGCAACCTACGAAAAAAAAAATCAACCAAATCTAGGCCTATTTTGCATGCAAACCCGGCTATAACCTTTAAGATAAAATTATCTGTGAACACAATTAATATAAATTTCTTTTATAAAATCACATACTCGTATATTACAGATAAATACATTCACTATGTAGAGAGATATTATTTATGCGATAATGTATTGTACGAGTCATCCGAGAGTTTGTAAACCTGCAATGTGTATACACACATACATATAATAATCAAAGAACAGCAGTAATTTCCTTTAACATATAACTTTGCTTTTAACAAATATCCTGCCGAGATTCGATCTACGTTCGTTCCAGATGTAATATCCAGAATCGCACAGTTGATAATTCGTTTTGAACATTATGTTTTACAGTCTTCGGCTAAATTACAAAACTCACACAATATATTTCGTATTTAGTTAAGCAGTGGCCGTCTGTATGTTGAACAAAAAAAAATAATCAAATTTTATTTGAAAAAGGAAAAATATCTCTACCTCTCTCTATAAAAAGAATATATATTTTTCTACATGTTACATGTAAACTCAAAAACTACTGAACCGATTTTAATGCGGTTTTCACTAATAGTTAGATAATTTTTCAGTGGATGTTCTTAGCTATTAATATTTTATTAAAACCTAAGATTTAACATCAAAAGACTAAAATGTCATTTATATAAAAACATAGTAGCCACTAGCCATTGAATAAAGAATTCTATAACTTATGGTTTCAATATTTTATTAATTTAAGTCACTATGAGCACGTCTGTTCCAAATATTTTGTCGAACAATTGGATGATTTTTTTGACAAATGTTAGCAATGAAATATTTTGAAATATATTGATTGAAAATAGAAATATAAAGAAACATTTCACTTCCAAGATAGGTAAAATATAGATTTTCATAGATTCAGTAACTACTGAACGGATTTTATTCCGATCTTCACTAATAGATAGTGTTTCACGAGGAAGGTTTTGGTGTCTAATTTGTGGATTATTAACCCGGGTAACACCAGACCCAATGCACTAGTATATTATATCTATTATTATCTATTTTTTAAATTAAATTATGATATTGATAGATAATTTAGTTTTTTAAACTAAATATACTAACTACTAAAATTTTGATGTACATATGTAGGTATTTAAAAATAGTTTAATTATAGCTCAAAATCTTGAATGGTTTTGTAAACGAGTAGTCGAATACCACAAGAAATATTTTAATTTTAATTTCTTAAAGTTTATTTATATCACAATAGATTATATTTGATCCCAATTTTCCACTTCGGGACACCACTGCTGCGTATATATCGTATATATGTATAATTAAATGAAATTCTCTGAATGAGAATAAATGAACTCAGAGAAAGAAAATAATATTTGTTTAGGAAAGAATTCCAACAGAAATTAAACCAAGCAGAATAATTTCAAAATACACATAAACTGTTTTATGCGTAATATTTAGTTTATTAGGTTAGGTACATTTTTTTCCTTATGTATTTCGATGAAAATATATTTTTATTTCAAATGAAATGTAGCAGTATTTTCCAGTTTGAAATGGAGCAAGGAAAATTAAATAAAGCAACATGTTTTATTTACATAAAATTGAATATAAATACACTTGTTTTGTTTTGAGTTAATTTGTTACAGAAATATTTTGAAATTATCATATTTAAAAACTTTTTTATAAAGGGTGTACAGGTTTTTTGTGTTTAAAATAACAAGTATGTTATTTTTGTTTTATCAAGATGAAAATATATATGTAATTAATTCGTAATAATTTCATTTTGTTAAAATGGAATCGATTTTAAATTAATAAAAAAATAAAAATAAAAATTTATGACCGTATGTGGTTTTATTTTCGTCCAAACATTGATATATTTGTGGTATTAGTCAAGTGCTTTTTTTCGTTTTGTACCAAAGAAAATAACACTTTTCCCAATTCTATTATAAAGTTGTAATCGAGGTAACAAAGTTTCGGTTATAAAAAAAACTTGTCATATAGTTTTTTGTAAAATATCTCACACATAGTGTAGAATATTGAGTTATATGTCTACATGTACATATATATGTAATATATATATTCTAGATAAAACAAGAGTACAAAAACTCAAATATCGAGTTCCTATATGGAAACTTTAACAGTTTATATGACTTGAAATATACTATATTCAAATATTATTATGTTTTTCAACTATCAGTGCATTTTGGAGGAACAAAACTTTTTCAATCTTAAGATTGCCTGTTTCAGTAGTTTGACAAAATGTTATTATAGTTTGTGTAAACTAATTTTAAAACAATATTATTTAAATTTATTTTTGTAATAAAGTTACTTATCTTATGTTTACAATTGATTATTAAGATGAAGAAGGTTAGGTGTTTGGAAATAATATTAACTGTACTAATTTTTAAATTCGAGAAATTAAATATGTTTCAGAAATAATTATGATTACAATTTAAGATGAGAGTTACTATTTTTCTAAAATAATGCAGAATAATAATAAACCAATGTAATTAAAGCAATTAATTTCATATATACTTACATATTTTCAGTAATGTTAGAAATGTTATCTTCTTCTTTCCTTCCATTTCCGCACAGGTCTTAAGATTTTCCTGAAAGTGTAACAACATCATCAGCGAATTTCAAGCAGGTTAAATATCACCCATTTATTTTCAATTCTGTTTTCCTACTTTAGATTCTAAAAGACTTTCTAGATCAGCCGTAAATAGTTTGGGTGAAAACGTGTCGTCGTGATATATTGTCTTTTTACCTTTTCTAGAAAAAAACTGCAAATCTATTACACTTAACGTTTTGACATTTTATAAAGATGAGTGACTACATTTTTATATAGAGAAAATGTATGTGATATGTATATATATAGACATTAGTATTTACATACATACATACATATATCTATTTGTGTTTTACAGCTGTTCTGATCTTGTATCAACAACATAATGTTAAAAAAAGTCATAAATATAAAATACTTGCTACTTTAACTAATTTAGATGAATAAATAGTTTAAAAAATTATTTCGTTTGTATAACGCAATAAACAAACAATTAAAATAAATATTAATTTCCTAATTACAAAAGAAATCTATTTGAGCTTCTCATTTCTATTCAAATGTTCGTACGTCATAAAATAACTTCATCTCATACCGAATGCTTGAACAAGGGTATAAATATACAAAAGGAAGAATATACTTTTTGATGAGCCTATGAAATATGAAAAAGAAATGGACAAAGCGCTCATCTGAATATTGTTTACGCCTTTTCAGACACAACGACGGCGGCGTGGTGAATCAAAAGCTTTTGAGAGAAGGCAAAGAGATTTGCAACTTTTATAAGTTGTGCGTACGGCTACATCTTTATTTAACTTGGAAAACAAAAATAAAATTGATGGTTTTATAATATATGTAGTTGTTATATATTTTCTGGATATTCAGAAATATAAAAACATTTTATAACTTCTCGATACGATTTAAAAAAGGAGCGTATAGGTTTATTAAATTAGTGTGTATATAGAAGATCAAGATGTGATTTAGGTTTTGGTATACATTATTAAATGATCGTATCTTTCTGTAGATGAAATGAATAATCTTAGATGTTCAATAAAATAATGTCTTTTTAAAAGTACAAAAAATATTCAATGAAATGTGCGAACAAAAATAAATTGATGCGTCTCAATCTTATTGTTAAGACTTTCAACGTCTATTGCAGTTGAACATGCTGGTGACATCTATAGTAAATGATGAGAAAGTTAGAAAAAATAAATCGTGTTTTCTTTTAACGATTTATTTTGTATGAATATAAATTATTCATAGTTAGAAATGTGTCGATCAATTTCAAATACACTCAAAATACGCTCTCTCTGATAAAATAAAGATGACAAACATAATGACAATTAGTAATTAATATTGTTTGTTAATAATAATTTTGCCCAAATAATCTTCTATGTAGGTACTGATTGGATGAGTCAATACTTTTAACTGGAAAACTTTTAAAAAATTATTGAGAGTTCTTCTTTTGTAGATCAGACGTTTCTCTTTATATTTTTTTTGTATTTCTCTACAACCATTTTTGATTGAATTATAAAGAAAAGAAAATTAAAGAGAAAAATGTAATCTATAAAAGTCATTTATTGGATAAGATCAAAAAACTTCAACATAGCTCGTGGATGTTTTTAAAATTGATATACATTTTCTAATTAAAAAAAAAGATATAAGTTACTTGCATATTTTCGAATTCTTATATTTATACTTCCCAAATTCTGCTATTGTTAGTAATTTTTACGAATTTAATTCTGAAAATCAGCAAATATAAAAATAATTTGTTCACATCTTTTTGTATTGGTTTTTGCACAATTCTATAAAACTAACAGGAACTGCAGGCGCTCAGAATGTCGACTCCGTTAACGACAGCGTCTTTTAAAAAAGTGCTCCACATTCACACCTTACAACATTGTACTCTTTCACTGTTTGAAAACTCCGCTGACACCTATGAAAATGTAAAATATGCACATAATGTATTTACGATGTCTTAAAAAAGCGCATAAAAAACATTGCCTGGCTACCGTCCCGTATTTACGCTCCAGTGAATGCGAAGGACATTATTTAACGGGAAAGGACACTTTTCAATCGCTCTCTTTTTGTTCGTGACATGTGAAATTATACGATATGTGTCCAGGTTTTTTCCCGCTGACAGATACTTTGAGCGTATCTAAATATATCTGAAGTAAATTTACAGATCGAGTGTTTGTTTCTTGTTGATAATATTGTTACTGTTACGGATTGATTAATTGTTTTTTGTTATCGGTGCTTGTTTTTTTTTCTAAGCTCACGGTTTGATTTCGTAAAACCACATTGTTTCAATAGATTAAAAGAGGCTTTTTTTTAATATCATGAAAGATTATCTGACTTTTCATTGATCTATTTATTCTGAATCACATTTTTAGGATATAAAAGTTCACATCATTATAGTCTATTTTAAAATTAAGTTGTATTTTTTTTTCAAAAGAGTAGTGAAACAATAGCAAATTGTTATAAAAAAACTTTTCATAATTACATTTTAATTAACAGAAACTGATTTTTTAGCATTTATTATATTTTCTTATACAGCAAGTAATTAACTAAATAGCCTTATATGAAATTTTGTTGTTTATAAGGTTTTTTTTTGTTGATTATTTGTTTTGAACTTCACTATAAAAATTTTTATGCGACATCATACGACAGAGATATGAAGTCATCGGCCTATTTTTTTTAAATAGTTCTCTGTAATTTTTATAGTACTGTTAGTCAATACATTTTATACTCTTCACATCTTTGTAAAATTTAATTCTGAAATATTTTTACATAAATGTAAAGAGAATAAAAAATACTAACTAATGAGGTTACAAAAAATACAGTGCTATGTAAAAAAAAGTCAAGACATCATGATAGTATAAGAGAATAAAATATTTTTTTATTTATCTCTGATGTTAGATGTAATATAAAAAATTGTAATAATAATTACAATTCATTTATATAAAAATATTTTAGGCCGTAGAATCTTTGTTTTAAATTCACTTACATCAATAAAATGATTAAAAAAGTTTTCTTCAAAACATTGTATGTGTAATGGATAAACCTATTAAATTATTGATTAATAAAAAACGTATTTTAGTATTTATAAAAACCATTCTAAAATGATAAAAATCAATTAAAAATATTAATTACTCTTTGCTTAAAATGTTATTGACATTCAAAATATTGTTAAATAATGAATGAAATATCATTATTTTTGGACTGAAACACGAGTTGATTAAATGAAGATTAATATAGTGTTAATTTACTAGAAAGCTATTACTTGATTACCGTAAAGTGCAAAAATTAATGAATATAACACAAACACCCATTACACACATTCACGATTATTACGCATGTATAGTAATACACTTGTGGACCATAGTGTGTAGTTAATTATCTTCTCAAAATATTTAATCAATAATAACATTGTGCTAAATATGCTTACATTAGTTGAAAAATAAATTGGAATATTAAGTAATTATTTTTTGTAATAGTTAATTTGAAAAATTCTAAAATTAACGTCTTTTTATCACGCTATTCTTATAGTATGGATGAAATATTTATTTTTACGATTAAATAAATTCTATAAAGTGGTGCATTTAAAAAAAAAAAACCACAATGAATTGAGATTTGATAAAAATCCAATCAAAATAAAATTCGTATATTTGTTTTGATGTAGGTAAATACATATATTCATGCTTAAGATAATCTTACGAAAACAAGACTGTTTACAGGAAGAAAATGTCAAAGAAGTCATTTGGTTGTACATATTTTACAATAAAAATAAACCGGGGACAGAATCTGATCAACCTGTTTCCAACAAAAGTTCATAGAGTCGAATGCAAAAATATTCAGATACGTAAATCAATCGGTTATGTTTTTCATCCAATATGTTCACAGTTTGAATTTTGTTCAAAATCTGTACACACATGAATATAAAATAACATTTCTGTTACTACAGAAATAAATAAATTTCTAAAATATTATTTTCAATCGGAGAGTAACGAGTTTTGTATATTTAACCCTTCGTTGACTCATGCAGTAGAAACTTATTTATAAAATACATACTCGTACTACATAAGTGAATTATTTTTATTATATTTATCATAAATTACAAATTAAATAATTAAATTAATAATATATTATATAGAAACGTGTATTAATACTACACAGTAAAAACAGGGAAAGAAAATAACACTTAAATTGTTTTTAAATTCTTCATCGTAAAAAAGCAACGAAATGGTACCGTAAAATTTACAACGCGAAGTGATGTTTCCTTATACATAAATATTTATGTTTCCTCAAAAGGAATCGCGTTCTAATAAACATAAAATAAACTCCGACATCAAATATTTGTCGAACAATCAAGTTTAAATTTACCAAAAATCACTCCGGCGTTTATGTCCACAACACTTGAGTGCAAATGGAGCAGCGCTGCACAGAGCAGTTATATGGACAGTGGCGGTCAATATTCAGGAGCAAATGAGTATAAAAATATTTGAAAATAATTAGAAAAAAAATTGATATGTGATCATAAAATTTTGCCTAATCCAAATTACAATAGGTATATATTTTTTTGAAAACTTTATATTTGAATCAGTGTATACAGTGTACGTGTTTCTAATTACATTAAAAAAGTCTTTTGTATCTAACTGATAAAAGATAGAAAAAAATTAATAGAACATAAATTATAGATTATAATATTTTCTACAACTTGTGGGTCAATCCATATGAAATGGTCCAAAATTAAATTAAATGGTTGCTTGGCCATTCTAAAAAAAATTGATTTTTTGTTTGTAATTACCCTAACATGTTGGTAGTTCGAAACGACCATTATTTTAATTTTATTGTTTTTTGTTTTCGCGTGACGGCCATATTTGTTATACAGGTCGCAGCATTTTTTGTACTTTAAAGGGTTCGCGGAAACTAAAATATCTCAGCTTCTATCAAACCTTTCAACACGGGACTAAAAGCAAATTGTTCAGAATAAAACGGGCTACAAGATTACTTCTAGACATTTTCACCTAAATGTTATTCTAAAGGGTGAAATTTCAGCCTTAATTATTAGTTCTATTTTTGAAAAAATCCCATTTTCAAGGGGATGTTTTTGCAAGAAGGGGAAAAGTTAACAAGTCAAATTATTTTTTACAAATAGGTGGGTACTAGTTGTATTCACACACCAAAGTTCAACTCTGAGACTTGCCCCCCTTTATTTTAAAAAATTCTCAAAATTTGAAAATTCGAGAAAATGGCACTTTTCAAAGCTAAATAACTCTGGTGGGGGACCAGATAAAAATCTGAAATTTTAGCCCATAATAGTACTACATAATGGTATTATGTACCAAAAATTTTGAGATTGAGATTTGACTACAAGCAGTGGTATTGCAACCACAATATTCAATAGGAGTTCATATGTTAATACAGAGTGTCAACATTAATATAATATCTATTACTATCTTTTTTCTTCTTGGAAATAGAAGAATGCTTGAATGAAGAAAAAAATTGTATGTATGTTTTTAAAATCTCATTTTTTATTTTCTGTCACTTCCGGTTGAACCGGAAATGATGTCAACTTTTGTTTTTCAAAGGTGACATCCTATATATATTTTATTTTTAGATAGAAAATTAGGTCAGCTTTAAAAATGTATAACACATATAATAACTTAAAGTAACTCATAACAAAGATATAAAATGTTTTAATTATTATTGAAACAAAATCACAACATGTATACGCTCATTGAAACATGCATTTTTGTGTTTGCAATACCACTGCTTGTAGTCAAATCTCAATCTCAAAATTTTTGGTACATAATACCATTATGTAGTACTATTATGGGCTAAAATTTCAGATTTTTATCTGGTCCCCCACCAGAAAAGTGCCATTTTCTCGAATTTTCAAATTTTGAGAATTTTTTAAAATAAAGGGGGGCAAGTCTCAGAGTTGAACTTTGGTGTGTGAATACAACTAGTACCCACCTATTTGTAAAAAATAATTTGACTTGTTAACTTTTCCCCTTCTTGCAAAAACATCCCCTTGAAAATGGGATTTTTTCAAAAATAGAACTAATAATTAAGGCTGAAATTTCACCCTTTAGAATAACATTTAGGTGAAAATGTCTAGAAGTAATCTTGTAGCCCGTTTTATTCTGAACAATTTGCTTTTAGTCCCGTGTTGAAAGGTTTGATAGAAGCTGAGATATTTTAGTTTCCGCGAACCCTTTAAAGTACAAAAAATGCTGCGACCTGTATAACAAATATGGCCGTCACGCGAAAACAAAAAACAATAAAATTAAAATAATGGTCGTTTCGAACTACCAACATGTTAGGGTAATTACACACAAAAAATCAATTTTTTTTAGAATGATCGAGCAACCAGTGCTGGACCAGTTCTTATGGATTGACCCTTGTATTAAAAAATGTTTATCTAATTTGTCCCGTTTCAAAACTAATTCGAAAAACTAAAAACTTGAAAAGAGTCAATATCAGTTTCTGGTTATACGATTGTTTTTAAAAATAGTAGGTTTTCTTTTCAGAAGAAAACGAATTCAATTGCTATGATGTGTCATTTTTAAGAAACAGCGTCTAAAGACAGACCGATACACAGACATAATGGTGAAAATATAATGGATTCATTGAATGTCAAAATGGATATTTCCATCAAAATCTCGAATTCGAAAAAAATCGGCATTATAGTAATTGCCTATACTATATTTATTTCCTAAGTATGGCTGTATAAGAAAGATAAGATTTGTAAATTTAAAACTATATTTATTTTTATACAAATGTTGTACCCCTGAATACTATTTTAAGAATTACCACTGTTTGTAGTAGCACAAATAACAAACAAAACAAAAATACAAAAATCTTCACCGCCAACTATATCTAAAAGCATTTTGTTGACGATGCACTTTTATAACTTTGAAGTCATCTTTAGTTATCAAAAGCTAGTCAACGTCATTGCAGTATATCCGCATTGAGAATTCGTAGTAGAAATGTGATTTTTTTTTACTCTGATATATATGTAAATAAGTTTATTTGATGTGACAAGTGTTGAGAAACTTTTTATTTTCATTTATTACATGTATGTGTTTTATTCTCTCTCTTGCAGTAGAATAGTTATATTGGATTAATTAGAATATTAATTAATAAAGTAATAATGAACCAACTAATCTAGTATAAAATAAGCTATTTAGAAAACAAGGACCTAGAAGATAAAAGAGAATTAATTTTGGGAGTTTAAAATGAAGTAATACAAATGTAAGTTGACGTACAAAAATTCAATTAAAAACTAAAAAAATGGAAGATCAAAGAAAGAAATGAAATCCACAGAATAAAGTAAAAATAACAAATAGGAGATTATAAGATAATTACCACCACATAATCGTGAGACCATGTGTTTACTTTTAACTAACAATTTCAGTTTATCTCGACCCCTTCGTCAAGTTAATTATTACATTATTAATTATAACAGAAAAACTAGCTCTGTTTGACAAAGAAGAAACCAACATATTTTTATAAGGAATTTTTGATATACAACAAAACAAAATTATAAAAAACTTATATTTGAAAAATCACGTTATAAATAGTGTAAAGTAGAAAAGAGATACTTGAGGCCCGGTATAGCTTCCTCACTGTTCGACTTCCTGTAACATATCTCCCACCCACCCCCACTATACACGTCATCGTGGCCGTGTTCGTAGACTCCTTCAACTCTTTAATGAGGTTCCGGTTATTGCTAGGATATCCGGAACACATAACTTATGTATGTTGTGTTTGCTGTGAATAATATTTAAATTAGGTTTATTCTTTCGGTACAAGAATGTGACTGAATTTTTCATCATTGAATAATCTTAAAAATGTTTTAAATAGTTCTGATGTTTTTATAATACTTTTGAAAGATTTCTATAAGAAATAATTATGTACATAATATATTTTAACGAAAATAAAATGATTTCTATAAATAAACAGGGAGAAAAATATTTCATAACAATCACTCAATTTTTAAAGAAATTTTACTATTTGACGGGAACTATAAAACGGGAAACAATTTTGTAATTCTTCCATATCAATGATAATATAGATTGTAAAGGATCTGCTGAAATTGTACTATGCTGCATCGTAAAAATTAAACGTTGTATTGTATAAAATATAAAACATTTGTTCAGGAAAGTCTACCCATCTTTATTCAGCAATAGTTAGTATGGACACACATTTCTCTTTCTCTCTCTCTCTCTCACACACACACACACACACACACCCTCTCTCTCCTCACTGCTTCTATATATAGTTGCACTGATGGTGGTACTTATATAATAACTAAATACACTGTATACTTCAACATAAATTTTAAATGTATTGTAACTTACCGTTTATTTGGGTTTTCTAAGATCTTCTAGTTATAGACAGAAACTTAAAACACAGTACTGACGAGAGCTAACTTCCGTTTATTTCTATACATTGCTAGGCCACGTGTTACTAAAATTACAATATGAATAGTAATTTTTACGTTCATGATCGAAATCTATATTGTTGGTGTAGTTTAATTTGTTATACCAATAAAATATACTATTAATACAATTAATTTTACATTTATTGTATTGTCTTTTAATAAACATTTAAGTATCGAATAGAAAAATGTACTAACAATTGAAATGAAATAATTTGTATATCACTTAACAAATAATTCAACTTAAGAATAATTAGTTGAATAAATCATGTAAATATTAATGAATTGACAGTACATGTTCAAACTGATAGTATTTTTTTTGATACAAAATTGAAATTTTAAATCAGAAACTGTAATTTTTATTAAAAAAATTGACTCCATTTTTCTTCGTAAATATAATATACCAATCACAACGTACAAAAAGCTGTACTTATATGAACTAGTATTCGCAGAATTAGCACATAATTCAATACTAATGCAGCCTATGTTACTTAGTGGTCAAAACTAATGACCACTTTGCCTTTTTCCTTTAATTACTTGTATAAATATTTTACCAGATATGTTATACAAAATTAGTATTATATTCATGACATATGTGTATGAATGTAAGTTATAATGTATCACATTATTCGGGTCATATATCAAATGTGGAAAAGCCCTATCCAAATAGCGAGACGAACCAAAGATTCTTTGACAAAGCTGTGTTGACATTGTGAGGCAAACGTACAATCATTTATATGTCATTATGTCCTGGTTTTTATACGCGTGTTTGTATATGATTAATATGAACGTTTCTAAGAATATCACATCATATACGATTTTTTACCGCGATTTATATAAAAGTATTATTTATTTTTGTCGTATTATTTTTATTAATATTAAAAACATTTATATTTCAGGATTTGAAATATTATGACTCTAGTTTTCGGATACAAACTGCATATTGCACACTCCAAGCAACTTGGATGTGTGTTTTATTGCCGTATGTACATTTAAATTAGCATTATATATTATATTTATTTAGTAATCCACTTAAAAGTTTACATTTTCTGAAAGAGAACATTAAAGTCTCCATTTTTTCTTAGTTTAATGTTGATTAGTTTTAATTTTCTCTTATAAAAATGTAAACAAAGTTCAATTTTATGTGACGGCAACACGCTACAGAAATCCTTTTAAATTAACTTCATCTTTTATCAGTATAGAACAGTATTAAAACTCAAAAAAGTAAAAAAAAATCAGTTTATTGAAACGGAAAACAATATTTCTGAAAAAATCGATTGTGAAATATTTAGGTAGGTACTTTGATAGTTAAAAATATATCCGCTGTGAAGCGCCACTAGTAGCTGTATAACTGACGTATATATTTTATCTTACCTTGGTTTGCATAAACCAAAATTAATCATGATTAGTTAATCGACTATTTTAAATCCATGCTTGTATTAATTTTTAACGTTATTTATAGTTATGATAAATCTTCTAGAGTGAAAAATAATACCAATGAATGAATCGTCCATAAACTAACCGAGATTAGTTTTAGGATTAACGTTAAATCATTGAAAACAGACAATTAACTAATCGTGATTATTTTTGCTCTATGCAATCCACCATGAATGTGTTAACTTTCACAATTAATATCGGCATATGTCGCATTAATTATAAAAAATAAAATCAACTGTATTTAAATGGTAAATTGTAGTTTAATAAATCTACAATTAAACGATAAATAGAATAGTAGAAGTAAGAATTAATTAATTATATTTGAACATTTAAAACAATAAATTAACAAAATCTTTGTCATCTTCAAATTCCTTTGATCTTTTCTGTATAATACAATAAAAGTGACTAAAATGGTACCAATAAAGTAAAATGAGCATATTCCACTTAATATTTTACAACAGTATCATAAACGAAGAGATCTCAATGCAAGAAGGAGTTAAGAATAAATCGTAAACATGAACAGAAAATGCCTTTTTCATTTATCTGATGACAAATGATAATCGTCCAACAGTGAATCTATATTCAAATGTATATTGTTGAACGGAAACTTATAAGCTTGAGAAATTCATGGAATTTTTATGTAAATTTTGAATACTACACAGAGATAGGATGGGAATAAATAACGAAATATTTGATTCTATCTATACCAGATGTACTTCAACTTTTTACCTTTTGACTTTTTGAATGCAGAGTTTTATATAATATATATGTATATTGAAATTTAAATTATTTGATGATACTTTATTCTTAAAAAACTTAATGGATCAATTATTTTTTTTTTATTTCACGTTAATTTGTCTGTAATAATCAAGTTTTATGTTTAATGTAAAGAAGTAATAAATTAATAACTAATGTACATTGTACCCTACTTTAAATAAGATAGATATATGAGCTGGTTAGTAGATAGAAAATAAAGTATTTAACTCTTAACTGGTATGGTAAATTTTATAAACGTAACTGGTATCATGGGGTATTTGTGGCCCCCACTAAAGATTAACTTTTAGCAAGTTTGTTTCAATAATGAGACTGGATAACAGTTTATTAATGATAAATAATACCCTCATTCTATATAATCAATTAGCTTTTATTACCATTATTTTACTAAATTATCTTCTACGAAAGATCCCAATAGTGTTACATTTTTTGGATATTTTTAGGTACCTACAAAAATTCTGAAAAAATTAGTTTTTTATTTTAGTTTGCATTATCTATCTATAACCGAAAAAAACAATCAATATGAACAAATTCAATTTAGAGTATAAAAAGTTTGGCAGCTTCTGTTTTACGATATTACTCTTTCCTTCTTTGTATACCGAAAAACAAGTAAAGAATACATACATGCACCTTTGGTTTTTGGCTTTAGCATATAAACTCTCACATAGAATTAGCATATATATTTGAAAAAATTGTACCCGGCAATATGAGTTAATAACAGACCTTCTCTTAACCATTTAGCTCAAAATACGGCTTCTTTTCATCTTGTTTAATATTCCGAAAAAATGTTTTATGTTGAATTATTAAAATTCAAAATGAGTCATGCAAAAAATCACATGGAGACTTTTTATGTATTTTTAATTTAATTTGTATTTGTACAGGTTTTATGGGTATTCACTTGCATTATATAAATATTTTGTTATTTATTATATAAATCAAAATGTTTTTTTTTTGAGTATAAAATATTCCTTTTAATACTATTTCTTCTACTTTCATATATACGAAATAGGGTTTATATATTTATAGTATTTAGTCTCGAAAATTTATATTTATTATTAAATTTTATTAAATTTATTAATTATTTATATTTATTTATTTTTCATTAATTAATTCTTTTGAGTTTAAAAAATATCAAGTTGAAACAAATACAGTTTACTAGAGATTTAAACACGTTTATTTTGATATATACTCGTATATATAGAGTCGATAATATGTTTTATATTTTAACTAATAAGGAAAGTTTTGAAATTATGACATAAATGTTTTTTCTTTTCTTTTAAACCTATTTATGGGTTGATCTGGGTTATTGTAGTTTTCGTTTGTATATATAGTGTTAGTTGTAAATAAAAATACTACTTTATGATATCATATTTGATTAAACCTTATTATAGTTCTTATATTTACGGCTCTGGACAAAGCTCTAAGATATTTTCCACATAATTTCAATTCAAGTAACCAAAACCCTTGAGTAAGGAAGATGACAAATATTTTGAAAGAATCTTCAGGTTCACAAAACTGTCTACGTGTGCATCTTTCAATGCGAATAAGTTTCAATAAATCTTATTTAAATAATGAAATGAATATGTATATGGTACGAATTGTACGTCTTGAATGTAAATTACTTTTGCAAATACCTTCGCTTTCATACCCTGCAAGGTTCAAGAATAAAATGACGAAAACGCGTTTATACAAAATGAATATTTTTAATACTTTGTTTGAAATTATTATTCTATGGGGTATTCTGAGAAAATATTTTTATATTTAATACCTATGTGTAATATTAATATGTAATATTTATTATATTTTGAGAGAAGTAAGTAAATAAGTAGCAATAGCGTTCACTGTTGTAGGTTTATTTTTGTATCAGATATATTATTTTTTAAACAGTTGTATTTTATTTATTTTTATTTACTTCCTGGCAAAAATATTTTGTTTTATTGAGATCAAAGTACTCCTGTATACTTATTGGATGATTTTATAGAAACTTACTTTATATAAAATGAAAAATATTACAAAAAAAAAAACAGGAAAAATTTTAACCTGAAATACTGAAGTAAAAAACGCATAACGAAAATACCGGAAGCCAACTTCATAAATATTATAGCAGAAAATTTTTCCCACTATCCTGTATTGATTTTCACGATGAGTTATGCGTTAATAGCTCTCACTACGTACATTTAGGAGTGCCATCAAATGTAATAAATGAGAAATTAATTAAATTACACTTGACGTTTGCAGTCAAAATTATAGAAGAGCAATGACCTATATTTGTGTCATTTTTAGTACTCTTCGAGTTGTTCTATTTAAATGTTAATCAAATATTGATAAAATAATGTTTGCGATTCAAATTATCTTTGTATACTCAGAGTTTTTATTTATTGATTAATATACTATAATACTATAATTTTTATATTAAAAATTTATATTTTAATCAGGCTATCTCTTTGTTTCACTGTCACTATTTCGTACAAAAGCACAATGTTTAATTGGACATAATATATCTATCCTTTTCAAAACAAATAACGAATTTGTACAATGTTCTGATTAAACTAATGATTTTTATCTCGCGACTCACAAGGTAGGAATTAAAATCTGTCGAGGTCATTCCAATTCACATACCTCGCAAAATAATTTTCATTATTTTATACAAAACAGCTACATTCCGGAACTTTAAAAAATAAAAGCGGGATGATATCCTGGGGTCCACCCACTGGAAGGAAAATAAAAAAGTTTATAAAAAGCTATTTCCAAGCAAACATATTGATTTTGTTGTTATTTTGTATATTAAATCAAGAATTATATTTGTAACTGGTCTGCGATAACCTCACGAATTTGTAAGCTCGTATATTTGTTGACTTCTATAATGAAAACACAAAATTTATTTTATAAAGAACTAAAATAATTTTAAATTGGTATGCTCCAGTTGAGAACTAAAAATTAATAAATTTTTGAAACGTTACGAAACCCACGCATTTAGCGACCCATATTTGAATACCAAAGGAACGCTCGCGCTTGCTGATGTGAATAAATACATTATTACTTCTTTGAGGTATTACGTGTGTATTGTGTATACATTATAATTTATTATGAATTGCTTTAGTTTATTTCTTTTACGATATTTTAGATTTATTACTCTAATTTCTATCAAAAGTAATAAAAATAATAAACTAGTCTATTATAAAACCAAAAACAGATCATATCTATTAGGATATCATTACGTAAATATATAAATACACATAATTTCAACTAATACAAAAAAAATTTTATCATAACAAAAAAAATAAAAACTAATAATTTATATGATTCTCTCCTGTAT
This sequence comes from Sialis fuliginosa, assembly GCA_961205875.1. Taxonomy (NCBI): domain Eukaryota; kingdom Metazoa; phylum Arthropoda; class Insecta; order Megaloptera; family Sialidae; genus Sialis; species Sialis fuliginosa. Next base: position 8,323,112 of record OY540813.1, on the reverse strand, counting down.
TCAATAATATTTAAAATTTGTATGGCAAACAATACGGAAAACTGAACTGAAGAGCAAATAAACTACATTTAGGGCAATAATTTTGCGAGGTCTGCAAAGCGACCCGGGCTTGTAGTCAAGCAAGAACACAGCAGTAAATAAAAACAAAATAACTAAACAAAGTTGCACAGAAACCAGATGTAGACGATGCAGGCTACACCACAGCCGGTTGTAATGCATATTATGATTTTTGGTGTTCTCTTCGATAAATCTGGAAGACGAATAGCGTGTACGTGCTTATGTAGCTAAATATAAGAGAAATAGTACGTCTTTATTACAGTCCCTATGTATGACGAAGATATTTCCCGGATTTATATACTATTATATATTATTTAACTACATCATAATGTGAACCGCAATCGGAAGATATTTTATAGTACTTATATATATATATATTTATATATATATAATCGTTACATTCCAGGTTTTGCCTTCGAAATTTTTTAACATATTTAATAAAATTAAGTTAATATGGATTATATATAATAATCATATTTTAAATATTTAAACAATATTTGTATACAAAATCTTGTCGTATTAATTATTAATATTGTTGGATACCTAGTAAATGATTTAGTATATATCTAACCCTTATCAACAGTTTCAAATTTCAAAGACAGTAATTCAACAATGCAATATCATATTTCAAAATTTGTTGTTAGGTAATATAATCTAAAATATCAAGATCTAATATACCTTAGAACAAAGGTGAACTTTACCAATCATTAATAACGCCTGTATATTTCTTATCTATCTACAGATATTACGGTTTATGGTACACAAAACAAATTTATCTGCAATACATATTATGTAATATTTGAATTTTACATGTTTTGTCATATTGTTAAACAGTTAGTACGTTACGTTACATTATAATCACTTATATCAAACATTTAATAAACTATAATAAGAACCTGTCTTTAAAACGATAAAAGATGGTAGTTAGAAGTGTCGGTAATCGTATTCAATACTCTTCCTATCCTATATTCAAGATGAGCATCAACAATTTAAAGTTATAATAGAAAAGCTTGTTTGAAACCGCCAGGGAAATAAGAAGAGAAAAAAGTCCACGTTACTTAGCATTCGTCTCGCGAAAACTTTTAAATATCCAAACATCTCAGGGGGGTGGTTAAGAGAAACCCCGTTAGAATCACTTCAGCACGCCCGTGTGAACCAGGGATGTGCTGAAGAACCAGTTCGTGCGTATCAGTACTTTTAATATATGACGGTTCTCCAAAACAGTATCTATCTATACAATCTACATAAATCCACACTGAAGACAAGTTACATTGGTTTAGAGAAGGAAAGTAATATACAATATTTTCTTCTTATAATGATCTAATCACTTATTATTCTCGCGGAGCACTTGTAATGTTCACGGAACATCGGTTAAGAACCACTGATCTACATAAATACGTACTGAAGACGAGTTACAATGGCTCGTATAAGCTTTGGTTTCTGATTATAAACTACCCCGTTTTGGTCGTGAATTTGGTCGACGTTTCGTTACTTTGAAGTCCATACGTTCACAGTTCTTAAAAAAACAATCAAATTTCGTGATTCCTGATTTCAAAATATATATAGTTGTATACCAAACTAGAAATTTTTGCTTAGGTCCTCTTTAGGCATGCCGAATTTCCTCATGCGGGCCTTTACCGAAAGTCCCGTGGTGTACTCAACAAGAATTTAACTAACAATGACTGCTTAATTGGGCAAACCCTATAAGAATTCTAATTATAATGAATACTATGATTGTATTTAGGTGTATAGTCTATATAATATGGTAGGTTCTCTTTAGGCATGCCGAATTTCCTCATGCGGGCCTTTACCGAAATTCCCGTGGAGTACTCAACAAGAATTTAACTTTTGCCCCAATGACTGCTTAATCGGGGAAACCCTTTAAGAATTCTAATTATAATTAATACTATGATTGTATTTAGGTGTATTAGTGTATATAATATGGTTGTAGATATTGTATGTGATATATAGAAGATACCCTATATTAATCATCATAGTGGTGATAATGAGCGAAGTTGTATATATCCCAATGTGAATTTACTGAAATCAGATATATCCATTAAACATTATAACATAGATATTATAAATAGTTGTCTAGATCTAGAAGTCACCGGATTATTTCTTGAAAATAATCAGACTGAATCTCCCGGACCTACCTATATCTATAGATATACTGTATTGTTCGGTAGGTATATATGTCACGAAATAATAAATAACCTGATAGTGAGAGTTAACTTAAATTTACTTTTAGGCATGTATGAGGTTTTCATAAAGCATACCTCTTATTAACTCGATAATGATAGAAAAATGCCTGGAAATGAATTTTATATAAACAAGATCGCAAAAACCTTCAAAATAAAATACTGATGCAAAAACCAAGTTTCAACTATAATGGTTGTAACTGTTTATTATTTATTTAAGTAGGGTTTTAAAAGTTTCACTCTGTAACATCGCATATTTAATTAATCCCAGTTATACTACATTTTCGGGAAGGTAGTTAAGAATTAGAGTTAATTTATTATTGCGAATTGATAGAAATGCAGCACAGCCCTGTGCAAAACAGTGTAAGGACGGTAAATCGAGATGGGGGAGGATTGGTGTTTATGTGTTTGTGTTACTGATTTGGTTATAACTGAAAAGTTATGAGTTTTCTGTTATCTAAATATTTATATTCCTCTTTGACATTTTCAAACGGAAAAACTCTTGAAATATATTGTGTGTAAGCAAAAAGTTTGAGTCTTAGATGTGTATGTTGCGTTAAGATTTGATTTGATTTATTTGCCATTAGCATTTATCACTTTATTCAAAAGGAAATTTTATTTGCAGAAGGATCAATTTTTCAAACATATAGTCCAACGTTTATAAATTGAGAATAGTTTGTTTCCAAAACAAAAATAAACAACCATTTAAGTTTTGAATTATATTGTGGGTATAACATGAACTAAATTAAAACAATCATTTTATTTAAAACAAAAACACATATTCCCTGTTAACCACATTTAACATCTGCTCAGTGCAATTTAAAATTTAATATAACACATTTCTCATTCTAATTAATCGGAGGATGTCTTGCGGTAAGATTAATTGATTGCCTTATCCGAAGGCTGTGGGTTCAATTCTCAGTGACACCTAAATGTTAGTGATGTTTATTTAATTACAAGTTGTACATAATTTAGTTAAAGACGATATACTGATGACCGGGATTCAGTTTAGAGTAAATGTAAATAAGGTAATCTGAAAGTACATGTTTAATTATCTTGTTAAGAGATTTTGTCGATACAATTTATAGTTGTTAACAAAACGTTTTTATATGCGTCAGTGTTTCTTCATCAATTTAAACAAAATGATAAAAATGTTTGTTACGGAATTTGAATTTTGTTCTGTGTGTTATACAATCATAAATTAGTTATACTATTTGATTATTGAATCAAAGTAAGGTAAAGGTCTCATGAAAGATACGGTTTTTAAAAGAAACTTTTATTATAGCATAAATATAAATATACATTTTTCAAAAGACCCGAAACATTTATTTAATATCTTGATTATAACAACGCTGACCAGTAGCTTTTAGACATCACTAAATATATATGTATTTTGCGTAAAAAAAAAAATCCTGTAAGCATTTTATCATTAAAATTGTGAATATATAAATCCTTTACAACTTTTTCTTATAAAAGTTATTTCTTTTTTCACGGAGAATACGATTCTACAAGATGACCTTTATATGATCTTCAGACCTCCGCTATAAATAATTTTGATGGAGCTATCTGATGTCCCTCTTTAAACCATTCAACTTTGCCCGAAACATTTTTCTTTGCCTTGCTTTTTTTAATATTAACCTGAGAAATTAAAATAGAATTTTATATTTTTTACTAATTCGTTTATTTATTAATTTTTCATAAATTAATAAATTATAAAAAAACTTCATATCTATTAAATCTATCAGGACTTACTATACTATGTATAACTGTACATACTATATCTTCTAAAATCTGTCTATTCTGTTACCGCAATGTAAACGAGTTGTCAGTAAATAAAAGTTTAACTAAGCTGTCATATGTAAACAAACAGTCTGCGGCATATTGACGATTCGGTCGGTTTTGATTTTCACAAAATAAAATAAATAAAATTGATACATATCGGTTTAGTACAACAACGTAAAAGCTTGGTCATAATATTTTTATTTATTTATGGGTATGTTTGTACAACTGTAACTTTTATTTTGTAAAACGACTAAAGTATTTAAAGACATTTATGTATAGAAATAGATTTAAATTGAATGAATTGAATTTTTAAAATTTTATTGACATGAATAAATGGATAGATAAAAATAACAATTAGTTATTTTATTAGGTAAATAAACAATAAAAGAGGATGAATATTATCTATTTTTATGTATTTTGGAAAATTTATTTAAATAATAAAAATAGAGTCACTTATTTATCAAACACATGTAAATATACTCATATGAAAAAACAAAACATTGTTTATATTTATGTTACTAATCGATTAACGTACACATAATAATTATAATTCCTGTTTGACATATTAATCGTGTTTATATCAAATAAAAATCTCTGCTGGCATGTTTTATTATAATTTACGTCAATCAAAAATATATAAACAGTACTTTATTTTCAAAATTATGTCCATAAAAAGAACAAAGTTGTTTATTTCACTTAAAAATTAGCATTTATATTTCAATAATTGTATATAATTGATGTAATTTTATTTTATTTAGTTATATTGTATTTGAACCCTATAGTAAATAGAAAGAAAATATATTATAATGAGTTTCAAAATATCTGTCTTTGTTTGGTATATGGAGAAATGATTTGAATGAAAACTGGTCGATCACTTCTGCAGGTGACTCTACATGTATGTACCTACAAATATATAAGTATCAGTTTTATAGTGATAACAGGAGACAGAGAAGACGCTAAGTATTATATAATATAATATAAATAATATCTTAATATATAAAAACGTTGGTGCGGATGTAAGTGTTCTTATCAAGTCTAAACCACCCGGTAGGTGGCGTTTTTTTTAGAATTAATTTTAGAAGAATTTGTCCACTCTGACAGCTTCTTTTTAAAAAAATATCACTTACAAATTTTTACTTTTTAAAGTCTCCGAATTTTTTTTTTACCATGCCGCACAGTTCCCCCCTTAGAACTTGGGGCCCGGAGTGACCTCCTGGCCTTAGCTTGCTAATGATTTTAAATAGAATGTATTTAAAACACCCACATTTATTTTGTAGCATACAATTATCGTAAAGTTTTGAGAAAGACTTAACAAAAATAACATTACAATATTCGCTACATAAATTTTTGACTTAAAGGATTAAAGTCGACTCGTGGAATAAATGTAAAAATATTTAATTGCGTGAAGGTGTTTCTGTGCACTTAATAGGTAGAACATTACTCCCATACTGGATTCAAACCATAACTCACTACGCCTTAACACTAAAATAGGTTTTATTATCTAACCTAGGACTATTTATCTTCTGCAGTGTCCGTTTTCCTCTTAATTGAATATTCAGAAGCCTTAAATAAATGCCTGGCGCTGTTCTGTTACAAATAAGCTTTCTGGGATTGTCCTTTATGTATTACACCTTATTTATATAAACGGGAACCGTAACTTACGGATGCACAACCGATAATAATTCCAAGGTAATCTCTACAAATTGATAGATATTAACTTTACCAAATTAAGATTTATAGAATAGCTTTAAAATATACTGTGTTATTGAGTGCTATTGTGTATCATAAAGTTTCAACAATTACTTTATGATTTATGTGTAAGAGGGCTTAATAATCTGTGGCACGCGAGGATATTTTTGACAAACTCCTTTTTTGTTCATTTTAATCTTATAAAGTGGATTTATGTTTTAAAGTTTTTGTTTGTGGAAAATAATGCAATGTTGTGGGTTTTTTGTTTTCATATAAATTATATTTAAAAGTTTGAAGAAAACCAGACATATAATTATTTCCGTATTACGAGATCCATTCAGAAAAACAGATAAATCCAGTTTGTCGTTTTTATAATTTTAATTACCTAGTGAAATATTGATTTTAATAAATATATTTACAAATTCTGAAACTTCCGTTTCTGAAACTATCTACTTTTACGTAGATAGTCAATTTGTAATTACTGACGAATTGAATTTAGTATAGTTATTTAATTAATATTATATATATTTAATAATTATTGTTAAATATATCCACAATGATAGTTACTAAAAATAAATATATTTTAAATAAGGTCCTTAATTCCACAACAAAACATAAAAAGAAAAAAGCTGAAGATAATACCAGAATGAAAAATTCTAAAACAACATGAGCAGTTATCTCGGTGTAAAATGCGATTATCCAACCACAGATTAAAGATAATCCGTGTCCACGATCGTGAAATTGAAATTCGTAGCGAGCATTTATTGTTCTTGACGCATTTAGCTTGTTTTGCGCATCAGTCAACGAAAAAAAGGAATTTACCGCTTGGCCATTTCTTGCGACGACAATTTGTCTTACTTTATTTTGTTGTTGCGGTCCCTGTCAGTGGCGGATGGTGTTAAAAAGCCACGGGGGGCTTAAAGTTTACCTGCATAAACAGAAATGATGTGTTGTTTATAATGAAATTTTACATCGTAAATATACCGAATACACAATTTTAAATGTAAATCACATTGTGATTCTTCTTATAAAATGTATATGAGAATATTAATTTTATTACATTTTAATAGTGTTAATTAAAATGAAAGTAAATAGAAAAATGCCTAAAATTAATACTAAAAATAACAGAACCATATCTGAAATGAAAAATGTTAAATTATAAATATAAAAAAGTTTTATTAATATTATACTGATATTTTTATTTATATTATATTTATATATAAATTTATTTGGATATGATTATTATTGATTTAAACAAGATGGAGCCCCCTCCCACACAGCAAAACATTCAAACATAGTGTAAGGATAATTTGGTTGATTTTTTGTTGAAGAATGAATGTCCGCCAAGAACTCCCGATTGCAATCCTCCGATTATTTTGTATGATCATATATGTTGTTTAAGATCCCAGATGACAAATTTTCAAATTTGCAGCAATTTAAGAATATTATTATCAAAATTTGAGACAAAATACTAATAGAAACAAACAGTGCATGGCGCTTGCAATGACTTTAAAAGAAGATTGAAGCTAGTTATCAAACTTAAAGGAGGAGTTATTCCTAAATACTTCTTATACATTTTCAATACATATGTTTAATTTAAGAATTAAATAAAAACTTAACTGAAACTTTATTATTTTAATATTATAGTATTTTCATTTGTATCAGAATATAATTATCACGGTGTATTATTAAATATGTAACTTAAAAAATGTTTTTATATGTATAATATATCACTGAATATTTAAAATGAAAGTAACATCCATTAACTTGAGCAGTACTCGAATTATTGCGGGGTTTTACTACAAATAAATATAACGTTTATGTCTCAGCTTCTAGGCGCTAAGGATAGTTTCGTATTTTATGAGGACTACCACTGTTTTATATAGACTATCTATATGAGGGTATCTGAGAGTGTGAGGGTGGGTGTATGTGCGAGAAAGTTTCACAAAACAATATCGTTGTGGTTGTCAGGGGTCTCGATTACGTTTTGTTTCAGAGTTCAAATGTTCGCTAACCTGATATAAATTTTCTTCCCTCGTTACAAAAGAACAGTTCAATTATTTATGTCTGCAGAACATATGATTGCTTTAGTATTTTTAATTTGTATCGTTTATTAGAATTTGTACTTAATTAATTAGGTATATATGTGATAAAACATATAATTAATTATGTAATTATTTACTTATTGTTAGTAATTTACAATATTTCGATAAATTCAACTGTATTGGGCTTCCAATCAAAAGAATCACTTTAAAAGTTTTTATATAATCTTCCACATATATTTTTTAAAGTAGTTTATTTTATATTCCATTTTTTCAATATAGGTTAGACAAAATTGAAATAATTTATAAAATATATTGAATTCAATCGGTCTGATATTTCTTACAATAAAAATGCTATATCAAAAGTACACAAACTTCTCTTGCAGTTCCTGGAAAAAAATGACAAACTTTTTTACAATAAGTATGTAAAATGAATTCTCCACTCAAAATATTTAAATTTATACTACATTAAATTCAAACGGCGATGTGGAACCAAAATGAAACTAATCAAAACTTTATACAAACGAATAACTTTGTATGGAAACCAGTGGTGGTTCGTGTAATGTAATATAATACCAATACCAATATTGAAATATTTTTTAGATCACCAACCAAAAGCATAAAAGCATTTTTTATTTTCTGGAAAAAAATTATTCTGTAAGAAAAGAAAGTATTAGTTTTCGAAAACTCAGCTTATTCTACACATATTCCTGAAATTTTACAAAAATATCCATGTTATGTGTAGGTACTAATATATATTTTCATCTTGAAATAGTTTTTTTTTCTCCTAGATTTTTTTTTACTATAGGAACATTTAAAGTCGATTGCAATCTTTATTTAATTTAAAATTTAAAATGATTTATCATTATTAAAAGTAGCCACATACTAATATTATTTTCTATAATAATTATGTTTATTTATACTATTAATTATTATTTGCATGACAGTAACTTAATTAACTGATTGTCAGTCATGGAAATAAAATTTGGCTTTATTTGTTTTTTAATAAAATTCTCACTTAGAAAATAGCGTCAAATATAGAAAAATCATGTTAATAAATTATTTTTAGCTGAAAATAAAATGTTCTATATAAAGAAATTTATACACTCAACTTTTTTTACACGGTCTTTTTTACACGATTTTGAAATAACACGATCCACAAAGAAGAAAAAATACTTTTTTTTTTTACACAATTGTTTTGTTCTTAGACGAAGTCCCAACTTATAGAACCAAAAACCCAGCATCTGATAACAGTTTTCTTAATAAAAAGAAAGCTGCATACCTTTTTTAGACTGTTTTTTACACGGTTTTCTTTGGAACGTATCTACCGTCTAAAAAAAGGTTGGGTGTAAATAGGTATGTATTTTTAGTATCTTGATACCATACAGAGAAAAATAGCTAGGATCCCTATCTATATTTTAATCACTTATATAAAGATCTTCACATATGATTTTAACGATGTGAGAATTTGAATAATATAAAAAAAGTTTTATTAATGTTTATATTTTATCTTATTTTAATTAAAGTTCAACAAAACTGTAAAGCTGTTATCATTACATAATTTATAATAAGTTACATTTTATTTTGTGATAATTTTTGGGTAACCTTTATTTGTTATTTTACGATAAAAGAAAACAAAGCACGTTGTTGAAATAAATAATGTTCTCTAATATTTTCATACAGTATATAAAATGAAAATATATGAGAGAATTATAATTATTATGTTAAATATAATATATCACGCACATAAAAGAAAATAAATGGCAAAAATGTTTTGTTTTAAACAATTTTAATTTTGTTCAATAAAACTAAAAGTCAATAAATAATCGATGTAAAAATGTAATGTATGTCCGCCACTGAACCACTAAACTCATAGCTAATACTCTCTGCATATTTCAGTAGTCATCTAGACTGGAAAAATTCAATTTGTTGTAAAATATGAAATTGATCACTGATATTATTTCTGTCAAAATTGAAGGTTTGGCTAACATTTATTCACACGGATTTAAACTAATACCCAACTATAATTTCAGTAATGACGACAATTTCAGTGTAATTTGATTTTCATCGGAGAACTTTCTCTCCAAGATATTACCATTAAAATATATTGAAAATTAGTCTGGGTTCTCCTTTACTCGTGTAATCAATAAGCTAATTGATAATAAAATTTTATTAATTTTATCGATTCTTATGCTAGTAAGTACATTTTATCTATATTTTTTAATTCCATACGTTGGTCGTAATGTTAGGGTTGTATTTAGACAAAAATAATCGAATTATATTATACATTTTTTGTGTAATTGTAGCTTGTTTCTGCAGTTCCAAAAATGAAAATTGCAGTTGTAAAAGATAATTAGTATAGTTGAAAAATTGCAAGTAAAAATAAAATATAGAAAGTGTAAGTGTACAGCAAAAAAAAGTTCACAATAATTTCAAAGAGAGAAATATATAAAGTGTAGAGCAAAAAAAAAGAAGTTATTTTCAGTTGATATATAAAGGAATAGTTATTAAATTTTAATAAAATTTATGGATACAAGTCTAGTTAATGCAGAATGCAAAATTTTAAAATCTCAAATCTGGAAACTGGAAAAAACAATGGAAAGCAACTCTCACAGATATTCCAGACACTATCTTCAGGCGGTTTGTCACTAAAGCGACACAGTTTCGTTTTAAAAAACATAGAACAAAACAGCAACAAAAAAGTTGTAAAGTTTGTAAACAGAACTAAACTCCACAAAACTGATAAAACAGTTGCTATTTTGTTCTTAGCTTTGTACGCATGCACGTTTAATGTCAGAATCATTAGTTATATCACATAATAAATCATTTTAATTTACTAATAAAAATTATGTTTAAATTTAAAAATTAATCAAATCAAAGGTATAAGCAGATTTTGATTCATTAATACATAATTGTAATTAAGTTTATGTTCAATTTGGCAATTCTATTAAATTCGGTCAAAACATACACGAGTCTATACCATAAAAGTTCCGATGTACGTATTACGTGGACTGTTTGGAGCCACTTACAGGTATATTTTTGAGTTAGAAATTTTTTTACAAAAAAAAATATATATTATTGTATTGTCGCCAGAATTGCATAAGTTTGAAAAGTTAGAAGTGGGTGAAAAGATAGTTGTAAGATTTGCTTATAATGTTACAGGTCAAAGCGTATTAAAAATAATTCACTTTATTTATTTTAAAAAATACACAATTAGTTAAAAAAATTCTTAATGCTAAAAGCATTAATTCATTACAAATTCAAACATTTATTATTACGTTCATCTAAAGATTCACCTACAAGATATCTTAAATCAGAATAATTTTAAATTACAGCGTACATAACATTCAGTAACAGGAAAAGTTAACCCATTTATGGAATATAAAATTAAAACTTAAATACGTATAATCCGTTTTAATGTTCAAACATTCGCTTACGGTTTATGTGTTTATAGATATACTATGTACAATGTACGTATATATGCATTCACACAGTAGCATTGCACATATTGTTATATTAATACATACATACATTTCGTATTGCTACTGTTAAAGAGCATCTTCATAAGACCTTTACTTACACCGCTTTAGTTTATGGTCAGTTTTATGGTTAGAGTGTATTAAAGTATTACTTTGACTTTAATGTTGATTAATGTTTAATGTTTACTTTATTATAATTGGTTGTTTATACGTTAGACCGAGCGATTTTGTGGGCAAACATTAATTTTAAATTATGTTGTTTATTTTGAATTTATTATAGCTATTACATCCACATGTATGTATATTAGCCAAATTATGCATATACGGGATGTAGAAATTTAACTACGGAACACAGGGCAATGACTGATATTTTAGATACTTGCTCTGCTGTGTTCACATACGATAAATTCGAATGTAAATACACATTTTTACTTGTAAGTTTGAAGTTTGGTTTAATTGTTTACCATTTGTTTGTTTATACACGCAAATATCCCTAAAAAGTTCTTGAAAACTTATTAAGAAATTGCAGAAAATAGGATGCTTCAGATTATTTTACAACTTTATTAATTTAATTTTAACATTTAAGAGTTCTTAATAACTAAAATTTTAACTTTTCATATAAGTTATGTTATATGCTTTAGGGATTATTAAAATTGTTAAATTATATAATTATTATAATTGTTAATTAAATGCATTTTGTTTTTTGCAGTTTGTTACTAATTTGTAAAAAAAAATGATGTTCATGATCAAACTTGTAGACGAATTTTGATACTAATGATTTCTAATCATTCTTTAAAACAAGAAAAAAGGGTTAAAATTATTTTGATTGTAAAAATACGAAAATTTGGTTTTGGTGTAATTTTAGTAAGCTTTTTTTCTCTATTGATTGGTATATTTAAAATTTCTATTTTTGGGGATTGATTTTGTATATCTGCGTAAAAAGTAATTTCGCGAAACTTAAATATATGTTTATCTTTACTATGATAATTTATACAAGTGAGTTAAATTAATCCTCAGTCTAGGGTGATTTAGTAAATGCTGAGTTAGTATTAAAATGAAATCTTAAATATAAAAGCCGAAGTAAAATTTAATAAATGTACTTATATTTATGTATAAAATATTTTTATCTATATTAGTGTTAGGATTCAGTTATATAATAATTAGTTTTATAATAATTTATAGGTATGGTGTAAAAGTGTGTCAATAATAAAATGAGCTGTCGATATAATTAGACCGTAAAATTGTGTTATTTAATTATTAATTAAGGTAGGTTTATTGTTTATACATTAATTAAATTTACGTAACTGCTTACATTTTAAAAGTAATTAAGGATCAGAAATGAAAAAAAGTATATTTATAGAGGCAACTCATGTGTAAGTAAACAGATGAATATTTGTAACTTATAACAACATGAAAAAGGCAACTTTTTATGATGGTACATTCATCATTATTCCATTCGCACTCCTTAATTTAATCATCAACAAAAATACACAAACATAGATAAAAATAAACAGCAAAGTACTTGATTTCCATTAAATCCTTCAATTTCCATACAACAGAATCCCAACTGACTACTGGATTTATAAACAATCCGATGTGGAAACTTGTTTCCGAGTTACTACGTTTTAGACTGGACAAGTGGTCCCCATTCAGAAACTACGGGGAATGATGAGCGAGAGACAAGTTTCAGTGCAAACTTTCCGACTCGTTGACTAATCGTAATTCAGCGTGAATTTCAGCACGGTGGATATGCGACAATGGCCACTAATGTTACACATTTAACAAAATATCACAAACCATGTTTATCAGACACGGTTGATCATATTAGAAGAGCTGAACTCGCTTAATGCCCGATTCAAGGACCATGATGTGTTTCTTGCTCGAAATATAATAATTGGGTTCATAAATACCTATGTGAATCAAATGTAAAACTAAAAAGTGATCGTTATAGGTATTTATATTAGAATCTAACTGACACAATTGTCCGAATAAGAAAAACATATTTTTTCAAGATATATTACTTCTTTTTACTTTCTTATACCCATGTATATGAAATATACATATAGTATAATAAGTAAGTATAGTGAAGCTGATTTTTTCTAAATCAGGATTTTGATGGAATTATTCATTTTGTCCTTCCTTGAATCTATTTTGACTATTTTCGCCATGATGTCTGTGTGTCTGTCTGTCTGTAACTCAAATACGATAAATCATAGAAGGGTGAAATTTATAGTTAACATTAATTTTTGTCTGGGAAGAAAACTTCCCATTTTTGAAAACGATCTTTCAATCGGATACGGATGTTTACTGCGGTCGATTTTTGAATTTTTCGAATTACTTAGAAACAGTGCGAAATAGAGAAAAATGGTCAAGTTAAAAATTGTAGGTAATATTATTATCTGTAATTTATGTTCTATTCATTTTTTCGGAAAAACAAATAAAATAAAAAATTAAATATAATTCAAATGGTTCATAACAGAGAATAAATTTATAGTTTGTCCCATTCATTTTATTCTATATTTTATTAGTTTGTCAGAAATATATTTTAATAAAATGAGAATCACGTACACTATTCACTGTCAGTATGACGTATAAGAACGTCCCGTGGCTCCCATAGCAGATATTTTATTGTAACAAATGCGACATACACTTGAAAAATTAGATGCTCATCTGAACTTATAATAATGCGTAAATTCCCTAATTAAAAATAGAATTAAAATTAAATAAAATCCTTTACTCAAAGCACCTTTCTAGATATTATACGATTATATTATTTATTTATTTGACATAATTGTGTGTATATAAGGGAATACAGGGACATAAGAAGGGAACAAATTATTATTTTTATATCTGAAGAATGTTCAATAAGATATTTATAAATACGATTTTTGTGGACCTTCAATCCATCATATCGTAGCTTATTTTACTGAATTAATATAAAACAATAATTAAAAATGTTTAAAAATATGTATTCGTATCGTAAAAATGACCTCAAAGAAGTAATACAAGTCTAGCTTACAAGATAAAAGAACATTTAAGTGAATTCTGGCTATAAACGGATGTTAGAAAAAGGAATTAAGTGCTTTAAAACTGCACAAATATAGTAGTGACTGGCAACAATAAATATCGTTTATTTCCGGAACACCAGCTCGCATATCTCGTAATATGTAAGCGTGAAAAAGTAAAACCTACTGGTGAGATTTTAATAACAGTTTTCTGAGACGTGCGCGTTCGTCATGCCAAAGACAAAGATTGTGTCACAAAATAAAAGAACTTGTTCATGTGACTGCGGTGTGAATACAAAGTACTTACCACGGCATGTATGAGAAGTTCGGTTCGCTGCTTCGTTTTTTATTCTTTTTTTCTAAAATTGCCTTCTGGGCTTTCAACACACTGCATCTACTATAGTTAATGTCGAGTCAATAACAAGAACTAGGACAGTGTGAAATGATATTACTTCATTATAGTTGTATGTAAATTCAGTCCTTGTTTCAGTTATTGCTAAGATGTAAGAGATAGATTCTAATAAGAAAATAAATAAAATATAAGCATAAGCATATTATGTTGAATATTATGCAGGACTTACTACGATATTCTTTAGATTAAGCACTTGATTTTAATTTCCTGTAGTTTTATTTAAAACTAGCGCATTGGACTCGGTGTTACCAGGGGATATTAATTTAATTAAACATAAAGTAATCATGCCCATACATACTCACCCAAGTGCCTTAAGTTCAAGCTTTTACTTTTTAAAATAAATTCTTGTATATTTCTATAGTAACTAAATGATTATACGTCTTATTTTCTTGTATTTTAGTCGATATTTGTATGACGAGTTGAAGTTCACTAGGAAATTTCACTAAAAAATTTCTAATTTTTGATTTCGTTAAAAGTATGTTTATTGTATAGAAAATGACGTTAAAAGTTGTTTGTTTCAAACCGCAGATCTGTATCTCGAACCGTTCTCGAGATATAGCCTCTCAAAGTTTTAGTTTTTTCAAAATTTTGAAGAAAAATGGCCCTAACTTTTAAACGGATGGTCGGAATTGATTTTAGTTGACGGATTTGGAATCAGCGTGTAAAAATCTATATAATGACATGTATAATACCTTAAAACTCAGAAAAAAAAAATTCGCGAAAAATCGAAAAAATTCAAAGGGGTATACCTTAAAAAAATGTCGATTTTTGACCAAAAATTTTTTGTCGGATTTTAAAGTATTATATATGTCATTATATAGATTTTGATACGTTGATTCTAAATCCGTCAACTAAAATCAATTCCGACCATCCGTTCAAAAGTTATGGCCTTTTTTCTCCAAAAATTTGAAAAAACGAAAACTTTGAGAGGCTATATCTCGAGAACGGTTTGAGATACAGACCTGCGGTTTGAAACAAACAACTTTTCACATCATTTTCTATACAATAAACATACTTTTAATGAAATCAAAAATTCGAAATTTTTTAATGAAATTTCCTGCAGTGAACTTCAACTCGTCACACAAATATCGACTAAAATACAAGAAAATAAGACGTTAAAATTGAATAATTATTGTTGATAGCATAGTATAGTTTTTTTATTTTATATAAAAAAACTGAATATACAAACGTAACGTAAAACGATATTACGTAAGTATGTATAGTACGACAATAAAAAGATTACAAGAAAATACAATCCACAAAAAATTGAACAATAAAAACCGTCGTACAATTTAAAGTTTCTGATATCTGTAGAATGGAGTCTTTCAAAGAAACTAAGCTCGATTCTACATTTGACTGGTGGGACACATTGAGTTCCGTTCACCTGATCAGCCCGGCGGGTGTACAGGAATGGACATGTCCCGCAGGACAGATCAGCAAACGGCATATTTAATACGTCTTGTTCAACAGTCAATGGATTTTAACCAACGCTGTCTGGTTGTATTTGATGATGTTGATTCAATGAATGTGGTATTTGTATTGTTTTAATTAGAATTGTCAATTTGAGGCTTTTCTGGTTGTCATATTTAACGAAAATGTATTAGTTTTTGTATAATCGGATTTTGAGTAAGAAGCGTCAATTAATTATTTAAAAATTTTTTTGAGGGGGGGGACGTATAATGTTTCAAATTCTTACGTGTGGAGGTTCAAAGTGTTGCATATATATTTTTTTTCTATTTAAATTTTTTTTAAATACGTTAACTGGCGTCCTGCCTATTTTTCGTTATAATTTTATTGTTTGAGGGTTTTTTTTGGATGAGATTGTATTACTTAAATGCGCAAAACTATTCTTCCAAAAAAATCTTTATTAATAAAAACTCACGTTTTTATTTAAAATTATTAGGAATCTAAACCTCGCATAAATATATGGTGAACAAAAAAATAAAGCAACCAAATCAATAAAAATCAAGATCATTAATTAAAAAACAAAATAATATCTAGATCACCAATAAAATCACAGAATAAGAATAATTACAATCAATCAATCAGTCTCATATAGTCATCGTTATTCTCGTATACATTTTTTGGCGAACAATCTTTCACCACCAAACACTGATTGCGATTAAAGGGCTGCTTTCCAGTTTAACGGAAACTAGAATAGTAGGGGGAACGGTATGACATTCAAAGGGAACAAAAATTAAGGTTGCTTGGAGTCTGTGAAACGTCCGCGACTCCTCCAGGGTTAAATCAATTAAAAAAATTTTAATAGAAAAATACTATAAAAATTAACACTTTTTTGTTTATTAACTTCATGGATTTACTCATAAAAATCATATGAAAAGCAAATGTTACAAAATAAGTAACAGTAAAAGTTATATAGAATATAAAAAATGGGCGTTAAAACATTAAAACATCGAATATAAAGCTTTGAAACGAATAATTTACTAAAATTACGCGTATAAAGTTTTTTTTATATCTATTCAGGCTGTTCAGTTACGCCCCTGAATAAAATATTGAACGGATCGTCTGATACATATCTTTATTGTTAAGAATTAAAAACCAAACTGAGTATTGTGTGGGTGTGTGAGTATTTGCGAATAAAGAAACTCATAGATTGACGATGCCGTCATTCTTAAATAGAGTTACGGAAGATAAAACCGATTTCAAAGATTCACTTCAAAGAGTTTTAGAAGTTTGTGACTGTCCTTCCATCGACAACATGGTTGCCGGATGTAGTATGAGACACATCACCGACTTCCGTTCGTTCATATCCTACCCCCCTACTGCCCCTACAATCGGTTTATCTTTGAAAAGAAACATTTAAGCGTATCGCCGTGTATGACGATCGGATTCTTCCAAATTGTGCAATTCCTGTGAAATTTTATCAGCGTTTTTGTTGTTTTCTTCCGCATCCTATGACAATGTTGTACCTTTGTAAAGTGTCCATTTGTTTTGATGAAATATATTTACACATATATATAATATGTACCTATATATTTCTGTGTGCATGTATGTAGTATAGGTACATATATCTATACAGAATATTGTAAATTTTTCTCTATTTTCAAGCCAGTGAGCGTTTTTGTGGAAAACAAAATTTGTTTTATGGGAAACTTATTCAAATAAAGTAAACAAGTGGATTTGAAATATTCTAAATAGTATTATTATTTTTTTACATCGGAAATAAATTGAATTAATATTCTTTCGTATTATGTATATATATATTTCTATATACATAAGAACATACATTATGTATGTTCAGTATAAATATATGTATATTTGTATTAATATGAAAATGAAATATGAAAAGAGAAGATAAAACAAATATTTAACAACGCCGCACCGATTGAAATAAGATTGGAAAAATATTTTTTCAATAAAATGGAGATAGCTATACGATTTTTTTTAAGAATTGAGCATAAAATATATTTTATATGTATTATATATTATATATATATATATATATAAAACAAAAAAAAAATGAGGAATCATACTCGAGAAACCGTTGGAGCTTTGAGATACAAATCTGCGGTTTGAGAATTTCAACTTTTCACATCATTTTCTATAAAATATTGATACGCCCCTGAAAAAAATACAATACAATTTGTATTATAAGGTTAAACTTAAGTATTAAAAAAGTAAATATTTTCGATATACTCAAACAGAAGTCATTTTGGCGATTAAGTACAGAATTATACTCATGCCAAAAATACAATTAAAAATAAAATACGTGTACTTAAAAAGGAAACACATTTAATACGTTCATACATATAAAAGTAAACTTGGCATGCTCGCTGGATATTTCACAGAACGTGTGTATTCCATAACGTCTGTCCCTGATCCAGATTTCCCTGTAGTGTTCGCGGGGGTTCTCGCTTATCAGCGTTCGGGGTTGTAGTACCTACTTCGCCCGGACGATGCAATTTACGATAAAAAAGTGAAACAGGGAAGCGAACTAGACGCACATCTCCCAGTGGCGCGCCAGCTTGCTGTTACAGGGTCGGATTTAAATAGATTTAAAATTTTAACGTAATCAAGTCAAAATTGGTAGTTACAGTCATTTCCGCTTCTGGCGTATGTATAATTCGTTAAATAAATTCTGTGAATAGAGTAATGAATTGAAATATGTATTTATTCTAGTTTCAAAATAAAAAACAATGACACTGTTTTACAAAATTAAAAAAATATATACATACAAAACGTTCTTGCCCATAGATAAAAAACAATCATTCTGTGTAAGAGAAGCTTCTTTTCAACGATTTTCTTGACATAATATTGTTTTCAAAAAACTATTGAATAAATAAAAATGTATTCATTTCTCTGTTCACGGACTTTATTTAACTAGTACATACGACAGGAACGTAAATGACCGTAACTATCAATTTTGTCACGTGCGGTTGATTTTAGTACCATTTCGCCAATTTTCATTCAATTACGTTAAAATTTTAACATAATAAAGAAGATAGATATAACTACAAATTTAGTAAATTGCATTAAAATTGGATAAAACTTGTTTGTGTAACAGTACATTGAATTTTGAAAAATTCACGAAATGTATCTACTGTATAATAAATTATAGTAGGTAATCATGAAAAAAATTCCAATTCGAGATTTTAATGGAATTACATACACGTTTTATTTATAAATTTGTTTTTATGGTACATGTAAGATATTATACATTAATGATATATGTTTTGATCAAAAACAAATTTCAAAATTCACTTTAAATGAAAAATCTATCAAAAACATCTTTGAGCTGGTTTCATTTCTCTTTTACAAAATATACCATATATCATTCCGATTTGAAAATAATAACTATGATATACATAAATCAACATAAATCTTTGTTGACCGATTGATTTAAAAGCAAGCTTCAAATCCTATCTATTTGAAAACAGTTTTTTTATCGTTATTTATTATTTTATTTCTTCCTGTTCGTTTCTTGTATCTTTTTTTATTTATTTCATACTATGACCTCTATTATGAATCAAATAAGTAGTAATACAAAATCAATAAATAAGATAATTGGATTCTTTTCGCTATAGAGTGAAGTTATATGATAACATTATAATTTTTAGACAGATAATGAGATTTGATTCTGCAATACAAACGGCTAGAAATAATCTAAAATCCCTATTTTCCTTTATGTATACGTAAGCTCACGGATTAATAAAGCAAATCGAAGAACTATATAGGTATGATATACATCAATAAACTTTAATTAGTTTTTGATTCTGAATTATTTTATTATGGATAATATTTTATGTTAATTTTACAATTATCAGAAAATAAATTGCCTATTATAAGACTTGTTTTACATACCATATAGAAACGAATATCTTGGCAACGCTTCGTTATATGTCACTATTATTTTAAATATTTTTTCTAATATGCACCATTTCAACAAAAATAAAAAAATAAAAATAGAAAAGTTTTTGGTTTAGTAATGTTCGTTAAAAATAGAAAGTGCCAATCTATAGTATACAAGAACAATTAATGCTTATAAGTTTCTTAATAATTATTGCAGAACTTTTATGGACCGATAGAAATACAGATCAAAATGTGCAATTCCGTTGCAATCTCGAGTTTGATTTTTTTTATGATTAATATAATTAATTACAGAATATATTTTATGTAGTAGGTATGAATGCAAAAGTAAAAAGGATGAAGTTTTTTAAAAAATAATAAAAATATAAAATATAACGTAAATACATATTTAAGTGAAAATTACTTACTTATGTGGGTGGAAATCGATGACATAATGTGAAAATATAGACGTTCTGGAGTAAAGAGGCTTTCAACGATAAATGATTCCCCAAGGAAACATATATGAATTTTTATCGACAACAAAATTGGTTGTTTCAGTGAAATATTATCACTCACCCAAAACAAAACATATGGTATATATTTATATGAATCGCTAAGTAAAGAAAGTAAAGTACTTTTAAATTAAGTATTTTCTCCTTGGAGAGGAAAATCAGTTACCAAAAGGAAATTTTTGGTGAATTTTACGTAAATATTAAAAATAAATATTATTTTAATATACCCCTTCTACTATATGATATATTTTAAATCTATTTTTTAAATCTATATGCTAGCACATATTGACTTTATATACATGAACTAGCAGATCTGACCGCGGCTTCACCCGCGTTGTATAATTTTGTATATTGGTATCTCAAATAATTTTTTAAATTTCACCTTTATATATTAAGCAGCTATCCAGATAAACATATCAAAAACCCACTCCCTGTCTAGGGATTGAATTTTCGAAAATGCTATTTGTCTTGTAGAATATTTGTGCCATGTTTCAATCGAGTTAATACAAGCAATTTTTTTTTCTTTTTCAAAATTTCCACCCTTTTCTTAGTGGGTGCTTACATCATAAAATGAAGACACCCCCGAAATTACACGTTTCTAGGTCCAGGGGTTTTGGTTCGTCAGTCAGGACATGTTATTATATGTATGTATATAGATAAGCTTGTTAATGAATGTTTTAATAAAACGTAATTTAAATATTAAAATGTGCATAAAGTAAAAAGTAATAATATGCATATTTTAAGATAAGACATGTACATTTTGTACATATCTGAATAATTTATACTTGCTGTTAACTTTTTATATCTTATAATGTACTAGATAACCGTTACCAGTTATACAAATATTATTATTATCTACGATGTACTACATAATAAGTAGAAAGCATCAATAGAATGTTGATGAAGGCAATGGTAGTATGTGTATTAGCACAAAGGTCAGTGGTTTGGTATTAATGTTATACACGTATATGCTTAAATGGAATTAATTGATAGGAATTATCTATAATGTGATTTGGAATTGATTTGCGATTAAATTAATAACATAACTGTCATTAGCAAAATATACATAGTCATCACTAATGTTACATAACATTCAATGAAATAAAGATTCTTCAGTTGATTGGTGAATAAATAAGATATTGAGTACTGCATATTGATGTATCGAAATTAAAAAAACTACAAAAAATAACTGTTTTAGAATTTATTATTTATTTAGTACTGATACATGAAGCCTAGCTATCGCGAAGATATCAACGGGAGATTCCTATAAGTAATGGATGTTAATTTACAATTTCATTTTCTATTTTTTATAAACTTCTCCGCATTGAATTTTTTTAAAAACAAAAATTTACAAATGACTTGAGCTTTTGAAAGGAAGTAAGGTTAAATAATAATACAATAATAATAATATCAGCTAACAATTTTCATTATTTATTTCATATTTAATCAGTAACATATTACAACAGATTCCGATAACATTGCTGATTGATTTAGCCACTGCTATTCGCGTAGTCGACATGAAGTACAATATTTTTTACAGAATATAATATTATAAGATTAATAGAAATAACGATTTTATAAAAATTTGAGATTTGTCGAAAATATAATTAAATAATCGAACATTTATTTGAATTGGTGCAGAAAAGGAGCCAAAACAGTCATTGATATCGGAGTAGAGCTATAATGGAGCAATATAAAAATTAGATTGCTCACAAAATTTCCTGGTTATATCAAACAAAACGTTAAAATAAACTGCTAATATCAAAACAAATAACAGAAATAAACGATAATTGGAAAAACGCACCGTATGAAATACAACAAAAAGTGTTCAGTTCGCTTAGATATAATTCGTTTATCACCATTTATAAAAAAATAAACAAACAGAATCGCTGCGGGGTAGAGAGAGATATGATAGAAGAGAGGTAGGGGAGGCTATTTTGCCACCGGTAACGTGTCAAGAGGATTTATGACAAGAGGTGTAGAACCGCTAAACCGCATACCGTGGAGGTTTAGAGATACATGGGCTAGCTATCGGTGCTACGCGAGGGAGCGATATTGCTGTATCTATTTAAGTCTTTATAACTAGTGCTGAGACTTATTGTCGTCAATCAATGCCATAAAAGAGTAAAAATATTTGCAAACAAAATGCTTATAAGTATCAATTTTGAATATTTTATAAATATAAAAATCAATTTAAATACCTACAAAAATAGATTGAAAGAAGTACTCGGAAAAAAATTTTAGATCTGAAGTGATCAAATCAAATATTGATAGATCTGCATTTTGATACAAAATCATATTTTTTTACTGGTTTTTGATCTACCGAGACCTGCAAAGATCTATAACGATCTACATAGATCGTTATAACGTTGAAAATTCATGATATACAACGATCTTTATAGATACTTGTAGATCGTTGTTGATCTTTGTAGGTTGTTGTAGATCTTTGCAGGTCTTCACAGATTAAAAACCAGTGAAAAAAGATGATCTATCAAGATCTGATTTGATCACTTCAGTTCAAAATTTTTTTCCTGGGTATTTATATTATATGTTTTTAATTAAGTTGATTTTCTTTCAAATTTTCATAAATTTTGAGAATATTTTTCACCTATTCAATGGCTGCACAGGTACGTAAAAAAATTCGATTATGATTTTACATTTTTTAACATTTTGCAAAAAAATAATTTAAATCGGAATATTTTTACTGAAGTTATTGCGAACGCAAGAAAATTCTACATACAGACTCACGCACAGCCGTCATGCGGAAAACAACTTTTATGTACTATTTAAAGGTAGTACAATCAGAATTTTCCCTTAACTCAACGGTAATACAATACTTCCATTTCATAGAAGTAAAATCGAAAAAAATGCAATAATTTTGGTTTAAAAAAAATACATACATATGAAGATGATAAAACGTAAAATATTTACTGTAATTAATTATATTTTATATCTGTTATTGTATTGGATTGCAGTATCACCGCATTGCTTTCCTAGTTAGGCAACAGCACGCGATTATTAAAAGCACACACAACACATTGCGTGTCCGTACTTACAAATGGAATGAACGACAAATACCGCAGTCTTATATTAGAATGTGTAATAAAATTTTATACAGTAGTAAAATATTTGATAATAGAGTGAAAATTATTTCGCGATATGATCATTCGATAAATGTAGGTATAATCAACCAATGATATCTTTGTGAGCATTTTATTTATATTATTTTAATGGAAATATTGTTAGAAAATATAAAGACTAATTGTGGGTATTTCGTGCTTAAAGAAAGTAATTTATATTTATGTAAATTAAAAATTTGTAAATTAGAATACCATGCAAATAAAACAATTAATTTAACTGAAATAGAAATGGTATTATTATATATCAAAATATTATCGTTGGTGCTTTGAAAACGTTTTTTTCTTTCTTTCATTATTGGATGCGTGATGGTCGGAAGAGGCTCAGTGCTCAGTTACAAAAATGATTAATCTTGCAGCAGTGGCGCCAATATAAAGTAATTCAATGGTGGAGGGTGTTAGACATGTGTTTTTCTCTATATAAAAAATACATTTAAACGTTTTTTTTTTGTATGTGAGATAATCAGGCCTAAATCGCTGGACGTATCGAAGCCATATTCACACTATATGTTCGTTTGGTGCTCAGTAGGTAGCGTTGGTGTCGAGAATGTGTATTTATAGTCCAATTTGGCTCATATTCAGAATATATGTTAGTTACGTGGAAAGAAATATTTTTACAAAAATTGGACTTGAACTCGAGATATTTACGAAAATGTATATTTACGGTCTGATTTTTAAACAAATTATTTTTGGTCAGAACAACGTTTGTCGGGTCAGCTTAAACAACAACTACAATACAACCCTCCATACGTGACAGGGGATGAAGTATTAACTCCCATTCGAAGCTGTAGCGGATCCGCTTATATGTTATAATATTTTATGTTACCATGGTAATTTATTTATTCAAAACTTTTAAAATTAAACATTAATCGTTTCGCACTGATATAATGATATAAATAAACGGGTCTGACGGACATGCCGTTACCACTAATTTCATGCGCCACCACTGGAGGGTCAAGTTAACTTTCATCGATTTACTTTTCCTAGTATTAAAGTATTTGATTAGTTTTTTTAGAAAGCAAATAATTAAACAAACATATTATTATATATGTATGTCCTATACAACTGCATATTAACTCATGCTTTTATCGATTGTTTTTTTAACAGAACTGGCTTACCGAACAAATAAATGTGCTTTTTAGAAAATATATTTATCGTAAAATGTATCATCTATCAATAGTTAATAATAAATCAAGCAGCTTATAGTAAAAAAAACGGAGATGCATTATCTAATACATATTTTATGTTGTCAGTTCAAAAATAATCTTTCTCGTGCACTTTTAACAGCAAAAACCTGATGTGGATATAATACATTAAGTACCTAGCTATATAAAGTAATAGTAAATTTCATATAAGTTGCAGTTTACACTTCAACTAGTTTCTATTAAAATATCAAAAACTCATTAATTTATTATTGCCACTAATTATTGTTATTAATAAAACTACATTATTAGTATTACAAATAATATTAACTATATTGTTTAAACTTTGCATCTTTGGGTCTTATTTCGTTTTACACTCTTATTGCAATTGACGTTTCAACCAACATCTCATGGTCTTTTTCAGAAGTCAAGTACTGAGTACAGTAAGTGTAACCACGTTGTCTTTATGCTTGACTGCGTTCGAAGTCAATCAAACGTAGTAGACGAAAGCCGCATAGTGGGGAAAAATAAAAAATTACTGTTCATAAATCGCTAGACTGAAATTCCTACCCAACCACGACGTTTTTTTTTTTTATATAATTTAAAAAGAACTGTTCAAGCTCGATTTTGCAAATATCAAATAAGAAGAATAAAAATTTCTAATTTGGAATCATGGCATATTAACGTCTTGGTCAACAACGTTATTCTTGATGAAGTATTTTGGGTGGCTAATTATTGATCTTATATCGAAATAAAAATAATTTGATTGAGATAGAATATGACAGTTGACAGCTGTCAATGTCGCAGTCGACAAAAAAGTACACGTTTTTCTGCAAAAACAGAGACTTTAGGGTTTTAGAGGTTGCTGAATATGAATCTGATGTCAGAATAAAAAGTTGACAGCCGTCAATAACGCTGTCAACATTAACAAAATTAAAGTTTTCTTAAAAAAAGAGTTAAACTAAATTTTTTGATACATTGAAAAGCAAATATATCGTGACTGAAGGGTTGAAATCAAAAAGTCTTAGAACATTTTTTGTTACATTTTAGGAGACATACATATATCTAAAAATACTCCGCTCAATGTGCTAAGTGAGAAAATGTTTTAATTACACTTTTCAGTTGATGGAAGTGGCTGTGACATACAGACAGACGGATGGACAGAACGAAGCTATAAAGGTTCCTAGTTTTCTACGGAAACCTAAAAACGTCTTGATCGGATAAGAAAAACTGCGATTTTTGAACGGTGATTTTTGATTTGTCTCCTCTGTGCGTCGAGCAGGTACACGCTGGTATCTTTGTTGTAAATAGGTACCTACAATTAACTGTATTTGGAACGTGCGTGTTGCCAACATTTAAAATAAAAACTTTTAAAAATGAAAAATAAAAATCAATACTCAAGAAGTAGGTGCTTATGAAGATTCACTAAAATCTTTCAACAAATAATTTTATCGGAAGTTATTCTATTGCTATTCCACAAACAAATTCTTTAATAAATCAATTTTATCAACGACAACATTTCGTACGTACAATTCATTTGTTCTGTTGAATATTTTATTTAAACATACACTTTATAATAGCACAAGAGCTTATACGGAACAATCTTATTCTTAAAATTACACATCCAATTTAAATATTTCAAAAGATATGTCATCTTTACTATAATTTTCCATTCAAAATGCGCAATAAAAGAACACCCCTACTGAAATGTATACACAGCCCATCTTAAAGGAACTGAGGAGATATTATATACATATCCGCGCGTAGAATTTTTTTTCATACGGTATAATAAAAGAATCCTACATATTCTCTTAGACGCTTATTTTGATGGCTACGAAGTTGTAAGAAAAAGCAAACTTTGAGTATACCATACGATGTAGAGCATTATTTCAAACCACACCGTTGTCATTATTTTCAGTTGTTTGTTTTTATGTTTGTTCTATTGATATTTTATTCTAAACTCCATACAGTCGTTTGTTTATTTGTACAAATATCGATTTTATATTAAATTACACGAAATGAGACATCTGCAGTGATGTTTAAATGATGTGCTTATTAAAAATGATTATGAAGAGCTGTATTATAATTTGAATTTTGAAACAGAGCCTTGTGTTATAAATAGAGCAATGTGTTTTGTCCGGAGCATAGAAAATGTTCAAGTCTGATTTATATGAACATGTTACCAGCGAAACCCATATTCATGCAAAACTAGTTCTGCCTAGAAAAAATCGTTAAAAAAATCAAATCAAAGGATCCTTTGTAAATTTATCAAAGGCTGAAATAGAGATACTTTTTGCGTAAATATAATTAAAGATTTTGTAACAAAAAACTATTTTTTATGATAGTACTTTTAAAATCGAAAATTTATCTTATTTGGAGCATAGAGCGGAATCATTAAAAAATTGGATTGCTTCAATTCTCTTATTATATTAGATTATGCGACTAATTGTCATGGACATTCTAGTTATATGTATGTATGTATATATGCATGTATTAACGATAAGAAGGTGTATTAATAGAATGTACATATTTTGATCGAGAAATAATAAAAATTAATTTTATGTTCACATCTTACAATAATTGTACTGATACTTTTATGTATCTTCAAATTCTTGCAATGAGATGTCAGAGAAATAAAAATACGGTTACTTGTTTCTTAAAGAAATTGAACACATTTTGAAGAATAAACTAATTAAACTTTCTACAAAGTTTTTCCATAGAAAAAGTTAGAAGATAGTTTCATTTCATTAAATGTATTTGTTAAATAAAACGGAAATAAGAAATTATTGTTGCTTTTATCAAAAACGATTTCTTTTGTTAAAAGCAAATACAGTTTTATTACATTTGCTACTTATTTTTATTTACTTCTGTTCTTAAACATTAATGAGAACAATTTTCTTAAAACCATATTATTTTTATTGTAACTACCAAAATGACAACAAATTATGTAATTGAAAAAGTAAAAATGTTTTTCTTTTTAAATTTCAGCTCGTGAAGAAAGAAAGTTATTGTTATAACCCCAAAAATTTGTTTTCTAGTATTCACTAGATGTCCACGTTTGGAGACTCCTAGTCAATATCTAACTATTTTTAAAATGATGTCTGTAATCTGTATGTCCAAAGATGTTTCGAAAAGAGATTAACGGATTTAGGCGCATTTTATGCTCGATTTGGTAATCTAACATAGATCTGCTTCCGTAGAAAATTATAAACCCTTTGTTTCGCTCTGTCTGTTTTTCTGCCTGTCGATATAAATTTTATACCTACACATATTAAGATGAAATTTGGTATTCGGACGTAGATTGATAACCCAAAAGCATAAATGTTAATATTTTTGAAATAAAATAAAATGTTTAGAGCCTTTTAAATTTAACCCTACAGTCACGATAATTTGTTTTCAAAAGTGGTTATCACAGCGTCCCCCTCTTCTAATTTCTAAACTATCAATGCAAAAAATTTGAAAAAAATTCAGAATATAGCTTTTAATTAGAACTTTTAATGGAAATATAACGACCACTATAGCAAAAATAATTTATGAAAATTTTTGAAATAACTTTTTTTTATAAATCGTCACACGAACACGTACAATTCTATGGATATTACATCTTTTGTCAACATGAAAAAGCTCTTGATACGTATTATTAAGTAAATATTATCAATATTTTTATATATTTAAATGATTGTGTTGATCGAGTTATATAAAAGAGCGACAAGTTCAAACCTTATATAATTTAATGTTGTATCGTTATTTATGTTAAAAGTTTGATCAAACATTTTTTGAAGAATATTACTAAATATATTTTCTGCAAATACTTTTAATTTCAACATGATATTCGTAACATATATGCTATACTTGTATAATACATATATACATATTTACACATGTATTGTACGAGTATACGTGAAAAAATATAACAAACTAAAAGAGAAAAAGAATCATAAAAAAGTCTCGTAGTGAATAATATCACACATTTACAAGCCATCTAAAAGCAATGGGGACACTTTATTTAAACACAGCATGTGTTACAGTTGACTTAAACCACATCTAGGGGCGTAACAAAATGTTCATTTGAGTTAATAAAACTTATATAGTAGACAGTAGTAGATATTAAGGTCTACCATAACATATCGATTGGCAAAATAAAATAAAGTTTGACCTAACCGAACGTAAGCCAAAATGACTGTGGGGATATGTATACCTTCCTTATCCACTATGTAACTTTCAATAGCTTCCACCGTGGCTTATTTTACCGTCCTAATCCAGTCATCTAAGCTCTAACCTGATCTGTACAGGGTTGTAATTGCTGTTTTATCGAAATATGTTCAACTTGTTACTCGATATACTGTCAAGACTCGGGTTCAGTAATTTGTATTTTATGTATTCCAAAGATTTCTTAATTGCAGTATTATATTTTATAGCAACTTCAAAAGTGTTATATTTGGTGCATATATTCTTTATAAGAGCTAATTTTTCGGACTGTTGTCCACGTTGTCGTATGATATTACTTGACAAAAGCCTACACAAGAATATATCTAAAAATATGTTATTTTTTGTTAATATAGGTAGGTACCGTTTTCTATTTAAAAATACGCTTAAATATATCAAGAAAATTTATTATAAAATTAAAAAATTTAGAAAAAATGGACGTGTTTTGATTCTTCGATCTTTATAGAAAATATTGAAGGGTTTCCAAACTTAATTAAAAACCTGTATAATGTATAAATATATATATATATATATATATATATAAACGGATGTAAAATATGAAATTTCAACCATTAAATACTGAGTGTTGAGCTGGCTACAACATGTATCATATAAAGTTTATAACAAAGTACATAATAAAGTAACGATATTCATTGTAAATATAATACCACATACTGGGGAATAAAAAACTCTCAGAAATATAAACAGACATATTAAAGTTAATAGAAAGATATTTTAGCGATCACGGTCGTGATAATGCAATTTTTTATGATCAATAAAACGCCCCTCCATTTGCTGTAAAAATTATAGCGAGGATTTTCTTCTGGTATTATTATACAAGCAGTTTGTAAATGAAATGGAATAATTATATTTTTATTAAAGAAAAATACGACACATTAAATATTCTCTGTATTTTTTATTGTGTATTTTAAAATATTAACTGTTAGCACATATTAAAAAATATATTTTATTGTGACTGAAATTGTATTTATGCAATGTGATATAATTTTTATTTCATTTATATTTTTTATACAATCTTTATTTACAAAATATATTTACATTTTGTTTGTTGTTTGTAGTATATTTATTTTACTTGTACTTACACTTATTTCTTTCATTATTTTTACCTCTTTTAAAGGGATACTTGTGATTTAAGGTGAAAATTATAGGTATCTAATAGTATTTTTTTTTATTCGATTATGTTAATATAATTTTTAATTTAATTTTTGAGTTATAAACTACTATACCAAATCAAGTTCAAATTGAGATTAATCAATTTCAAATTGGTAATAAGTAATTTCAAATGGAGACTAAACAATTTCAAATTGGGAATTGTAAATTCCACATTTGAGATGAAAATGAATAAATAATTTATTTCAAAATAATATAATGTATTATAATAGAAAATATATTTGTAAAGGCCCCCCACATTCTATCACGGGCCCCAAACTGGAATTGTTGGCAGGCCCCTTAAGAAATTTTTTCTCAACCAGGTTATTTTTCGGATTTTCTATAAGAAAAAAAATCTCATAAGTAAGTTTGAATAACCCAAGGTAGAGCCTTGCCAGTCCCTCCCTCCACCCACACAGTGACCATTGTTACAATTATTATTTAACTTATTAATATTAATTACGAATATTAGTTTATTCAGATTTTATTAAAAATCGGGTCCCCTATAATTTACAATTACCCAAATTATCATATTTAATGCATCTAATATGAATTTAACAATTTAAAATTAGCAACAATAATTTTCGTGATATTTTTTCGTTCAATATTTTTTAGCCGTTGTAATCAAAAGGCAGTATGAATAATATTTACTGTATTCACCACTGGATATGTGGTATTTCAATCCCTAAATCAATTTAACAATAGCTTTTAAACTTGACCAATTTAAAATTGATAATTCCCAATTTGAAATTGATTAATATTCCCAATTCGAAATTGATTAGTCTCAATTTGAATTAATTGTTCCCAATTTGAAATTGATAAGTCTCAATTTGAAATTAATTATTCCCAATTTGAAATTGATAAGTCTCAATTTGAAATTGAAAGGAACTAGAAAATAGATAGCTCCAATTATACTATTTGTTTTTATAACAATTTGAAATATTTTTGAAAAAATAACGTTATACTGCGGCGAGTGCGAATAATTTTTATTTGATCTCGACATCATTTTGTTTATTTTGATAATAACAAAACGTATTTAAATTCTTTCATTTGTCAGTTTTCATTTGATATCCCACTCGCCGGGATTGAATAAAAAAAAATTTTGGTAAACCATTTGTTCCATCAAAAAGTGCTGACAGCTAAATTTTTTAATTTCGTAATTAATATTTATTATTGGTCCACCATTTACTATAATTATGCTAAATGTCAGCGTTCTATGTTAAACGGTTATGTAGTTACAAAGCTGTGACAGACACAGTGTTGATTCCTCAATTATTAAAAATAAACAGTTATGCAGACGAGAAAAAAATACTTTAGACGAAATGTACATCATGATTGTAAATTTTGATAGTTTATTTATTTTTAAATAAAAGTTAAGTTGGTTGTATAAGTTTCGTAGTTTTGTATCCATTTAATCCATCTCTGTATTTTTCTTTATCTTGAATCTTATATCGCAACACAAATGCGCAACTGCCGTATCCGCGCGATATCCTAAACCCTTCTAACGCAGCGGCAAAGGATATCAATAAAATATCACCATCCTTATTACATCTGAGGCGTTATCAGAGGCAACATTTTTTCGTGAATGACACGAACTACTGAAGTTATTAGTTTTTACGGAAAACAACGGGGTATGGCAGCTGCTACATGATGTCCATTTTTATCGGTGATTTTATTGTTGGAACGTGAACCATAAAATTGTGAAAAATGGCACGAGTTAGTATTATTGCGGCTTTATGTAAACATGGGGAATCTTAAAAAGTTTTCTTTATGCTTTTCATAACTTATTTATTTTTATGTAGTGTACCATTTTATGATATCAAGTTTTGTAGAGCTTATGTTTTTCTTTGTAAATTTTTTTTCGTGTCATTTATAAGTTGTATTATAGTTTATTTATGTATTTTTTGTAGTTTGAATGTTTTTGAATATAAATGTGTTGTGTCTAGAGGCGAGTTACTGTATCTCTTTTAAAAACCTGGAAGATATTCTTTTATATTCAAAAATAAACAACAGGGTGAACGAAACTTGAATTCTGTTTAGATAAAAGTAATTATGGAATAATGTAAACAGGAATCTTCTTCATAAAATAAGAGAATCCTATTTGGCTCACATCTGATTTAATATTCAGATGTAATTGTTATAAAAAGTATTCTTTGTTAGATAAAAATATAAAAATTGAGTTTACAATATGTTATTTTCTAATTGACATTATAATTCCATTTTTAATAGTTAAATATGAAATTTATATTCATGAAATTATTGAAATTTATATTTAATGAAAAAATTGTCACTCCGAAACACAAGTAGCGACCGAAATAAATGCGTTACAATAAAGTTTGGTATTAATTCTGTTTTTATTAAAAACACAATCCAGAGGCAATAAATTATGCAAAGAGAGAAAACTAATGCAGATGTGTCAACTCTGTTTTATAATATCTGATTTTATTTTTCTGAAGTTACCAACATCTGCGGAAAATAAAAACTGCTCCCAACAGCTGCACAAATAGATTTTCTGTCAGAGAACTGACATTCTATCTTATTACAATAATATGCAAATTGAACCGTTACAAAAAATTAACATAAAGGATTAAAATCGAAATAAGTAAAGAGAATACCACTTAAAACAAATTATTTTTCAAATATGACGTATATAATAAATTACAACCTAATATTAAAAAAACAAACGATTAAGCTACTGGTAGTTACGCCAATATTTGTCAATTAATATTACCCGTGGTTAAAAAAATTCAATATTTAAGAGAAATAGTAGAAATCACAGAATAGTGGTCCTTTAAAAAACACATCAAATGTCAATGAATAAATTGCGCAAATGTTAGATAACACTGGTATAGATAATAACAATGTACATTTTAATTTAAAAGTCGTTAAAATATATTATTAACACTGACGGTGAAAATTCGCGAGTTTTATCATGAAAATTATGTACCGATATAAAAATTCCTCACATACATTTTATCTCTTTAAATATATATAATTCATCATCTCTCACAAAAACCTCTAATTCCATTCATATATAATATAAATTGCGTTTGTAAAAAAAAACACATTACATTAAAATTTGTTGACAAAGATGTAACAATGTAATACATAAAATAAAATATATGACCCACTAAAAATAAATGAAGGAGAAAATAAACTAACACGTACATATATACATTTTTATAAAACATTATATATGCATGTATATATGTTCACCAGTGGTTTCAAAATGTTAACAAAATCCAGATATTATATTTACTTCAGAAACCAAAAACCTTAAAAATATATTACTATAAAAAATAATTTAAAAAAAAACTTACATACATATTGGATTGATAATACGAATCAAAGTTTTTTCTATAGTTCACAAGATGAAATCAAATATATATTTTACACATGTGTTCTAATATAATTAAATAGCATGGCGTGGATATAAAACACCTCGAAAAGAAAGCATATGAAATCAAATATTCTGGCTGAAGGGCTATGCTCGATGGCCAATTAAAAGAGAATAAAGAAAGTAGGTACCAAATTTGATCTTGATTATATTTAGATGAAATGTAATGATAGTTATGAAATAGAACTCAAGATAAACATTCAATCATTGTAATTTGCAAAAAAAGTCATACTTTTGAATAAAATAATTAAAAAATAGAACAGATTATTATATGTCAGTTGCACTTCTCTGCGGATATTTTTTTAACTATCAGGGTAACTAAATATTTCATAATCCATTTTTTCAGAAATATCGTTTTCCGTTTAGGTAAACTAAAAATTTTCTAACTTCTAGCTATCCGATTTGGCTGAGTTTTGATAGGGTTATAGTCTAATAAAAGATGAAGTTAATGCAAAAAGATTTCTGTTCATTTATTACGTTTTGCGATCTGTAGCGTGTTGCTGTCATTTAATTGAACTTTGTTTATATTTTTATAAAAGAAAATTAAAACCGATTGACATTAAACTAAGTAAATATGGAGACTGTAATGTTCTTTTTCGG
This sequence comes from Sialis fuliginosa, assembly GCA_961205875.1. NCBI lineage: Eukaryota > Metazoa > Arthropoda > Insecta > Megaloptera > Sialidae > Sialis > Sialis fuliginosa. Next base: position 8,288,974 of record OY540813.1, on the reverse strand, counting down.
AAAATGTAAACTTTTAAGTGGGTTACTAAAGAAATTTAATATATAAAGCTAATTTAATCAATAAAAAAAATAGGACGAGAATAGAACACACTCCAAGCCATAGCTTGCTTGGATTGTGCAATATGAAAATATCACTTATATTATTTTTGTAATAAACGATAGATTACCAATAGTATTTTAAAGAATTTAAAATCAATTATATGCTTTTTATTATCCCCAGTATAGACACATTCTTGAAATATTTGGATACTACTGATATTTGTAGTCACAGTAAGAAGCAGATACACTCGTTTTTGCAGGATAACGGATTACTGTAATATAGGGCAACTAATCAAGACGGCAAGGCTTGTGCTACATTGACATGAGTATACATATTTGTTCTAGCGCACTGAACGGTGCTGACATCTATAGGTGAAGTTATGATGTAATGTCTTTCTACAGCACACAACAATGTATGATGTATAGTAGCTCTTACATCGACGTGAATATGTTACATCTATGTCCTTTTACTGAAAACTGAAAATGATGGTAATATAATTTATTTAAATATTATTTTAAAATAGTATATTTGTGGTTATTGTTGTTATTAATGATAATAAGTAAAGAGCAGTGAACAAATTTTACAATAAAGTGGAATTTGAAACTAGAAACTATTATACATTTAAAAACCTGATTAAAAAAATTAAAAATTATCTTCATTCATCATTAGGGCAATTTCACATTGCCAGAACGCATTTCGGTTGATTATTTAACGAATTTTCACACAAATATTTCTTTGTGATCTCTTGAATAGCCAACACGTGTTATGAAATTTAATTTTAGCTAGATTTGAGAAGTCCGAATGCGTGTTGGTCGATTCTTTCGCGAATACATACATATATACATAAGATAATGATAGCCAGAATTAGAAATATGAGTTATTATGAAAATGTGCGAATATTTTCACATGAGTTCGACTAGTTTATTATAAAAAGTAATAAAAACTATAATACAATGTTTAACAGCTTGTGTTTTATGTTATTTCCAGGAGGTGGTGCCCGTAATTTCCGCACAGAGTTCTTACACGATTGGCCGACACCTGGAACAGGTCCGTACTTCGACACATCCGTTCCATCCAACGTCACTGGTCTCGTGGGCAAACCGGTTCATCTTCTATGTCGCGTCAAAAATCTCGGAAACCGAACTGTAAGTTTAATCTCTTTTAGTTACTTAATTGTTTATTTTTCTATATTTTATTTTGTTGTATTTTATGATTTTGTTGTAGATATGTCTTGATATTATATGTAGACGTATAAAGGTTATTACTCTTTAAATTCCACCCCTCTTAATGATTGAATTTCAGAAAATTCCTTCTTAATGGGGGCATACGTCATAAAAATTATAAAGTGGAGTAAAAACACGTTCAAATATGCCAACTTAGTGGCCCATAAGAAAAACTAAAGTTAGGGATTGTAATTTTTACACAAAACAGTTCTCTAAGAAACCGCAAACAAACAGTTCCTATCTACTTTAACAAAAAAGTTAAAGCCATTTAAAGAAATTCTTGATTTTCAGATTTTTGGGCATACCGCCTAAACCACATAAAATTATTAAAAAAAATTGAACCCCTTCATTACAAATAATTAATCTCATTTAACCAAATCTGTATCTCTGACCGTTTAAGAAATCCTCATGCAATTCACGCTTATCTTGGACATCCTGTATATAGTTTTTTTTATTTCCATTTGACCCCTTTAGAAAGCAACTCAATATGTTAACAATAGGTATTTGATATATTATGGATTAAATATATATATTTCTAAAAATAAAAAGGATATTAAATGATGTATGAGCTTATGTAGGACACTCAAACATGTGAATACACAAAGCGTAAGTATGTCAAGCTGAAGTGTTCAATGGAAGATAATCCATGATATGGTATATGTTGAGATTTTGTTAGATATTCAACGAATACTTCTAAATAAAGCACCCTTTGCTGTATTGAGTTATCGAACCTGAGTACAAACCACAGCTTAGCAGAGTTAGTTTGCAGAAGATTCTAAACCAACTTTACTTAACTCCGTACCTTTATACGCTTCCCTGGCTTCACAGTTTTAGTAAACATTCCGTAGAGGTTATACAAATATTGAATAGTTTAATAGTAAAACAATGAATCTAGGAGCAATTTCTCTCTTAGTATTTGCAGGTGGTATATTATAATATTGTACCTACCTATCAAGTGGTTGTTTGATTTTGGTCTGTAATATTTTACATACGTATTTAGGTATATGTTTTTGAGATGAAAAATAAGGTTCTGGTACCCTTTAAGAGAAAAATTGATGGGTTTCTTTTTTTTGTAATTCTCATGAACTAATGTTACTTTATTAAATCAATTTAATTACCAAAGTCCACAAATATAGTTTGTTTATAAAATTATAGCTTTGTAATGGAAAGAAGTAAAACCAGTAATGGGCACCCACTGATGGACACATGCTAATGATATCAAAATGATAAGTACTACGGCACAAAAGTTATATAATAAAGAATTGTAAATTTTGAAACATACATACAGACATAGATTACAGTAATGATTAGTTTCAATGTCCACCATTTTGACACCCATTGGCCGATTATCATCAAATTAAGCTGTTTTATTGATAAGTGTCTATAATTATGATTCAATAATGGCAGCAATCAAATATCAACAAAATAAACAAGAATCCAACACTGGAGTATGATCCAAGACTGGTACCAGTACCTTACATGTGTATGTTGCTGTTAACTTTTATCTCTAGAATTACAAATAACAAAAATTTACAATTGATCCATGCTTTTTATTTATAATGGACATGAGCTGCAAAATAAAAAAATATTATTTGCGATGTGTAAAAATACGAATACGAAATACATAAGTAGTATTATTTTATTTCAAAATAAAACGAAGCAACATATTAATCTCTAACACGTTTTTATGTAACATTTACACTACATTATTTGATAATACTTTCAGTTTTTTATTTCAAATAGAGTGTTCGTAGATAATGTAACAGTTTCAGCTGTCACTATAGCAAGTTCATGTTTCATATATTCATGGAATTGTTACCCGACCTTTGTTGAAATCGATTCTCTTGCTACAACATGGTCATTCTACCGCCCTTTCAATATCTTTATGTCAGAGATGTATTCGTATATAAACACATATCTGCACGTATCTATACTCTTTGAGTATCTATATGTTATGTAACGCTGAGATATCGGAAATAACAATTTATTTTATTGAAAAAAAAAAACGAAATAAAATGTATAGAAGTAGCGTAGGTCGTAGATGCGTTCAAATGATTTCATTGTATACTAATACTTATTTCTGTTTGAAAAAAAGGTGAAATGGATTTTTTTTACCAGATGATTGAGATATTAAACAAAAAATAATTATCGTATAATTTTATATCGCTAACAGAAAATTAATGTTCAATTAGAATATGAAATGTAACATGTAGCCAATACAATAACTGAAACAATTTGTAGATTGAATCTGTAACATAATTACAAAATTTTATCGTATTTTCAATTGCATAATTTTCATCTGAATGCATAATTGTTTTTATACATTAGTAAACAAATCAAAAATTTAACTAAAAAACTACTTAATTAAAAAATGAAGACTAAAAAAATTGTCAAGTGCAATTTGACCGTAGTTTTTTTTTAAATTTAGTCTTCCTATTTCCGATTTCGGTACGTTACACTAAAAAAACTTCTTATATAGCAGATATGTTAATTCAGTTTAATAAATAGTTGTACAAATTAATAGTCGATGAAATAGTAAAGATAATATAAAATATTAGAAACCAGTATTTATACTATAAATTGTGTCAATATTCAACCAAAATCAAGGGAATGACATTTTCCTCTTGGCTGATTTAATTCGAAGAGACTCTCTTAATAAATTCCAAACGTTATTACATCATCCACAAGATCAATTAGTACGTTACGGAATTTTTAGCAATAATTTCTCAAAGTAATTGATGAAAACGTTCTAAACCGTCAACGTCACACTTTATTCTTTTTGTACGCAATGAACTCGCGGCGACCGAACGATTATTGGATTCTGAACGGATGAAGGGACGTACCAGATTACATTCCTTGTAATGATCCCGTTATTCCTTGTTCTACGATGCTTGGTATCGGGTTGATAAAATGGCGGGAGTTTTAAAACATTAATCGCGTGTAAAGATTCGTTTTAGTACTAAAATTGAATGTTTGTGTTTGTTTAGGTAAGTATATATAGCAGAAGCTGAAATGGTAAACTCTATATATATAGAAAGCAGTTGAAAAAAACAATGTTTTTATTATACGTATTGTACGTACTGGAGTCAATTTTCTATTGAATAAAAAAATCTCTCCTTACAACGATTTTTTGGTTAGGGAAAAACGACGGAAAATTGCCAATTCTTTCTGTTTTACAATTCGGTTTTTCGCGAATATTTCGACATCTACTTGATCAATACCGTTCAAAAAAATAGTCACTCGTAAGTAAGAAATCTCTCTATATATACATATATATGTGTATTTGTACACATGGGTGCCGGCAGAATTTCTTTCAGGGGGGTACATCTATATATATAAAATTAAATTACATGCGAGGATAATTAAAAATAATAATAATAATAATAATAATAATTTTGTAATAATAAACCTACATTGAAATTAGCATGGCTAAAAGAAAAAGGTCTTCAGTTTTTATTTTTCATAACCTAACTTTATTTAAATTTATAAAATTAGGAACTGAAATTGACACGACCAAAAAAAAGATCCTCAGTTTTATATTCTGACCTGCGGCACAAAAAGTTTAAAAGGTTGAACACCTATGACTTAAACTGTTATTCAAAGATTGAATTTTTTAAATAAAAATTGTATTTCTTAATTTTTTCATGTGTTTTTTCTTTTTTGCCAGGGCGGTGCAAGTGCATCTCCTTGCCCCCCCCCCCTCCCGGCGCCAATGTTTGTACATTGTACATGATATTTTTTCTGACAAATTGGCAGAAAAAATATTGTATAAACATTCACATAATCATTTATAAACCATTTTCAAATATAAATAAATAAAGTGTCGTATACATATATCAATAACAATAATCATTTATAAAATTAAATTATATAACAAGTAGCATACTGTTAGAAACAAAACACAGTAGAAATGAAAGCGGAAATTGTAACACAGAGGTGTAATAAAAAAATTTCATCTTATCTTGGATCAATACATGCTCAGTACGAACCAATTATGAATATAAATTTACAAATCCAATTTTAAATTAATATCAATTTTATCAATGTGTTTTACCTAAAAAATGCTGAAAAATATCAGTTTCCCATAAGAACACATGTTAAATTTAAATCAATATATTTCCTAAACGGCTTAGTGAATCAATTTTATATTTTGTCTATTGTATAAGAATGCTAATGGGAACATTCCAACCAATTTTCATGTATTTGGTAGCATTTTGAAATACATTCCATACATCCATCTATAAAAATAAAAATGGGACTAAAAAATCTAGATGGTTATAGAAATATTTGCTAAAAACAACATTCGCGGCGTGTAAACAAAAAGGTAATTATTACAGAAAAGAAAACGCCGTGTTAGTACAGTCCTGTACAAGGTATACGTACACATATACGTTTTCAAATTAACTACATTCTACAAGCATTTCATGAGAGTGTTATACAAAGAACTATTCAATTTTGTTGAAGCTTTAATGAGCAAAATAAACTAGGTATATTAGTTCGAAACTCCTAAAGTGTTGTCAAAATATCTGACAGTTGTTTAGAGTTAAGAGTTAAGATAGTGTTGGTGAGTTACGTTCCTATGAACAAATATTAAACATTTAAGTCTACGTTGATAAAAATATATTGGACCTCATTCTTACTTTATGGATTTTATTCATACTGACTGAGACAGCTTATAGTTAATGGTAAAAAGAAAAACACCTATCTTCCATTTTTTTCTTAACAGGACTTTTGAAAATATTAATTTTTAAATGTTAAAATTCAAGATTTTGGTGGGAATATCCATTTTGACTTTCGGGAATCCATTTTGACTATTTTCACTATGATATCTACGTGTAGTCTACCTGTGGACGCTGTATCTTAAAAACGACAAAACACAATAGAATGAAATTGTATATTTAGGATTAATTTTCGTCCTGGAAGGTGCGAATGATTTTAATAAAATTTTTAGAAAATATTATTATCTTTAACATACATTTAATTTTTATCGCAGTTAATCAGAAAGATAATTTTTTAATATTATTAGAAACAAGTACACTATACACTTAGTATTGTGTATATAAGAAAGTTCCGCGGCAGCTATGGCAACTTTTTTATGTCAATATATATATTTTGATTAAGTTTCTTTTGATCTATTTAACAAATATTTAATGATACTTATTTACAATTAGTGAGATCTATTTTACAAAAAAAAGTTCTATATATTTATTATTTATTTTCAAAATGCGTGCTGGTAAAATTAATTAAACTCTTGAAAAATTTAAATATTAATTAAATTTCATTGAATGATTCTTTTCATCGTTTTAACAAATACGTTTTAAAATTTTTATGGCAATTTAATTGAATAACATCAATGTTTTGCAGGTAATTATAATTTGTTATTCGTATTTTCATACAATTTGTAATACATCGCTAAATTATTATAACCTATACGAAGGAGCTGTCTGAAAAGGCCAAGCCAGCAGATAAAAATTCATGAAAAAGCAGAATTATAACCTATGTATTTCATGTAAAACCTATAAAAAAAATATTGTATGAAAATAATAATTTCTGTTTTAAACAATATTTTGAAGAGAATATAGTTTGTTACCTTGTTTGAATAACTCAAACCTTTTTTCTGTTTACTAATAACAACCATTTTAAAACGAGTTCGTATGTGGCTCATTAAAACAGGATATGTTTTTAGCTAGCCATCATTTCCAGCCTGGATAACCCCAGAGCAATTTCCCTTCCCACCGTTAATCCACGTATGGTGATAGTTCTGTATTGTTTTACTGACTATAGTATATACATATATGTAGGTATTAAAAGAAAGCGGTTAAAATTAAAATAAAAAAAAAATCCATAAACTGAGCCCGTGTTTTATTCCCAACAATCGATCATACATGTTTGAGAATCGGCCCCTGTGACAATTATTTTAATTGTTATAAATCAAGATGACCGTTGCAACGGGATGGCCAGGCCAGTTTGATTTGTGCCCCGGCATACGGTAATTTCTCAGTAATTGCTGCGGTGATCCGACCAATGGACCAATCCACAGTTGCACCATTACATACGGTGCAGAGCAATTTAACTAGATTGCATTTGCAACACACATACATACATGATATGTACGCCAATCCGTAAGGCGATAGAGTATTTGTCAATTTTGTGTTAGTTTTGTTAACGCGCTAGGCTATATTTTATACATCCAGTAACAAATTGCATCTATTCGTCGCATGTAGCGTTATTTCAAAGGCCGCCGGATTTAATGACGTCTATGATTTTTCAAAAAAGTATATGCTTCGTATACATATGTGATGTTGATTGAATTTAATTTTCAGTCAATATTTGTTGTACCACTTATACCTACTCTATTTTTTTAAATTTTTAAGTATATTCTCCTGATTTCTCTATATTTTTGTTCTTTAAAAATTATCTACGGAACGTATGTGTAAGCACTATAAAAATCAAGATTGAAATGAAGTTAATGTGAACATTTATTATTAATATTAGTGTTTCATTACAATTAAATAATTTGGTCATGACATATATGGGTGTATGCCATAAGGGTTCCGAAGTACGTACTACGTGGACTGTTTGGATCCACAGGTGCAATTTTGAATTAGAAAAAAAAAAAATAGGGTCATATTCTACTAATTGAGATCTACAATTTGACACCCCACATGCCTAGATATGAAAATAAAAATAAAAATTCCTATGATGCCGCTCTCTAAATCTCCAAAATTTGAAATGATATTGATGACTATAGTATTTGTCGTTGGTAGTCTCAATAAAGCCTCATTACCAATTTTTTTTTTAAATATTTTTTTGTCTTGCTTTATCCCCTTTTACTAGAGGGCATCATTTTACATGTTCAGTAAAAAATTTCAAGTTTTTACAAGGTCGGACGGACGGACTGACGACAAAGTGAGATTAATAGTTTCTTCGGAATCCTAAAAAGACAGTATGTAATAGGTATATAAATTATCTTATTATTAAGCTAATTAGACGCTGTATTTTATGCTGAAGTCAGAACTAATGGTCATAAAATTTTAGTAATAAAAATAAGGAAATAAAAACCACCAAATGAAAACGAATGGATTCAATTTTACGAAAATATTAACTCAAGATATTTACATAATAACATAATTCTGTATCTTTAGAAAAACACTTAACCAACAATTTAAATGCAGACTATTTGAGAATAAATGAAATGCTATTTATTAAAACATAATTTGGAAAACGAATAAATGGTGGTATATAAATTTAAAAAATGAGATGTATTTAAAATGCCGCTTTCTTATTACCCTTCCTAAAGGAAGAAAATGAGGAAGCAGACAGCCTTTTCAACAAATAACAGTGAATGGTTTTATCAACAGCATATAACTTTATCTTTTCTTCGTCGGACGTTATCTGTTTTTAGTTAAAATGAACTTTTTCCCTTCCTATACTTCTTTATATTTTCTTAAGTTCTCAAGTATCAACAAAATGACGTGCTTTTATCGGAAATAAAATTTCAAACAGTTCGTATATTTACTGCACATTGTTTATCATAGTAAATATTAAATTTATATACATATATCTCAACTTTAATTTCAACTTGCTAAATAAATGTTTAAACGGCAACGCGTTTTATAAATGCAAGGAACAATTTAACAGGAAAAGAAAATGTAGTATGTACATATTATAACTATTTTTAAATAAACATCTTAACCTCAAAAATATATTATTAAAGCTTAGAGAGTCAGACTAAACAAAAACAAGATTTGTTTCTTTCTAATTATTATTAAGAGGATGGTATATATGTAAGTATGGGGTAAATAAGTAAAGCTAAATTTCAAATGATAAAGTAAAATAAATGATAGTTATTAAAACTCATATAATCTACAGTATATGATTTCTATATTAATTAAATTTTAATTAAAACTCAGTATAGAGGATGATAGTAAAATATTTGTAAGCGGATGTTAAGGTGAAATTTATTATTTAATTTTGCGGTTATGTTGGATAATTATACTAAATTTGTTTCATATTTAAGTTTTATGAACATTATAAATTTTGATGTATCTGATATGAAAATATAAGGTTATTAGGAAGTTTACAAGATCGCTTATTTTGTGCATGATTAAATTTTATTTTGAATTTCCCCGCAGTTTCGCCCGCGTGTATTTCGATGTAACCTCACACGACAGACTCTATTAAAAAAAACCGCAAGTATCACATCAATACCGACAGTGAGGTTGGTGTAACTACATCAGCATCACAACTACCTGATTCTTTTTCATTTTATAAATTTTTATTAGAAAATATAAATAAAAATCGGTATTAAGTCTGAATAAACAGACAAATAAAATTTAAAAAAATAAATGATATGTTAAGTATATTAATCTATTATTTTTATACCTATACTAATTTAAATGGTTAATGGTTTCATTGTCCTATATAGTATCTAGTTATAATCAAAAAAATAATTTAGACTCGTGCAATGTATAAAGATTTATCTTAGTTTTTAATATTATCAGAAAATCATTTTAAGCAATTAAAATATGTAATTCATGATGTTGAATGATAAAGTTTTCAATTAAAATGTTTGAATGATGGAAACAAATATATCTTTGTTTTTTTTTCACATGTTTCATGAATAAAATATTAGTATAGAGAATCCTACATGACTTCCATGTTCTTTAATATCTTTTCAAATAATTTTAAATATATGAAAAATTTCAATAGGATTTGTCAGAAATAAAACTCATTTATAAATATTAGTTTTCAAATATCTTAATGTCAAAAACATAATACACATTCGTAAAATAACTTATTTGAAAGTTTGAATTTAGTTTCATTTGTTTCCAAGGCAACATGAATTAATGACGTATTAATTAATATTAAAAATTTAAATTTTGAGGGTGGTTTTCACCCCTTCAATAGCTATTCAGGTACGTACAAATAATAAATGTCCCTTATGTTCAATTGAACTACAAACGTACTAAGTCTTATCAAAATTAGTGAGATAATACTCACAACGTTCACCTTTTAGAGGATAATAGTTACAAAATTTCGAATATTTCCAAAACCCCTAATCCGAATAGTACCAAATGCAATAGGTCTGAAGTACTCACTGAGATAAACATTTTCCCCAAAAATAATTCAGATTGCTGCATTTTTGCGGTAGTTATCGTGAACGAAAGAAAATTCAACATCCAGGCACACGCACAGCCGCCATGCCGGAATTAACTTTTCTTTACGTTTTGAAGGTAGAACAATCAGAATCTGCTCTTATCTCGGACACGATTTTTCGACGGTATTACAATACTACCGTTTCCTTTGGAACAACGAAGTAAAATCAATTAGTTCAATATAAATTGCATTTTTAATCTAAATTTTAATAAATATGTTTGTATAAGTATATTTATTCTGGATTTTATTGAAAAATATTACTCGTAATATTGCATAAAACTTTTTACATTAATATTTAAAATGGTGTTCGAGAAATACGAAAATACAAACTTGCATACACATAACTTATCAATAAAACTAAAATAGCAATTCAGAACGTACGTTTGACAATTTGAAAGAATTTTATATTTCACTTTCCAAACTGAAAGTACTACACCAACTTTTCTCCATACAACTTCACCAGAAACTTAAGAAGGAATTGAGTGGACGCAATAATGAACTTAGTTGTCAATAGCAACAGTATAGAAAGACTTCGTGCACTTAGTGTCAAAAACCTATACACTTTTGGCAGTTATCAGCCCCTATCAGCTCACGTGTTATTCCGATAATCAAATTCTACACATGAAAAGGTTTATTAAATTTGAGCCTTTTACTTTTTATACATCAGCAGTATCTCGTATTACCCGTCAATATTTGAAATCAAATTTTACTGCACGTAAAAACAGAAACCCTTTCAACACAGTGTAATGTAACTGGAGAAACTAAAATGGTAATATTAACCCTACAACCGTTGACTGCTGCTCTTTTAAAAACTGTTACAACTCAAACTTATACCTATTTGCATACACGCCATTTTAAGTAGCTGATAGTAATACCTCCTAATCTTAGATTAGGAAAGACTAATGCTAGTCCGTATATGAAACTGTTACTAAAATTTTACGGCAACCATCTTTTCTTAAATGTCACAATCGTCATTTCCATGTATATTATCTCAATAGAGCAACCAGGTTTCAGCGAATTTCTATGACCTCAAAAGTACGTTTTAAAATATTATTTTTACCCTAACTTTAGTCATTTTTTCAAAAAAATTATTTTTGAAAATTCATATCTCAAAATTAACTATCGTATAACAACGTTTATTAGGAATATAGAAAAGTATGTCGCTGTCTCTTGAAATGTTTGGTGAATAGCTACAAAAACCGAAATATAGTATGTAATATAAATGTTGAAATGATGAAATATAGTTCAAACTTCAAATATCAAATACTTATATAATATTTTCCTGAGGTCTTTGTGGTGGTTTGCTATATTATGAAATTGACCTACATATTTTCTATAAAATATGTTACCCCAGGTATAGGTAACAAAATATGAAATTTAGATTATTTTGTACATTGGAATTTCAATAAATACAATCTGAAAGATAATATAAATATAAAAAAATAACTTATTAAAATGTAATAAACACATCGTACGTATGCGGGCGTTATAGAAAAATATACCAATTTATCAAATTGAATTGAAATATTTATTTAATTTTTTAATATACAGCCAGCTAAAACCCAAGGTTGACACATTAAAAGCATACTTGGTCAATTGATATATACATATAATTATTACAAATATTATATTTTAATCAATCTATATTAATATATACGACTACAATTTAAATATGTATGCTTTTTAAATTGTAAATACTTATTTAAAAGTGTGCACTGTTTAGTAAAATATAGTACACCGGAAATATTTACTTGTTAATTTATTTTAACTAAATATAACTATCTGCAAATAAAGTTTATTTTAAACATAATAATACTTAGAGTGTAAATTATTTAAATAATTAATTAATATTTAGATCATAAAACTTTGGTTTGCCAGAATATATCCATTAATAATGAAATTTAATATTTAACTATTATAATCACCAAAATAATATCTCACCTACAAATAAATAAAACCCCCTGCCCATCCTTTTATTATTGCATTTAATTAACTGTTCAGATATAACTGTTCAAATGTATCATTATTATAATGCATTGTTTGTATGATTTGTTAAATCTGGATTAATGAGAAATTTGCATTACTTTTAAACAGTCATTATTTTTAATCATTTTATTATAGTTTTCAAAACAATAACCGCAAACGAATTTATCGTTGATTTGTAATTTGATTAAAAAAGAGATTATCTGTAAAATATTACATGGCTAAACACGTTCCGCAATTGGCTTTAAAATGTCAAAATAAACAATATACATATGTATAAGTGATCATAGTATTTGTTAATAATAATTCAGTTACATCGAGAGCTTCATCTACCATGTTTACATTATTAATAATTTATAACCTTTTTGGGGTTTTAAAATTTTATGTAGATATGTTTAGTTCATAAAAGTTTTTTTAATTCTTATGTCTGGTATTACAAAGGAGCTAATAAAATTTATAAGTTAACAGAAAAGCAAATTCAAACCTATATAACAATTCCCTTGAAATTTCATGAAGTGTTTGGCAAGTTTCGAGTACGCGAGATAAGTAAACATTAACGGTGATATTATAAAAAATACCTTATACGGTCAGAGTCAACAATTGTATAAAATAAGTTCAAGTATTACTGATCTAAATTCCAAAACCAATCTATAGATAATATTACAATTAATACCCCGTTGAAAGTTCTTGTTAACTAACAAATTTTGTTAGCTCCTTTATAATACCAGACATTAGTATATTTTTTTAAGATTTATGTCCGGTATTTGCTAGCTAGCAAGCACTTTCAAATGGGGTATTAATTCTGTACTAGTAGCTATGGAATTTAGAGCAATGACACTTCAACTAATTGTAACACAGTTGGCATCTTTCACCGTACAAAATAATTCTCATAATATCACCACTGTTTTAATACCGTTGGTATTTACCTACAACGCGTGTGCGAAACTTGTCAAAGTCTTCATCAAACTCCAAAAGAACTGTTAAAATAATTTTGATATCTCATTTGAAAGTGCTTGCTAGTTAGAAAATTTGCTAGCTCCTTTATAATACCGGACATTAGAATTACAAATCCATGTCTTATGAATATTAACGGAATAATAGGAATTTATATAAATGCTCGGCGACCATTAAGAGAATTTCAATCATAACTTGGGAACCTAATTTTGACCCTCGCTTTTGATACCTACTAAAATTCATTTCTACCGAATTAAAAAAAAAAAATTAATACGATTTTTGCGGCTGTTTAATACAGCGTAGAATTATCCATAAACAACTTGTTTATCAAGATTACGTCAATATACAAAGACGTATCTTTATTTGTAAATAAATATGATACAAGTACTATTGTATATACAATATCTCATCTGCAAATATATCCATAAAAAAATCGCTTTTCCACATATCCTTTTATGAGTATCCTAAAATCACTACAAATCGCAAATTATCATAAAAACCACATTTGAAAAGACTGAGAATAATAAAAATCGTCAAAAACATTTTTCGTATCGTTATACCGTTTTGACATTCCATCTGAATCCTTTAACGTTATGGTGTGAGTATTAGGTTGCAGGATCGGACTTTGAAAATTGATTTTATTATCATAAATACAGTTTTATTTGAGCGTTGAATAAATATTGGTGGGGTCTAGTTTTAGCTTAGTAAATAATGAATAATGTGAATTCATGTAAATTATTTTGTGATTTTATTTTTTAGTTATACTAAAATTAAAAAAAGTATTTTGTATTCCTTGGTAGCATTATCAAATAAAAAATCAAAATTAAACAATGAATAAAAACATTTTTCTTGCAAATAATTTAGTGATACCTAAATTTTAAAATAAAAACTTATTTAATATATTTTACAAGTTGATTATTGAAAAGACAAAACGAATTATTATTTTTTTTAATTAAGACAAGTGCAAGCTCAATTATTAGTGTTCTGTGCCATCAGCCCACCACGTAATTTATTGAAAATTTTGAAAAACTTGTAAGGACAAAAGATATTCACTACATCGTAAGAAATATTTTTTGTCGGAAAGCTTTTTTCTAACGCCAATGAAATAAACAATTAAATTGTTTATAACAATTGATCGCGCTGGAATGTTTCAATCCTGATAATTTTGGCTCAATTTACACCTAGTTCTCAATTTTTTCAGAATATCTGAGCGATCCTTTTAGTAATTAGGGTGGCAAACAGCAATTTTAAAGCGTTTTTTCCCAAAAAATGATTTTAAAAAGGAATAAAAAAATACATTCGTACTTCAATAAACTTTTATTTGACATTCTACACGATGCCCATGAAAAAAATGTTTTTATTATTTCCAAATTTACCACCTGAAATTCACCTCCGGAATCAAAAACCAACTTTTTATACTTCACATCTACAATAAGGCTACCAAACTCGATCTCTGTGCTAAATTAAAAAAAAATTACGATGAATAGTTTTCACACCGACCCTGTATAAAACGGATGAGAAATGATAATACGTAGGTAAGTAAATTATATATGTATATTTAGCACCTTTTTCAAAGGTGGGTCGTAATGTTCTATGTATATTTCGCACGAACCAGAAGGTCGCAAACAAATTTCATTCTACGAGTCATTTACTGTTTTGTTGTACACTAGAATTGTACATACGTGTATATGTATTCATAATTATATGCATGCATATCATATAATTATCTAAAATATGTTAAGTTTAAGCTAAACCACATAAGAACATACACCGCAAGTAAACTTACTGAAATATTTAGTGGCAAATATATACCTATATTATTGATTGTCGGTTTCCTAAATATACGACTTCACCATGTCATATTTTTGATAATTAACGACATATACTTAATGCATCATTTCTCAATTTTATCCAGGTCATTTCACTTTATTATCTAAACTCTAACTAAACCATCAGACCTATTCCATACTGTTACACATTATAACCCTTTGGCGTATTTTACAATAAAGTAATTTAAATAAATTTACCTTCATTTGATATTCACATAAATGAAATTCGAACCTCATCTATATGAAAATATTCCTTCTTACCAGGACATCGTTATTAATATTCAAAAATTGATAGGTTTACTTACATTCGTTTCATTTTCGATATAGAAGTTTATTTTAATTTATTAAAATAGACGTGTTCTTTATATAACAGTTTATTTAAATTCTAACGCTTTTGTAATGATATTTATGTATATCGATACACATAAATTAATTAATATTGAACGAGACATATACCAACTTCTACATTATCTCGTGAAGACAGGCAATAAAGAAATTTTGTATTAAAATAAAAACATTATATGAAGCTAAAAATGTAAAATTCATTGACAATACATTAATTAACATATAAATTATAGAGATAAAATAAAATTCAGTTTCATAAATTTTGACGTGAATAACGTCTAATGTTTCAAGCCAGATACTGTGGGCATTTCAGAAACTTGATATAAAGCGCAGAGATCACTTTTGCGCGCCAGCGTAAATTTAAAATCATATCTCGACACTCAGAGCAGCTACCAAGCGGGTTTTGGTCTCAAATTATAGATCTTGATTAGATCTACGTGATACAAGTACAAATCAAAACATTTAACCAGTTTCAATGAGTGTTAAATTTAGTATTATAAAATATATTCTTTACACAGTAACGTTTTTAACATTTTGATTACAGTTTTTAAATTGAATAAAAAAATAAAAAGTAAATTTCTTATTTCCACGATTTTGCTTGTAAATATTAAATAATTAATTGTATGTTCGTGCAAATCATAAGAAATACCTATATTATACAATACTAATTATACTAGTTTACGACAACATTTTATGTCAATTTTGCAAATATTCAAACGTTTCTCTCTAACAAAAAAAAAGATGTATCAATCCATGAGTCTGAGTTTTATTTAACCCAAATTCCACGTATTCACGTCAATCCCTCGTCTGTGCATCTCGACACAGTTAAACCATTTTTTTTTATATTTTAGTATATTGAAAGTTTTTCAACTTTTGATTAAGTTTATCAAACTGATATGGAGGTAGGTACTAATCTCTTATTTTAGTTAATATCACAAAATTTTATGTATACATCTTCCCCTCGCTCTGAAGTCGCCGCGCTCCGAGAGCACTTTCTATATATTCGAAAAACAAGCACACCATATATTCTAAAAGCGATATAAATAACCAGAGTGACAGTAATTTCAGCTTTTGTATGGATAAATAATAATAGTTGTTTGGTTCAGTTCACAACATCACCCATTAGAGCCATAGAAACGATTTGTTTATCATCGTAAATGGCATGTGTAATGAGACTTTAGTAGTTCTTATCAGAAAAGAGTAATGTTTGTACAATAGCAGTTATCATAATAGAGAAACAGAGGATGTTTTTGTGTATGTCTGTCTATATGTATGTATGTACAAATTTATACACATGTGCGCCAACCACTACTTCTTAACGGGTGGGTAAAATTATATTATTAAATTTTCCTAAGCCACTTAAAAATCAAATACATAATATATTTATATTAATAATAATTATTAATTAATAATTTCTCAGAACATTGAAAGAAGGAAGAGGTACTATATAATTACCATTTCATGAAAGAAAATAAAAATAAATAAGGCTTATCATATATGTATTAGATTCTACGTATTTCTTTTAAATATTACTGTTAGAAATGATTAAACAACATTTATATCTGAAAAAACGTATTGTATACGATAGAACTTATAAATAATAATAAATCAATTTTAAAAAGTGGGTTTATGTACATACTTATGTACACGCGTTAGAAGTTATACTTCTTTAGCATGATTAAAAAACAACTGTAGTGGCTTTTAGCGAGCAAATACAAAACTAGTATCTTCAAACAAAAAACTGTTTTATTGACTATCACAACAGAAATCTGTATTATTTACACGAGTGAATATATGTACTATATGGGTTAAAAAGTCTTTGGCCTGACATACAGATGGCGACATAAACAAAATATTCTTATGCTTCCCATAGAGTACCAACCTTAATTAGAATACTGTCAAAATTTCATGACAATTCATGTACCTACTCGGTCGAGTTGAGGGATTTGACCATTATAAGACCAGTATTGAAATGTTAGAGAACCGTTGGAACAAGTGCATTACTCTAGATAGAGATTATGTTGAAGAATAAAAGAGTTTTTTCATTGTTAGGCCAAGGATTTTTCAGCCCATGTATTATACGATATATACACACCTAACATAACCTAACTTCATCTTGTTAACTGTTCCCTGAACACGTTTAACAACATGTAGATATCAAAGTGATAAACTATAAATTATTGTTATAAAATATTATAAACAATACACATTTTTTTACATTTGATCCACCACTGATCATATACGTACCTACATTTATACATATATGTTTGTATGTGATCTCTGTACGATTTCATTAGACTGTAACGATAGCTATTTGTTTCAACGGTTATGGTACGGCTTTCAATTGACGCCCTCATTCTTTATGTGAGGATGTTCAAATATATGTTACCATTGTACGAATGCATGTACTGCTCGCACACTAGCTTTATATGATTCTTGCTTTTTATATTATTCTAGTGATGCTGGATTTACCCTAATAATTAAATGAAGTAAAACCAAAATACTGTATAGATGGAAACATTTGTCTTCACTAATAATTTGATTTTTTTTACAATGTTTACAAATATTGTGTTAAGGGGTTATATATAATGTATTAACTAATTTTAACAATTTTTTTATTGGCTTAAATGATGTACAATATAAACATCTTAAAAATGATATTCAAAAGAAATTATAAACGAAAATTTTTGACTGCTAAACGTTGTTTGCGAGTGTCATAAATTTGAGAAACACTGTTTTAAGGAAACTTTTTTTTCGAATAAAATCTTATAACATTATTGTTAAATAAACTGTATCCGTAATAACATTTAAACGTGGTAGGATAAAAAATATATTATTTTACACAAGTCATGAAGCTTCCTCGGTGATCTTGATTTGAATCAACGCGGCTTACACCCAGAAGTCAAGATCCAATATATTATTTTATTAATTTTTATTGTTTAAATGTTCTTTCAGAAATAAATAAAACCAATTTAATTTTTATTTAGAACAATTTAACTTAAAGTTAACAATTTCCTGTGTTGAAAGCTTAAGTTATCAGAATATTTAATGATGAAATTATAGAACAATTGAAATTTAAATGGAAATGCTACATTAACACGTACATATTAATGTTCTTTTCACATTTGTTACAGTTGTTTCTGTTGTAACAGTGTTAATGCACTGAGGACCTTTGAGTCTTCCAAGGAACTTCTGACAAGTTTATACTTTGTTCATTATAATATGAACTTACAAGGTTTTGCATAATAGGCTTCACTTGTTGTGGCACTGTTGCCAACTTTTGTTTATTGTTTCGATTATAGACCTGTATCCTTACATTGGCAAAGGCAAGATTGTTGTTTAAAGGTGTTTTTGATAGCTTTATAGGACTCATTATTAATATAACAAAACAGAAATGGTTGAAGCTTTAATCATATATTAGTAATATTAGTAGCTCAAGTTCAGTATTTATTTTGTTGTTTTCGATCGAATATTTACTGAATGTAAGTAAGATATTTGAGGGTTATTAGGCTTATCGTGTTTTTGTTTGTTTTAGTTTATTTAGAAGACTCAGAGAGACAGATTGATAAGCAAATTTCTTGATTACAAGCAATGTTTTTCATTTTATTTTAAATCTTAGCTTAGTAGGCCTAATTACCCGCAAGTACCTTACGTTTATAAACATTGGTGTTCATTTTATGCAGTGATTTTAAATATGAATGCAATTTTACTACTGAGTTCATAACTTTAGTGACATTGAAATACTATTTTACATTTGTAATAGTCTATTTTATTTTGTAACCATCGCATTGTTCTAATAAAGTCACGATAGGGGAAATAAATCAAATGGAATGTAAGAAGCATTCAATTGGAATGATTCATTAAGTTGCTAATATCTGGAGACACTTCGCTAGCAAATAAAATTGAGGATTGTGAATCATTTAAAATGGCTAAAATTTATTTCGACTTGATGAAATCGTTTTCTAATTTATATTTTATTTACATTAAACATTCTTTATTCTAAAGGGATTAATAAGGATTGTTTGATGATGTACAGCTGTATTCTTGAAAGTGCTGTCAACAAAAAATTTAATTTAGTATATATTAAGTAGGGGTAGCTTACCCTAATGATCTTATAAATTATTTAATGCTATTAAAATTATTCTGTTAAACAGGGACGGATTGACCAACTGTTCAGAATAAAATGTTACGAAAAATAAGCTGTTTATAGATTTTTTTTACGAAAATAAACAATCTCCTTAAATAATAACAAATACGTATACAAGGGAAATCTATTTAAAATAAAAATAAATCAAGTAAAACTATTTTGTTAAGTAATTATTTTCGTAGACAAATTCAAAGTGCAGTGCATTTAAATGAAATTTGCATGAAGCAAAGTCGTGTAATCTCCTTTCCATTGAAGCCACTAGTTAAAACATAATACGAAAACTAGATCTGTGCATTTAAAATTCGTTCGAGCAAATAAAACAACATTTGCGCGCAGATGTCCCTGTTTTTGTGAGATATCTACTCATTGTTATATACATACCAACTTATAGAGGTTTCATATATAAATCACGTACAGTATTTTCATTTATTTTTTTTATCTATCACAATTTGTCATAAACAATTAATCTTAAACAAAAAAAGTATGTATGCAGACTAACTGTTTAATGCTTGCGTATTTGTTTATTTATAGTATATATTTGTTAAAATATACATATATTAAGAAACCTTTTTATGAGTAAATTGCCTTTTAATTCCATTTGAAACTATATGCAGTTTCAAGACTATCGCCCAGTATTACCAAGTTTAACTAAATGCTCCTTTAAGCATAATACATTTAATTAAAGGGATTTTTAACTTTTCTATGTACATTTTTTATTTAGAACCTAAATGTTGATTTAAATCACGTAAGTAATACACCTTTACTTTAAAGAAACACTTGGCGCTAAAGGAGTATTTAATTGGTTGGTAATACCGGGCATATAAGTAACAACTTTATTGAAATTCTGTTTTTATTAATTTTAATAAGGGTCCAACACTGAAGTATGATGAAGCAAGGAAAATATTTATTATTATAAAAATTTCGAAATATCGGCTATATCATTTACATCCAGCCTCTATCTTCCCTAAGTTTTATGACTTGCAGAATTTTTAATTTTTTAGATAAAAACTATAAAGTCAGTCGTTGTTTGTATTGTGTTGACAAAGTTTAATATATTCTAAATTATATGTAATTATTCTTCCCAAATGTTTAAAATACTTCAAAATAAATTTCGTAAAATATATGTGGGCAAATCAACATTTATTCTAGGCAGAAAATGACTTTAGTGTAGAAATATTTCACTGGAATTTGTCTACATCCAATATACGTAAAGACCTCAGAGTTGTAAAAGGTCTTAACACTCCGTCCTCTGGTATATAAAAACCCCTTAACGGATCGCTTTATCCGGGACAGACGAATTTGTCTACAACTCACAAAAGGTCTTACTTTCCCGTTTCACCGTTCGCGGTGCCGAGGACCCGTATCCAGTAACGGATTTATCAAATAGGTGAGATTTTCTAATCGGGTCATGAATATTAACTGAGAGAATTAGAGGTACAGATTATTTTACTGACCACGCTATGTTTTTGTTACACGTACCTACATACATTATAATTTTGTGTTTATAATTTGCGTTTAAAATATTTCAATACAAAATCAATATATGTAAGTATAAGAAAAATAGTTTGACTGGTTAATTATCATGGTTTCAAAAACTAAACCAGACTTCCATTAGAGTATTCCTTGGGGTCCCAAAATTATGTAACAAAGTATGTTACATTTACGCTATCTTATTTGCAAACTGAGCAGTGAAAAAACATGTTTGTTTTGTCGTACACTTGGCTAAACAATAATATATATGTATCACATATTATATCAATATATATACATAGGTTTGATTAGGTTAGGTAATATTGCAACATCAATCCTATTAATTGCGGTACACTGCAACTAATAATCTATTCAGAAATAATTCCGCCCGCTTTTTCCGATCAGGTTTTCATTTTTAAATCCAACACTGCCCCGTATCGCGCCTCCCGAGAAATTTATTGCATACTCAGGGCGTAATTCAGGTCACCAAAGAAGCGAACGCCATAGCGCTCTCTATTGCAGTCAATGAATTTGTCGTGGAATCGGCATTAATTTTAAACTCCCGACGCCGGCTTGATTCCTCTACCGATCGCAGCTAGAATTTATGTATCCTCTTCATTACGGAACACTGTTGGTTATATACCTGCGAATTTGTACCGCTTTTCTAAAGAGGGTTATATATTTAACTTTATTGCGAACAAGGATCTAACAGTTATTAATTGAATTTGATTTTATAATAAAGTAATTATCTGTTTGCGATTAAGGGTATTTTGTCTCTTATAAATGGTTTAGATGTTGAAAAATAATTTGTCTCAATTTAATTACTTCGATTTTGTTGATTACCTATAATTGTTCTTGCAGTTAGAATGTTCTATTATAATTTATAGATTTGTTTTTAAAAGACTTTGATTTAATATAATTAAATATCTTAACATATATCATGACAATTATATTCTGATACAAATGAAAATGCTAAAATATTAAATTTAAAATAAAGTTTTCAGTTAAGTTTTTATTCAATTCTTAATGTAGACATATGTATTAAAAATTTATAATAAGTGTTTGGGAATAACTCCTCTTTTAACTTTGATAAATAGCTTTAATCTTCTTTCATAGTCATTGTAAGCGACATGCACTGTTTCTATTGGCATTTTGCCCTAAATTTTTATAATAACATTAAATTGCAGAAAATTTGTAATCTAGGAGCTTAGACAACATATATGATCATACAAAATAATCGGAGGATTGCAATCGTAAGAGCTTGACGTCCATTCATTCTTCAACAAAAAATCAACCAAATTATCTCTATACCATGCTTGAATAATGTTTGCTGTGTGGGAGGGGGCTCCACCTTGTTGAAAACAATAAAAATCATCTCCAAAATTTTTTTTGGTATTTAGTATGACATTTTTCTTCAATACTTTTACATAATAAAAGAATGGGTTGCTAAAATAATGTCAATAACGGTAAATCGTCGATAAAGAGTTGTATCAGAATATAATTGTCGAGGTGAAATTGTAAAAAATATTGAATAAGTACAAACAAAGTTATTATTTACACTGAAATATTAATGCAAAAGAATATCAGCAGTAGTTATATAGAATTTAATCACACCTACATAAAATGAAACGCCTCGTTAACAATACTTCTCAACAGAAAACAAAAAACTCCGCATTTCCAGTCAGTTCTTTTTTTAATTGGCACTAAAAAGTATTTGCAGTGAAAGCCATTCATGATTTCAATAGTTGCCAAAACTGATTTATCTTTAGAGCGGAATAATCCCTTTATTGTGTTGAAGTAGATTTGTTATTGTCTAAAATCGACATACATAGATCAGTATGTGGTTAAGCCATTAATCAACATATCTACTGCAAATAGCAGAACGCAAACATCGACATTTACGTTGATTATACAATATGGATTATGTAAATATTTAATAATAACAGCACAAACATAAAAATAGCAATTAATTTTTTCACTTTTATTTTGCATTCTTTATTTTATTATAAATTTATTCAATGAGACATGCAATCAAATTTTATAATACAATAATTGATTGTTAATTAATGGTTTTTTTATAATTTAAACCAATACGTGGTTTGCTTAGGTATACTACATGGGCTGAAAAAACGTTTTTTTTTAATGAAAAAACTATTTTATTCTTCGACATAATCTCCATCTAGAGTAATGCACTTATTCCAATGGTCCTCTAACATCTCGATACTGGTCTTTTAGTAGTTCGCGTCAAGTCGAGGTATTTGTTTCCAACTCGACTTCTTCATTTAAATAAAATCTTTTGTCAAAGAGCCACATTTTCAATTTCGGAAAAAGGTAGTAGTCGCTGGGAGCCAGGGCATGAGAATACGGTGGGTGCGGAACCAATTCATAGCGCAATTTTTTCAATTTATCGGTTGTAACGTGAAACTTGTGAAATGATGTATGGGCTTAGTGAAACAGCATTTTTGGTACCCATCGCGCGCAAAGCTTTTTCATATGTACAAATTCATGAAAAATATGACCATCATGTTCCTTTGAGATGCCTATGGTGTTTAAGATAAAAATTGTTGGATTTTGTGGGGTAAAATATGACCTTATGTGTTTGACATTGAGAGGTCACGAGGCATTCACGTTACAAACAATTATTTTTCTTTTAAGTACAAACCCCATATTTTTATTAAAGATTCTTGTAGCTGAGTTATTAGCGTTTTAAATTATGTGTCTACAACAAAAAATGCTCATAACTCAAGAAAAAGTAAAAAAGTTTGTGGTCACGCGACCGTCACGTGACTTCCCAAAGTCAAACACGTAGCACCTTATTTGTTATTTCCCGCTCGAAACAATATAACTTTTCTAAGAGTTATATTTGTCATTACCATTTTAAATGACTACTCTGTATATGTACGTATAAGAAAGTAAAATATGAAACAGTAATTTCAAAAATGACCTATAACATTCTGTGTATTATTGGTATTTAGACAGTGGGTTGAGATATGCTCTAGAAAAGGAATTTATAAGGATGAGATAAGCTATAAAAAGAACAACGTTTAGCGTGTAATATCAAATGTTAGTTCGTTTTAATATAATGATGATGAATTGCCTAGAAATTTTGGACATCCTGTTTGTATATCCTTTTCTATGGCATTTAATTATACACGTGCCTCTAGAGCTTGTATATATCATGTCCGTTTTGTATTTTTATCAAACGCATAATTAACATTTTGTATCAAACACAATTGGTCTATGGATTATTTAAATTTTTGTAGGTCAATAGTACAAATGGGTGTGCATTTTATAATAGCTGTAAAATGCGCTATTTTATAAATGATGATTAGTAGTGATTCACAAATGTTTTAATTAAAGAAAATAAATTGATTTTAACTGTACATGCCATATTCAAAATAAATGTATACCGATTAAGTGCGAATTAAAATTATTGAATTTCAAATATTTTTTGTTACTTCCATGTTCTAGAAGAAATGGAAGTATTGAAATACCGTCGAAAAATCGTGTCCGAGATAAGAGCAGATTCTGATTGTACTACCTTCAAAACTTAAAGAAAAGTTGATTTCCGTATGGCGCCTGTGCGCGTCTGTGTGTCTGGATGTAGAATTTTCTTTCGTTCAAAAATGTTTGTTCAGTTTTGAATCTAAGGACATTTATTATTTGTACGTGGCTAAACAGCTATTGTAGGTGAAAAACCACCCTCAAAATTTATATAATTAATATGTCACTAATTCATGCTGCCTTGGAAACAAATGCAACTAAATTCAAATTCTCAAATTAGTTGTATGTTTTTGACATTCGGAAATTAGAAAACTAATATTTATAAAACAAATGTGAGTTTTGTTTCTGACCAAACCCATTTAAATTTTTCATATATTAAAAATATATATTAAAGAACATGAAAGTCATGTATGGTTCTCCATACCGATATTTTAATAATTTATTAGTGTCTTCTAGTATATTTGTCTTCAAAAAGTTATAAAATACTGTTTAAAAGGCATTATTTACTTTAACTATCTATTTTACAGATCGTCAATATTTTATTAATATTTGTATAGTAAAGTATAAATTCTTACTCTTGACAAAATAGTTTATAAAACTGCTTATTACAATTTAATAAATATAGCTTACCCTCTTGCTATTATTTTCATAGAAGAATGATGCTTGAAAAGTTGAACCGGTGCCAGATAATCATAGAGGAAATAGAAAAATGGAGCTCACCACCCACACCTCACCACTTCAGACACCAGTGGAAGTGTTCCATATCAGTGGCTCTCAACAGATTACTAGACCACTTATTTGTCACATAATACCGAGATAGTTTTACAAAATAATACCTTCAATATTTTATACCAGCATATTTATTTTTTGTATTTTATTATAAAATAAAATTTGTTTTGATTGATTATTTTTGATTCCTAGAAATCATCATGTCAATAAATATTACCTACAAGATTTACAAATAATTAATGTAAAATATACGGTAATTTTTTTGGTTGCATTAATTATTTCTGCTAATCAATATTTCCTAGAATTTCGATATGGATATCCATATTTCGTTAAAATAAAAATACTTATATTAAAAACAATTTAACTGTACGTGTACATGTTCGTAATACATATATCTGTAATTATTATTTTTACACGTGAGTTATTTCAATTAATACAAATAATAATAACTAAGTCAATTAATGGCGAATTTTGTATTTGGTAATTTTAAATAATTCAGATACCTGCTCTTTTTTTGTGTTTTGAATCTCTGCGTTATGTTAGTGCCTATATTATTATGTTTGGCTCTGATATTTTAATAGATATAATTTATTTATATACATAAACTACTTTAATCGATTAATCGATATTTGAATAGTGATTAATTAAATTTTATTGAGTAAATTTTTTATTGATCAATAGTTAGATATACATATATTACATATGTAGGTACATAATTTAAAAAGTTGAGAGTCATTGATATGTAGGGCAGCGAAGATTACAAGGCTACAGGTGAGGGTGGTATTTGAAGTAGAAAGGAGAGATATATTAATACAGGATATGTTACGAGGACCTCTCCATCCTGCTCATCCATCATTAGTAACCAAAAGCACAGGAACCTTAATAGCTGACTTTATTTATGGACAACACGGAAAGATATATTTTACTGCGAAAAAATGATTTGTAATGTTCGTCATTGTTCGCAACAAATTGACCTCACGTTTTGCTTTGGTTGTTGAACGTATGACGATTTTAAATTGGTTTTTGTTATTTCCCGTTTCGCGACGCGGCTTTTGTTAAGTCTCGAAGCAAAAAATCATGTTCAAATATTTTCATTGAATATTATGTTTACGTCTACGTAGTATCGAATTTAAATTCATCGCGGTGTTGAATACAGTACATGCTAAAAAAATATATGTAATTTTACATAGTTTTTGTGTAAAAAGTACAATAGTTTTGTATATTTAAACTGTAAACTTACAGATTAAATATAGGAAAAGTACATAGTTTTATTTATTTATTTTTGTTATTTGATATAAAAGTTCTTGAAAATTACATTTGCGACATTTTATATCACAAGTCTTAAAATATATAATATATACTTTTTTTTTATAAATATTTACATATTTCTTATGTAATGGTATATCATTTTACATATAGAATATATTATCCTATATATAACGTACGGCGTAGGATCTCATCAACAAAGTGTATCAAAGTTACAATATGTTATAAGCAGTAAATAAATAAATATCGAATGCAAACTGGTGAAAAATTTCACTTTGACAATATATAATTTAATGGACTAATTCTAATAGAAAATTTTACAGAATATGATAAAAACTATTTATAATTACAAAATGTACTTATGACAATAATTTTTTGCTGCATTCATTTATAAAAATTGTCAATTTTTTGCTTATAAAATAACACAAAACTTTTTACAGTGTACATTCACGAAATAATGACTATTTTTAATTGGTAATATAATTACATACCTACATACCTATAGCATACATATAAAAAACATAATTAATTTTTAAACGACAATAAAATAACATACTTTTTTATATTATTCATTAAAATAGAGGATCCCAATTCGCGTGTAGCGAAATATGTGATATTATACAATACCAAATTGATAAATAGATCATTTTTCATTTCTAAATACATCAAGTTAAAATACTTTTTTTGTTGAGTAGTAAGACTAATAATTATTCTAGTGATAGCATACTAGTTATGAGTACAATAATTTGAGGGGCTCTCATAGATCAAATATAACTGGATTAAAAGTACAAAAGAAAAGATAAAAACGACTTTATAACAATTACAAAATTGAATTTTTAAATATACACCATAAATAAGTTATTTAATTTTATTTATTTACATTATTTATTATATGCGGCCTACTAAGTTTTTCAACAACAACAAAAATTACCTCAAAGTATAAAAATGTTAATTAATTTTGATATAATTAATGTGTATATAGTTTGATACAAAAATGGTTAAGAAGCTCTGCTTTAAAGATATGTATTTACCGTTACTTGTGGATACTTGTCATGTTATGGGAACGCTGTCAGAAACACAAGTTCGTTTCAATGACATGTCAAAATGACAAGAAATAACTTTTATTCACGTAGCTATGTAGCAATTTCTGTTCCAAAAATATTTAATTTCACTATTTTTTTGTTTAATTTTGATATATGTATGTAACTAAGGTCCTGGCACCAGTGATAGCCGCTATAAGAACAAGGTTTACTGTTTTTGTGATTGATTGGTTTCTGTTACTAATAAAACAACTAACTATGCGCAAATATAGTTTGTTTTTTGAATTATAGCGTTTTATTTTGTTTATGTTTTTTCTCCAGTAATGAATATAGTAAAACCAGTAATGAGCACGCAGTGATGGACACTTGCTAATGATTACAAAATGATAAGTACTATGACATAAAACATATAAAAGAAAGAACCGTCAAATTTGAAACAATGCAAAGCAGTTGCTATAATAAAATAATAATTAATAGATAAATTATACTTATAATAAGTTTAAATATCCACCATTTTGACACCTATAGGTCGATTGTCATCAAATCATGCTGTAAAACAGTTAAATATACATATATAGATTAATATTCAGAAATGGTAGTAATCAAATATCAACAAATATATCTTATTCAGTACATTTAATTTAAAAATAGCCATTACTGGGATCATATCCAAGACTGGTGGCAGTACTTTATGTATTTTGCATAAAATATAAAACGTTTTTAATTTACTAATTAATTTGAATGGGGTTTTATATACCATATATTCAATTTAAATTCATGTGACCACTTATAAAAACATCATGTTTTAGCTTTTGAATGATTAAAATATTCATCATCATATACCTACATCAGTAACGAAATGTATACTACAAACATAAAGATAGCATACCTTGTGTATAACGTTATTAAATCTGAAAACATCTGTAGTGTTTATTAGCTTGATTATTTATATAAAGAAAACACTTAGCAGTGAGTTAAATAAGCAATTAACACCATTACATAATTTAATTATAGGGGCTTACATAACGTAGCAGTAGCTGTAAACTAAAAACTATTTACAGGGTAAGGTATTTCATAATTGAGCTGGTTTGTGCAATGAGCAGAAACAATTCACAGAAATATAAATGAAGCTGCTACCAACTCCTGGGTTGGTAATAAAACATTAAAACTTTACCTACCTAACTGTGTGAAAGATAATATATATGTATGTATTTAGTTTAAACTAGTTGGGTCAACGCAAAAAGATGTAGGATTGAAATTTTGTTTTGTGTGGAGCTAGTTTTCAGGGAGGGAGTTTATACAAAATTTTTAATTGTTTGATATGAAAATTATTATAATAAACCCTTAATTGGTATCGTAAATTTAACAAACGTAACTGGTATTTTGGGATATTTGTGGCCCCAATACAATCAAATAAGTACAAATTCGACATTGTAAAATCATAAAAAAGCTGTCACAGACAATTTGGTCTATTCGGGAATACGTTATGTGATTCTGACAGCTTTTTATGATTTTGCTATGTCGAATTTGTACTTACTTGATTGTTTATGTTGTTAAAATATCAAAAATACGAAAACAAGAATAAATAAAAAAAATTTGTAATTGATATTCTATTATACATTTATAGCATTTGAATACATCCCCCAAGTGACGTCAATTCCCGCGCCAACGTTGATTGCTCAAGGAATTATTGAGACTACTTTGTCTTTATACCTTGAATAATATCTCAAACTAAGCATTCATCAGTTACCTTTAAAGTTACAGAATTGTTCGTTTAAATTATAAAATATCATTATTTTATATAATATTATCTTGAAGAATTTTAAAGTAATTGTAAACTATTAAAATATTAAACATAAAAAGAGTTTAACGAAAGTTTAATGAGTACCTATAAGGTTTTTTAATAAACACCGCATCTATGGTGTAGAAAACTTAAATTAGAATTTACAAAGTTCGTTGTTTTTTCTCTTGTTGTTTAAACACACCTCTTCCATGTATTGCTTACAGACATTATAGTTATCGTTAAAAATCATTGGCAAATTTATAGCGTGGACGTATATTTTAACGGTTTAACTTGTTTTTTAGATTTTTATTTATTGAACATTGTATGTCCAGGGAAGAATTAAGTAAATTAACTGCACAACTAAATACGGACTATTTCTAGTTTAAAGTTTTAAAACTTAACTACTTTTTTAACTTTTATCTATGAAGTGATTTAGTTAATTATAGTTACAATGTTATATATTTGATATAGATGACCCATTTATAGTGAAGTGCTATAAAAAAACTGTTCAGATAAAAGTTGCACGGTTTGGAGGGGGGCATCGACGTACTGGTCGAATTTTTTATTAGTCATTTATAAGTCAACTCTAGTTTTTTTAATGGGAACTATCATTAATTCTTATTCTACGTAAAAAATAAGTAACTTTTTCTTAATATTGCACCTGGAACAATATTCAGTTTTCGGACCACAAAGGCCTTACCTCGCGATGTACTTATTTTACGAGAAGTTAAAACTGAATATAATTGATATTAGAATTACCCAATGTACACTACGAGGAAGCTACCGATCAGATGTTGTAGATAATTTGGCCATAAAAAAACCAATTAATATTTACTGAGTCAATAATTTTTTGTTCTTAAATTGTAATTCAAAATTTAGTAGAATTGTCAGAAACACAAAAAAAAATGTTTCAAACAAAACATATTTATTTTTTACATAAAATAAGAACCTGCTTTAAAAATTAGAGTCGACCTTCAGATGACATTGAAACGCCACATATAAATAAATTCACCACAGCGTCGATGCCCCTTCAAAACCGTAAAATTTTTTTCTGAAAAGTTTTTTGTTAGCACCTCACCACAAAAAGTTATTAGAAGTGGACGCTTAATGGATCATTCTGTATATGTAATTGAGTTATATTCATAAAGTTATATAACAATAATTTTTTGTTTATTAAAGTTTTCGAGTATAAAAATAATCACAAAACAATATTATAATAGAAAAGTATGAATAATAATTGAAACTTCAAAAATGAAACAACACATCCATTATTTTAAGATATCTTATTCAATGAAATATTTAAATACGGTCCTGCGTATGGTTCACATAGTTCTGTTCAGCCTTATAACACATAGTTAACATTACTGCATTGCGACAATGAAACCCGCCCTGTTGTCCGCACCTGTGGGACAGCCACAATTGCCCCATCTATCCACCACCACCTTTACATCTACTCCACACACACCTCCCACTTAAAATGCCGGGCGAACCTTCAATCTAAAGAGACCCAGCCCTGGAGCTGTAATTCCAGCGATGCTGTCGATATAGAATGGTCACCTTGTAATTTATGGTTGGTAAAATGTCAAAAAAGAAATCTTCTTTATCACAAGCAGTGTTCATTATAAACTGGCAATCATTTTATTAAATCGTTTGAGTTATACCTATAGTTAATTAAAAGAATTTTCGAGAGTCTTCGGTATTGAGATTTTAGTAAAATATTGAAGCATTGTCAATTAAATTATTTATATGTAGGTACTATATAATAAATAATGCAACATTTTAAAAACATTTTAATTTTGAAGAACTTAATAGCATGCATGGATCAAAAAAAACATTTAAACTAAGCGTTATTTTATCTACAAATTCACACATAATAATACATAACAATAATAACATTTTTGAAGTTCAATTTTTACTCTACACAAATATACGAATATAAATAGTAACGCGATGAATTATTAAATTAATTACATCTATTAAAACACTTTCGGAATTCATAAAAGTAGAATTAATTTTTGTATCTGATAATACGCTTTTATCTCATGTAATTAAATTTAAATTTATTTTTAATTATATCGCACTTTGAATCATTTTTTCATTTTAATTGTATGAAACGAATGTAACTACTGCGGTGAATAATTAAACAGTTTTTGATAAAAGTGTATAACATTTCAATAATTCTTGGTTTTAATATTGTCTTAAAACTAGCTGAGTTACTGAGGTTAACCATAATAACCATATGTATACTTATTTAAAGATGACGCAAAAAGCGTTGTAGTTAAAAACATGTTCTCGAGGCTTTTGTCATATAATGCAAATAAAAAAAATACCCTTCCAGTTTATCCTTGGGAATTTACTGTCCTGATACAAAAGTTTATCTAACTAGTAGTTTTTGCGTGATTAAATAAAACTTTTACTTAAATATATTAGAAGGGATTTGTTAAATTATTGAAGATTAAATATTTAACTAACCACGTCCATATTGAAATTTATGTATAACTACTGTCATAAAACATAAGAAAGTACATAGATAATGACTAAGGATGACCGTACACGTCCGGTTATCGTAGCAGGTTCCCTGATGCGGTTACCGAGTCAGAGCATATACCACAGGAACATTTGGTGTAACGTGCACATTATTTCACATACTACACATATGGTAGATACGCTTTTAAATAGTACGTACGATCCGATTAAAAACTTAATCGGGAAACCTTAACACATACGTACGGTTTTTTCGTTATTTCCTATGGAAAATTAGCTATCGCTATCACTGTCATTTGTTATTATTGGAACTAGAAAATCGGTTTAAATGGACATTGTATCGGTATTTTACTCGAGATGAATAATGGTGATGTTGAAAAAATAATTGAATATATAAGTTCAGAGATATATTGAAATATAATTTTTTTAACACTTATAATTAGCTTCAAAAATATATAAAATGTTATGAATGTATACAATAATTTATAATCTAGTAATAAAATCAATTTAAATTAGAAAATCTAATAAGAACAAAAATAATTATTAATATTAAAATTTGCAAATTTAATTATGTGCAAATTAAAACCGAAAGCAATCAATTGAACGTGTGCAGGGCTTGTACGGTCCGGGAAACTGATTCGAAAACCTAACTGGATGTGTAAGGCTACCCTAAACTGTTTTAATATTATAAATGTTATGTCACTAAGTAGAAATAAATTAACGATTAAAATATTTAATCAACAAAATGTCAAACGAAAACAACAGTGAAACGATTTAAACCAGATATGACAAAACGTAATTCATTTGTAGTATTATATAACAAAAATAACAAACAAATCTTGGGCTTAGGCTCATTATATTTCATTTTAAAGTTTAATTACATAAAATGGCATCCGTTAATCAACGTGCTAAAAAACACTCCATTTTTGAGGCCAGGGCAAAGAAGAAGAAAACGGGTTGAAGGGGGATGGTGATTACTTAAGAATAAAACCGGAAGTGGCTGCTATTGTATACAAAATGGCTGTACTAATTTCCTTTTGTTTTCTGCGAAACGCATAATAAAAACAGTCCCCTCAGTTGAAAAGTTCTCTAGAAACGCTCGATTTTGCACAGCGACAAGATGAAGTAATGAATATTAAACACTACGATGGTGCTTGGAGACGTCGGGGTGTCCTTCTGGGCTTCAAAATTATGTTTGTGTAAATTATTTGCATGTATGATTTAAAAATTTATTCTTATACATATTCCCAGATTTAATTGTTTCTAATAAGTATTCTGATTCTAGTTATTTCGTTTTTGTATTATAAAAAATTAAATATTTTGTAAGAAAATATATATTAAGGAAGAACACCACTGCGATGGATCGCAAAATTGCTGATTTTTTTATTTTTTTTATTATTTAATTAATTATTTTAGGAATGAGAAATGGTATGTTAGTAGAGATAATTTGAACTATATACATAGAATAACCAGTAGTGTTAAGATAAATTGCCTGGCATTGGTTAACAATTTAATTTTTATATACAATTTTACAAAAAAATATTAGTGTGAAATTTTTTTTAAGACGGAAGTGCCTGATAATTTTTTCATATATTTTTAATTATTTGACAATTTCAATCTATGTCTAAATTTATGCAACCGTCAAAATGACATTTAATATGTCAAAGTAAATATCAATTTAAAAAAACAAATGACGATTTTTATTTTAAAAATTGAATGCTATACAAAAAAGATTCTATAAAATTTTCACGACATGCATCATTCATTAAAAAAAGTTAAAAAATCGAACAATTAATTGTTTCACATAGAAAAAGTCGTTTCAAAATACGCGATTGAAAAATGTACATATTTATTTATCAAAAATTAGTATTTTTTACCTTCGTAGTTTCGTCAATTTTTAATATTTTGACGTAAAATTTTTTGGAGATATTTTTGATTGCTTATACTGTAAGAAATTTTTTTAAAATCTATTTCTAAATGTGGTGTTCTCCTTTAAAAACTTCTTGAAAACATTGAATTTATGCTTCTTTGTAGGTAACATATTTCAATAAAAAATAATAGAATATTAAATTAATCTTGATCTAGGTACAACAAAAGCGAAGTTTATTATTAACTTTTCTATTAAATTTAATACGAAAAACTGGAGTTATGATAAAATTGCACTGTTTATAAAACCAATAAGAAAGAAAATTTAATTATGAAATATAAACTTATACAGAGTGTATTATGAGCAATATATTGCTTACAATTTTAATAAAAGTGCATCCACATGTGTGTTTTTCTTTTTCGATATAATTTTAAGGAAAACTGTTTACCGCTACTATTAGTTTTTATGCGAGGTTTCCACATTAAACTTTAATTGTTATTCACAAAAAACATAATGCACGTTTATTGTCGAGAATTCTATTATGAAATTTTCACAACCATTTGAAGTTGATTGTTTCAAGGTAGATTAATTTATATTTGATATTTATTACAGGAATATTATATATTTATGTACTGTTTTGTTGTCGATTTTCTTATAATGATAAAATTTACACAAAAAGTAAACTAATTTTTACACATATCCAAAATCAATATACTTTTGTTATTTCGTTTTAATTAATATCATATCTAGATGGAAAAAGTAAAAGAATAAACATATTGGAAGCTTATAACAAATAACAGCACTTAAAGAAAATATTACAAATGTTATTTTCTTGTATAAAACTATCATACCCTATAAACTATTTAGTTTGACAAAAGTTTATCTTCAGTGGACTGTAAAATGTCATACGTTAATTTGTTGGCATCGATTCGAAAACAAACTAAACTGAAAGACAACATGATAGCTTCACTTTGTTTTTCTTATTTTATTTATTGGAAAACTTTACCTTTAGCGAGTGAAAAAATCTCGGAAAACATACCTATATTTATTACTATTCAGTTTTTATGGAAAACTAAACAATTTATAGCTAAACAAATACTAAGGATGTCTTGATACGGCTATAATTGGCTTTCAGTTATTAATGGTAAATTTGTATAACAAATTATTTTCTTTAATGATGTGTATACGTAATACATTAAAATAACTATTTTTTTGAAAATCATTATATTTTATTGACCTATAACTCTAAAAGAAAACATAACCATTTCGCTCGTTTAAAGTACATAAAAGTATTACCGTGGCGTTAAACGATATGTACCCAATCTGCAACATATTCTTCATTGTATTTTCAAGTAGTGGGGGATGTATAAAATTTTAATTATTTTCAGTTTGTTGTAATTATATCAACTGATTTAACATTATGTGCACCCTGATTTCAAGTAGTGGAAACAATTCATTTTTAAGTTTTTTTTTTATAATGTCAGTTACATGTTAGTCTATTTATTTTATATTTTATTAATATAAATAATGTTTTGTAACAGAAATTATAGTCTTGTTTTTAAATGCTGCGCATACCTATGCATCACTCTGCGTTTTGAGTAAAACCTATTTGTATCGCTTGTGAACTTATGCATTAATGTACCTTATCCCATTTATGATATAACATTCTATCATTATAAAAATGAAAAATGATGCATCTTAAAAAAATATTGAATTTATAAAAAACTACAATAAAGATTTATTTTTTATTTTTTCTATATTTTACGCCCTAAAATAATAGCCAGCAAATAATAGAAATTAAAATTTTATTATATCAAATAAAATACTCATTTGTGTCAATATTATTTCTAAATACGATAATAACCATCATATATGCAACATTGCATAATATTAAATGGACCGGCATTTTACACTCGAATAACAACAAAGTTGATCAAAGTTAATTCGTTATGGGGGTAAGAATCGATCGGCATAGTTAGTCGAATTGTGCTTCCATTTCTCCAAACATTCCGTTACTTGTTAGTTTGCTGTGTGTATGTGTGTATTAACATTTGTGGATGTCTGAATAACAAAGCTGCGCGTCCGGTATTCCTGGCAGATCCAAGCTGGCGCCACCTGGAGCCAATGATGTGTTATTTGGCGCAGATGCGTAAGCATTTGCTGTGATATTGAGTGCAGTGGTGGGTCATCGAGTACAAGATCAGGTTTTCCAGTTGTTTTAACATGTTGCAAAGTAAAAGACAAAAGGGTTATATAAATTAAATAACTTTTTTATGGGATCTATAATATTTAAGGGTGAGCCGAATTAAAAAGAATCTAAACGTAATAGTGCGCAAAAATTGTTAGTAATGAACACAAAAATAATAAAATAAATACTCATTTATTTTTTAGATCGCGCTCTGGATCCAAAGATTCGAAAATTTGACCGCTAAAAATTATTTATAATATATCTATAATCTATTTATATTATAAAACACAACGTCTCTCTGTCTGTTTGCTCATTAGTGCGCTTATTACTTGAGAACCACTTATCCGATTTTTTTTAATTCATGTTCTTTTGCCAGGTTTTGTTACGTTATGTAACATAAGGAATATGCAGTGACGATAATAATGGTAAATAAAGTCGGAAAAAAGATTGCCGCTAGCACGTTCTTTTGAAATACGCTGTATAAACCGTTAAATATTGAATAAAAATAAACTTCGCGATACCATATATCTAACTTTTATTTTTAGGCGAGCAAAGCCGCGAGTACAGCTAGTTCAAAATAAGAGTCAGTTTATGATGAAAATGGATTGCATATACGTTACTATTACTTATTTCGTCCACCCTATTTAATATAATTTTTTCATTTTTGATAATTTTAGGCTTCAAAATTATTATTTAAAATTTCAATTTAGTATAAAATACCTATGTTAATGCAATTTATCTACGTGCGGTTTTAGCACATAGTTCGTTTGGAAACGTTATAATAATAAAGTTCTCTTTATAACACTGTATTTTCTTGTTCCAAGGTTGTAAGTGTGCTACTGTTTCTCTTAAAATTAAATTATTATGTGTCTCCCAGGATTTACGAGTTAAAATTATTTGTTCTGCTAATTATATTTGCACACATATCATGTTGAATGCGTAGACAAAAGTAAAGTATTTCGGATACAATAGATTCACACATTTGTAGGGAAGCCATGAAGTAACGGAAGGACTTTGTTAGGAATAAATTAAACAATTAAATTTGCTACTAATGTTAAATATCATTGTCAACATTACTTAATGCAAGTTGATTAAAATTTTCATATATAATTAATTTAATCAAAAATAATTTTTAATTTTGATAAATTTTAAAACTATATGTATGTATACAATATAAAATATATTTTGAAGAGCTATTAATTTATAATATTTCCTTCTTCAGAATAGCACTCATCCGAGACGTTATTTTTTATTACAAACAATGTAAAATTTAAAAACAGAAAATGTATGAGATTGAATTTTTTATGCTAGTATATTGTATTCTTTCCATTTACGCGTACGCAGGGTAGGATTATGCATGAACGGATCATCCAATATAGTTTATATTTTTGAGCTGGAAATATGTTTTTGTGTTTCAAAAAGTATTATGAAAATCATGTTTTTATATTTTATACAAATACCTACCTACGTTAAAAAATATGTTGAATACAAAATCTTCCACAAGTTTAAATACATATATATGAAAATAATTTTTATACCAATTAGTCACAAATGTATTCATTAAAATGTTTTTTTTTTATAACAAAAAGTCTGAATAAAAATTAGCTTTTAGATCTTATTGTAATATATTTTAGTTTATCTAAAATTGTGTGTAATATAATATTTTTTATGATCATCTTAATATATAAAAACGTTGGTGCATATTTATGTACGTCACGTCATCAGGCCTAAACTACTAAACGTATCGAAACCATATTCACGACATATGTTTGTTCGGTGCTCCGATAAATTTATCTTTTTTTTGACCCTGTAGGTGG
Source organism: Sialis fuliginosa (assembly GCA_961205875.1). Taxonomy (NCBI): domain Eukaryota; kingdom Metazoa; phylum Arthropoda; class Insecta; order Megaloptera; family Sialidae; genus Sialis; species Sialis fuliginosa. The sequence goes on along the minus strand of OY540813.1, from coordinate 8,251,146 downwards.
CGCTGGAGTCGAGATATTTACGAAATGTGTATTTAAGGTCTGATATTTAAACAAATTATTTTTGAGCAGAACAACGTATGTATATAGGTATATAACTTTTTTATCAATCCATTATAGTAAACTTTATACATATACAAATAACAGTTCACGAGTTAAAAATAAACTTGACAGGCCCTAGCATAAAATTTATTTATCAACTTGGAAACAAAAATAAGTACTTGTGTAGGTATATATTTTAAACTTTGTATATTATTTTTGATATAAATACGTATATTTTTATGTATATATATAGTAGGTACTTTAAAAGTCAGGTAATAAAAGTTATTCAATAAAAGTAGAATATATTTATATTTGCCTAAGTGTGAATATGAAACACGGATCTGATGCAAAGTTTGTTGCAACATTTCAAATGCAGATACATTTATTCAAAGTAATACAAAGTTTATGTATAGCAACGATGTTAAATTAATTATTAATTTCTAGAAAAATGACAACAGAATAAAAACAGTAAATTACTCGTATGCATTTTTAATTTGGTCATAAAATTTGATAAGATTAAATGAAGTGAAAAATACATATTACTTGCAAATTGTTCATAGGACCTGAAATAACTATGTATGGTAAAATGAGGAGACTCATTTCAAAACTTGATTATTCCAATAAATTTTCCATGAACTGAGGAAGTTTGAATACATTTATTTTTCTTTTCTTGAGATAATCAGAACAGGCAAATTTAATGAGATTCATAGAATATTATTACAGAATAGTAGTATCTATATCTATCTTGATCCTGTACTGGAATAAGATACAAGATACAAGAGTGCAGTTTAAAAGATCTAAAATAAGTCAACTATATTTTTCAAAAATCCTAAACAATAATTCCGTAGTCCACGTGAGCTAGTAAAAACATAAATATAAAAATTAGAAAATTAATAAAATGATGCTGTATATTTTAATTTTTATAATGATTTGCACAAATACTCGTAAACCTTATAGTGAGTTTTTTTATAATATGCACTATTTTACAGTTGTATGCTGTTAGTTAACTGTCACATTTAATTTTTAATACCAATTAATTTAAATAATGTTTGGCAACATTGTAAATTATCAAATGTTTTAGTGTAGTGTGTATAAAATATACACAATAACATGAAAAATGTAAAACCTACCTAAACCTCTTTACTATTGTTTGTTCTCTATTTTTGTTTTAGAGATTTTTTTTACTCGTCGCTTAAGGCTTGATTAGAGTGAATAATTATAAACAGCTATTGACATACTAAAAAAAATATAAAATCAACATTTACGGTTAATTTCCCTCAATTCTCTACAATCCAACATTAATATTTACAAGTTAATGAAACGTACATATATAACATTTATGTTTCGAGTGAAAGACCTCTGTTTCCGACCATACATCAACAACAGCATTTTCATGAAAGATATGAATTTTTCAAATGAAAATCGAATATGTATAAATTTGTGTAAGCAGAGTATGTGTACGTGTGTGTTTTGAAAGTTGTCTGTTGTGATATTGAATTTCAAATTCTGCGGAGACACCACTGTATCTAATGTAATAATGTATTCCGCGCCAATGCTTCTAACATATACACATTTTGTATACATACATGAATGTGTGATGTGATATATAGGATTGGGTTATATTATTTAACATCTGAACCCTTTCACAGACAAATTTGTTACAGATACCATTCAAAATTTATGTCGTGCAATTTTTTCACATTTGCATATAAATATCACATTTGTATTAATGATTAATTGATGAGTGCAAATTATATATTTTTTATGTGGCTAAGAACTTTTTTTACTTACTTTACTTGATAAAATTAACTAAAAATACAATATTCTGTAAACTTAGTGCAAAAAACCTGTCATCATAAATATGTTTAAAATTCAGGTACGCTGCTATAATGAACTCTGAGAATTCTTTCATACAGCTGTCATTATATTTAACAAGTATATAGATACATATATACATAATATACAAATAACAAGTTCAAATAGCGCAAAATATCATATTTAATTTTCACTAGAAATACAATAAAGCAAGGTGGGGTATTTAAAGTGTTACATATTTTTATCTCAGAACTATGTCATATTTGAAAAAAATATTCAAGCCAAAAATAATCAGTAATTCGTCCAAAGATATACAAGAAGACAATAAATATCAGATTGTCATAGGAGTATTAATTTTTTTAAGAAACTAATACCCATTTTAAAATTCATATCAATTTTCATAATTAAAAAAATCGAAACGGTTTGAACACTCAAAGAGAATTTAATATTGAATATGTGCCCCTGGGTTTATAATTCGGTTACTGCTGGTAGTATCACATAATCAAACTTTTATTTTATTTACAAAGCCACTCACAATCAGTTGGAAATATACTTGAATCACCCATCTAAAAATTATTCAAAAAATGATCACCAAGAATTTTATGACATTCTGAAAATATCGGAAAGAAAATATTATATACAGGTTGTTCGCCAGAATCAAGTGATCATTACTAACTTTGTTATTATTGGAACTAGAAGATCGGTTAAACGGCTAAAGTATCAGTATTTTTTGAAATATAACTTTTTTAATGGAATAACCTGTATATTATTAATGAATTTTATAGATGAGATGAGAATGTTCTTTTTTAAAAGTATAATATATGCATGGTGGTAAAATGGATGCAAAACAAATTATAACAAGTATAAAATTAATAGAAAATATTTTATAAAAATAGTGTGATTTGCAGATTTAATAAAATACAAACAATTTATTAAAATTTTTAAAACAATGACTTCAAGTTTTTATACCTTATTAGATTTTTAATGTTTTTGAGTATTATTGATAAAAAAATATAATTAATTATAATAATAATATTTTTCTTTATCAATAAAATTTAAAAACGTTAAAGTCTTCGAAAAAATGGAAAAATACCTTAAATTACTGTTTAAAAAAATTAATCATTTGTTTTATTTAATTTTTGCATAGCACACTATTTTTTATATTTTCTATTTATTACTATACAACAAATTCAATAATATACAGGATATTCCATTTGAAAAAACGTTGTATTTCAATATATCTCTGAAATTCGACATTCAATTGTTTTTTTGAGACCGCCATTATTAATTCCGGAAAAAATACTGATACTTTGCCCAGATAACTTATCTTCTAGCTCCAATAAAAACAAAGTTAGCAATAATCACTCGGTTCTGGGAATACCTGTATATTCAATGCGCGTTGAATAATTAAAATCAATAATTGACTTTATTGTCACGCAGTAGAATAATAATAATAATTAACTTAACATTAAATAATACAATATTTCTGAATCAAAAGTTGCAAATGTTACAATGCTATTTATAACATAACATGTATCATTTATGTATAATATAAAATGTCTATACAATACATAATAACTAGACATTATCAGATACGTGATACCCAATAGTAAATAGAAATAGAAATTTAATGAATATGGTATAATGCATATTAAATTGTTAATTGCTAATCTGTCGACATTATCAATGTAAAATGTTCAATAGCCAATAAAATAATCAGAAAAGATAAAAGCCAATTGTGCCAGAGCGTGTGTGTATTGAAAGCAAAACACAGATAAAAATGATTTATTGTTAAATGCAATCAGTACCGTATTCAATAGCGTATTCATTCTTAATACTATACAATCAAATTGAATGTGTTTTATCATATTTAACCAAAATGACATGTATTTATATGCACTGGACAATTGTTGGTTGGAAAAAAATGGAAATCACCCTAATAAAAATAATTACTGAAGTGGACTAAAACGAAGGTGTATAATTGGCTTTTATTTTTTAAATTGCTCTTTGTGGAAGTGCAAATGATTATATAAGTTGATAAGTAAATTTAAATATTTAATATTAAAAAAAATTGCTTTATGAAAAATAAATCAATGTTTATTTTATTTCTTTTAGTTTTTTTTTGTTTATTTTTCAACAAATTTAGTCGGTAAATTTTACAGCACACCTCCACCAGACATGGAAAATCAATAATGATCAAAACAAGTAGAATTTTATTTTTTGGTTATTAATTAGAAATATTACATTGTGATTTAACCGGGATTCTCTTATTATCACAGTTGGTATTATCTACAATTTCTTTGATGTTAATAATAATAATAATGTAAGTGAGAATGGCTACGGAACCCTATCACGCACTTGGCCGGTTTTTATTTTTGTCAAAATATCTACGTTTGCAATTTTATTCGCACTATCTATCATTATGATTGGATTCAGTGCAAGAGATGAGAAGAATGATGCCACGGGAATTGTGGTGACAGAAGAGGTGATAAAGGACCATTTATTTGGAAAATATGTGTTGAATAAACTATTTTTATCTAACTTAAGTATTAAGAGCAAGGAATGGAACCTGAACACGAACCTAAAACCTGAAAAAACCCGTATTTTTCATTAATCTGAACCCAAACCGAACCGCTATATTTCAAAGTAAACGTACCTGAACCTGGATACGCTTACGGTAAGTCAAACTATACAAATTTAAATATTTCCGATAAAAAGTATAGATCAAAAGCGCTCCCCTTCCCCGGCAATAGCGACTCGACAAATGCGCCAAAAAAATCTGAATTTAATTTTTTCTCTGCGTTCGGTTATAAACTCAGTTATAAACTTATAAGTATCTAATTTATATAGGTAGTCAATATAATTATAAATAAATAAATTGCTGTAACGACATTTTCAATTGAATTTAAAATAAAACAATCAAATTATTTTTAAATAAAGGATTATTTATAGTTTTAAAGTCCTAATTTATTTTTTTATGAATATTTATTTCTTTACGTCTCATTGTTGCAGTGTATTTTTCAGAATATTCCAGATATTTCCATTACTACATGAATACTGGTACATAGAAGAGCGGCGAGCAGGATACGTGTGAAAGCATATGCTCGGGAGCCGAGGCCGGTTAAACGGCACCGAATACCCGACTGCCGGGTACAGTAAGACTCCTATAATTTCTAAGATACGGGAACGTAAATTCTAGGAATTAGAAGATACAGGGTACCCCTTCCATCACAATATGAATCTAATGAAATGAGACGGGAATAGCTTTCTCTCTCTCTCTCTCTCTCTCGCACATTTTACTCAGAATAATCTAACATAACCCAAGTGAATGGCTCTGGTCCTACAAAAGAAGATATGTAGTGACTATATTTATGTTTTATTTGTATACTAATGCAAGTATTTGATTACATATTGTTTTTTTTCGTCTGTTTAATAACGTTGTACGTATATTTCCATTTATATAATTGTGAAATCATTTTAATAATTATTTTATCACTGTTTGCGCATGCTCAGTATTGCACAGCGTACTGGACATGTAGACGTAGAGCCAACGCAATCAAAGACGGTAAGGAGTGAGGGAAACAACTTCTCCTCCGATGTAGGAGAACTCGAACTTATAGGAGTCCAACTGTTTGTGAAATGGGCCTCTAAGTGTACATGCATATTCATTTTTGATTCGATTTTAAATTGTAACTAAGAATATTATAACGACGAACCTTCTATTCAGCCCGACGCGCGACATTCAATAACAAATCAATTGCCCTAACGTGCACACAATCAACGCGTATGCGATTTTCTCGACGACAAAGCGCGGGTGTCATTTATACTTCACAACGTTATTATAAGATACATTGTAGCTGTTATTCGACGACACGCAGAAATTTTAGAATCCTCACATTCGTAGGTTTGTTAAATAAATGAGACCGCAAGGCTTTGTTCAAACGCCGCTTGCGGTGCCGTCAAGTCTGAATGTTTAAGGTGTCAAGACTTTAAATGTTACATTAAGAAGTTTGTGCCACAGTTACGCATTCAAAGTTTTAGGTTCTGTTTAAATAAGATACGTTTCGTTGACTTGGTAATGTCGTAGCTGTAGTTTGCAACGCGACTCTCTATTAGAATTTGTTTTAGAGTAACGTTGTACGTTGATTGTTATTTTAATAGTTTGTCGTATTGTATTGTTATTTTATAAATTGATCTTAATTTAATATTTTGTTATCAAAGTGTACAACGTAATATACGGTGCTATTCAAATTCTTCATAATGAATTTGAAGTACACCTTTGTGTTGTGTTCAAATGAATTAATATTGAATGAATATTTCATAAAAACAGCACTTGCACACTAAAAAACATATCACAAAAAATTGTGAAATTAATAAATATAAAGGCTCTGAGCGTTATTCGAAAGTCGTTTGTTCTTTGTTTTATTAATCAAGCCACTAGAAAATGTTATGAAATATGCAAACTTATTTTATTTTGCGAACATTCAAATACATAATAAATGATAATAATTAAAAATGTAAGTTGAACATAACATTATTTATTAAACTATACAGGGTGTTCGCCAGAATCGAGTGATCATTACTAATTTTGTTATTATTGGAACTAGAAGATCGGTTAAATGGACAAAGTATTAGTATTTTTTCCGGGATGAATAATGGCGATCTTAAAAAAGAATTGAATGTCGAATTTCAGAGATATATGAAATATATCTTTTTTCTTAATGGAATACCTTATATATTATTATTGTATTTTATAGTCAACCATGTTATCTTTATAAAATTCTTATACATGCATGTATAATTTCAGGTATTAATGCCATTTGTTCGCAGATTTTTAACGTTTTTGAATTTTATTGATAAAGAAAAATATTATTTATTGTAATTAATTATAATTTTTTATCAATAATACTCAAAAACGTTAAAAAACTGCAAAATAAAGTTTGATTTAAAAAGTTTAATAATTTGTTTGTATTTTATTAAATCTGCAAAGCACACTATTTTTCGATATTTTCTATTAGTTTTATACTTGTTATAACTTGTTTTATATCAATTTAATCACCATGCATTTATATACTTTTATAAAGAGAACAATCTAAACTGTAAAATGCACTAATAATATACAGGGTGTTCCATTTAAAAAAAGTTATATTTCAATATATCAATTGTTTTTTTGAGACCGCCATTATTCATCCTGGAAAAAATATTCAAATAATAACAAAGTTAGCAATGGTTACTCTATTCTGGCGAACACCCTGTATAGTTATCATTGTTAGTGGTTAAATAAATGATAGATATTTTATTATTAATGTATAACTGTATAACCTTTGATGTTTGATGCTTTGAGTATCAAGGTAATGAATATTACAAATATAGTTGTAAACATATAAATTAAATCAAAATAGTTTGCAGATATATATAATTTAAATTTACTTCACAGTCATTTAGGTTATAGTTGTCATATTAGTTTATAAACAATATGAAAATATTACATATCAATATATAATATATATATATAATAGTAATATTTGATATATAATTAATTCTATATTAGTGTCTAGTCCAAACATATCTAGAGGAAGGGCAACACCCTTGTTTTATTATGAAAGTTACATACATTTAAATCTAACTCAAGATACATTTTACAAATTTGAATACAGCACTAGTCTCCATTATATCTAATATATGGATGAAAATATTTTTCTGCCAGCACATTTTAGAAATACTGCCTTAGGCTATAAATACTATGTATAATAATGTAAAGAATCCATGGAAATATTTCGTATTTTATTTTTCACTTAAATATATCGAGAACGTATATTTCATAACTTACGCATGAATAGGAAATAGAATGTTTCTTTAAAACTATTCTTATGTAAATTTTATACGCAAAAGAAAATTTCCTGTTTTCAGTTTTTACAAAAAGAGAAATTATGATATAAATGTAAATAGAACATTCTTTCTAAAGAAAAATGTCTTTTATATTTTCATAATATTACCTAATTTTATTTTTACGTTCATATAATATTTTTTTTTATTCATCCCTGTAATCTGTCGTGGAATTCTTCGTTGTAATTGCGATTTTTTTGAAAATGTATTATGCTTTGTTAAGAATTGTGTGCATAGGCCCGACTTTTCATAATACGAGATCTGGGTATGAATAATGAGATTTTGGACCACGGCCGTGATCTGTCGCATCGTGACCGTAAGCGATTTCCAAATATTAAATCGTACCTGTCTGAATGTTAAATAATTCTATATTTTCAGAGACTATATCTCAAGAACGGTTTGACACAGACCTGTGGTTGGATAAAAATTGTCGCAAGCATTTAAAAAAAATCCTCCCTAAAAATAAATGTCTGAATTCAACTTTATACATGGGGTCCTCAAACTCAAATTTACCTAGAGCCCCATGAAGCAATAACGCACCACTGAATTTACCTAATAATAATTTATATAAGATACCCCATAGTTTCGGCTGTTATTGATGTAAAGTGAAATTTTACAGTTCGCGACTCTTATAAAGTTATATTAAACGCATTCAAAGAACAATAATTTCATTATAATAGCAGTGACGGTTACGACACGAATATGAAAGCAAAGAATAAGAAATATATGAAAATGTCAGAGAATATGGCACATCATATTGTGTCATATTCGCATGAAATTTAGGATTTAAGCATTAAAAAGTATGAAAGAAATATTGTTTCTTTTATTCTCACTGACAAAATATTATAAAATTTATATTCTCTTATATTACGCACTTTCGAGAATTCAAAAATTTATTTTCAAGTTAACGCCAAAAATAAACTGTTGTTTATAGTTTATCTGCAGTGATATATTATAATTATTCTTATTTAGAAAAAAGAATATTTTAGATTCTAGATTATAAAGAAATTAGTTAATTACCCTATTAGTGGGTACTTTTATTCGAGTAAGTTTCAAACATGTCGAAAAATAAATGGAAACAAGTAAAAAATATCAGGACAATGATAAAATTTTTTGTATAGGACTATCATGTCAAATGCAATAGGTACATAATAATATAACACTTAAAAATTGGGATATAGGTCAAAAAATAATTGCTGTTATTTTTATGTATGCATAAAATGTAGCGCTTTTATTTAAATTTTTTCGGAATCTATATCATTCCATCATCAGTGCATTATATGTACAATATACAATATTAATAGATAATTTTTTTTTTTTGTAATTGTACAGCAAATAATATTTTAATAAAAATATTGAGATTAAAATTATGTAAATTCATATAAAATCTGTTAAAATATTTTATGTCAAAATATTATTTGCTGTACAATTACAAAAAAAAAAAAAATATCTATTAATATTGTATATTGTACATATAATGCACTGATGATGGAATGATATAGATTCCGAAAAAATTTAAATAAAAGCGCTACATTTTATGCATACATAAAAATAACAGCAATTATTTTTTGACCTATATCCCAATTTTTAAGTGTTATATTACATGAGAAGAAAATGGTCATTTTCCTAAACAATAGGTACATAATAATATATAGTCTTCCTAATTAAAGAACCAATCAAATGGTATTGATTAACAATTCTATTTCTTACAATGAAAGTAATAAATCAATATGTCTTTTATCAATAGTGCATCACTTTTTTCCTTCTCTCAACAATTTGTTAAGAGCGTTGAATGCACTATCGTATCTGTTAAAACAATAGCAATGTATATACAAATATCACAACCGAACACTGAAACTGAAGGCAAGAAGTAGGTACATACTACATGTATATATGTACTGTAATGTTCACTCGCTCGTGAAAGTTTGCAGACAGTAACAAAACCTGCATGATAGAAAAACTAAGTAAACTAACTCGTAATTTTGTTGAGTTGATTGAAAATGAGATTATATTGAGATTTTAATGCTTTAAATTGGTAAAATTAATGGTTTACAAAATAAATTAATACGTTCTTAATTTTATTTTGTCTTATAAATGTCCAGTATAATAAAGAATTCGCTTTATATGAATATAAATATTATATAGAATTTATGAAAATGACCATTTTTAATAAAATTTTATTTTTGTGGAATTTATTTTATTTATATTTATACATGTACATACCTACACATTCTTTAAAATAAAACATCATTTCTTCTTCATTATTTTCAACGCGCAAAAGCAAATACCCTCACACAGACACATAAAAATCATATATTTGGTAGAAGAAATACGCTCCAGTCTGCACGACGCTCAACATTTGTGACAAATGTTCACGCCCGCTCAAAACAGTAAATAATTGAACGTATTCATTAACGTCAAAATCGGTTGCGTCTCTGAAGATATGAATATTTAATAAAAACGTCACATGTCATAGCTCGCTCGCTCACGTTCTGGATTACAAATGCTGCGCCAATACATGCAGCGCTGAGGAATTTTGACAGTACGATGAAACTCAAGGCGACGCGGACGTCACGATTGAAATGTATTGATGAGAAAATTTTCCTTTTAGATATTATATTGTTTTCGATTTTGTAACAAAAATAATATTTGTATATTGTGTGGTATATCATATTACATTGATTTTTAATTTAAAATTCCTAACAAGGACTTTATTAATCAGATAAACTGAATAAGATTTTATAGGAAACAAATTAAATGCGCACTATTTTAAATGAAATTAGAAATTGTAAAGAGCATTAAATAAACTATTCACTTAATTAACTATTAGAGCATTTTTAAACAATATTGAACAGTATTTTTGTGTTTTAGCAATAGTTAATATAAACTAGCGTTAAGAAAATACTAAATAAAATGGTGAGATTTGATGCAAATTTTATTATACAATAATAATGATACGCAAAACAAAATTTTAATGCTCAAAACAGAAAACGTTATTGCTCAAAAACAATATATTTAATACTCAAAGTATGTATATAATATTGCGCGCTTAAATACTACCCGATTTTATATATTTAAAAAGAAATTGTTATTAAATATTGTACTAAATACCTTCAAAAGCAGCAATTAAAAAAGTAAATAATAATTATAATAAAAGATTTGTTTCAAAAATTAATTATTATTAATGTGTTTATTATGTAAGGGAAGAAATAACGTTTTAATATTGTTTGTTTTAGTTGCTAAAACAAACTAAAACTACGAGAGAACTCAGGTGGTTTGTGAATCTAAATCTATATAAACATACATTGTCTTCATCACAAAAGCTATTTCGTGTTCCAGTCAGTGTTAAGAACTATAACAATTGGCGTGTCTTAAAACGTTTCCCGTAATGTTACTTTTACAACTTGGAAGTACTTTCGAAACAATTGTATCTGATGATCGCTTCATTATTTTTAAAATTATGTTCAGTATTAATTAATTTTACTTTTATTTCTAAATTTAATGTTTTAAGAGTATATGAAAATACGTCTACAAATTAAGAAAATGTATATAGTTCTTGATTATTATAGAGATAAATACACTGTGTTCTAATCGTATTATTTTAGAAAAATATGCCTGTTGAGTAATATATTCATAAATATATCCAAAATCGTCATTTTTGGCACTTTTAGGTTAGAATAAATCGAGAATCTGGCCTTGGAAACATTTTTTGACGTGAATAACGCCTAGAATTTCAGACCAGATATACTGAAACTTGATGAAACGCTGAGATCAGTTTTGCGCGTTAGGGTAAATTTAAAATCGGTATATCTCGATACTCAAAGCAGCTACTAAGCAGGTTTGGCCTCAAATTGTAGATCTCAATTTACCAAGTTTTAATTAGTGATAAATTTAATATTATAAAAAAATAACAACAAAAAATTATTGTAAATATTAATTAATTGAATTAAAAAATATAACAATATATAAGAATATATTCTGTACAACCTACCGTTTTTAATTTTTTGATTAAAGTTTTTTAAATTGAATAAAAAAGTAAAAAGTAAATTTCATATTCTACAATTTTGCTTGTAAATATTAATTAATTGTTTTTATGTTCGTACAGATCATAAGAAAGAACTATACTACCTATACAATACAAGTCTGATTGTGAGTTTTATTTAACTCCACTGCATCTCAACACAGTCGCACCCATTTTTTTTTGTTCTTCTTTGTATCAACTCAATTATGTTACAATTATTTTCAAGATAAAATTATTTTTTGTAAAATAAAATAAAAAGTCGTAAAACAAATAGTTTTCAATAACAATTAATTTTTATAATCAGATATACTCAAGATCTCATTCTAACATTGTAGACTATATTTTTAAAAAGAAAATTTTAATGAGAAAGTAAACCGTATTCTATGATTAAAAGACAGTGGAAAGTGTTTGAGTGTACTTCTAAAGATACTTGTAATTCTATTTCAACTTTTAATACTTCTTTGTAAAAAAAATATATATTTGCACTCACGGAGCCGGAGAAGTAAAAATTACATAAAAAGTAATTTGAGATAGCTTCAAAACAAACCTTTGTGGAGTCTGCAAGAAGAAAACTTGAGTTAATAGCAATAAAAGTTGATAATGCGCTATAGGTTCAGGAAAGTATAAAATTGTGACATTATTGTCTCTCGTTTATTTTTATAATTCATTATTGTTGAATTTTAAATTGGGAAGTGATTTATAACAAGACACTTACATGAAATTAATTAATTTTAATTATAGTAACTGTTAGTTGATTATCATACATTATTATCAAGAGTATTTCGTTTTGTACAGTAATTAATTGAGTTTAAAAAAATTATGTAATAATGAATTGAAAAAAGTATAGGTAATAGAAAATATATAATGAATATCTAAAAATCACAGTATTTACTATTAAATTGGCACCTACTATAACAATCAAATCAACTATTTCTGGTAGAACTAATACTTATAAGAAACATCTGCCTAGTAAGTACACAGTGATTCCTCGTTCTAAATTCGCAAAATAGAGTAAATAATATTATCGAACAATTTTAATAAATATACTTATAAAGTATTGGCATGAACTGCCATTGATTAGCCATTTAATTTTTATACAATTTTATTAAAAAATATTAATTCGACATTTTTCTTAATACGCGCCTGATTATTTTGTCGTATATATTTTTTTTAACAATTTCAATCTATGTACATCTAAACTTTTCTGCTGTGCAAACGTCAAAATAACATTTAATACACATATCAAAGTAAATAGAAATTGAACTAAACGAATGACGATTTTTAAACAAATGGAGATAAATCTTCTTAAGGGAAATTTGTCTACAAAAGTTGAGGTAACCTATTTTACAGAAAATTGAAGGCTCTACGAAAAATAATCTATATAATTTTTACGTAACATGTGTTGTTCTTGAGATATCTTGAAAAAATAAATATTTTTTTATGTCACCCCTCTCCCTTACACACGATTTTTATGATGAAATGGGACCCAACCAACCAGCCACGTTTCATCATGAGTTATGTGTGTGACAAGGATTCAGGGAACATACAGACAGACACGGAACAAAAAATGTTTGTCTTGACCTGAAATGGATAGATCAAGTTAAAATTTTGAAATCGAAGAACAATTTTTTTTCTCGTTTTGAATCTCGATATGGCAACTTCGATATAACAAGGAAGCAAATGTATTTAAAATAAATATTACGATGTCTCTAGATTTACAATACCAAATTCTGATTTATTTTTACCTTTTAAAATCAATAGAACCCTTGCAATCGACAGAATTTAAAAATATGTTACGACAATTTCAGTGAAAATATAAGTGAACAAATTGCAGATGAAGTTATTTACAAACAAAAGTTCTAAGAAGTAGTAAACTTTGTTGGCTCACAACAGTGTGTCATGAAACATGAAATATCTGCAGAATTTTGTATATATTTATATAAAAGAGAAATTTATATGAAAAGAACAAATATCAGCAGGCAGTTCGTCCAACATGTTACACTTTCTGTAAAACGGTCACGTATTTTCTACGTAAGAAAAACTTTTCTGTCGGCTAATGAAGAAGTTCATTACAAACCCGAACATGCTTTTACTTTTAGGCATTCTAGATCATTTCCAAATTTTTAAATTAGCAAATGCACGATTTATTTTGTATTGTTTTTCATTACGATAATATTTTCATTATTATTATGATATTATTACTATATTAAGCTTGAAATTATTGTCTCTTACCGGTACACAACATCTTATATTAATTATTACACAATTAACTGTATACCTAATACCTATGTACTTGATACGAGCTTTTCGAACATGGGTTGAGAAGTCAGTTTGACTAAGGCAAGCGACAACATTACAAGACCTTGGAATTATAGATAAATCCTACGGTTCACATACAGACATGTACAATGTACATATATCTAATTGTAAGTATGCATAACTTATACTGTCTTAAACACCTCTCAGAGTAGTTTCGTAGTACTGGTTCTCTTTAAAAGTCAACTTTAATTCATTTAACTTAATACTGTACTTCAATAACTAGACACCCGGTATATTGAAAGAAAGGTTATTTAAGACATTTCACGTTCATTTCAACTCATAAATATTTAAAAACATATAGATTAAATTTTTTTAACCCTAAGTGAGCGTAGGAAAATGTATTAATCAGTAGGTACTAAAAATATTAAATATAAAAATCTAGAAAATTAGTTTTAAGTCAATATTTAAATTTTATATTTGTACACAACACATATTTGTATATATATTATCTTTCTAAAAATAAACTTCTACGGTTTACTACCAGAGAAAGTTGAGAATTCTCTCACTTTTAGTGTTAAAACTATTAAAATAGTATAATCACATACACGCAATATTTCTGACTTTATGCTTTGACTTTAAACAAGTTTGTGCCAGTAAGAAACGTAATAATGAAAGCAGCTATTAGCAATTTGACACGTGGGTTTTATTTCAGTCGTTAAATAATAAATTTAAATTTTAGCATGGATTTTACCGAGCTTTATTTCTTGTTGAAATTCACATTGAGTTTGAAAAATCTTTAAATAAATTTATACCATAAGAAATATTCAAAATATTGCCAAATAATTTATAATTATAATATAATTCATATTTTGTTAAAAATTACCTCCCTTATAAAATAAAATGTTCAATCCCGCAACAAACATTCCAAATTACGCCAAATTTATTTTTGGTTTGTGTGGAATCTTTTTTATCGACCACGTTTCAGTGACCAAATCAAAACCTTCAAGTAAAGTTTTATTCTAGAGGGACCTACAATAAGAAGAAGTATAAAATAATTTTTATTTTATACATGATCAAGATTGAACGTAATAATTGTTGGACGAGTTGAAAATTTACATTTGTAATTTCAAACAAAACAAACTTTAATTATATTCTTAAATATGCTTCTAATTTATTTCGAAAGTCAAATATTGAAGTTATAAATAGGCATGGAGAAATATTAAAACGCCTTAGGTTCTCAGAACAGTTTTCTTTTATTAAATATTGTAAAATTATAAAAAATATTACAAAATTTATTTATTTTAAAATTATGTAAACATTACAAATTGAATAAAGCTCTCAATGCATTGCTTTCTGTTTGAAATATTAATGTAGATTGTAGATAAAAATTAGATATAAATATACAGGGTGACCTAATAAGCGTAAGAGCTACTTTTAAAATTTAAATTCTCATAAGCTACGCGCATTTATTTTAAGGTACTAACTAAAAACATTTTTATAATTTTATGTATTGGCTAGTATGTAGACATAGCGCATGGACTGTGCATTTGAGTCAAAAATCGAGGTGTCACAAAAAAAGAAATAGAACGAATATTGGTTTTTATTTAAACATGAGTGTAATAAAAATAGAGATATCTCTATCTTCACTTATGTGAATAAAATTTAACACATTATGGCAATACAGAATGCGCAATCCATGTCTCTATATCTATGGGCTAGTATTAAAAAAAATTAAAACGCCGCTCGTGGTCGACGGTTGTGCAACCGCTGGTATAAATCAATACATATATGTATCTATGATTTTGCATGTGAAAAGGAAAACACGTTTCTTGAACAATCATAATTGCACTGAAATGTTCCACAATAAAAACAATTAAAGAGAACGACGTTATGTTCAAAGCATCGGCAAATTGCTATATAAAACTGTCAAAAGCTCCACGTTATACGTGTTAACTCAATTCCGTTTGGTTTACACATATACTCAACTCTACTTGTCCGTGCTATAAACTACTTCCAATCGAGTTACGAATACCACCATCTTGTATACATAACAAACTATAAGATTTAACTCATTTAATGGAGTTTAACTCATAATATATATGTATATGTTAAAACACCTACATGTACAAACATTTTACGTATGTAGGTGCACAGGTAGAAAAGTGACTTGGGCCAAGAAAAGCTTATTTTATACATAACGAAAACAATATTTTCTTAATATAAGAATATATTCTTAATCCAAGTATATTATTGTTTTCGTCCGACAATATTACTTTAAAGAGGAACAATAATTTTCTGGATTCAGAGTATATTCTTATATTAAGAAAATATTGTTTTCGTTAATATAAAAACAAGGATTTCTAGGCCCAAATCCACTTTTCTACCCGTGTAGGTACATGTTTTTACAACATAAATAAAAGTGTAATTTTTTTAACGATTAATAAAAAAAATAGTAATGCTAGAACAACACATTCACTTTAAATAGACATTTAATATCAATAAAATTTTCCACTAAACTTTATCTTCAAATCAAAAAGAATAAAACTCGCGGAATCATATAAAATAAAATAAATCCTAACATTATTAAGGTAATATAAATATTTCTAAATAACGACGTAACAAAATCCGCAATAATAATAAAAAGAAGTAATAAAGTTGAAAAAGATATCAAAAAATGTAAAAAATCTCGAAAGCTATAAACAAAGCAAACTGATTAAAAGTATATTTAAATAAATATGAGTCGACAAAAAATTTAAGATTTTTTATTTTCTTGTAACTTGCGTTTCGACACAAACATAAATTTTCCAAACGAATTAAAAATTCCACTAACGAAGCAAATATTCTCTTTTATTATTCATTCAATTGTATTTTATTTGTTTTATCACAAACGGAATTTCTGAGAGAGAATTAAATGTTTATTTCACTCACTTGACAAAGAGAGAAATTTATTATAACAAAAAACCAATACTCTGTGAACTTTTGTACTCTCTTCTTTTTGAAACTGTTCACCCAAAAAAGAAAATATTATCATTTATAATTAATTAATTTCATTTAGATATTATGAAAAGAAAGTATACAGAGTTGTAAAAAAAATATGCAATTATATAAATTCTTTCACGTTTTCAATCGATTTATATGAATCGACCATTTAGTTATTTTAACAACCATTGTCTCATTCTATTCATGTTCGTAAAAAAATATTTTTCTTCGATTGAGTAATTTTTTCATCAAACTGTGTAAAATAATTGGTCCCTTTTGAAAAAATAATAAGTGTTTTTTTAGTATTTATACTTGTATATCTATAAAATTCGCAGTGTATTTTTATTAAATTAAACTTATTAAATTATACAAGGTAAATCATATTATGAACTTAGAATATATATTATATACAAAAATGAACATCTTTAAGATACCTACTACAAAATAAAATTGATTTAATTTCAGTCTTAATATTTATTACATACATATTAGATATTAAAATATTATTTCTGAAAATTTCTTATTGGACTAATGTATTTTTTGATAGAGTAACTATATTTATCTAATAACATTTAACAAAACATGAGATCCAGCGTTGTGCAAATTTCATTTAAAATTTAATCAACTTAAGTTGACTCTACTCATCTGATTAAATTTGAACACCATGACAACAACGGCAAAAATTTAACAGTCCGTCGAAATTTAACTAAATTTGAGCATGTTAAGATTAAACAAAAAGAACACCGCTTCTTTTAATTGCCAACTTTGTACATTCTAAATTATTTCTCAGAATTGTTAAATTTACAAATGTTCGTCTATAATTATCCTCGACAACGATTAAAGAGAGGACGGTTTTCAAAAGGAAATCTTGCAGCAAAAATATTTACAAAAAATTATTCGTTAAGGCAAAATAAATTTTATATTACTGTTCATATTTGTAACTATTTCTGAATAAACTCTTTGATAAAGCGAAAAAGTATTCGTATTAAATAATAGAGAGAGATAAAATATATATGTATATTAAAATGAATAATAAAGATTATAGTCGTTAATGTTAAGCTTTTACAAGCTAAACATCAAGTTAAGAGTGGTAAATTATTTTTTACGATTCACGTTATATAAAACTATACACGGTATATCTGACGTGCTGACAGTAGGTCGAGGATGTTATTATAAGCAAAAAACTATATAAGTATAAACAATAAATATGTGTTTTCTGCGAAAAATTTTTTTTTCTTTAAATAATGTTATATTATTAATTATACGCAAAAAAAGTGCAGAACCAAAAAAGCGACATATATAGCATTGTAGTATTGGTCGAATACCTATAGTCGAAATCCAATTTTTTTGAATTTTCTGCTTACCAGTTTTTTTGGACCAACCGTTTATGAGAAATAGGTATCGACAAAAATAAAGGTACTTTAGTTTTGGTTGCTTTAAATTACACGAAATAATCTTGTATTCTTGTTCTATGATTAAAAATAAAGTTTATATAATTATATCCCATTTCTGAATATAGAAAGCATATAGAAAGCTGAAAATACAGGTTACACTTAATATAATACAATAGTATTTTCATATAGTAAATGAATGCAAGAAACATAAGAGCAAGTACTATTAAAAGCTAGACTTTTAATATCAAAGAGACAACTGCAGAGAAACAAGATAAACAAAAATATATACTTCTCCTAAAAATGACATTAGTTGTAAATGAAATAACGGAACAGTGAGTCTTTTGTGGGTCTTATGTAAAACACATAGTTAAGAATTCATTGCTTGGAATCTTTCAATTGCTTTTGCTTAGATGACTATTGTGTTTATGTAATAATACGCTGACTAGTCAAGCCACTGTTTCTAGAACACAAAACATCTTATGTGCATTTACTACAAATCGAATGCATCTCACTCAATTGAGCACTTAAATAAAATAACACATTTGCTTTATCTGGAGATGAAATTCTAACGAAATTCTTAACTGGATCGACAGATGTTTAAATGACAGTCTTCAACCGCGTATTTGTATTGTACATAGTTTAATAGTAACAAAATCTGAAAAGTATCATTACTACTTACATACTAAAATCATTATTGATGAAGCAATATTTCTGTTCCTCCAAGATAAATAATTTTGATGCAATTATTTATAAGAAGATCTTTTGATTCCCACTCGTGTTTATTTTGGGCAATATAAGGACCAAAATTAGGAAATATCCTTTATGATTCCACATAGAATTAATGATTTTCAGGTTTTTTCTAAGCTAACCGAAAGTACCACCATTTTTGATCATCGGTGAATGACTAAAATTAATAACTTTTATATTTTTTTATAAATAACTTTTTATCGCATTGAATTAGAAATTTGAATTCAGGACTATGAGGCTGTAGACCTTAGTATTTGATGTTAATTTCAACATGATACCTTTACCCGTTCCTGAGAAAAAAGGTCTTGACGATCAGACAGACAGACAGTTTCGTTTTTTATTATAACAATTTTTTATTTTTAACAATGGCTGAAGCTAAAAATGAAATAAATAACTTAATAATTCTACTTTAACTAAATATTTTTATGGTCTATTAGAAATATCTTGCTTATGTAAACATTTTTCTGTAATATTATAACCATTTATTATTTATCATTATAAAATTGAAAAATTTAAGGTTCTACATCTATAATTCATTCTTTAACATAAAACAAATTACAACATTAACACTTACTTGTGTTCAAAATATAATTATATAAATATATGCATACAACCATTAAAAATTGAGTTTAAAAAAATTGTACATTCAATATAGCTATATAAGGTATAATTAAAACTTAATTGTAATTATAAAAGCATTTATAATATACTTATACTGTTTTAAATTAATGAATATTTAACGTGGCAATAAAATAACTCTATTACTATTACGGTAATTTTTCGGACGGGGAAATGAAAAATTGATATTTGTGGGCGATAAATTACTTTATATTTTGAATAAAATTTAATAATTAAGATTGTTAGGTACATTTTGAGCTGTACAGCAGTCGAATAATTAAGATCGCGTGATCAACCATCATCTTTCTCTTTCATAATAACATTTCCGTTTGGTGTTTATACACGTCTCTTTATTTCCTGTTGAAGCTAAGGGTACGTTATATAATATGTATATTATATGTTTTGAGTTTCTTGCTTTGATATTTATTATATACACTTATTATATGTCATTGAATGGTATCTATATAATTGCTACTAGTTTTTCCTTGTATTATCAATATTTTATTTAACAGGGTTAAATAAAATATGCGCTTTGATTTGCACGAAGCTTTCCCTTTTGTATCTTATTTCACATGTATAGAATAGATTAGAATAGTCAAAAAGGTCATAAAGTTGATGAGAAGAATAAAAATAATAATAATACAATTTAAAATGAAAGAGCCAAAATATGATGAAATGATTATTAATTTAATTAATATCATTTTGTTATTTTGATTGATCCATAAGAGATCAAGTCCCCAATTGTTACCCTTAAATACAGCTTTGTCACTGGAAATTGGTTGCCGCAATATAACATGTCCACACAATTGTCAAAAAAAACAATTTTTTACAATATTTTTAAGGTACATATCCAATTTATTTATTTTAATAACATCAATTTATGAAAAAATATTTTTCATATACATATAATATAAAAATCTTTAGTTTACTTTATATTTTGATCCACTGAATTCTTTAGATAAATATAATTTTTCAATTAAACAAAACAAATTCGCTCAAAAATATCCTATATCCTCTCAAATACCCGAATGAAATTAAATCAAATCTACACCAAGAAGATAAAAAATCCTTCGGATCTTCGATGAATGGACAACACAATAACAAGTTGAAGAAGAAAACCTCAAAACATAATAATACAAATTTATTTCGCTTGTGTAAAAGGGAGTGTCGAGTTCACACGAACGGCTGAATATATAAATAAAATACATACATATATTCAATTGAGATTTTTTATATTAACAGTGGCGGAGAAAAACTTATATCAATACTTACTAGAAATGAATCCTATTAAGCTCCGGAACTATTTATTTAAAATTAAATTAACAGGTTAAAATTTAATATAATTAAAATTTTGTTATAATTAAAATATACTAATAGGAAATGATAAAAGCATATAATAACGTTAAGATAATATTACTTTTATAGAGCAAACAAATTATAACAAAATTCAAGATCTTAACTCGCTTCAAACTTTACATTTATAAGTTAATCATTTAAAAATTTTATCTTGTAATTTCATTAAATTGATTCAATGAAAAGATTAATTATTGTCTATAAAATACCTCAAAATAATTCACTAGTAGTTTTTATTAAACACATACTTGTTAAGAGCAATAAAATTTCTTTAACGAGCCACCACTGTACTCTACATGTTATACAATACAATAACACTCAGCGCGCAATGCAAGAACTTCATTCTTCCTGCACTTAAAATACACCACTTAACTTTTTGTGTCGACTCAATCGGAACATTTATTTTTTGTAAGTTTAATTTAGGCTTTTACTCAATTCTTACAGTATGGAAGCTTATTTTGTATTATTACTTTCTATGTAAATATATAAGTAATACAAGACAGCTTCTAAAATCCGAAAATCTTTATAGAAACTACATATAAATAAAACGGCCAAGTGCGTGTTAGGAATCCGTAGTCATTTTCACAGAAATGATAAAATCAAAAGATCCTTATAAATGTGTTGTTGCATTTTAGGACACCTATCTAAAAACACTTAATGGAGTAAGTAAAAAAAATTGAGTACACCTTTCATTATATTAAAAATTGTAATTTTTCAAAAATCTCATCATTTATGTTTTTAGATCATCCCTCCATGTCGGTATACCAAATTTCATCTTAATAGGTATACAATTTATATAGACAGATAGACGGACATAATTAAACTATAAGGGTTCCTAGTTTACTACAGAACTTGACTAAAATTTAATATATGTTAAACAATGAGACAAAATAAAAATTCTATCAAACCAAACGATCTTAAAAATTGAAAATAAAACGTATATTCATGTAAATTCAATATTTAAAATCCATTTATGTTCGTATATATATCTACCATTTTAAGGTTCGATGATAACATATCATTCTACGAGTTTCCAACGCTTACATTTGTAACACAATCATTTTTTTTTCTACGGACTTTCACACAAAAGCACCTTAATGGAAAAATAACACTTGTCGATGAAATTAATAAAAAGTGATCTGTGTTTTTCTCCATAAAATTATTTTAAGAAATTGAAAAATGATCGCTTGTACAAAGTTCAAATATTCCATCCCATAAATTTTAACACGATTCAATTGTTAAACGAAAACAATTTTTGGATCTGGTATTACATGATTAAATAGCCGATCTGTTATAGAATGGGGAGACAGGAGAGTTTTTTTTATTATTGAATTCGAAGGTTCGCGTCAAGTTTTACATAATAATTAAATTGTCAACGATGCTTTGTGTATTTTTGTCATCTGACTGATCAACATTTTCAATCGAAAACTTTTGAAAAGCGATAGCATTGAACAGGAAAATATAATATTAAAACTTTTAGCAGTGGGAGACAGACTTTTATTTATTACGCCAGGTTTGGTGCTGAACACGTAGAAATTGTTTTTTGACAATTTCCTGGTTTTATTTTTTAAATTACCAGCGTTGAGATTGACAATGAGTGATTTGTAATTATAATCTATTTGTTTATATAGTAGTCATTCAACTATACACAATGTATGTAATCCACATTTTAGTATTATCATTTCTAAGGCCTAGATTATATGCAAATGTATATTTTCATATATATTTGCATATTTTGATATTTGTCGACTGGTCTACTGTATTTGCATATTTTTTGAATAAATGTCTAAATATTGCATATTTTCATCTAAATTTTTTAATTCGCTACCTACCATAAATAACATATCATTTTTAAAACATATTTTGCAAAAAAAAGTTAGTGATACATCAATTTTTATACCATGTTTTACAATATATTTAAATCTTATTTACATTCATGATATCGAAATTTTATGTCACAAAAACTTCAGTAATGTATTTTACAGAAAAAATGTCATATTTTCGCCATTTTATTGATTATTTTTATGCTTATTCATGCATATTGAATACATATTTTAGCGATCTTATATTGCTTATAATCCGAGTTACAATTATGAAAGAAAAGTTAAGCTCATAATAGAAAAAACATTCATTATTAAACTTAATTTATTATTTTTCAAAATAAAATGATAAAAAGTACAGTAAACGTACACATTTTACTATTTATTTCATGATCGACATGATAATTTTCGTACTATAAAAACACATTTGAACAATGAAAAGTTTAATTTCAAGTTGTTATGATGTTGGAATTTTCAATATTTGAAAATATCTTTCAAGTTTCACAGCATTGAAGATACATTATCGTTCAAAAGTATGCAACCATCGTGCTTTAATGGCTAACAATAAGTGTAAGAATAAATAAAACAATGTAATTATTATATAGAAAGTATTTTCTCGAATAAAATATTATAGTTTTATTAAAATAAAAATACAAACAAAAACATATACAGCTGAAACGATTCATTGAAATGAAAATTAAACTACAATATTTGAAATTTTATGCACAGCTTATTGTCAGAATATAATAGAGCAATAAAGAAAGTAAAGTATAAACAGCAGACAGAAAACATTAAAGAAGTATAAATTGTAAAATACATATGGCGTACACAATTTGTTTCTAGATAGTTTTAATAGAAGAGAGTAGGTACCTACATTGAATATTTATAGGATCATAAAAGTAATTTACACATTTAGACTTATGATTAAATGGTTTTTATTTGTTATTGCTTAAAAATTTGTCTTGAAGCGAGTAACAAATGTGTAAATAGTTTTTCATTTGTGTAAATTGTAGATTTTTTTATTTTAAGCACACAGTGCTATACTCATAGTTTCGATACTTCCAAAATTATATATAGAAAAAGAATATACAATTTATTACTCCTATTGTTTATTTATAATTGAGAGAAACAAAATAATTGATTAATTAATTAACTGAACACAAACTAGGGGGGGGGGGAGCGACTTACACCCAGAAGCCAGGATCCACAATAAAATGTAATTATAATTGACAATAAAATTTGTATAATTTTAAGTATCCACACCCAATTTACAATTAACGTTCCGTTATTTTTTTCATTGAAAAAATTATTTTTGAAAATGCATTAATTTTAATTTTTAGTTGAGTGACAGAAGAGCATCTATGCTATTATTTACTTTATAACTTTGATTTTCATTTTGACAGAGGTTTGTATTAAAATGCAGTTTATTAAAAATGACGGATGCTTATTATATGCGCGAAAGAAACTTTAATATAAATATAAAGTCCTTTGTGCTGTGTATAACGTCATGAAGTAAGCAACTTTGAAAGACGAACTTTAACTTTTTATTTACACTTCACCAAGGAACTGATATTTAAATTGATCTCTCCTCAATACGATATTTTTATTAAATTTTCTGCATGGTAAAAATTTTAATCAAACTATAATAAATATTCATATTATGTTATCTTAATAATTTTAATTAACATATCATAACTCTTGAGTATAAGAAATATGTTTTAAGGAACAATACTTTTGAAAATATTTCCATAAATCTGAAATTTGAGGAGTGAAATATAACTTCATCAAATGTTCACTGTCAAAATTTGAAATTGATTGTCCACAATGTTTTTGAAGAATTAATTTTCAAAAATTTCCTCTTAATACGGACGTAAATGAGACAATATTTTTGAAAGATTGTAAGATCTATTAAAATATTACCATCGGCTTACAATTTGCACCAAGAGGAAATAAGATACTTATAAATCATCAACAAAAAAGGTAATCTCCTAGATACATAGATTAGACAAATGCTGTAGTAAATCAAAATAACACCAAGCTGTGAAACTTTGTTACATTTTATCACCTGAACAAACTAAGCAGCATAAATTTTAAATTGAACTCAAAAGCATCGGCGTATACTTACTCCAATTCTGTTGTGTCTGCACTGATTGAATCCCAATTTAGAATTAGGTGGCTGTGGTTTTGTAACACCAGCACATACAATGCAGTTTATCCTACGTGTGCAGCGATATCTTGTTTGCATTGGGAAAGCGCAGGGTTTAATTAAAGAAGATTTCTATGTACATGTGGAATGGATGGTTGGGATTTTGAATAAAATTAACTGGTGTATTTGGTTTCTGGCAAATGTTTACTTATAGCTTATTAGTGGGAGAGTTTGAAATTGTTAATTAAAGTAAGATATAGTAACTACTCAACTCAATTATTAAATATTTAAAAAAAATCAAACGAAAATAACCTTTAAATATTTATATTTATTAAATAACAGTGGAAGTCTGATATATAAATGCAAGGATAATAGAAATGTGTCGGAGAGAATTAAATTAAAAAAAGAGATATGAAGAATTCATTTCTTTTATAATTTAAAATAATGTTGACTTTATAAACGAAATGTAATCATTAGTAAACAAAAAATTTCAACCGTTCTCGAAAAAAATATTGTTTACATTATATTTCCTTGACAATCTGCAACAATACACAAAAAGAAAAACAGATTTATTTTCGTAATTATGTTATCACAAAAAATAAACACGAGAAAAGAAAAAAACACACAAACAGTTTTCAAAACGGAAAATAAACTACGAAAACATATTCCGTCTGGTTCACACGCATCCATAAACAAACGACCCAAAGAGCCAAAGCAGTAAAAACATACAAAGATAATAACCGAAGATACACTTTGTGCAAAAGGCGAATACACGAATGACCGTTCGCAGAACCGGCCGTAAAAAATATTAGTGTGTATGAATTCTAAAGCATATATAATTTAATATAGCATAAGAAAAAGAAAGAAAGAAAAGAAAGTCAAATGGTATATTTTTATCGAAGATTCAGTATTCCGAGAAAAAATTATAAAAAAAATTCAAAAAAGTAGAATGATACTTTGGCCTACAATCAGACAGCTGAAAAATTTTGAAAATTATTTTAGAGAATTAATAAATTTTTTTGGTATATCTAACATATATGAAAGCACAATTGGAGATGAAAAAATGATGCTTAAATTTATATTTTCGAAAAGTTATAGGAATAAAAAATGAGATGTAAGATATTTTTTTTAATTTACAAAAATTAAGTACTTTATAAGTATGGAAATTATTTGATATATTTGATATGAAATATTGAGCCAAATAAAAAGAGTTGGCTGGCATGCGGGGCATGTCCCATATGATTTTATGGTAACTATCCTATTGGAAATTCCACCAATATTTTACCTGCCTTAACGGCAACATACACACATGATTTTTTTTATACATCTATGGCAAGTACCTTTCGAATAATATAAGTTTCATTCATTTCCTTTTATAATAAATACAAAAAAAACGTAGTACAATTTTCGATGTTTACGTATTTGGCAAAATGTAATATTACATATTTACAAAATAACAAATCTTACGATATTAATAATAAACGAATAAATATTAATATTAAACTATACAATTTTAACACAACATCTACGAGTAATTCATATAAATATAATTCCCCATGTGTGATGTACACAGTAAAATTATAAAATCAGTGAAATGTGGAATAAGTATTTTTGGCTTCTCATCCACAAATAGTTTTTACCCCTGAAACTTGAAATGCGCGCCTGGTGTTATTTTGGTTAGTACGAAACAGCGGCCCGCGTAATTACTGATAATTAATATTTACTGCCACTAGATGGCACAGGAAGGAAGGAGCGCGAGGAGATTTCAGGGGCAATGCGAACATGGTTGTGCGCGTAACAATTCATGACACTCGACAAACGTGTTTAAACAGAAGCGGCTATGGCGGTTATAACGAATGGGGTTAAAGGTAATCGTCCCTCGGGGTGCAGAGTTTTGTTCTATTGTCGTTTTGTATTACTGTACAGGATGTTTGTTTAAAGAATTGGATTTTATTTTATTTATTGTTGTTGAATTGAATTATTTTGGTATAATTGTTGGTAGTTTATTACTGCATTTTCTGTATCTCACACAAAACTTGTTTACTTGTTTATAAAGCATCGATTTTCTCGACTGGTTGTTCTAAATGACTTTAGACCGAACTACAAGACATTAATGAAACGAATGAAGATTTACAGCAGTACTAAAATCAAACTTGTAAAAATCAAATAATTTCACCAATGAAACACTGGATTATTAATTATTTTGTAATCAAGTTGTAGCTACTTAAACTAAAAATATACACGTTAACAACAATAAAACAATGTAACTCCTCACATAAGAAGTCCTCATCAGGAGCCTAACAGTTCCAGACTGATACAGTCATGATTAAACCTATATTTATACTAAAAGGGCTTATCTCGCTTCAATGATGCTGACCAATCAACTGCAAGGTCTAGAAGGACTAAAGCTGGAATAGGTCGGGTACTACTATAAAAAAACCTAGTCTTATCTCTCAAGATTTCTATGCATTCTGCTGCGTCTAATTGATTTCCAGTAATAATAATTATATTATTAAATTAAAAAGTAACATATCGAAAATTAATAAACATGCGAAAAACTAAATGTAATCTAAATAAAAATTAGTGTAGTCGATTTAACAATAAAATTAAGCCAAGGAAAAATAAGAAAGAGTAAAAAATTGTAACGGAAATGTAGCTTTTAAATTTATATATTTTTTTAGATGAATGAAATTTGTTTTAGATATTATTCCACAAAACTATTCATTTATCTATACCTACATATTGAAAAAAATAAATCGCTGATAATATGATTTTTTTTATTTGTATTCTAGTGAGGAAGCTACGTCAAATACAGATTCTAAAATGTTTCCTTTATAAATCACATCCTACTATGATTTTCTGAACATGTTCTTATCATTATTTTCCAAATCGTTCATTGAAATTGCCAATAATATTCAATAATCGATATTGGTAGTCTAAACATACATCTAGTTTCCATCTATGTTTTCTCTTTAATTTTATTTATAATTTATCACTGGTAACGACACCTACAGTTAGCCATGCATCAGTAGTCAGCCTTTTTCGTCTTTAAAGTGATTATAAATAACGTTTACACAGGAATTCTGCAACAATACTAAGTTTAAATAATTCTGTAACTTATGATTGACTGTTACACATACATTTAAAGCAATAACTTTTCGGTCAACAAAGAAATCAAAGTTCATTCCAGGTCTGTCAGTTACATGTGTGGATATAAACGACGCGCTGTTTTTTTTTTGTTTTTTGTTTTTTTTTTTTGTAAAGTGCTCACAAAGTAAATAAGCATTTCTATATTTATTTTATTATGATTGTCTTATAACTCAAGGATGTTTATTCATAACAAGGTATTTAACTATCTTAATTTATAAGTAAAAATGCTTTTGAATGTAAATTAATAAATTAAATAAAACACGCGACTGACTACTGGGTTTCATATTTCAGCGTCGATGCCAATGCTCGGCCTGGTTTTTAGTGACTTTTAATAACCCCCAGAAGTCATCCCTTCATCAAGTTATATGGTAAAGGTGGTTGACTAGTGGGATAAGAGATTCCAGTGTTCAGCCATGAAATATTCAATTAATTGCTGCATTGAAAAAGTAAATAAAATACATATACCTACCTAAATGATTTTTAACGTATAAATAATAATTATACATCATCGATCTCATATTTATATGAAAAATAAATATAAGTATAATACAAATACTAGTGGCTGAATACTGGCAAAAAGTATCTTATTTTGTTTGATATTTTTTACAATTTTTTCTTGGAAGTTTAGAAACATTGTTAAATTTTCTTATAAAAGACATATCAATGACTGTTCATTTAATACTGTTTTTGCTTTTTGATACATTTAACTGTAGAAACACATTTATTTTAGTTTGAGATTTGAGATAAAAGGTTGACTACTAAAGTCTTTACCTACATACTCTAGCTATATATTCTTATTCAATAACAATAATAAAAGAAACCCAGATTTATTTCTTGGATTTCAAACAAGTAGATTACAAAGCTTACATTATTTTTATTTTTTATTCAATATATTGCATTTTCACCGTACATATGGTCTAAAAAACAATCTTTTTATTTTAAATGAATTGATACAACAATGAATTAGAACATTTTTTTCGTTTACAACAATCATATAAGTACATACATATATTTTGGTACTACTGCTAACTTTAAAATTCAGAGTGGATAATTAGGCCCTCTTCCAGTTTTTTATTTTACTTATTCAAATTATTACATATTTTGATTTGTGTAGGTCAAAAATATTTTTAAAAATTGAATGTATTTTAAACAGTACATTTTCAATAATTTATTCAATAAATGATAGTTTCGATTTACATGATTTTTTCATGGAATCAAATTACTATTATTTAAGTGTTCTTCAACAATTAATGTAAACTCTATATTATTTTATTTAAATTTATAACGTGAATTAAATATATTAATTTATATTTTCCAGGTATCATGGGTGCGGCATAGAGACATTCACTTGCTGACTGTAGGCCGATACACTTACACGTCAGATCAGAGGTTCGAGGCCCTACACGCGCCTCACAGTGACGAGTGGACGCTTAGGATCCGGTATCCACAACCGCGAGATTCCGGTATCTATGAATGCCAGATCAGTACCACACCGCCAGTAGGACATCCTGTACGGCTCAATGTAGTCGGTAAGTGTATATCCTGTTATCTACAACAGCTGCGTGTGGAACCCTTCTGGTGTATGTATGTAAATTTGACTGCGGCGAATTAAAATTATGTAATTAATTTTCAAATAATAGAAACGTTATTGTTAAATGACACAACTGAACGTTTTAGCTGTCAGGAAATAATATTAGTTATCCATTAATAATAATTTAAAGCTATCGCACGTAGATTATATCAATATATGATTGAATCATATATAAATCACTGTATTAATAAAAAATACATAACAGACACGTACACCCAATTCTGTTTTTACACGATTTTGAAATAGCATGGTTGGTAACAATAAAATAGTTTTTTTACACGTACGTATTGATATGATTTTACACGATTCAAGTCCGATATTATAAAAGAGCTAGAAAATTTGCTAGTTAGGAAGCACTTTCAAATGGGGTATTAATTCTGTGATAGTATCTACGAATTAGCAATGGAATTTATGTCGAGCAGTGATACTTTAACTTATTGTAACACAGTTGGTGACTCTGACCGTACAAAGTCATTTCCATAGTATCTCCACTGTTTTAATACCGTTGGTGTTTAGATACCACGCGTCCGCGAAAATCGTCAAACACTTCATGAAACTTAAAGAGAACTGTCAGATATATAGGTTTGAAACCTCATTTAGGAGATGGCCCTATACATTTCAGTTTTTACATATTGTTAAAAGGACGTTTTAATTTTTATGCACTTTAACTTTTAATATGGTCTAGTACTTATGCTTATAGCTAGAAACGTGTATTTATATAATAATTTAAAAAAATTATAGAATTTTCACTTAATTTCAAACCCTTTTTTAATTTAGAAAGATAATACCTAACGTGTTTAAGATTTAACATTTAATTATCATTTTTAAAAGTCTGTTAAATGGAAACAAATCCAACAGTCCTGAGGAAACTTATTATTAAACTTCTTAAACAAAGATTTAATGCATTAAGGATTGCTCAAGACCATAAAATACTTCAAGTTCTTATTATCATTTCATTTAAATATGTATAATCCAAAAACGATTACACTAAAAGCCCCTTTGAAGATGAATACTCGAAAAAATATATAGCAAGCAAAGCTGTTTGAAGTGGTAATCTATTAAAATATAAAAAGAATAACAAGAAACAAAAACATCTCATTATCAAGTAGCAGGCTGTCGTTTTTAACACATTTTCAGCCCGTTGGAAGAAGGTCTTATTTATTCATGACTCTTCAGTTAATCTCCTTTTCTTAGTTACGTCGCTCCGACGCAATCTTTGTGAAACTGTTTATCGAGTCGATGTCCGCTACCATCTTGGAGAAATTAAATGTTGTTTTTATTTCAAACGTGAAGATCACAGAGAATTTTCTAAAGTTAATGAGAATTTCAAGAGAACGAGATAATAATTTTTTTTGTTATTACAAATACCCACTTGAGATTATTCTGCCGAAGTTTTTTCATGAATTTATATTGAAAGAAATATATCGATATTGGGAATATATTTTGCTTTATGTGATAAAGAAATTTAAATAATTCTTACATATATGTATTTATATAATAACAGAGCTCCACAAAAAAGGTCTTGTTCTGTTTAACCGGATTAAGTTATTTTTGGGCGGTGAAAAAGAATTTGACATAAAAGCTCACTGATCCCAAAATTAAAAAAAAAATAGCAAAAACATAACTTCATTTAAAAGTTGATAGTCTTCAATCAATTTGCTTTTTCTTGTATTACTGTATATATACGACAATTTTTAACCGAGTTATGAAGAAAAAACTTCTGCCCTTGGAACTTTTACGATTATTTGTGTTCCCTAGTTATAGAATATAATGTCCGGTATTATAAACATTAAGCTAGTAAAATTTGCTACCTAGCAAGTACTTCCAAATGAGGTTTCAAACTTACCTGACAATTTTCTTTAAGTTTCATGAAATATTTTACAGTTTTCACGCACGTGTGGTATGTAAACACCAACAGTATTAAAACAGTGGTGATAATATGAAAATTAATTTGTACGATCAGAGTCACCAACTGTGTTATAATAAGTTGAAGTATCACTGTTCTAAATTCCAAAGCTAATCCATAGATACTATCTCAGAATTAATACCCAATTTGAAAGTGCTTGCTAGCGCTTTTATAATACCGGACATAAGAGATAAGATAAAACTATAATTTTAGCTTTGATTACCAATAACTCGGTTAAAAATGATTGTATAGCGGTACAAAAACAAAATTGAAGAGAAAAGCATGATCTAGATTTGGTGAACAAAATTTATTCTGGTCCGTGGAGGTTTTCAAAATTGGAATACATTTTTTGATGATAACAAAAATTTCGGGGATAAGTGAACTTTTTTTATCATCAAATTATTTTGTGTGGGCCTGTGTAAATATAATTAAAGTATTTATTTATGTTACGGTCGGCTGATATATAGTTACAAATGTAAACGTAATATTAGGGTTACAGAATAATATGATATTAATTTATATATAAAAAATGTACACCTGGATTGTTACATTAATCAAACTATAAACAAATACAATACGTTTTATTTTAACAATCACAGTCACTTCTAAACTTGTTATTATGGTAATATAATTACGTTTTAATGGATATATTCATCCATCAGTCATGTGGACACTTCGTCAATATTTTATATCAGCGGTTTCTAGTTTAAATATAATATTTCATACAATAAATATAAAATATGATGTACAATGTATGTATGTATGTATTTACATATACACACTGCATATGTTATAACTTGTGATATATTGCTCTATTGTTCGTACATTTTCAAAAAATAATCCAAATGTAGTACCTACCCTACATGCTCTTTAAAAGCTAGTTAACATTGTTATTTAAATACTAGTAGACTTTATGTTAATAAATGCTTGCAGATTGCATTCATTCATTTTAACAATGAAAATATACGTATTTTTACAACACAAGCATGTAACAACTATATTATTCTCTATGATATATACTTAAAGCTGAGAGTAGACTTTTGACAGATTATATAACAGGTGTGGTTAACAGGTCGATCGCGACGAATTTTAAACAAGAGTCTGGAATTTTAAATGAATATAAACGAAATTCAGAAAATATTAGATCACGTCACATTTTGTTACAATAATATAGGTAGGTAGAGTCGCATGCAGAAGTGGTAGATCAGTTTTCATTCAACTGGCTTATCACAAACTAAGTAAGCTTCTCCCATTTGATTAATTATTATAATATTTAAATCATTTCTCCATGTATCTACCATACAAAGACAGATATTTTGAATTATTTTTTTCGTTTATAGTATTCATGTATATTTGTGGGTTAAATTAGTATGTTATCAATTGAAAATTGTATAAGTAAATTTTGTGGCGATAAATATTTGATATTTCGAATTTTTGTATTTAAATATGTTAAACTTGATATACAATTAGTTAATGAAATGGATGTATTTTTTTTTTAATTTAAAATGATGTAACTATATAAGCTCCACATTAAAAAAAGATAACCGATGATGTTTGTCTTAATATTTTGGAATCTGTTGGACCTTTAGGGTGGCGCACGGCTTCTGAAGCACATAGTACATGTAATATAGGTTATATATATGATTTTTCAATATGTTCAAAATAAATGAATTTTTTGAAATTATAAAATTTATTTTCTATCACTGAATTAATTAACTTGATATTTCATGAAAAATGATATAATTGTACCATTAACAATTTTTATTTGCAAATGTTTAATTTTTAAACATTATAAATTTAAATAAATAATATAATATGAATATAATGAAAATTATATTTATATTTTGAATCGGTAAGCAAAAACAAAATAATTTTGTAATTTGATTATAAATTAAAATTAAAATCTTCGAATACCTGTTACTACAATATAATCTAATATAGTAAATGGTTGATCCATTATCATTTTTTAGGTGAAACAAGTTTTAATTAACGTTATGCGAACTAGGGTCATATTGTATAACGTTAACGCAATTTACTTAATTAAAAATTGTACAGTCCCAACAACGAAATTTTACACTGTCATAGCAAGAGAGTGATTAATAGTTAAGTATGCAAATATATTTTCGTATAAAAACTGTCCATTAAGTACAGTATTTTTAGAGTGTAGAAGAAAATAGTATATATACTTTTGAATACCGATATAGTAAAATTTATGTAGTTAAAATATGTGTAAGATACTGGCACCAGTCTTGGCCGTTTTAAGAGGGATCGATGGTCTTCTTTTTTGTAATTCTCATGAACTCATGTTGTTAATAACACAAATACTTCTTTATTAAATCAATTTAATTACCAAACTCCTCAAATACAGTTTATTTTAAAATTATAGCCTTTTATTTAATTTATGTATTTTCTTCAATAATGGATAAAGTAAAACCAGTAATGGCACCCAGTGATGAACACTTGCTAATGATTACAAAATGATAAATACTACAACACAAATGTATTAAAATAAAGAATCGTAAAATTTGAAACAATGTAAAGAAGATGCTATGATAATATAATAATTAATTAATAGATTACACTATTAGTTATTTTAAATGTTGACTGATTGTTATCAAATTAAGCTATTTTGCAGTTAAGTGTCGATAGATTATGATTCAGTAACGGCAGTAATCAAATATCAACAAATATTTTTAATTTAGTACATTTAATTAAACAAGATTCCAGCATTGGGGTATGATCCAAGACTGGTGCCAGTACCTTATTTTCTATTTCATCAAATTTCAGTTCCAAATAAAACTCAAATTGATCTATAACAATAAATATGTTTATTATAAATATTATTTTAGTGTTTCAATTTTTTACATTAGTAATTAGTATACCTACATTTTAACGATAAAATGTAATTATAAGGTATAACCTGTGTATATTCGGTTTCTTGGAACCATTATACGGTAAAAAAATTTGAATTTTTTTTGCATAATAATTAAAACGCTTTTCTAATATTGATACAAGTTTGAAGAAATATAGTTTAAAAATTAAATGTAATTTATTTAATATTCATTCCAAAAAAAAGTACCATGTGAAACAAAGGTACAATCTGCTAACAGGTAATTTCTATT
The DNA here is from genome assembly GCA_961205875.1 of Sialis fuliginosa. Taxonomy (NCBI): domain Eukaryota; kingdom Metazoa; phylum Arthropoda; class Insecta; order Megaloptera; family Sialidae; genus Sialis; species Sialis fuliginosa. Next base: position 8,216,300 of record OY540813.1, on the reverse strand, counting down.
CGTTTATTTTGCAAAAGCACAATACAACTCCGTGCTATGAAATGAGCAGAAAAATTAAAAGAATACGTTGGACAATTAAAACGTGCAAATGTGTCACAAAACAAACAGTGGCATAATCTCAGGTTGGCTCATATATTAAAAAAATAATTAAAACTCTACTCCCTCGAGGGGGATGGCTTCTCTTGCATATAAATGAAGCACACTTGTACAATTAATAATTTTAATTATAAAGCCTGCAGATGTCGGTATTTGTCCTCTATATACATGATCCGGGTCAGGAAAAATGAATAAAAGCATAATTAATATAATTGCGTACATAAATTCATTTAAACAGATCAAATAGAAATGTCTCTGTAAAATGTTCGGGTTCATTTTGTTTGTAAATTCAATGTTTTATTAGTATTTTATATTTAAAGCTTTTATGGTATAGTATAGTATATATTTATATTAGGGTGTTTCAAAAAAAGTCGATAATTTTTTTTTTTCGATTGCATGTGAAATTCTTGTTATATATGCTATAAAAAAAATTCTGTAAAAATTTGAGCCCTTAATATCAACTTGAAGAACTCCATCACCGAATTTGAAGATTTACCATTGATTTAACATGGAAAAATGATTTTTTAACGTTCATTTCTCCTGCAAACTATGTAGAACATTATTTTTCGGAAAAACCATGACTGATCCTTCTTCAGTATTAAATTCTGTAAAAAAAAGCTCTTAGGGTCCAGTCTCTTACGTCAACCCTCTCGTTTTTATTTGCGTTAAAAAATACAGATTTTTTGAATTTGTTGACGTTAGAGACTGGACCCTAAGAGCTTTTTTTTACAGAATTTAATACTGAAGAAGGATCAGTCATGGGTTTTCCGAAAAATAATGTTCTACATAGTTTGCAGGAGAAATGAACGTTAAAAAATCATTTTTCCATGTTAAATCAATGGTAAATCTTCAAATTCGGTGATGGAGTTCTTCAAGTTGATATTAAGGGCTCAAATTTTTACAGAATTTTTTTTATAGCATATATAACAAGAATTTCACATGCAATCGAAAAAAAAAATTATCGACTTTTTTTGGAACACCCTAATATACAAGTATAAATATATTAATGAATACACATTTGATATTATTGATTTCATTTCCTGCAAAATAACTACAAACAATTATTTATTTATAGCAACTTAAATAATGCAATAATTATATGTATACATTGCTAATATAATATATAAAATAATCATATCATTTGCTAGAGTTTTGTTAGTTAGAGTAAATGATATTATAAAAACTGTACGTGAAAAAATTACACGTGTTATTAACTCTATAATGTACAATCATGTACCTTACATGTGTATGTATAGGGTGATTCGGAAGGGAGGGAAAATATAATATGGGTCATTGTAAAAAAAATAATAATTATATGTAATATATACGATATTTTATTTTATAACGCGTACCCTCTAGAGACACTCATAGTAACAGTTTCGACAGTGTAGCCATTTTTAGCCAAATTATTCGACTATACATTATTTTTAGCAAGTATAAAACTGTAAATTTAAATTGGACATAATGTAAGTATTAAATGAAGTATATTTATAATAATTACTAAAAAAACGTACGACAGTTTTCGATGTTCACGTATTAATATATAGATTCATAATTATCTTGACGACAGGTTCCAAAATATAAATATATATTGTTGATGAGCTAAAAAATGAATGTTCCAAGACGGGTAAAGGTACCGCCATCACCACATATAAATTAAATATGTTATTTAATGTATTTATGAAAAATAAATAAATACAGTCCTGTTACCAAATAAAACTTTGGTAAGGGGTCTTTTTTTATATATCTCCATAACTATTAAGAATAATATCCAAAATACAACGAAAGGTACTATTGTATCACGTAATATTTTCCTATCCTTCCGACCTACTCTATACATATATATTTACAACACAGTCAAAATTAATATTCTATGGAGCGAAAATACTGTATGTTAAACAAAATTCATTGATTGCTTCGATGCGTCGCAATGAATCAACTCCTTAGAATTTAGGATAACGGATTAATAAACTTGCTAAAATCATGATTAAAAATAAATAAACAATTATAATAAAATTTGTAATTTTATTTATTAATTTGGCGTTTTGATGGAAATATTGATGATAAACGAATTTTATAGTTATTATATAAAAACATTATTCATATTTCATATTCCATTATGAAATTTTTATTAGTTTTGAAAAAAGTATAAAACAAAAATTTATTTGTGAAATAAAAACGAGTTTATTCCCATCAACTGTCGATAAAAAGAGCTTTTGTATGTAGTACGTATGTACTCGTTGTTTTATAGATATTAAATGTGTTTTAAAAAAACATTGCTACTACTATAATAGTATTTAATTAGGTTTGTAAAATATTTCGTATTGTACTTATTTTTTTTAGTTCATATCTATGTTTACTTTTTGAAAAATGAAGTAAATATTTTTATATAAAATTTAAACAATACTAATTTTCATTTTAATTATTACAATCTCGAAATTTACTCCAGAATTCTGGAGAATTTTAAGTTGAAACTTTTTTTTCTGATGAAATCGGAAATGCCAAGAAAAGAGAAAAATTAACAATAAATAAAATTTATAGGCACTACTAAAGTAAGTTTTTGCAATAATTTTATAGTTCAGTATTATCGTTACGGTTAATAGGTATTTAGTTATATTTTACTTATTCAATTTTATCTATTGAATCTTTTTTTTTTATAGATTCAATTAATTCGTAGATATCTACAGTTGGATACTATTAAAATAGATGTAAGCTAATTTATAGCTAAAATTATAACTATAAGTTGGTATTTAAAAATATATTGTATTCTTTTCAATCAGTTTAAGATACATTGTTATTAAGTTTTATTACATATATAATATTTACAACATGTACTTTTATCGTTTTAAAAACTTCCAGAATGGTCTAAATAACTATTGAAGTAAGAACGGCAGTTAGAATGTATTTATGACAGAAACTTCTAATAAATTTTAACAAAAAGGAACGACCAAAAAACCAACTGCACTAAACGAGTAGATACATGAAAGGCGACTTGACCCCGAATGTATCTCAGTAAATCACTGAACTTGTATCGTAGTTTTTAAAACAACCATAGATGCAATAATGGTATCATATAATTGGTTCATTTACTCACCCTTATTCAATGAACGCCCACTGAAACAGTAGTGTGGTTTCTATACGCATTATTCGAAAATTCTACGCCTGATATATGTCACAATTGCACGCCATACCACTTGCCACAATACTTAATTAGGTACCTATAGGTTAGGTTAGGTTGGGGAGAGATTCCTTGAAAGGTACACTTTTGCAATCCTACTTTTTTTATAAATCCTTAACTAATTGCTCAATTATAATTTATTAAAAGAGAAAAATTAAAATTTTCTTGCAATTAGGAAGAAATGATGTAAATCGTTCCTTTCATAGACAGTCATCCGTCGTAAGGACACCACATTCCACCAAATATTATTATTAATATTAATTTTTTCAATATATTTCAAGAAGGACACATGTTACGTGAAAATGTTGTAGAATCTTTTTTGTAGAGCATTCAATTTCCTGTAATAAAGGCTTACAATCTACAACGTCTGTTGTAAAATATTCCCTTACAAAGATTTATCTCAATTTGCTTTAAAAAATCGTGTTTTGTTTTTCTAAATTGCTATTTGCTGGGACATATTAAATGTCATTTTGATGTTTGCATAAAAGATTGAAATTGTTAAAAAATTAAAAATATACGAAAAAATAATCAGGTGCGTCTTAAGAAAAAAAATGATTAACCAATGACAGGCAATTTATCTGAACACTTTATAAGTTTTTATTTATATTGTTCAATAATTAACTGCCATTGGTGAATTTAGCACGAGGAAGCACTGTGCATTTACTTGGCAGATGTTTTTTTATAATAATTATGAGTGATTATAAAAAAATATGACAATGATCATAAAAAAATACTAGTTATTAATTAAAAAAAAATTTTTTCTGATTGTGAGTTGACTTATTGTTAGTAATAATTCTATGCTAAGTGATATATTATACATTTCACCCTCATGTCAATACAAAAACAGCAACAAATAATATACAAATTATTCATTACGCCACTTTTATAGATTTGAACGCTTTTATGTTTGTTTGTAAATAATAACAATAAAACATAATAAATAAAATATTTTGGTTTAACAATGACGAGGGAATATTATAATGATTAAAATTAAATGCATACACTTCAATGCGAAATCGTAACAATTATAATGAAAAACTATTTTATGAGTTTTGATGTACATATAAATATGTAAAATATTATATTGAATGATGTAAAAAAGAGACTGCGTATGCATTGGCACTGCCATAGTGGTTTTACAACAAGCGGATAAAACACAAATTATTGTTTTAAAATGTATAGGTTTTGTTTTAAAATCAATTGTTTGTGTATTATTTGCTTAATGTAAAACCACCATCATTATAGAGATGTGGAAAGTAAATGGTATAACTGTTATACAGGGTGAGTCATATCAGGTAGAACAAACTTAAACAGTTGATCAATAAAAATATTTGAAGCAAAATTTTTTTACATCTGTAACAAAATGGGTTCTCGAGATATTAAATAAAAAACTAATTTTGGGTAAAATCGTTGTAGCTTCCTCACGAAGAATTTCCGGACACATGTTAATATAAACTTTTTTACTTTAAATATTGTTCTCGACCATATGTTTGATCCACCTGATATGATTCATCCTGTAATATTTGTACTATTGGATCTATAGCAAATGTCGTTTCTATGGTACCTTTCCCCAACTTTCTAAATACATACTTTTTTCTTAATATAAAAAAATGAGCAGACATTAACAAAATTTATATTGAAACATAATTCAATCAATTGTCAATTTATTTAGATATTATATCGCAATGGGATCATTTTTACTTGTCACTATGATATAGGTACTTAAAAACAATTTGAAAGATAATAAAATAATAATCGATGACTATTCAAACATTTTTTTCAAATACTTTAATTTGAAATAAAATGTTGTAAATATAATATGTAACTAAATCTGATTTTTGTTTGTCAATAATAGAGACTGAAAATAAAATTACTATTGATATTTTATCTCAATAAAATAAAAACAATTATCGTGACAGAAGCATCTTACAAAGTTCACGTTATTGGATTTACTTCAAATACTAATCAGTCTCAGGGGATACCAAAACAAGCTAAACTAAACAACTATAAAACTAAACTAAACAAGCATACCAACTTTTATTGGAGTCGGAAAGAATTTACCATTTAGCGTTCTTTTGTAAATACAAATGAAAATATAAGTTTGCAAGCATGCATACTTCACCTTTGACATTTCAATTTAATGTTAACAAAATTATATCATAGTTTCACTGTTCAGTAGATACCTATTGAACAGTGAGGAATTATTTTTTGATATACCTACCTACTATGGCAGTTTGAAGATGTCATCAAATCTAAATTAAAAAAATCTATTTTAACAACATTTTATATATAACTAAATAATTCGTTACGTATTGTATCTACCAGAAACGATCCAAGTTCATAAGCATCAAATTGTGAAAACTTTTTTTTATAAAAAGCAATTTGTATAAATGAGTAGATTTCTAAATAAATAAAATTACTAGTTGAATGTTTTTTCAGATGCTTTATCTAAAGTTAATCAAAGGAAGAACATGAAAAAACTAAAAAAAAATACAATTTATAGAACTTACATTTTGTGTCACATTATAAAAAATCTCATTTCTTTTACATTTACAAATTTAAACAGCTTTTAATATAATGAACATGCTGATATTTTCTGAAAAAAAAATTCATAATGTACCCCCAAAAGTATTTTTATTACACTAACAAAATCACATAAAATTTAACAATCTTTATATAAAAATAATAACACCCTGTTATCATACACCGTGAGTATACATTTACGGTGTTACATACAAAGGTATGTATAAATGTGAATAGCTTCTCAGATTTTATGTTTCGAAAGATGCAATACGATGTGTTTTATTGAGAGCAATTTGTGTGATCTGGATACAAAAATAATTTATATGCAGTATATGTATGAACCAATATATTCTATGAAATAAAATGGTGTTTAAGATATAAATGTAAAGCATACATCTATGTGTACGTATGCCTGAATGTATTGCTAGACACATATTTAGGAATCAAAACTATATATTACTGGTCGAATAAGAAAAAGTCTGGAATATTAAAACAGACAAATAAATAATGTGACAAATCCAATTTTGTGTGGTATAAATAAAAATGATATTTTAAATCTGATTAGTTTAAGCCAGTTATCTTAAACCTCTCTGGGGGTGCTACGATTCAAAATAAAAATTAAAAATACAATTTTAAAGCATTCATACTGGTGTTTATTAACTAAAAAATATAAAGATATATTCAGTTATATTTAAAAATTAATGCATTACAAGAAGTTACTAATGTGCATAAATTAGCTATGTGTTAGTTTTTCTGCTTTATATTATATTTTTCAAAAGGTGGAAAGGGGTTCCCCGAAAAAACCTTATAGTTCTAAGGGTTCCGTGAATCGACAAAGTTTGAAGACCACTGATTTAACATTAATAGTAAAAATACATTTTTTTAATAAGGGATCGTCCATTAATTAAATAAGACTGGGGAAGTTCTGTAAAACATTACAAATCAATACATGAGGGAGTCAAAAGCGTAAATTACATAAGTTTTTTTAAATTAATTATTTTAAAATAGTTAATTGAAACTCTGAAACCAGTTTTAGCTGTTTAAATTGCTTCTTTGTATATTGAGTTAATGAAAATGTTTTAATCAATGTACATTTCTACTAATATAATAGCTTACGTAAGGACAGGGGGGGAGGGATGGTCACTTTCGGAAATCACCCTTACCGTAATTAATGGACGCTCTCCAAGTAATATCCAGTTGTAAGGAATGTGTATAAACAGATTTTTATAAAGACTTTTGCGTAAATAGAACCTAGATTATTAAAAATTATGTTTGGTAAAAAAGGAATAAAAAATAAAGTTAAATATTTATTAAAATACATACATACATGAACTTTCATATAAAAAAGTTTAATCTATTAAAGTGTATTAACATATCAAAGCAAACACATATCATTCAACTATGAAATGAAATTTGAACAGGAATCATTTGGGGATTAACAGATAAAAAATAATAATCCAAAATATACCGAATTCATGTTAAATAAAAATGAAAAACCATAAAAGACCACGTTTATAAACTATTTGCACCCATTTGACAATCAAACAACACATAAAATGAATGTTTAATCTAAAAAAATTCAATAACCTTTATTTATTCTTTTGGCAGTTATTATGATTAAAACAAAAATTGGTACGCAGGTATGTATGTACACAGAGGGTTTGCAAATTGTGAAATTATTGGATCTACAATTCTTGTAAATATTAAAAATCGCAATATTGTCACTGTTCACTGTATCTAACACTGTACTTAACTTGTATATTTATATTAATATCTGTAAATTATTATTGTTATATTATGGTATAAATATATTATGGTATAAAATATGAATACTTTTTGAGGTCCGATGCCAATTTACAGAACAATAATTGAGAAATACTGCAAAAAATAAAGTTACATGTATTGTAATATGATATAGAATTAATTTTGTAATTAGTATACCAAGAAAATGAGAGCCTAGAAATATAAGAATAAATAATTTTTTACAAAATTTTTAGAATTATTTTTTAAATTCTATATCATTTACTATAAATATATACAGGCTGTCCCGTGAACGTACCGACAAACAGGAGTTGTCAAGGACACTATACTCTATTTCATTTAAGAAAGTAGTGGTTGTCGGGATTTTGACGGTACGAATTGTGCATTTTACTGTCAAAAACCACGGCAACCACTGCATTCTTAAATGAAATAGTGTATAAAATAATCGCTGTTTGTCAATAAACCCATGTCCGCAATTGAGCCGTTTCAACAGAAAATCAAAAGAATGTACCACGTACAAAAGTAATGAATTTTGCATTTTGTTGAAATTTTTTGTAACTTGATACCTCGAAGTATGCTGATCAAAAGCTGTAATGGATGCAATCTACGAAAACCCATAATTTCTACTCCAAAGGGCAGCCACAAATTGTATATTTATGTTTATTCTTTAAGAGATGAAAATAATTATAAACATAAAATCTTTTATTAATAATAAAATAATTAGGTGCTTCTGAAGAAAAATTATGGATTTTCGTAGGTCGCACCCTTTACAACTTTTAATCAATACACCTGAACTACATATCATTTCCACAAAAAATTTCAGCCAAAAGGCAAAATTCATTGCATTTGTAAAGGGTTCTTCCTTTTGCTCTACTGCTAAAACGGTTAGTTTGCGGACATGGGTTTATTCACAAAAAGCGATTGTTTTAATGTCATCAATACCTCCTGAAAGTTTGTCGGTATGTTTACGGGACACTCTGTATATTTATACAAATTTCATTTATTTGTGGACATAATTAAATTTCCAATCAAAGTTAATCATTTAAAACGTAACAATAAAAAAACACAACTGTCATTCTTTATCATTTCATTCATAAACCCATTAGAGTTTATAAAGCTACAAAAAATCAAAGTACCTACAGCTAAATCTTTCTCACTAATTGTAATTCAATCAATCAAATTACACTAGGTAGATACTCCTATTACACTGAGTAAATCTAAAAGCTTGTTTTTATTTATTTATTTCTAAACATACGTTTTGTAAAGCCAGTATTATCACTCCAATTACATTATGTTTAATGTGATATCAGTTAGCACTAGACAAAAGCGTAATGTGAATATAACAGTCCATAAAACAAAAGCAAAAATGCATGCGTCGATAATAAAGATAAAACAATTATTGTTGTTAGTTCCAGATTATTATGTTTTATGTAAACTACGAGATTATTTCTTTTTATTTATATTTATATAATGTTGGTGCATACAATCTGCTTTTAAACATATAAACATCTAATAAAATAATTATGTTATATTTTTAATGAAAATAATATTTTACACATGACTTCCTTGTTTTATTTGCAAAATTTTTCATATTTCTAAAACCGCCGATATAAATGCCACCAAAATCAATAGGAATTGTGTTCTCACTGACTGAGAAATATTTTGCAATTACCCATGTAGGAAAATTCCAGCCTTGACGATGGACCCAAGCTTGGCCCAATATTGGGTTGCCATTGCTGCTTTTTCGTATTGGTCCCAGTTTAAACCAACCTTCAGATACCGATCTTCGGGTTACCTATTATTTACCTAAAATTGGGCTAACTCTGGGCTAGCCTTGGTCGACAAACCTTAGCCAAATCTTGATCGAAGATATCATTTGTATCTTGGCCCAGTGTTGACTAGTATTGACAAAAGCCTGGGCCAACCGTGGTCCATTTATAATTTTTGTACATGGGTATACAAACACTATACATTTCCTTTCAAACATGGAAGAAAAAATAAAATTTGTTGATCTTAAAAAATAAAAACAAATCTTCTGCAAACCGTAGCAAAAATGTATGCAAAAAAAGTATACAACCGATTATGAAGTTATGTCTAATAATAAATTAAAAGAAGAAAAAATATATGTATAATATACCTACCTATTATATTCAATAATCATTAAGCGAAACACATTTTATACAATCGGAAATTATATTTATTCAAAACAATAACAAATAAGAAACATAAGTATAGTATTCTACAACAAACGAGAACAATGAAGATCAGTTTCTTATTTGCAGAATACACAGTACCTATGTATATATGTATGTACAATATAAATTATCATTAAGCACGTACTACATAATACATAATACTACAGATCCTGTGTAAAATAGCATGCATTTTCTGTAATGATCATTATCACAGTCTCTAGAAATTAGGTTAATTGTTTTCATACAAAATCTATTTATATTTTATTACTTGAATTAGAATTCTATCGAAATATATTACTTTAGAGTACTTAATTAAATAAAGTGTACACATACTAAATTAGTTTTGCATTCTTGCTTATTAATTAGGTTTTTATTAATGTACCTTTTATATATAAGTTTTTGTTAAAATTGTTAAAAAATTGTTATTTTTTATACTATCCGTATTTTTATTTTCAAGCTATTTTTGGATTGTTTTAATGTATAAATTTTGTCCTTACAAAAATGGCACATTATAACTTCATAGATCCCAGGAAAATTTGAATTTGGGGGGCTCTGTACAGTGTTGAATCCAGACATTTATTATTCGGGAAGAAATTTTGAAGATAAAATCAATATATTATGTTGTAAATTTTTGAACCATGAAATTTAACAAAAAGATTTTAACTGACGGATTTTAAATTAGCGTGTCAAAGTTTATATAATGACATGTATAAAGACATAAAACATAAATACATATTTTTATTTTGTATGTGCAAGAAGCGAGTCCTGTCTTGATACCAATATTTGGTTTTAATAAATACAAATAAAGAAACTTTTTTATTGATGTGTCTTTTAATATTAAATTATTATAAAATATATTGTAGGTAAACTTAAAAGTTCCGTCGTTGGTCTTAAGTTTTCTATTACTTCCATTAAAATATAAGATGAAACTTTTGCCAATGCGACGTGCACCTAGAAGGCAAATAACAATAACAATATTTTTGTTTATTTTTACAGAAACATCGACGGAAATAATGGGAGGTCCGGATTTATTCATCAACGAAGGCTCAACAATTAACTTAACCTGCGTTGTACGGCACGCCCCCGAACCACCCGCGTCCCTCGCATGGTCGCATAACGGACACACGATCAACTTCGATTCACCGCGCGGTGGAGTGGCTTTAGTCACGGAGAAGGGCTCCGTCACCAGCAGCCGACTCCTGGTGCAGAAGGCACGGCCCACAGACTCAGGATCGTACACATGTCAACCATCCAACGCTAATGCTACAACTGTCCGTGTACATATTCTCAATGGTTAGTATTTTATTATTAATAAGAATTTCCCCGCGGTTTGGTTTTTCGAAAAATCTTGTTTTTAAAAATATTGTATCAGAAAATATTAATTTTATTTTTTCTTTATTCCGTGAAAAAAACCATGTAACATTTGTCATTATTATTTTTTTGTAGGACTTCAATTTTCCAAGATATTTAACAAAATAATTAAAGATTTTAGAATTTCTGTGTATTTTAACTTGAAACCACCAAATTTAAAGAAAATATGTAAAAAAAAACTTTTTTTTTCAATTCATTAATAAAATATAAGTACATCTGCCAAGTAAATGCACAGTGCTTCTTTGTGGTAGTTAATTATTGTACAATTTTACTAAATAATATTAGTTCGAAATTTTTCATAAGACACACCTGATTATTTTTTCGTATATTTTTAATTTTTTGATAATTTAAATCTAAATCTAAATTTATGCAAACGTCAAAATGACATAATAATTAATAACTTTAAATTATTTATAAAACAATTGTGCCTACCACAATAAACAATTTTTTGTTTTTTGCACTTTTTCTCAAAA